>CM038049.1:152778976-153381476 GCA_021397845.1 Areca catechu | reverse complement strand
CTACTGGTATGGATGAATTTCCTCCATCCTTCTTTAGACGATTTTGGTTTGTTGTTTATGCTGATATTGTTGCTGCTGTGTAGGAGTTCTTTGTATCTGCTCAGATGCCAGACTCTTGGAGGAAAACCTTACTTTCATTTCGAAACGGACTGATGCTAGTCAGCCGAGCCATGTTAGACCTATCATCTTGTGTAATACTCTCTACAAAATTTGTACCAAGCTCATAGTCCTCTTCTCCCGCATCTTATCTGTTCGAAGCAGGGCGCTTTTGTAGCTGGCCGGTCTATCTCTAACAATGTCCTCATCTCTCAAGAGTTTATGTATGACTTCAAGAGAGCTCCAACTTATCACAGTCTTATGGCGATCAAGTTAGACATGGAAAGGGTCTATGATTGTCTACACTGGAAGTTCCTGGAGAGGGTGCTGATTGATTTTGGCTTTCATCGCCGGTGGATAGTACTGATTCTTGCTTGTATCCTTCGGCCTTCCTTTGCTATCCTGATTAATGGTACCCCCTCTAAATTATTTGTCTCCAGCATCGACCTTCATCAAGGATGCCCTCTCTTCCCTATTTATTTATTTTGTGTGCTGACTCTTTGTTGCGAGCATTGAGGAAGGCGGCACTGGGTCCACGCCTTCAACCTTTTCTCCCTACCCCCGGTGCTTACCCAATCTCGTACCTTTTGTTTGCAGATGACTGCCTCTTATTGGAGCGTGCTTTGGTTGTTAGTGCACTTAGCTTCAGGAGGATTCTTGAGGACTATTGTCTCTCTTTGGGGTAGAGAGTGAACCTAGCTAAATCTGAGATCCACTTCAGCCCGAAGACTCCAGCTCAAACAAGAAGATGCATTCGGGGCATTCTTGGTATCCCTAAGTCACATGGGGTTTTATACTACCTAAAGACCCCCATTTTTGGTGGCAGACTCCTGCAGGCGGAGTGCAGTCATATGGTGAGGGCAGTACAACAGAGAGTGGAGGGGTGGCAGGGGCAGAATGTTGTCTTTCATAGGCAGGACCACCTAGATCAAATCTATTTTGACCTCTTTACCTGTGTACTTGCTCTCCAATGCGATTCTTCCTAAATTAGTGGTGAACAAGATAGAGCAGCTTATTTGCTCATTCTTTTGGGGTTCAACCCCTGGACGATGGAGAGTTCATCTTCTGGCCTAGCAAACTATTTGTCAGCCTATCCGGGAGGGGGGTCTCGGCATCTAGTCACTTGCTGCTAGGAGGGAAGTTTTGTTAGCCAAGCATGTAGCCAGGTTCTTATTATGTCCTGATAGTCTATGAATTTCTGTGATGCTAGCCAGATATAGCTCTTTGTTGTCCAGTTGGCCAACCCAAGAGGAGGAGTGAATTGGGTTAGAAAAAACTTTAGCAAGTATGTGCCTTTTCAAAACTTTGTGTGGTGAGTGAAGTAGATAGAGTATTGCAAGCGAAAGTAAATAAGAATATAAGAGCAAGAACAACACTAACACCATAATATTTAGAGTGGTTCGGAGCAACATAGCTCCTACGTCTACTACCCAAGGTGCACTCTTGGAATTTTTACTATATTCACCCCGAATACAGTTGAATTGTTTTCCTACGGGCTCACAATCCAAAACCCAATACAAAGTTAGTTTTTCCGAGCTCACTAACAACCCAACTTGATTTTCAAGGCTAACTAATAATCCAAAACCAACTCACAAGCTATAGCCACCTGCTATACTTGTAACAACTCAAAAAATAGAATCAACAAAAGAAGCAACACTAAAACAAATCTAAAGTTGTTCAATAGTTACAGTTGAAGCTCTTAATGAGACCTTCTTGAATGCTTCTTTAATGATCTTCAAGGCTCTCTTAATTCTTCAAAGATTAACTCAAGAAGTTGGTTAAAAGTTGTTGGAGAACTTGAGTTTTCACTTGAAAACTCTTAGAACATTCAATACTCTTTTAAGTTCCATAAAAGTTCTTTTTCCTTGACTTAAATCCTTCATTTATAGCTTCTTGAAGTGTTCCCAGGTAAATATGGCCGTTAGAATTCCTTGGAAGTCCAAAACTAGTTGTTAGGAGGCTTTTTCTTCAAAAAAACTGAATCTGGAACTAGTCATTACTGTTGAAAATCTGGAATTCGAGTCGGCTCGCAGAGCTTGAGTCAGCTCGGATTGACAGTGAAGTAAAATTGCAGTCTATGAGAGTCGGCTCATTTCAGATTAGAGTCGGCTCAATTGATTGAAGTCTCAGAAGCTATATTTTGTCACTCTATGAGAGTTGGCTCGGATCTTCATCGAGTCGGCTCGAGTATCAAAAATTTATATGTCGTGCCAGGAAATGTATCAGCTCTAATATTGAAGTCGGCTTGAGTGAAACTTCTCTAAATGCTTCAAACAGCTTCAAACTTCTTCCAAACATCTTGCAAACTACTTCTAAGCCTATTCTAAAGTATTTAAATTTAAAATTACATAAATTTGGTCCTTTTTCATGAATATATAACTGAATTTACTTAGGACTCTTAAATGATTGAAATATATATGAAGCTTTTTCTTGAATACATTGATGCATTCCAATGATCTTGAGAAACATAGGATTGATGCTTATCCATTGAAACATCCTACAAAAACTTCTTAAACATTTGTAAAGTATCAATATCAAATGTATGCTCTAATATTTTGTAATCATCAAAATCATTCCAGGGATCAACAATCTCTTCCTTTTTAATGATGACAAAATACTGGGCATGGAAAGAATAAGTACCTTTATATTTTCAACTATATCAGAATAAATGAGTTTAGAATGTGCTGTACAGTGTATCAAGTAATTCAAATTATCAATTCAAATTATGATCTAGTGTAAGAGTTCATTTTACAATTTAACTAAAGTATCAGAGATGTTGAACATTCATTTTACAAATTGACTGAAGTATCAGAGCTTTGCATAAGAGTTCATTTTACAAGTTAACTGAAGTATCAAAG
Organism: Areca catechu; assembly: GCA_021397845.1. Lineage (NCBI taxonomy): Eukaryota > Viridiplantae > Streptophyta > Magnoliopsida > Arecales > Arecaceae > Areca > Areca catechu. The sequence continues at coordinate 153,378,522 of CM038049.1, read as the reverse complement.
CTAAGTTAACTGAAATACCAGAGCTTTACAAGTTAAGTATCAGAGTTGTTGAACATTTTAGCAGATTTTTTTTATTTTTGAGAGTCTAATATTCTCCCCCTGCTCAAACATATTGCACTTATAATTTCACATGTAGTTTTCATATTTTTCTCATATTTTTCATGCATTACATAATATTATCATCATTTTTCATGCATCACATATTTCTTTCCCTTTTGTCATCAACAAAAAGTGTAAATGCTCCCCCTTACTATAGAATTCAAAATTATTACACATTTAGAGAGAAAAAAGGAAGTGAAACTTAATTATCATAAAAAGTGAAATTTCGTTTCAATACATGTAACAGAATTATATACAAGAAACACAACATAAACAAGGTATCTGCGAGGCTAGTCCTCATCAGATGGAAGATCTAATACAATATTGGCCATAACCCTATATGTAGAAGGTCTAGGAGTCTGATGAGTCATGTTCCTAGTTCTAAGTGAAGGGCCAGCTCTAGGGGCTCTAGATCTACGATACTGTCTAGGTGTATCTCTAGTAGGTGCTGGTGGAGGAGTAGGCTCTGGCTCAGAAGTTGAGATCAATAGAGTCCTTTGATCATTCAAAGCATCAGATAATGCAAAAGTGCTGGTGCCAAAGGGGATCTGAGTAGCAAGAGTATTAGGGATGCTCTGCTCTAGCTATCCTGCCTCTGCTGCAGATGTGTCCATGACATGCTCATCAGCTTGCTGAACCAAAGTATGAAAACCCTGTCCATCATCTGGTGGTGAAGGAGGTGATCTAAAGGGTCCAGCTAAGGTAGTCTGATGTAGAGCCGCTAAAATCTAACTAAATCCATCTCTCACCTCAGTCTACAGCAAATCTATCCTAGAATGTATCTCTACCCAAATAGTCTAAAGGTCTGATCTAAGGGCAGAAATGTCATCATGAAGTATTCTCAAGTACTCAGAATCCTGCTACCCACCAGTGCTAGGCTCAGAAGGAACTGATGGAGGAGGTGTCGTAGGTGCTGGCTTTAATGATCCAGCCTCATCATCTAGCTCGTCCTCATCATCAGTCTACCCTACAATATCTGCATCCACTGGAATATCATCCTCATCATCATCAAAAGAATGAGCTGCTCTCTATCCAAATACCTTCTTCATCCATACTCCAACTCTGTGGTATCCCATCCTGTGAAGTGACTTTTCTGAATATTTATCAGTGTGTAATAGGGGTCTACTGTCCTCCCCTGATAGGTCAATGCCACAATCCAGAAACAAAAGAGTGAAGGCCATCCCGTAGGGTAGACATGCCCTGGCCTTGCGAGCTGTATATCTAATCTAAGCCATCATAATGAATGGTAGATTGAGGGCCTCCCCCTCAATCAAATATCTCATGAACATCATGTTACGCTTGCTCATCCAGTCAAATCTACCTGTCCTGGGCAAAAACACTCTACTAATGATATTATGGAGTAATCTCATCTCAAGTGATAATCTGTTTGCTTGAACATTTGAAATTCCTTCCACATTTCTTCTTTCAAGAACAGTCCTCAAAGTGTTTTGTCTATCTTTTATATTCAAATAACATTTTCCAATCTTGGGCATTTGTAAAACTCTGCTTATCCTAACTTCATCCACAAAAATAGTAACTCCTTTTACTGTAGAGAGAATCTAGTGTGCTCAAAGGATAGATGCTCAAAAAAAGTTTTAACTAAGGTAGGATATGTGGGGACATCCAAGGAACAAAAGAATTCCCAACCTTGAGCTCTAATCCAATCACAAATTTGAAAACTTTGTTGTTCAAGAATGAAAGATCCACTCTTCTACCTGAGGTTATTGGCCTGTTCCCCATTTGGATGATTTGCCATTATGGAGGAGGTGGAACTTGAGTATCTTGTGGAGTGAGCTCATCTTGTCTTATTTTGGATCTGCTTTCCACTTGAACAATACTTGGAGCCGTCTGTTTGGATCTCTTTGCCATGGCTTTCTTGGGTGCCATTGATCAAGGATCTAAGGAGATTTGGAAGGTTTTGAGAGGTCCCTAAGGCTAAAGTGGAAAGTACTCTCTTGGGCTCGGGTTCAACAGGAAATAGGAAGGTGAAAAGAAATTTTTAGGACTTGCGATTCTTAAGTAGGTCCGCCATCCGAGTCGACTCATCCAGACTACTGTATTGCTCGAGTCGGCTCGAGCAAAACTAAGGAAAAAGATTTGAAAATTTAGGAAAATGGTTTGTACTCTTAGAAAAACACTAAGAAAGGTGTGTATCAATCTTAAATTGGTGATGAATGTCTTCTAGATAAATTTTCCTTAATTTTTGAAGAAATTGGGTCAAAAATTCTAAAATGGATCACAAATGCCTAATTCTTCTCTAATCATTTGAAACCTATCCTCACTAAGGGGTTTAGTAAAGATGTCAGCCAATTATTTTTCAGTACAAATAAATTCAAGTTCAATATCACCATTTTGAACATGATCCCTAATGAAATGATGTCTAATTTCAATATGCTTAGTTCTTTAATATTGAATAAGATTCTTTGTTACGTTGATAGTACTTGTATTATCACATTTGATTAGAATTTTAGATTAAATAATACCATAATCATCTAGCTGTTGTTTAATCCATAACACTTAAGCACAACAACTCCCTGCAGCCACATACTCTGCCTCAGCAGTAGATACTACCATGGAGTTTTATTCTTACTGTGCCTGAAATTAAGTTCAATCCTAGAAATTGACATGTGCCACTAGTGATCTTTCCATCAATTCTACAACAACCATAATTAGCATCTCAATAACCTATTAAATTTAAAGATGAAGGTTTAGAGTACCATAATCCTAAGTTTGATGTACCTTTAAGATATCTTATAATTTTTTTAATAGCAAGTATATGTGATTCTTTAGGATTAGCTTGAAATCTTGCACATATACAAATACTAAACAGTATATCAGGTCTACTTGTAGTTAAATAAAGTAGAGATCCAATCATACCTCGATATAATTTTTAATCAACCTTGTTACCTTCCTCATCTTTGTCAAGTTTGCAGGTTAGGCTCATGGATATACCAATTTCCTTTGTAATATTCCATCCCAAACTTCTTCAAGAGTTCTTTAATGTACTTTGTTTGGCTGATGAATATTCCTTCCTTTGTTTGTTTGATTTATAGTCCAATGAAGAAAGTAAGTTCATCCATCATGCTCATTTCAAATTTTCCCTGCATAAGCTTGGCAAATTATTGACATAAAGTTTTATTAGTTGCACCAAAGATTATATCATCAACATATATCTATACAACTAATAATTTATCATATTTTCTTTTGATAAACAATGTTGTATCTACTTTACTTCTTTTGAAATCATTTTTTAAAAGAAACTTGCTCAACCTCTCATACCATGCTCTAGGTGCTTATTTTAAACCTTATAAAGCTTTGTTTAGTTTGAAAACATGATTTGGAAAAGAATGATTTTCAAAACCCGAAGGTTGTTCTACGAAAACTTCTTCTTCAATGTAGCCATTTAAAAAAAAAAAATTTACATCAATTTGAAAAGGTTTAAATTTCATGTGACATGAAAATGCAAAAGTCTTATGACTTCTAATCTTACTACAGATACATAAGTTTCATCAAAATCTATTCTTTTCTCTTGGTTATATCTTTTAGCAACTAATCTAGCTTTGTTTCTAACTATATTGCCTTTGTCATCTAATTGATTTCAAAAAACCCATTTAGAACCTATAACAGGGTGTTCCTTAAGTCTTTCTACTAAGGTCCATACATTGTTCCTTTCAAACGATTAAGTTCCTCCTACATAGCTATCATCTAATATGGATCATTTTTGGCTTCCTCTATGCAGTTAGGTTCAGCTTGAGAAACAAAAGCTAAATAGTCAAAAGTGTCTCTAAAAGATGATTTAGTTCTTACTCCTTATGAGGGATCACCAATAATTAATTCTTTAGGATGAAAATGTATGTACCTCTAATCCTTTGATAGCTTATCATATTCTTCACTTACCTTCTCCTTTTCTTGCTCAACTTGCTTTTCTTTCAAGCTCATATCATTTACTCCATCATTCAGGAAACCTGCATCATTATCAATATACTCCTCTTTTCTTGAAGGTGTGAGGTTAGACTCATCAAAAATAATATGAATTAATTCTTCAATAGTTAAAGTTATTTTGTTAAAAACTCTATATGCTTTACTTGTGGTTGAATATTCAAGAAATATTTCTTGATCAAATTTTGCATCAAACTTTCCTAAGCTATCTTTTCTATTATCCAAGATATAACATTTACATCCAAAAATATGAAAGTAATGAATATTTGGTTTTCTATCATTCCAAAGCTCATAGGAGGTTTTTTCAAAATTGGTCTAATCAAAACATGATTTAATATGTAACATGCAGTGTTCATAGCTTCTATCCAAAAGAATCTTGGAAGATTGCCTTCACACAACATGGTTCGCGCCATCTCTTTCAATGTTCTATTTTTTCTTTCCACAACTTCATTTTGTTGTGGTATTCTAGGGGCTGAAAAGTTGTGATCAATGCCTTGTTCTGTGCAAAATTCTTTAAAATATTGATTTTCAAATTCACTACCATAATCACTTCTAATTGAAATAGTTGAAAGATTTTTTTGAATTAAAACCTTTTTATGAAATTTTCAAAAAACTTTGAAAGCTTCATCTTTGTGTGCAAGAAACATAACCCATGTAAATCATGAAAAATCATCTAATATCACAAGTCCATACTTCATACCTCCTAGGTGTGTGGTCCTAGTTGGTCCAAATAAGTTCATGTATAGTAGCTCTAAGGGTCTTGATGTTGAAATAATGTTTTTAGATTTAAAATTTCTTCCAATTTGTTTACCATATTGATATGCATCACAAACATGATCAAAATCAACTTTAAACTTAGGTAAACCTCTAACTAAGTTTTTGAAAATTAATTTTGCTAAAGTATGCATGCTAGCATTACCCAATCTTCTATGCTAAAGTAAACTAGATTCCTTATTTTTAGCATTTATAGCCATTAGACTTGTACTACTTGACATTGCTAGATCATTCAAGTCTACAATATAAATATTTTCATGTCTAAGACCAACGAACCTAATGCTAGAATCAAGAGAGCAAGTTACTATATACATTGAAGATTCAAATACAACTTTGAAGCCTTTATCACATAATTGACTAATACTCAATAGATTGTGCTTCAATTTGTCTACTAGCAATACATTTTCAATATAAGTAGAAGGAATAATTTTGTTCTTACCAATTCCAATGATTTTTTCCTTGTCATTGTCACCAAATATAACTATTCCACCATCTTTAATTTCAAGGATGATGAATTGATCTTTGTCACCCATCATATGCCTTGAACAGCCACTATCTAAATACAATCTCTTCTTTGAATTTTGGACTGCAAGACATTCCTCATCTTCTAGACCCATAAGATATATATTTGCAGATTTTGATGTCTCTTCCTCTTCATTTGAAATAGATTCATTGATGTCGCTCCATGTAACTATCATGGCTTTCTTTTTGTTCTTCTTGTAACCCTTTTTTAGTATTGGACATTCAGAACGGTAGTGCCCCAGCTTTTTACATTCATAACATATGGGTTGTTGCTCATTTTCTTTGTCTTTATCTTTCACTTTTTCTTTATTTTGTTCACCTTTGCCAAGGTGCTTCCTCCAGTATCTAGACTTTCTTTTGCCCATAAATCTTTGAAATCTTCTCTTAACTAGAGCTATATCATCGTCTCCTAGTTCTTCATCCGAAGAAGGGCTTTCTTCTTCTTTTTCTTCTTCTTGCTTCTTCATCTCTGTTGCAGTCTTGAAAGTGATGGGGACATCAGGTCAACCCTAATTCACTATGGATCCCTGAGTTTTGAGTCCCTTAGCAATGATTCCAATTTTGTCTTTAAGTCCAATAATCAAGTCCTGTTAGCCTTTTGAGTCTTGTAAATAAGGCTTAAGTCAGTTGAGTCACTTGAAGTCCTATAATTAGGGTTTTGATCAGTTAAGCCCGATTGTGCCCATTGAGTCCTGTATTTGGGCCTTGAGCTCTGTTACACTTGAGTCCTGTATCTAGAATCGACTCATACCATTAGGGCTTATGAGTCAAGCTTTGGATTATATTCAAGCTTAGTTGATCGAGTCAGCTCATTGTGAGCCATTTATCAATTTTGAGGTCTTAATCATGTGTCATTTTGTAATTAATCTAGTATAGTTAAGTAAGTTGAGTCATGTACTAAGTTGAGACTAGAAGTCTAATTGAGTTGTCTCAACCCTAGTCCAGTCCAATTGAGTCCTGTAAGTATAAATCCAGTTTTATACAAGAGGAGGAGAACCAGTCTCAAAGTAGAAGCCCATGAAGCTCCACATATGAAGATTCCAAGCACCACATGATACCCGGGAATATTCTAGGCACCCCGGCCTAGGAGACTTCTCAATCCTAGGAGCCCATCGTGCCCCAGGCCTTCCCAAGTCCACGTTCAGATGGAGCCCAGGATTTCTAGCCCACCAGGAGGACATGAACCAAGCCCATGCACCAACCTTGGAGACCACCCAAGACCAAGCCCATGCACCCAAGTGTGAAGACTGCCCAAGTCCATTGGAGGATGCCCTTGCTGCCTTAAAGTTCAAGCCCAAGTCCATTTAGGCATCCAAGCCCAAGGAGCTTTTGACCAAGTCAAAGAAGGAGAGAACAATTCTAACAAGGAGATCCTATTTTATTTCTACTCAAATTGTGTACTCCTAATCCTAGGCCACTTTGTAATCCTTTTTCCTATCAAATTTTGTATTCCTATCCTAACTATAAGAGGGCATGGGAACATCTATAAATATCTCATCCCTCCACCCTCTTGTAACTAATAATTAATTATTATGAATGGATTTCTCTTGAGTTTTTCTCAAAATTCTGAGTGAATTTCTATGTGATTAAGGATATCTCTGTGATCCCTCCGGGTATCTGTATGATCCCTGTGCCCTGCTTCTGATTTTCTATAGAATTTTCTACTTAATATCTTGGCTTGAAATTTAGGATACAAACTCCTAACTTAATGCCTAATACATGAAAAATAATTGGCATGCATGAATAGTCCTGCATCATTTGGTATCAGAGCTAGTTTAGGATAGCTTGCATCTTCATCAAAAATCACAAAAACATTCATTGCTATTTTTTCTGCATCTTGTCATCTACAGTATATCTCTGAGTTTCGATCTTGTTCATTACCTTAAGAATTTTATTTTTTATTAAAATTTGCATGACATGCTCTCTATTTAGTCCTGATAGTTATAATAATTTTTAATTATTTTATTGAAACAAAAAAATTTAATAATTTCTGTATTTTAGAAATCCTAACAAAAATCCAGAACTTATGCACACAGTCTGAAAATTCTAGGTTTTGCATAATCATCTGAATTTTTATTTGCATGAAATTTGGTATGGATCATATGAATTATTATTCCTCTATCCTGAAATTTTTTTGATTTTTTTATACAGCAAAAACTAAACCAAATTCTACTTCCAAGCAAACCCTAATTCTTGTTCTGCGTACTTGATCAAACTAAATCTAATCAACTTCCAAACCCTACCTCACCCAAGCCCTAATTTTATTTGGTAATTTAATCAACTTAAATTTAATTGCCATATCATAAAAATACAAAAAAAAATATTTTTAGTTTCTAATTATTATTAGTTGCATTAGAGCTCATTGAGTGTCATCATTTTATCTAATCAATCTTAAGGGCAATCTCCTCTCTCTGATCAGGGCAGGAGGTCATTACCTATCTTGGGCCCAAAACAACCACCCAGCATCAGAACCCAAGTCTTAACTAAAATCAATTTGCAACCTAATTGCTCTAGAGAGCTTAGGGATACCAACAGGTTGGGTCCGAATTGTGTGGGCCGACTAGTGCACCTAATTTCCTAGCTATTACTGAAAACTAGTACCTAAGGCTAGAGGTCCAAAGGCAAACACCCTAAATGGATTGGTGATTTTTAATTAGGACTCTGTCATAGGCAAGGGGAGCCTCCCACCACCCCACCTCTTATCTGGCCAGTGGAAGGATTAGCCGTTGAGTTAAGTGTAAGTTGAGTAGACCCATTCAATTTTGACTCTAGGTCTAGCAAACTCTAGTCCATTTTTTTCTTGTGTGCTTGACTGCATCATACTAACTTGTTTGATTGATTGCATGACCACTAGGTTATGAACCCAATACCAACGGTCTAAAACCCAACCCAGCTCAATCATGGAATCCAATTTTGAAACCTTCATGAAATCCCTTACTGATCAGTTTGCCCAGCTAAACCAGACAAATGCCCAATTAACCACCCAGATTAACCAGTCCAACACCCAACCCCAAAACCAGTTTGCCTAGATGAACCATAAACTTGACCACCCAGATGACCCAATTGAATCTTATATTTGACCAAATGACCTAATCAAATAACCAAGCAACCCATAGAATTGACCAGTTAACCAATAGGTTGGATCATGTAGAGAACCAATTAGGTACCATAGAAAGAATCCAAGAGTCCAATACTGAACCTGATCTTGATTCACCCTGTTCTACCTCTCATAACCCTAGGGGAGCCCAACATCAAGACCCATTTATGGAACCCAACCCTAGGAGAACCCAGAACCAGAACTAGATCCTAACCAGCCCAACCGGAGCCAACCCCAGCCTAGTACCACTATGGGTCATAGGGAAGACAGAGGCAAGTCTGTAAAGGTTCAGAAGAGTTCCAATCCCCTGAGAGTGTGTTTTAGATGTCGCAAACCATGCCATTTTGTTAGCCAATGTCCAGTCAGCACCCTATACCTAGGTGAGCTAGATAAAGATAAGTCTGAACCCATTGCTGAACCCAATGTAGAAGTATATGAGGCTGATCCAAATTTAGTAGACGAATACGAAGGAGAAGACATTGAGGAGGAATGTGAGGAAGAGGAACAAGAGAGTGAACCCATTGAGAAATCAAAGGATTAAGATCCTGAACCCGCTATAGCATTTAAGGAACAAGTGACTGAGCCAGGATCGAACATAGTAGATGAAACTGAAGGTTCACAAGAGTTGTCCATAGAGGAGGTCCAGGAACAAGTCCTTAAGAAACCTGACCCTTCTATTAGAATCTTACTTGAGGAGCTACTAGAAGAAAGCCTAATTATGGAGCCCAATCCTAAAATACAAGAACCAGAAGAATTTATTAAGGACATGATGATGCGAGACAGATCCTAATAAATATTTATTCTAGAAGATCGGATCTTTGGTCGTTAAGAAACGATCCTAGGATAGGTTAAACTAAGCCCAAATTATTTTCCCCAGAGTTTTTTACTCAAATAAACCTTTTTTTTCATAAATCCATACTTTTTTTCTTTTCCTTTCTTTTTTTTTTATTTCCTATGCTTGAAGTCGGCATTGGGGAGCCGGCTCGCTTTGAGAACCATGTAGGAAAAGAAGTCAACAAAGGGGAGGGGGATTACTTTCATGTTCGTCTAGTGCCCCTCTCCTTCTTCACGAAACAAATTGGGGAGGGCTCGCGGAGGGGAAGTTTCATCGGCAGCTCTCCGACAATGATGCTGGGCGGAGGTGGCGGCACGGCCGGCAGCTGGCATCACGGGATCAACGGAGACGGCGGCAGGGCGGCGGTGGTCTCCCCTTCTCCACGGATGGATCTTGGCTGCATTGGACCAATGGGAGGAGGAGCCCGGGGTGGGAACTTTGGCCATGGGCGGTGGCTATGGAAACGTCGATCGGAGGAGAGGAGGCCAACGGTGGTTCCGGTCAAGTTGATCGGGTGTTCATAGTAGTAGGGGCGGTTGGGAATGAGGTTGATTGAAGGCAGAATGGCACACACGACACCAGCTTGGGGAATGGATCAGATGGGGTATCCTTCGACGATCGTGAAGACAGCAACGACGAGATTCTCTGGCAGATCCGGTGACGGTGAAGATGATCGAAGAAGAAAGTATCTCTTCTTCAATGATTGGCAGTGGATCGGCTCTATTCCGGGGAGGAGATGGCACGGGAAGGAGAGTGGCAAGAATGCCAGGTAGATCACTTGGTGCGGTTCATTGGTGATGGCGATCGTAGAATAGGGGAACGGCGGTGTTGAGGGCTACAAGTGGCTCAGTGCTGTGGAGGCTCTTCGATGTTTGGCGGAAGCGAGATCCAGAAGATTGATGATTTGGTGGTTGTTCTCAGGTTTGAAGGAGATGGAAACAGAAAGGGAAAATAATGTAGATGAAGAAGAAAGACGGAATGAAAATTTGGGAAGAAAAAAGTAAAAACCACGGTTGGGTTCCCCACCCAAGCTTCAGTGCCCACTCTTAATCAGAGTGACCATGTAGGGCATCAACACCCTCCTTAGCCAGGAGTAATGCACCCTCTCCTTAACCAGGAGTTTTTATTTTTTCCATCCCAAAAATTCATCATCTATATTTTATTTGATTGATAAACAATAAATAAGCTACTCTGAGATATCCGATATCCTGATACCTCAACGTTAATCCTAATACATTGAAACTATTAAAATAAACTAATCCAATTAAATCCTAAAACAACTTTCAAACAATTGAGATAAATCCTAATAAAAAATATCCTAACATCCCAATCCCTCGTACACCCATAAAAGAATTATGCTTATCTTCATTTGGATGTGCTCTGGGATTCGTGCTGCTCCGGGATCCATGCTGCTTCGAGATATGTGATGCATCAACTGAGGCTTTAGGGTTTGGACTGGGCTGGCTTCAGGTTCTGGGCTAGGCTTCAGGTTATCGATTGGGCTGGGCTTCAGGTTCTAGGCTGCCTTCTGGGCTGGGCTGGTCAATGTTCCCATCATTCTCCTAAGGTGGGGAGAACTCGACTCTGTCAAGTCAAGCTTCAGCAATCTTTTTACTCCAGGATGCACGTGATCTGTAGACTGAAAAAAAATTACAAATAATGTAATTAAAATAAAAATGACTAACCTAACTTAACCCTTGCTCTGATACCAAAAATTGATGCAGGACAGATCCTGATCAATATTTATTCTAGAAGATCGGACCGTTGGTCATTAAGAAACGACCCTAGGCTAGGTTGAACCAAGCCCAAATTATTTTTCCCAAAATTTTTTATTTGAATGAAGCTTTTTTTTCATAAACCCGTACTTTTTTCCTTTTTCTTTTTTTTTCTTTATTTCCTATGCTTGAAGTCGGCATTGGGGAGCCGGCTCGCTTTGAGAACCATGCAGGAAAAGAAGTCGACAAAGGGGAGGGGGAGTGCTTTCACATTCATGCAATTCCCCTCTCCTTCTTCATGGAATGAATTGGAGAGGGCTTGTAGAGGGAAAGTTTCGCCGGCGGCTCTCCGACGACGATGCTGGGCGAAGGCGGCAGCACGGCCGGCGGCTGGTAGCATGGCCGGTGGCTGGCATCACGGGATCGGTGGAGATGGTGGCTGGGCGGCGATGGTCTCGCCTTCTTCTCCATGGATGGATCTTGGCTGCATCGGACCTATGGGAGGAGGAGCCCGGGGTGGGAACTTTGACCGCGGGTGGTGGCTATGGAAATGTCGATCGGAGGAGAGGAGGCCAATTATGGTTCCGATCAGGTTGATCGGGTGTTCACGATAGCAAGGGCGGTTGGGAACGGGGCCGATTGAAGGTAGAACGACACACACAACACCGGCTTAGGGAATGGATTAGACAGGGTCTCCTCCGATGACCGTGAAGACAGCAACAACGAGATTCTCTAGCAGATACGATGATGGTGAAGATGATCGGAGAAGAAAGTATCTCTTCTTCAGCGATTGGCAATGGATTGGTTCTATTCTGGGGAGGAGATGGCACGGGAAGGAGAGTGGCAGGAATGCTGGGCAGATCACTCGGTGTGATTCGTTGGTGATGGTGATCGGAGAACAGGGGAACGGCAGTGTTGAGGGCAGCGGGTGGCTAAGCACTGTGGAGGCTCTCCGGTGTTTGGCGAAAGTAGGATCCGGAAGATTGATGGTTTGGTGGTTGTTCTCAGGTTTGAAGGAGAAGGAAACAGAAAGGAAAATAATGTAGATGAAGAAGAAAGACGGAATGGAAATTTGGGCAGAAAAAAAGTAAAAACCATGGTTGGGTTCCCCACCCAAGCTTTAGCACCCACTCTTAACCAGAGTGACCATGTAGGGCATCAACACCCTCCTTACCCAGGAGTAATGTACCATCTCTTTAACCAGGAGTTTTCATTTTTCCCATCCCAAAAATTCATCATCTATATTTTATTTGATCGATAAAATAATAAATAGGCTACTCTGAGATGTCCGATATCCTGATACCTCAACCATAATCCTAATATATTCAAACTATTAAAATAAACTAATCCAACTAAATCCTAAAATAACTTTCAAACAATCGAGATAAATCCTAATAAAAAATATCCTAATATCTCAATCCCTCGCACACCCATAAAAAAATTATGCTTATCTTCATTTGGATGTGCTCCAGAATTCATGCTGCTCCGGGATATGTACTGCATCGACTGAGGCTTCAAGGTTTGGACTGGGCTGGCTTCAGGTTCTAGGCTAGGCTTCAGGTTATCAGCTAGGCTGGGCTTCAGGTTCTAAGCTGGCTTCTAGGCTAGGCTGGTCGATGTCCCCATCATCAATATTTATTCTAGAAGATCGGACTGTTGGTCAATAAGAAACAACCGTAGGCTAGGTTAAACCAGGTCCAAATTATTTTTTCCCAAATTTTTTATTCAAATAGGCCTTTTCTTCATAAACCCATACTTTTTTTTCTTTTTCTTTCTTTTTTGTTTATTTCCTACGCTTGAAGTTGGCATTGGGGAGCCAGCTCGCTTTAAGAGCCATGCAGGAAAAGAAGTTGGCAAAGGGGAGGGGGACTACTTTCACATTCGTGCAGTGCCCCTCTCCTTCTTCATGGAATGAATTGGGGAGGGCTCGCGGAGGAGAAGTTTCGTCGGTGGCTCTCCAACGACGACGTAGGGCAGAGGCAATGGCACGGTCGGCGGCTGGCATCATGGGATCAGTGGAGACGGTGGCAGGGCGGCGATGGTCTCCCCTTCTTCTCCACGGATGGATCTTGGCTGTGTTGGACCGATGGGAGGAGGAGCCCAGGGCGGGAACTTCGGCTGTGGGCAGTGGCTATGGAAATGCCGATCGGAGGAGAGGAGGCCGACGATGGTTCCAGTCAGGTTGATTGGGGGTTCACAATAGCAGGGGCAGTTGGGAACGGGGTTAATTGAAGGCGGAACGGCACACACAACACTGACTTGGGGAATGGATCGGATGAGGTCTCCTCCGACGACCGTGAAGACAGCAATGGAGAGATTCTCTGGCAGATCTGGTGATGGTGAAGATGATCGGAGAAGAAAGTATCTCTTCTTCAGTGATTGGCAGTGGATCGGCTCTATTCTAGGGAGGAGATGGCACAGGAAGGAGAGTGGCAGGAATGCTGGGTAGATCACTCAGTGCGGTTCATCGGTGATGGCGATTGGAGAACAGGGGAACGACGATGTTAAGGCAGCAGGTGGCTCAGCGCTGTGGTGGCTCTCCGGTGTTTGGCGAAAGCGGGATCCGAAAGATTGATGGTTCAGTGGTTGTTCTCAGGTTTGAAGGAGAAGGAAACAGAAAGGAAAAATAATGTAGATGAAGAAGAAAGACGGAATGAAAATTTGGGAAGAAAAAAAGTAAAAACCACGGTTGGGTTCCCCACCCAGGCTTCAGCACCCATTCTTAACCAGAGTGACTATGTAGGGCATCAGCACCCTCCTTAACCAGGAGTAATGCACCCTCTCCTTAACCAGGAGTTTTCATTTTTCCCATCCCAAAAATTCATCGTCTATATTTTATTTGATCGATAAAACAATAAATAGGCTACTTTGAGATATCCAATATCTTGATACCTCAACCTTAATCCTAATACATTCAAACTATTAAAATAAACTAATCCAACTAAATCCTAAAATAACTGTCAAACAATCGAGATAAATCCTAATAAAAAATATCCTAATATCCCAATCCCTCGTACCCCATAAAAAAATTACGCTTATCTTCATTTGGATGTGCTCCGGGATTCGTGCTACTCTGGGATCCATGCTACTCTGGGATATATGCTGCATCGACTGAGGCTTCAGGGTTTGGACTGGGCTGGCTTCAGGTTCTGGGCTAGGCTTCAGGTTATTGGCTGGGCTGGGCTTCAGGTTCTAAGCTGGCTTCTGAGCTGGGCTGGTCAATGTCCCCATCACCTAATCTCTTGGAATCAGTATCCTCTAGATGAGGGCCCTCCTATAGTTCCCATTAAAGACCTCTTCTCTGAGATTAGTGACCCATTCTTTCATTATGCAAACCCCGTAGATATACCTCAACCCCGTAAAGTGAACCTTATTAGTCTAGGATTTATCCCTGAAACCCATTCTTGTATCCTATTTTTTTTTATTAACCCTGAACCATCTTCTTATTCCTTACCCTACCCGACTAAACCTGAAACCACCTCTTATTTTCTACCCTTTCCAGAAACTTCCAGCATTTCTAGGATCATTAGATTGTATTTTATTGAGATTAGCATACTGCATACATTCATTGTGCATGTTAGGTTTGCATCTTACTTCTGGCATACTCTATGGCATTTACTAGAAGTTTATTATAAATTTTCATGTGCATGTCAAACTAGGATCAAACCTAGAAAGCCTATAGTCTGTTAGGTTTAGGCCCAGAAGAGTCCAATAAAGTCAAACCTAGAAAGCCTATAATTGAGCCTGCATATTTAGGTGTCAGTACAAGTCAGGTGCATCATCCGTATTAAGCATTAATTTTGAAACAAACTACCTAATTCCTGGAAAAAGAGCCAAGAAATTTAATGTAGGAGATTATGTTATGGTTAAGAAGCTTCATGCTCACAGAGCTGGATCCATTAGAGTGGTAGAGAAGGAAGGACCAATGCCTATGTACTTGATCTGCCCTTGGATTTAGGCATTAGCTCTACCTTCAATATCACGGATTTAGTTGAGTATAGGGAACCGACAGTGATTTCTAGTGAGGTTTTTGGACCTACTCCATACTTTGAAAGTGAACCTAACCCAGAGTATCCACATATAAATTGGTCTAAGAGAGAAAAATGGATTGAGCGTATCCTGGATGATCAAGCTATTTCGACCGGGGATTACAGCTATCAATGCTACCTGGTCCGTTGGCAAGGTCGACTACAATCCAACGATTCATGGATTACTCGAGAGGACTTGCAGTGCCTCGACCCAGACCTCCTTGAGCGATACTAGAGCCAGAGCGACCCTTGCTCGATGGAGTCGAGTTCCTCCCACCCTGGGAGAATTGATGGGGACATCAGGTCAATCCTAGTTCAATATGGCTCCCTGAGTTTTGAGTCCCTTAGTCATGATTCCAATTTTATCTTTGAGTCCAATAATCAAGTCCTATTAGCCCTTTGAGTCTTGTAAGTAGGGCTTAAGTCAGTTGAGTCACTTGAAGTCTTATAATAAGGATTTTGATCAGTTAAGCCTGATTGTACCCATTGAGTCCTATATTTAGGCCTTGAGCTCTGTTACACTTGAGTCCTATATCTGGAGTCGACTTATGCCATTAGGGCTTATGAGTCAAGCTTTGAATTACATTTAAGCTTAGTTGATCAAGTTAGCTCATTGTGAGCTATTTGTCAATTTTGAGATCTTAATTTGTATCAATTTTATAATTAATCCAGACCAGTTAAGTAAGTTGAGACCTGTACAAAGTTGAGACTAGAAGTCCAATTGAGTTGTCTCAACCCTAGTCCAGTTCAATTGAGTCCTGTAAGTATAAGTCCAGTTTTATACAAGAGGAGGAGAACCAACCTCAAAGTATAAGCCCATGAAGCTCCACATATGAAGATTCCAAGCACCACATGATACCCGGGAATATTCTAGGTGCCCCAGCCCAGGAGACTTCTCAAACCCAGGAGCCCATGGCGCCCTAGGCCTTCCCAAGTCCACGTTCAGATGGAGCCCAGGATTTCCATCCCACCAGGAGGACATGAACCAGGCCCATGCGCCAACCTTGGAGGCCACCTAAGACCAAGCCCATGCACCCAAGTGTGAAGACTGCCCAAGTCTATTGGAGGATGCCCTTGCTGCCCTAAAGTTCAAGCCCAAGTTCATTTAGGCATCCAAGCCCAAGAAGGAGCTTTTGACCAAGTCAAAGAAGGAGATAAGACCAATTCTAACAAGGAGATCCTATTTTATTTCTACTCAAATTGTGTACTCATAGTTCTAGGCCACTTTGTAATCCTTCTCCCTATCAAATTTTGTATTCTTATCCTAACTAGGAGAGGGCATGGGAACATCTATAAATACCCACCCCTCCACCCTCTTGTAACTAATGATCAATTATTATGAATGAATTTCTCTTGAGTTTTCTCAAAATTTTGAGTGAATTTCTGTGTGATTAAGGGTATCTATGTGATCCCTCCGAGTATCTGTGTGATCCCTGTGCCCTGCCTCCAAGCTGCCAGCCTTCTTCATCTCTTGGTCGCCTTCCTCAAATCTCTTCCCCTTCTTCTTCTTTCAGCAATCTAACCCTTTTCTTTCTTGTTTTCTAATCCGTGATAGGTGATTTGCAGGTCCCTCAGAGTTCACAAATCCAAGGATTCCATCAGACTAACTTTCAGGCCACCAGATTGAAAGCCACGAATTCGCAGGGTCAATAGCTTTATTTTCCAAGACGTATTCGAAAGCGTAGAGCGAACTCTTCACGGATCGATCTACAAATCTCTGCCAGGTACACCCCCTAGACTTTTCTGGTAGTGGTATTGCAGAAGAACTAGTCCTAACTAGAACTTCTTAGCCTTGGCAGTCCTGTTTCTTCACTTTTAGGATTTAATTCTGCATGCCAGTGCTTCTGATTTTCTATAGATTTTCCTACTTAATATCTTAGCTTGAAATTCGGGATACAAACTCTTAACATACTGCCTAACACATGAAAAATAATTGGCATACATGAATAGTCCCGCATCAAAAAGCTATAGATTTCTTTTTCTTGTTGTCATATTCGCTGCGGCACCGCATTGTTAGTTCATATGTAATAAAAGAACCAAGAAGTTCATCAAGTGAAAGTGTGTTTAAGTCCTTGGCTTCTTGTATTGCTGTGACCTTGGGATCCCATTTATATGGTAAAGATCTAAGAATCTTTTGGACAAGATCAGTATTAGAATATACCCAACTAAGACTTTTTAAACTCTTAATAATATCTGTAAATCTAGCAAATATTTCAGATATTATCTCATTTGGTTTCATTTTAAACAGTTCATAATTGTGCACAAGTATATTAATTTTGGAGGTATTTACTTGTGTAGTGCCTTCATGTGTAACTTGTAGTTTATCCCAAATTTTCTTTGCTGAAGTGCAAGTGAAAATCCGGTTAAACTCATTTACATCCAAAGCACAATAAAGAAAGTTCATGGCTTTGGCATTAAGTTCACCCATTTTTATGTCATATTCATCCCATTCCTCTTCCGATTTTGGGATGTCTATTCCATCTACTTTCTTAATAGGTATATGTAGTCCTTTCAAGATTATTTTTCATAATTAAAAATCAACAACTTGAATATAAATTTTCATTCTAGCTTTCTAATAAGTGCAATTGGCGCCGCTGAACAGTGGAGGTCTATTGCTTGATTGACCTTTGGCCAAAGATGTGCTCATTTGGGTTGCCATAGAACTTTTCTCTTAATCGTTAGATTAATGGCACTAAGACATGGCTCTGATACCACTTGTTGCCTAGTTGGCCAACCCAAAAGGGGGGTGAATTGGGTTAGAAAAGTTTTAGCAAGTATGTGCCTTTTGAAAACTTTGTGTAGTGAGTGAAGTAGATAGAATATTACAAGTGAAAGTAAATAAGAATGTAAGAGCAAGAACAACACTAACACCACAAGATTTAGAGTGGTTCGGAGCAACCCAGCTCCTACATCCACTATCCAAGGTGCACTCTTGGGATTTCTACTATATTGACCCCGAATACATCCGGATTATTTTTCTACGGGCTCACAATCTAAAACCCAATATAAAGTTAGTTTTCCCGAGCTCACTAACAACCCAACTTGATTTTCAAGGGCAACTAATAATCCAAAACTAACTTACAAGCTACAACACCTACTGTACTTGTAACAACTCAAAAAATAGAGTTAATAAAAGAAGCAACACAAAAACAAATCCAAAGTTGTTGAATGGTTGCAGTTGAAGCTCTTAATGAGACCTTCTTGAATGCTTCAAAGATTAACTCAAGAAGTTATTAGAGAACTTGAGTTTTCACTTGAAAGCTCTTAGAATATTCAATACTCTTTAAAGTTTCATAAAAGTTCTTTTTCCTTGACTTAAATCCTTCATTTATAGCTTCTTGAAGTTTCCCGAGTGAATATGGCCATTAAAATTCCTTGGAAGTCAAAAACTAGCCGTTGGGAGGCTTTTTCTTCAAAAAATTTGAATTCTGGAGCTAGCTGTTACTATTGAAAATCTGGAATTCAAGTCGGCTCGCAGAGCTTGAGTCAGCTTGGATTGACAGTGCAGTAAAACTGCATTCTATGAGAGTTGGCTCATTTCAGATTAGAGTCGGCTTAATTGATTGAAGTCTCAGAAGCTACATTTTGTCACTCTGTAAGAGTCGGCTCGGATCTTCATTGAGTCGACTCGAATGTTCTGTATCAGAAAATTTTTGTGCCATGCCTGGAAATGTATCAGCTCTAATATTGGAGTCGGCTCGAGTGAAACTTCTCCAAATGCTTCCAAACAGCTTCAAACTTCTTCCAAACTACTTCTAAGCCTATTCTAAAGTATTTAAACTTAAAATTACATAAATTTAGCCCTTTTTCATGAATGTACAATTGAGTTTATTTAGGGCTCTTAAATGATTGAAATATACATGAAACTTTTTCTTGAATACATTGATACATTCCAATGATCTTGAGAAATATAGGATTGATGATTATCCATTAAAAACATCCTACAAAAACTTCTTAAATATTTAAAAAGTATCAGTATCAAATGCATGCTCTAATGTTTTGTAATCATCAAAATCATTCTAGGGGTCAACACTCTTTGTCGAGTGTAGGGGCTGGTTCGAGGGGGCGCCGTGGTTCATCCATATGGAGAGAGATGGTAGCCACATCTTCAGTGGTGATCCACTAAACGAGATGGATTGTGGGCGATGGCAGGCTCATCAGCCTTTTGCATGATCCCTGGATTACAGAGATCCCCTTGATTCAGTGGCCCACTTTTATCTCCATGGATGTCCATGAGTCAGTGAGTCTTCTCTTGTCTCTAATCTCTTGGATGGTACCCAGTGGGATGAGGAGAGGGTAATTCACTACTTTGGTTAAATTTTGGGCTCTCAGATTTTATCCATGGGCTTGCCTATGCATCCATCCAAGGATGTTAGAGTGTGGGGATCTGCTGCTCTTCCTAAGGCTCGTATATCGGATTGTACCCTTTGTTCCGTCAAGAACATCATCGCACTCTGATATTGCTGGATATGGAGGCTACTGGTTCATCCCATAGTTAGTATGTTTATTTGGAAGGTTGCATGGCATCGCCTTCCTACTATAGCCTTCCTTATTGCCAGGAGTCTTCACCTGCCTTCTATCTGCCCTACCTGTAGGGAGGATGGAGAGTCTTTGGTCCATGCTCTCTTCTTATGTCAGAGGGCCAGGCAGGTCAGGGGTGGCTGCTCTGGATGACTTCCTTTCATAGGAAGGTGACTTAATGAGCACTTTCATCGACCAGCTTCGGATGACTACAGGATATCCTGCTCATTCTCTCATGGCCTATGTAGCTTATCACATTTAGTTCTCCAAGAATACCTTGATCTTCACCCCGTCCAGATGCACAATTGATGTTATCATGGAGCGAGCCCATGCTCATGCGAAGGAGTATGTCTCGTCAGTGTCTACCTCGGAGACCTGGGGCTTCACTGATGCTCGTTAAGCGCCTCGCCAAGTTTTCTTTTATTGGGAGCCCCCTCCTTCGAGATACATTTCGATCAGCTGAGAGTATTAGGGATACATGGGTTGGAGCCTACTTTGTTATTCGAAGATGTGATCTTGGTATAGTTGCTGCTGGGGGGAGCTTTCTTATCGAGCCAACTATCCCGGTGGCAGAGCTTCGGGGTGCTTGGGCTGGTGTAGTCTATGCATGGAGGGTTCTACAAGCCGATTGCCTTATTATTGAAGGTGATTCAGCCACTGTTATCTCTTGGATCATGGAGCCTTTTAGCTATATGTCCCTTCACCCACTGATACGGATATCGTTCTCCTACTCCAGGGCTACACGAAAATTATGGTTAGACATGTTTATCGGGAGGCGAATTCCGCGATGGACTGGGTTGCCTCCTATATTGCCAATCACTCCAGCAATGTAGTCTGGATCTCTTTACGGGATGCCCTTTTCCTTTTCGGGACATTATCTTGTCTGATTATCTTAGCTGTATTTATTCCAGGATGGTTTAAATGAATACTCCATGTTACCAAAAAAAAAAGAAAAAAAAAAAAGCAAATTCAAAAACTTTATTAGTAAAAAAAGCTGGCCGATGAAGATGTGGTGACTTCAATTATGACAATCTTTGAACTTTGAAGGACCAAAAATAGCATAAAAAAGTGAATGAACAAATAAAGAATGATAAGGATAGTTGGGAGAGTGGAGCTATGTTGCATCCAAAATCTAGGAGAGAATATTTTATTAGGATCTATAATATGCTAAGGTAAAAATGGATCGAATTGGATCATGAGTGATCGCGATCCAACTTGCTTTTTTTTATCAAATTTTATTATTGCATCTAAACCCAACCTGATAAAAGATTGGATCGGTTCGGATCTGATCCATGACCAAAATCTTTGACTCAACAGGTCATTCGAGTTGGATCAAATTCATATATAATCAAATCACAATCTGAAAAATTCAAATCTAAATAGGATCTAAATCAAATATAGCCAACGATATTTTAATTATTATCTAGTCAATTATTATTAATTACACAAAATATACATGAAATAATACTTTTAAAATAAATTAAAATATAAAAATAATTATAAATATATCTTTACTTTAAAAATATGATTCAGACAAGTTTTAAATTATAATTTATAGATTCAAATAAGTTTAGATTATAATAATATTACTAAGTTTGGATCAGACCAAATTGGATTTAAATTCAACAAATCTAGATCCAATTCGGAAAAAGAAATATGTCCAATTTTAGAACCCAATCTAAATTCATGGATCCTTGAAAATAAATCGAATCAGAACCATGCAAATTAGATCATATCCGCTCATGGATCAACCCGATCCATTTACAATCTTAATATATACATTTGAATGATCCATTTACAATCTTAATATATACATTTGAATGAGTCAACTTCGACACGAAGATAAGATTGCTTCGTTACAACCTACCAGTTCGGTTCATGAAAACTGCCGCATCCGGGAGAAGACAGAAATTCGAGGGGAAAAAAAAAAAAAAAAAATGGAGAAGAATCGAACAATTCAGAGGTACACTCTCATGCATGGAAGAATCCATTAATACGTGGTCATGTACATGGTACTCAGATTTCTGTGTGTTCATGCATACGATTTTCCCTTCTAGTTTGCTCACGACGCATTATAATGAACTCAAGAAAAAGTTTATAAACCAACTTAAGTGGCATTTGCGCATCATCCGTATTTCCAATTCCAATGGCAAAATTTTGACGTATGCAAACAATAGTCTATGATACTAATTTTCAGGATATGATTTAGTTTGCCAATTTTTTCAAACATATAAACAAAATAAAAGATTGTCAATAGAGCACATCAAGCATATCCAATGCCCCGCTTGAGTTCCAAAGCACCCAAGTCATGCCATAACACTGGTTTAAGGTAAACATGACCGACCATTGATAGCCCCGTTCCAATTGTGAAGCGCATGAGAACTTGCAAGATTCTTTTAGCAGGAACCTTTTGCTGCGAAGGAACTTGCATCACCAGCGGCAAGTGCGACCCCTGAAGGACAGTGATCTCATCACCTTGAATACTAGTTTGCTTTTCTTATTTCCAACGACAACCATTAGCTTCTTCGAATGATGATTTAGCTGCAAAGTTGCCATTAAAAGTTGAGGCGTATACCATTTGTTAGGATTTCCAATATTTAAATTTTCTCTTCTATAGTAGCCTGTTTAACCAAAACAAACATCTAAGCCACAAGGAAGTATCTATAAACTGTCCTCCAACCCAACAAAGCAGAATCACCTTACATCTCCTTGGGCATACCATTCTGAGGTAATGAGAGACATCATTAGTGCAACTGATAAGGTATCAAATTTCCACCAAGGTATAAAATATATAACTAAATGATAGATATATGCTAATCAAACTCAGCCAAAAAAGAGATGAATTAAAATGCTACTACCTTGTTATGCACTCTGACCTGCAATTAAATGTGCCCAGCAATTTACAGGAGTGCCATTAACGACAACATCACTGTTATGCAGTTCAGAACAGTTAGATTCCTGTTTATGGACTCTTTCCACGATTAGATTGGTAAAATACCAAATATATACAATAGAAAAGCAAAAGTTAATACATGGAACAGCAAAGCAATCACAAATTAGTGCTTATTAAGTATGAAACAGTGGACAGCTTGGGAGGCATTTAGTTACAGGAAGCGAGGGTGCATTTTTGTTGTTTCATCCACAACACAGCTCAACATAGACCAGATAATATGCCCAGTTATAAAAGCAATTTCTTGATTAATTTTCCGAATCTCATAGGTTTCAAGTGATAGAGCTAATACAAAGAACCAGATAAACAGAAAGTCAGCCATGTCAAACACTTGCAATAACCTGATCTAAATTGCTGTAATTCAGATGAATTTAGAAGCAAATATGAGCAACAGAATTGCATTAAATAAACTGTAATAGCTGGTTAAAAACAATGATCAGCCGGAAATACCAGCAAACATCAGAGGTAATGACTAAGATAACAAACTACCACACAAAATAATAGTCATAAAATATTCTTGAGGTTAAAAGATACATGTTTTCCATCAAAAGCACCAGCGAAAACACCAAAACCATTGGCAATATGCCAGAGAAGGAGCTTGAGCCACAACCGGTGATTTACAACATGGCAAGTGATTACCTGTAATTTCAGAAATGCTCATACAATCATGTCATAAACAATGTTTTAAACTTGGTCAGGTTTTTGCTTTTGGTCCCAAAACTCAGTTTCCATTTCAGTTGAAGGTTACAGTTCTGTTTCTGTTTCAGTAGTTCTGGCAGTTTCGGCAGTATTTCTCCAAGTTTCGGGGTGCTGATCAAAGTTGGAAAAAATCCAAAAAAGAGAGAGAATTGGAAAAATACTAAGTTATTTCACGTTATTCTATAGTGTTTAGAGTCACTCAGAGTCATAGTTTGTGTATTTTTGGTAGTTTCAAGGTGCAATTAAAATCTATTAAGATTTGATCTGCTATACTAAAATTTCAACTCACCATAAAATGTATGACATGTTCCTACACTTTCTCCAACTTTTATAAACTACTATACCATTTTCCATTTTTTAAAATTCTCCATTACTCTTTTTTAGTATTATAATTAAGAATCAACTAACTACGATATGAAAAATAATGCATGAATCGAATGCTTACAGCTTCAGAATAGCTGCCATCAGTGACCCATTTGACAAATATATAATACTTTATCTGGCATCTATAAATAACTGCATTAAAGAAAAATGTTTATTCCAATTCATCAATTTGAACAATAAAATGGCTATATATTACTGCTGTTCATTGAGCGAGAATAAGAAACATACCATATCCATTAATTTTCTAACATCAAAGAAATCCTCTTGCTATTGCTTCTGCAATTAGCGAGAAACTTCTTAATCAAAGAACTGCTGGATATGCTAGCAGTTTGAACAAACAAACCAGGGAAAAGTAGGCAACAAAGAAGTCTTTAAAGTGAATTGATATCATTAGTAAAAAATCTGTTGAAAGGAGATCCCAAACATCTGCATTCAGGTTAACTGATGGCAAATTTGCAACCTGAAGCTGAAGAGATCATACTGAATTCAACCATCATAATAAAATTATATATCACATAGCAATTGACACACATGAAAGTAACAGAAATGAGATGAATAACAATTAAGTCAATCAAGCAAAACATGACATCGGAGTAATATGCCAACGTTTTTGAAAAGAAAAAATAAAAACCTGTTGAAATGACCACAATTATGCACTCAGTTTCAGAAATATAGCTCAATCACAGAGGAAGATAAAGAAAACTAAAACCTTAAGGTCATGGTATTGCCAACAGCATGTTGATCGAGGCAAAGCTGATAACAATAAAAGATATATGTAGGCATCATGCAAACCTGATTTCAGTGTTTTTTTTTTTCTTGAAAAAATAAATTCTGAAATGTTATCAAGCACCAAAAATGTACGATGTTGTTCTAACAACTGAAGCTTCGGAACCCATGCTTCAGCTTTCTGAGAGGAAAAGCTTGGTTTAAAAGGTCAAGAATGTCAGCTCAGCCTCAGAGTGCCTCTTTGAGCTGAAAGGTCCTCGACATAGCTCTAGCTTTGTCATACTCATGAAGAGCAACCAGCATATTCTTTAAACGACGTGCAAGCCCACGGGTATCTTCCTCGCTCACACCCGATGCATGCCGCTTCTCCAACTTGTTTCCTAACTCTGCAATGCAACCCACCAAAGGCCACAACTTCTGGCTGGCTTCTAAAGTAATCTCAAGACCAGTCCAAACCCCTGATAACGAAGCAACTATCCTTTCTGTCCTTGTAATAGCATCATGAATATTGGACATGATACTTCGAACATGAGGCAGAAGTTTCCCCCTCAAGAGTTCTTCAAGAGCAAGCTTCTCTAACACTGGCTGAGCAAGAATGTTTTTCCATAAGCAAATATTTCTGAGCAAACGAACAGACATACCAAACCTATACGCCATAAGTTGTGCAGCACCTGGCACAGCATTCATCACAACTGTACCCCAAGCAGGCATGCTGAGGCCGGTGATGGCCTCTGTCAAACGACCATGAACAACAGCCAACAATTCATGTAGTGCCTTACTAGAAGCTGGAACATAGCTAATGACCATATTTGTGGCAAAGACCACATTTTTTGTCATTTGGGTGCTTAACATGTCCCAACAGTGTGCAATTTCATGGTGTAAAATGGGAAGCGCTACCTTTTCAACTAATTCTGGAATAAGATTAGCATCAGCATCATCAGGATCAAAATCACAATCTTTCCCTGGCAATCCATAATTAAATAACAGCTTATGCCACTCCATGTCAAAGAAGTCAATCTTGTCATAGAGAGGGTCCCACTTCAGAAGTTCCAATCTCACATATGGGGAGAAAACTGCTGGAGCACTTAGAGACACATAAGCATCTCGGTAAGTTGAGGAATACTGATTTTTCCATCTTTCAAACCTTTCCTTGACAATTTTAAGGTTGGAGTACTCCTCAGATGCATCACTAAAAATCTGTTGAGCAGTTCGTAGCAACTCATTGTGGCTAGACTCATATGCATTACTCTCGCTGTCACTCTCATCAGTGCTCACCTCTCCTTCAGTTTGCTCCAATGCATTATCCTTCCCAATTGATGACATTCTTTTAGATTCAGATTGAACTTTTCTTCTCTTTCTGGCTTCAGCCCTCTGGGTAGATTCCATGCGTTTCTTTAGGTTGACATCCCTACCAAACTCGTCCAAATCAACTGATAAACTGGAACTTTCTCGAGCAGCAGCAGCAGCAGCTTGTGCTGCAGTTGTCGCTGCAGAAATATAAGCAGGTGAAGTGCCTTTATTGAGAACTGATATCGCTGCATTTACAGCAGCTTCCACTTCATTAGCTTCATCAGCAATATCAAAAGCTCTTCTTTCTTCGATAGCAAAAGCCCGCTGCTCATGAAGCTTCTGCATCTGCTCTTCGAGCTCCTCAATGAAATAGGCCTTGTCTTGTAAGAAATCACACATCACTGAAATGAAGTCACGGAGCTGTTGCATGAAGATATACTTCTCATCAGCAGCTTTCAGAGAGCTCTCCAAAGAAGTTATTTCAGAAAGTGCCTCAGAGAGATGTGTATCAGTCCTAACCAATGAATTCAGGGTTATGTTGTGGGTTTCCTTTAGCTTACTTATGTTCTGTTGCAGAGCTCGGGTGGCAACCTCAGCCTGTTGGGGAATGGACATGACCTCTGCACTCTGTGAGACTGCAATAGAAGCTGGCCCAAGAGACACATTGCTCATTGAAGACTGAAGAGCAGCCCCCGAGTAAATCGAAACCTGTGGCTGGATGGGCAGAATTGATGGAATGCTATTAACTCCTCTATGAGTTGATGCCTCATCAATCCTCCTTCCTAAACCCTTTCTGAACTGCTCCTCCTCCCATTTCCTCTCCTCCTCATCCTCATCATCATCATCAGCCACCTCTCTATATCCACTATCAACAACCTTTGCCTCGGCAACAGCAACCCTCTCCTCCTTGCTCTGAAAAACACCCTTCTTTGGCCCACCATCCATCTTGCCTCCAAACAAAGCAACCCTGCCCTGGAAATCATTCTCCTCTTCATCACTGGATCCACCTGCTGAAGGGTGGCTGCTCATCATCCCGCCATCAAGTGAAATGTAATCTGGTGCAGAGTGACGTGGTTGTTGGAGCTGTGCTCTCTTGGCCCGGATAGCATCGATTGTTGCCCGATCAGGTATCACCGGCAACTTTCTCTCCTTCTCTGCATGGTCCCTCTCTTCATCTTCATCCACCCCATCCTCCTCCCGTTCCTCTTCCTCTTCCTGCCACTTCGATGCAGCTCCCTTCTTACCTTCCTGCCCAGGGGTTGTAGCAGAGGCTGGTTTCACGAGGCCTTTAAGGATGATTACAGGTTCAGCGGGAGGGTCGGTCTTCTGGGGTTTGGGCGGCTCGGAGAAGGAGAGGGCCGGCTTAGGCCGGGGCATGCTCCCAAGAGGGCGGGCATTCTTCTGAAGCTCAAGGAGCCTCTCCTTGGTGTACTCACCAGTCTGCGGCTGGACATTGGAAGGGATGGAAGGGGCCAAAGATGAGGTTTTTGAGCGTTCCTTGGCAGAGGCGAGCTTATGGATGGAGGAAACGGGTTTGGATAGCTGGCGAGGGGCCGCCATGGGCGCCCCCTCCTCCTCCTCCTCATCTGCGAAGCTAAGGCGCTTCGGTCCCTCGGCTTTCGAGCTTTTGGCTTTTGTTAAGCTCAGGGTTTGCCTCCTACTGGTTGAGGTTATGGCCGCGGGGAGAGCTGGGGTGGACTTCTCCTCTCCATTAGCATCGCTGTCATCGGAACGGCGGCGGAAATTCTTCGCTCTGCCACTGCTCATTAATCCCAAATCTCTATTTTCTGTGTAAGCATAAAGAACATAAAGAACAGAATAAATCCCACGAATTCAGCCTACTGCTCTCGTTTCAAACTAAGATTTTGTTCCTTTTCTGATCCAAAACCTAGACAATTTTTTTTTTGTCGCTAAAAATCGACTCAACCATAAGATGGATTTAACATCCGGTGAAAGGAAAAGAATAACCCTACCAACACGGATTCTGGGGCTGGTTCTGAGCCAAAATAACTCCACTTTTACGATCAAAAACTCAGAAAGAAACGAAACTAACTGTTTGAATCTATCGTATGGAACGGAATCAAGCGGAAGAAAAATTAAAACCCTAGAAGAATGACAAAAATGTTGGGAAAAAAAAAAAATTTGATGGAAAAAACCAACCTTTTTAGGTTTTCTTGGATTCCTCTTTTTGCCTTTGGCGCCCTATCTCTTCTTCGTCGTCTTCGAGTCCTTGGGTTTCGATGGAAGCACGGGAACTTCCAGGCCCTTAGGGACAACGAGACGCCTCTTTTATAGCCTTTTCAGAGTTTCAGACGCATGAATATATCCTGACCGTCAGATTCTCGATCAGGTGGGACATGACGTTAAGCGGGGTTGTATATGGGTCAAATTTGTGTCGCATTGGGGGAAAATTATTGGGCAGAATAAACCTCGTACCATCCAATAAAAAAAATTAAATTATTTAAAAATTATTTTTATTTAAAATAATAAAAATTACCATGTAACTAATCATAATTAATAGAAATTTTTTATTCAAGTTTTTAACCAAACTTGTATACCAATGCATCTTTTTTTAAATAAATAATGTGATGACTTCTTATTTAATAATCCCAGATATATATATATATATATATATGGTAAAACTATTTTAACTAATATTTTTTTTCAAATTAAACTATATGCCTGAAAATAATTTTATTTTATAATAAAATAATTACTTTTAATAAACTAGATTCATTAAAATAAATACATCCATGACCATCACTTAATAAAATATCTAATAAAAAAAATTCTATTACAACTGTCCATAAAATAGAGCATGTATACTTTGCAATATAATATCAACTAACCTGTTGCGCTTTTTTTTTTTAAACAAGTTTAACCTCATAAGAGTGAAGAGTTGCTTTCCTTTTCTGACAATCTTATCTCATAAAGCAGGGCTACTCTCTTGTTATATAACCTATCATCTGCATACCTCTTCTAACAAAAAAAATAAAATGATAATTAAAAAATAATTATAATTTTATATTACTCTTCCATGTTTGTGGGATAATCCTGCTCAAGCTCAATTCTAGAAATGTTGTAAGGTGGAAACACAAAGCTAAGGATAGGACTTTGAAGGAAGCAAGAGGAAAGAGACATTAATCACTAATTAAAACTTTTTCAAATATTACACCAGTTCTTACTAAATTTGCCATAGCAGTCTTATCCATTAGAGAAAGGAAAGAACACACTCTTGGCAGAGCATGAGTGAGAATTTTTTTTCCTTGATTAACATGATCAAGTGGTAAGAGAAACACTGGATGGTTTATAAGTAATGTTACATGCATGTTGGATTAGGTTTTTGAGCAAGGTCAAGCATATAATCAACCATGACTAACTTGTGTTAGTGGCCAATTGGACTCCATTGCCATCCTTACTTAATCAGCACAAGCAAGCAAGTCCATTATACTAAGTATATCTTTTACTATATATAAGTATTAGTTATTATGGTAATATACCCAATAAATATATATCTATGACTAAAGTAATACACCTATTTAGTATATTATCAAATAATTTTATATTGATGTAATTACTATAGTAATTTTGTTAAAATAACTCAATGATTTAATGATATTATTACTTTCCTATTAAAATTATCAAAATTAATATGGTAACTGTTAAATTATGGCAGGAAAGGCATATTATTGTAGTCATTCTTGTTGATGAATTTTATGCTATCATGATTAAACTTATGATTGTAAGACCTTCACTTGATTTTGATTAATATATTTCATGAAAAATACTTTTAAAAATGCATATTGATTTGAAAAATGTTTTAATTTATTAATTAGAATCAAGCTTAGACTAATAATCATTAGTTGTGATCGTGACTATTTTGATATAAATGATTTCATGCTCTCATGATTTCAACTTATGATTATTAGACTTTCACTTGATTTTGATTAATACAGTTTTTGAATTATTTCAAGTGAAATGTTACGATTTATGTGCTTTCATTGTTGGCATCTATGCTTAAGTTAGAATTGATTTGAATCAAGTATAGAACTGGTAGTTAAGGGTTACATTTAAGAAGAAGGTATGCATATTGACAAACCCTTGTTCTAGTAGCTAGACTTGATATCATATTATTTCTAGCATTTGTATGGATATCAAATCATCTTAAAATGAATTTGAAATCATGCTAAAAGTTTTTAAGTGATATAAATGCTTTGTATTTTGAAAATCATGAATATCTTGAAAATTTTCAAATCTTGATGCATGAGCTTTCATGTTTTATTCCTCAAATAAATGCATATTTTCAAAGAAGGAATAACATTTAGGGAGAGCATCCAAAGATTTGTTATCATATTTGATGCTTTGAATATTTTGCTTGATATCATGCTGTACTTATATTGCTCTGATACTCTTTTTCCTTGTTTTTAAATCTAATTTTTTAAGGGGGGTTACATTCAAATGGTATCATATTTCAATTGGTATCATGTTCAATTTGTATCATATTCAATTGATATCATAATTATTTGATTTCATGCATTGATTTTGATGACCTACTTGCTATTCTTTCCGACTTCATTCCCACTTTGTATTGCCTTTCACCCTTTGTTATGATGTCAAAAAGGGGGAGAAAAATGTTAAGTATGAAAAGGGGAAGATTGGATAAACATGAAAAATTATTTGAGAAATGAAAGAAAGTGCAAAAGGGGGAGAAGAATGTAAAATATTTTTATCTAAAGGGAAGAATTAGTAAGAAGAAGAAATTTTAAAAATTTGAAAATTTTGCATATTTTGAAAAATATTTTTGAAGATTTTTTTTTTTTTTTATCATATTTTGAGGGGGAGCTTGGTGCCTATTGTTTTGAGCTTACATGTTTATACTATTGTTAATCTTTTAAGCTTACCCTATTCATATACTTAAAGATTTTGTCATCATCAAAAAGGAGGAGATTGTTGACTCTGGTCTTGATTTTGATGATTGACAAAATGTTTAAGTATATATGAGTACTAATTATATTTTAAGTGCATTTTTTCAGATCTTAGTACTCATCCATGTTGAATGAAGAAATGCTTGTATTTTAGTTGAAAAAGTCCTTAAATTAATGAAAAATCAAGTTATAAGGACTTTGGAATATAAGGAAAACTTGGAAGTACTTAAAGTTTAATTTTGAAGAAGTTTCAGTACTGGCTCAACCAAGTGTCGACACCTAAGAACCAAGTGTTGACACTTGCAGATCAAGTGTTGACACTTGCAGATCAAGTGTTGACACTTGCAGAACCAAGTATTGACACTTGCAGATCAAGTGTTGACACTTGCAGAACCAAGTGCTGACACTTGTAGAACCAAGTGAACCAAGTGCTGACACATGGGAACCAAGTATCGACACTTGGAGGTCAAGTGTCGACACTTGACTGTAACGGCTAGTTTTCAAAAGCAGCAGAACTTCTCCAACTTGCTTCAAACGGCCATATCTTCATCCCCAACGGTCATAAACGGTCATTTATGGTTTGGAGAGCTATATAAACATCAAAAATCTAATGGGGAAGTAATTATTTGGTGAGTTTTTTGAATATTCTTCAAAGATTCAAGAGTTGAGTGATTCAAAGCCTTCAAGCTTCCAAGTTTCAAAGAGAGCATTCAAAGTCTACATCTACAAGCATCAATCAAAGGCTTCATCAACTTGAAGACAAGATCTTCATCAACAATCAAGGGCTTCAAAGAGATATTTGCTTTATTTTAGAAAGCTTTTATTGTATTCATTTATACATGCTCTTACATTGTTTTACTTAAGATTTTTGGTGAGCCTTGAAAAATCAAAGAGGTTTTTAGTAAGCCTTTGAAAATCAAAGTGGTTGTTGGTGAGCCTTGAAACCAACTAGGATTTTACTTGTAAGCCCGAAGCCAAAACAAGTTGTTTAGGTTATTGGTTATCCCGTAAAACCAGGGATGGTTGTTGGTGAGCCTTGAAACCAACTAGGGTTTGACTTGTGAGCCCGAAGACAAAACAAGTTATAAAGGTTGTTGGTGAGCCTAAGTTATAAAACCAAACTTAGTGGAATTCCCAAGGGATTCTTGGGGAGTGGATGTAGGTGCTTGGTTGGCACCGAGCCACTATAAACCTTTGTGTTTGTGTGATTGTTCTTCTTGTGCCTTTATTTCTTTATTTCCGCTGCATTTATTTGAAATACACAAGCACTTGAATTGCATTAGCACATACTTGCTTTAGTTCATCTTTTAAATAGTAAAAAAGTTTTATAAAATCCAATTCACACCCCCTCTTGGGTTGCCTACCTGAGCCTACAATTGGTATCAGAGCACCGGTACTCTCTTGTAGGTCCAAGGATCTTGAGTAAAAGATCATGGCAGCCCCAATAGGAATGGGTATAGTTGAAGGTCAAGCTTCAAATCATCCCCCACTTTTCAATGGCACAAATTATACATACTGGAAGACACGCATGCGCATTTTTATTCAATCTCTTGACTATAATTTATGGAGGACAATTGTAAAAGGTCCTCATCAGCCTACGATGTTGGTTAATGGCATTCTCACTCCAAAGATGGAAGATGATTGGGATGAGAATGACATTAAGCAAATCGAGCTCAATGCTAAGGCTATGAATCTATTATTTTGCTCTCTTGACCCCAGTGAATTTAATAGAATATCTAATTATCTCTCAGCCAAGGAGATTGTAGAAGAAAGAACTTTCTCTATTTTGTATATATAAACATTAAACCCCTATTACATATATATAATCTAGGACCAATCTAATTAGGGAATATACAAAGGAATAACTACCTAAATAGGGGAATACACAAAAGGAATAACTGCCTAACAAATAGGCAAAAAATAACTTACTACCACAAAATACTTACTACCATAAAATTACTCACGACCACACTCCCCCTCAAGTGGGTGCAAAGATGTCTTTGATACCTAACTTGATAAGTGAGCGATGAAATTCTCTGCTAGACTGAGCCTTTGTCAATATATCAGCTAACTGGTCTTCAGATTTGACGAAAGGTAACTTGATCAATTTCGCCTCCACATTCTCTTTGATGAAATGTCTGTCAATCTCCACATGTTTGGTTCTATCATGTTGAACTGGATTGTGAGCAATGTTTATAGCTGCTTTATTATCACAAAATAATTTAATTTCCAAACCTGGTGGATACCCGAGCTCAGTGAGTAGCTTTCGAAGCCATAGAAGTTCACATAACCCCTTTGCTATACCTCTGAATTCAGCTTCTGCACTAGACCGAGCTACAACCTCTTGTTTCTTACTTCTCCATGTGACAAGATTGCCTCCCACAAAAGTAAGATACCCTGAGGTAGACCTCCTGTCTGTCACACTTCCAGCCCAATCTGCATCTGTGTAACCTTCTATTTCAAGGTGGCCATTTTTTGCAAATAGCAACCCCTTTCCTGGAGCCGACTTCAAATATCGAATGATACGCCACACAGCATTCATATGATCTTTACTTGGTGAATGCATGAACTGACTCACCACACTTGTTGCATGAGCAATATCAGGACGTGTATGTGATAAATAAATCAAACGTCCTACTAACCTTTGGTATTTCTCTTTATTAGTAGGAGTCTGATCAGGATACTCTCCAAGCTTCCAGTTTTGTCCCATAGGAGTGTCGGCAGGCTTGCAATCTAGCATGCCAACTTCGGTCAAAAGATCAAGAACATACTTTCGTTGAGACAAATAAATTCCCTCCTTTGACCTAGCAACTTCGATTCCCGGGAAATATTTCAGACCTCCCAAATTCTTCATTTCAAACTCCCTAGATAATAATTCCTGCAGTCTCATAATCTCTGCATTATCATTGCCTGTAATAATCATGTCGTCAACATATATAATAAGAGCAGTCCTTTTTCCTTGAGTACATTTTAAGAACAAAGTATGATCTGAGTTACTTTGGGAGTATCCATACCCTTTCATAGCTGAGCTAAAGCGACCAAACCATGCACGAGGAGACTGCTTCAACCCATACAAGGATCTTTTCAGCTTACACACCATATTCGGTTTATCTGTGCATCTGTATCTAGGTGGAAGCTCCATATAGATTTCCTCCTCCAAATCCCCATGAAGAAAAGCATTCTTTACATCAAATTGATGCAAAGGCCAGTCCAAGTTTGCAGCTAGAGATAACAACACTCTTATAGTGTCTAACTTTGCAACTGGAGAGAATGTTTCCTGATAATCCACCCCATAAGTCTGTGTATACCCTTTAGCTACCAGTCGTGCCTTGTACCTCTCAATAGTGCCATCTGCCTTATGTTTGATGGTGAACACCCACCTACATCCAACTGGCTTTTTATCCTTTGGTAGTTCTACAAGTTTCCAAGTTTGATTTTTCTCCAAAGCCTCCATTTCTACCTTCATCGCTTGAAGCCATTTCGGATCCTTCATGGCTTCTTCAACTCTGTTTGGAACTTGAACTGAGGAGATAGTATTCACGAAGTCTTGTAGTGGGGTGGACAGCCTTTTGGAAGATACATAGTCTGCAATAGGATATCGACATCGGCGGTCCTCTATATCTGGGAAATACCGATTTGGAGGTTTGCCCCTATTATGCCTATCGGGTAGCTTATAACCAGTAAGCATATTAGTATCTTCAAAAGGATCAAGTACAGTAGAAGAACTTACCTCAGGTACATTCTCAAGAGTTTGGAGTGGTACTGAAGAGGGCGAAGAGGGCGGAGATAAGGAGGGCTGTTGCTGTTGTTCTTGTTCGGATTCATACAACAATTCAGTGTTGTCTAATTGTGCATCCTTAGAATCATGTGGCCGAGCGTATCCATCTGTCGCTCCCGCAATTCCTACTTCCCACCACTGTCCGGTTCTGCCACTAGTCTCCCCCTGAACTGGACACTGGGGGGGGGAAATAGGACTCTGTCTCGATAAAGGTTACATCCATGGTGACATACATACGTTTTTCGGTAAGATCATAGCACCGGTACCCTTTCTGAGAAGGGCCATAACCAAGAAAAACATATTTAACAGCACATGGGTCAAGTTTGGTTCGCTGATTTTTGTGAAGATGGACATAAGCGACACATCCAAAAACTTTAGGAGGTAAGGTGAGAACTGAAGGAAGAGACACATGGGCAGCAAGGGCTTGCATTGGCGTACGATATTTCAGAATGCGGGAAGGCATGCGATTCAACAAATAAGTAGCTGTGACTATGGCAGAATCCCAGAACCGATGGGAAACATGGCTACCTTCCAAAAGTGCCCGAGTGGTCTCAAGAAGATGACGATTCTTGCGCTCAGCGATACCATTTTGCTGAGGAGTTTGAGGGCACGAGGTTTCATGAATTAAACCATGTTCTTGAAAATAAGCTGCAAGAGGTTTACTTAAGTATTCTCCACCATTATCAGATCTGAGAACCTGAAGTTTGGCCCCAAACTGAGTCTGAATCATACGGTGGAAAGTCCGGAAGATAGCTTCAGCCTCATTTTTATGTTTCATCAAATATAGCCAAGTCATTCGTGTGCAATCATCGACAAAGATGATAAACCATCGAAAACCAGATATAGTAGTAATAGGAGAAGCACCCCATACATCGGAGTGAATTAAGGAAAAAGGAGTATAACTTTTACTCAAACTAGGAGGAAAACAAGTTCGATGGCTCTTTGCCAAAATACATGTATCACACTGAAAACTAGAGTTCGATAGACCATGAAATACCTTGGGAAACAAGTGCCGTAAATATCCAAATGATGGGTGACCTAACCGACGATGCCATAACCAAAGTTCCTTCTCTTGAGTTAACTGTCCACGAGAGTGATAGGTCCGTCTAGAAGTTATTTCATCCACAAAATACAGCCCCTCCCTCTTAGTACCACGCCCAATAATCTCCTTCGTGAGAATGTCCTGAAACAGGCAAAAGTCAGGGTACATAAGCACAACACAGTTCAACTCACTAGTAAGCTGTCCAACTGATAATAGACGATTAGACAATGAAGGAACAAGCAAGGTATGAGAGAGAGAAAGGGAAGGCATGACAGACACACGCCTAGCCGCCGTTACAGGAAAGTCATGTCCAGTAGCATTGTATATATGATCTTGATGTGGTGTAGTGGATGTAAGAAGGTCACCAGATTTCGGAGTCATATGATCTGTAGCTCCAGAATCAATTATCCACCCATGATCACTATGTCGATTAGCAAAGACAAACCCATAATTACCTTCAAGAGACTTGGCATTAGCAGATTCAGGCTCCATAGGAATTAATGATAAGCCACTAGTAACTAAGGAGGCTTGCCCTCCATTCCGTCCCTTTTTGGAGTCTGGTTTTTTCTTCTTGTTCTGAAAATCATCCCACCAGTCTGGATAGCCGTGCAGTTTAAAACAAGATGCTGCTGTATGTTTAGGGTTTCCACAGTGAGAGCATCCCTCAGATATATCAGGTTTTGCCCGAGGTCCCCGGGCAGAAAGCACTAACTGATTACCCTTGCCCCGCTGAGACACCATGGCGGATCCAGAGGTAACCTCGACAGGAGTGGAGAGCATGACAGATTGGCGCATATCTTCTCGCCTGACTCGGGCATAAACTTAATCAATAGTTGGAAAAGGATCCATCTTTATAATATCAGCACGAACATTATCAAGGCGATCGTCGAGACCATCTAAAAAGGTATAAACCCGATCTTCATTGATAATGGCATTGTACTTCAAAATATCAGCCGGACATTGCATAGGATTCGGACGGCGGAAGTCAATCTCACGCCAGAGCCCTTGAAGATCATTGTAATATTTCTCGATGGGTCCACCACCTTGCTTCAATCGAGAAACCTGCCTTTTAACATCATAGATTTGAGAGGTGTCAGATCCATCAAAAAAGGTTGTTGCCACAGCATCCCATACAGCTTTGGCAGTAGGAAATCGAATAAAGTTCGGTATCAAGGCTGGGTCTATAGAATTAACGAGCCAACCTTTTACCGTAGAATCATCAATCTTCCATTGTCTAAACAATGGATCAGTAGGAGGGGGTTCAGGAGAATTACCATTCAAATAGCCCAGTTTGTCTTTACCTGAAACATACATCTCAACAACCTGGGACCAAACGCCATAATTTTTTT
Organism: Areca catechu; assembly: GCA_021397845.1. Lineage (NCBI taxonomy): Eukaryota > Viridiplantae > Streptophyta > Magnoliopsida > Arecales > Arecaceae > Areca > Areca catechu. Next base: position 153,341,849 of record CM038049.1, on the reverse strand, counting down.
CATCAAGTTTAATAGCAATTGGTGCAACTGGAGGTTCAACACACGGGGGCGCGGTCTGCTGGGTCAAGAGCTGCTTCATCGCAGCAGTCAGGTCTGCGAGAATGGCAGTAGCAGAGGCATTAGAATCTGCTTGATCAGTTGCAATGATCGACTGTTTATCGGCCATGAGAGCAAGTAATATTGATCGGCCTTCTTCTCTTCTTCTTCTTCTTTTTTTTTTTTTTTTTTTTTTTTTTTTTTTTTTGAAATCAGGGTTGCACGGAACGGGCACTGCAAGCCCTGGTCCTTCACCAGACACCGAACCACCAAATGCACGAAAGCCTAAGGCTCAAAGCCCAAAGCTCAAAGCCCAAGGCGCCTCGTCGTCACGCGGACGAGGGAGAAGTGAGGGAGAAACCCTCGGAAGCCCTCGTCGTCACGCCTTCCCTTGCCCAAGAGGGAAAACCTCGTCGTCACGCCTTCCCTTGCCCAAGAGGGGGCCAGCGGCAGGGATGAGCCAGCGGCAGGGACGGCGACCTCGGCAGCAGAGATAGGATCCGATTGCCGTCGTCGTCACGATGCGTGCGGCTGGGATCCGGGTGCCGGCGGAGGGCGGCGAGGGCGACGCGGGGCCGGAGGAGGGGAGGGAGAGGCTCCTCGTCCACCTCCACGAGGCGGCGGACCGGAGGAAGCTTGCGGTCCCGCTCCCTACGGGTAGATCGCCTGAGAATCCGGAGCCGGTGGCAGAGCCGGATCCGGAACCCTGGGCATCGCCGGAGGTCGAGGGCGTTGCCGGAGGATCCAAGGTCGAGGAAGCTTCCGGTCCCGCTCTGATACCTCGAGGTCGATCCGTCGCCGGGGATCTGAGGGGTGCAGCAGCCGGATCCGGAGCCCTAAGCGGAGACGGAGGTCGAGGGCGTCGCCAGAGGATCCGAGGTCGATCCGTCGCCGGGGATCCGAGGGGTGCAGCAGCGAGCCGAGGGGTGCAGCAGCGAGCCGTCGCCGGGGATCCGAGGGGTGCAGCAGCGAGCCGTCTACCGTCTTCGTCTGATGGCGTCAAGCCGTCTTCGCCGCGAGCCGTTGCTGGGGGTCCGATGTCGATCCGTCGCCGGGGGTCCGAGGTTGATGGCGTTAAGCCGTCTTCGTCTGTGGATGCAGGGACCACGATCGAAGGTCCAGCAGGAGGGAAGACTGCCCGTCTCCTCTCTCTCTCCGTCTGTGGAGGCAGGGACCACGGCGGAGATCGATGGGTATGCCCGATGCGTAGAGGAAGGATCTGATACGGAAAAAGAGAAAGCCACACAGTACCCCAGGAATCAAACCCTAGGGCTCTGATACCATGTAGAAGAAAGAACTTTCTCTATTTTGTATATATGAACATTAAACCCCTATTACATATATATAATCTAGGGCCAATCTAATTAGGGAATATACAAAGGAATAACTACCTAAATAGGGGAATACACAAAAGGAATAACTGCCTAACAAATAGGCAAAAAATAACTTACTGCCACAAAATACTTACTACCATAAAATTACTCACGACCACAGAGATTTGGGATACACTTGAGGTTACCCATGAGGGTACACACCAAGTAAAAACTATCAAGGTTAACATGCTTATTCATACGTATGAAATATTTAAAATGGAACCTACTGAGTCTATTAGTGAGATGTATACTAGGTTCACAAATATTGTGAATGGCATGAGAAGCCTAGAAAAAATTATTTCTAACGGTGAACTTGTGAACAAACTTCTCAGGTCTCTACCAGCTTCTTGGGATGCAAAAGTAACAGCTATTGAAGAAGCCAAGGATGTCAACACTCTTCCACTTGAACAACTGTTGGGCTCACTGATGACCTATGAGCTCTCCCTCAAATAAAAGAATGTGGAAGTCGACAAAAAGAAGAAAGTAATCGCTTTCAAATCTACTGCGAGAGAAGAATCAAGCGATGACTCTAAAGAAGATGATGAAGAAGATGAGACGGCTCTAATGGCGAAAAAATTCAGAAGGTTCATGAGGAAGAAAAGGTTCAACTTCAAAAAGAAACCTCTGAAAGGTGAGCCAAGTAAAGAGAATGACAAAGAAAAGGAGAAGGAGCAGCCCACTTGTTTTGAATGCAAAAAACCCGGCCATTTCAAGGTAGACTGCCCCTTACTTAAGAAAAGCAGAAGAAAGTTGAGAAAGAAAGCCATGATGGCAACCTGGAGTGAAAGTGAGGACTCCAGTTCTGAGGAAGAATAGCAGGAGGTGGCAAACTTCTATCTGATGGCTGATCATGATGAAGTATGTTCCAAAACAGAAAATGAATTTACATTTGATGAGCTTCATGAAGTTTTTGACGAATTAGTCATAGAATTTCAAAAACTAAAATCAAAACATAAAGATTTAAAGAAGCAAAATTTGGATTTAGCCAAAACAAATGACAAGCTTTCAGGTGAAAATGAATGCCTTCTTCTTCAAAATAGAAAATTAAATGATAAGATTGTAGCACTTGAAAAAGAAAAAGAAGTCTTGAAAAAGAAAAGTTCTTCACTTTCAAATAAAAATTTGCCAAAACAAAGCAAAGAAATTTTGGATGAAAACAAAAGATATAAAGAAGAAATTGAAAAATTAAAACCTTTTATAGAAAGATTTACTTATAGTTCTGAAAAACTGAATTTGCTTTTGAATAACTAAAGAGTAGTTTTTGATAAAGCAGGTTTAGGATTCAGAACTCATAAGAAACAAAAACTTTTTAAAAATTTCTTTGTGCCTGCATCTTCATCCATTACTTGCTATACTTGTGGTACTAAAGAACATAAATCTTATATGTGCAACAAAAGAAGATTAAGTAACATTAAGAAAGTTTGGGTTCCGAAAGGAACCAATGCCACTAACCTAAAAGGACCCAAGATGGCTTGAGTACCTAAAGTCTCCACTTGATCTTTATTACAGGTATGCCTTGCAACCAACAAGAGAAGAATGTGGTACCTTGATAGCGGTTGCTCAAGACATATGACAGAAGATGTGGAGCAGTTCTCATCGCTCGAATATCAAAATGGTGGCAATGTAACTTTTGGTGATAATGGAAAGGGCAAAATTATCGGTATTGGTAAAGTCCATATCACCCCTTCTTCTTATATTGATAATATATTATATGTTGATGGTTTAAAACATACCTTGCTTAGCATTAACCAGTTTTGCGACAAGAATTTTAAAGTTATTTTTGAATTTTCTTTGTGCATTATTTCTAGTTTAGATGACAATGGCATCAAGTTCATTGATCATAGGCATGTCAATGTTTATATGGTTGATCTTGATGATCTCCCTATTCAAAATGGTCAATGCCTAGTGGCAATGGAAGCCAAGATCGATGAAACTAGTTGGCTTTGGCATCGCATACTAGGACATGCAAGCATGCATTTTATTTCAAAACTTAGCAAAAAGAACTTGATAAAGGATTTGCCTAAACTCAATTTTGAAAAAGACAAGATTTGCAGTGCATGTCAACTTGGAAAACAAACCAAATCCTCTTTCAAACCAAAAGGAGTAATCTCTACATCTAGACCCTTGGAGTTGCTTCACATAGACCTCTTTGGGCTCCATTTCTGGGCAACAATTCTTATTATAATATTGTACAATAATTATTTAACACTAAGCTATTACTACTACTATTACTTTCTTAATATGCTTATTTTGTTATTATTGTACTCTCATAATTTTTCACTGAGATGAGCTTTGCATCTCTCAAGATGAAAGAGTATTTATTTTTCTCGACTCCAAAATTAATAAAATAATATCCAAATCAAATGTCTATAACATTGGTCATAATCTGTACTACTAAATATGCTTAGAAAAAATATGTTTCCATGGCCTCTAATCTATGAATCATGTAGATACAAAATGGATGATTTTCCTTGTGTTAGTGCTCTAAAGCATTTAAATTGAAATTCACCTCATTAATTATAATTTGCATATTTCAAAACATAAGATCAATGGATTTCAATGCTTAGATCATAGCAAATTAAAACATATTCTCATAATATTTAGCTACACATTTATGTTCCCACTTGATGATTATAATTATTATAGCTAGTATCATGTTCTTGTACAAAATTTTTAATTATTTTATAGTATGATCGTAATGATTATAATAGTAGTCTCATAACATTTGATTATTATAGTATCAAATTATTTTATGGTGATATAATTATTGTTATATTAGAAAAATCAACAGTTCACTATTTCAAACAGGGTAAACTTACCAATCATTTGCAGAGCTGTTTATCTCTTCCAGCATCATGTAATCAAACAACTATGATTACACTTAGCAGTTTTCAATTATTAACAACCGAATAGATATAATTTTGCAACTGCATTTCCAATTGCAACATCTTCGGTTACAGTTTTTATTTGGATTGCAGCCAAACAAACGAACCAAACTAGCAGAGAACGTGGCCCTAACAGGACTGAAAAGTAAAGAGGAATCCAAAAAAGTCCACCTCAATTAGAGTGTTAGGTGTCCTGAGTGTTGTCTCTTCCTTTATATATTATATTGTTATTACTACTATTATATGATTTGAACACCAAACAATCTTAAGAGATTCATAGGTTTGCAGCCTCATATGAGAGTCCAAAAGAAAAAAGAATGGACTGAGTGAAGAGTTCAATAGAAAACACTCCCAGGCACAAGTCATATATGTACAGAAAAAGAGGGCCAGCTCTCTGTTTCCTTCTCCATAGGCACTTCACTTCTTCGCCCAAAGGCTTCCATGAGCATTGCATCGCACGTGCCAAACATTAGTGTTATATCCTATCGGCTCACCGTCAATCTGAACCGGCCTTCCTCTCCGGTCCGATCGAACCGCTCGGTTAAAGCTCCGACGGACACATCCCGGTCGGAAGTCCGACTCACTGGAGTAGAGGTCCGAACGAAACATTCCTGATGGGATCCGGCCCACTGTTTCCGGTCAGAAGTCCGACCCATTGGAGCAGAGGCCCGAATGACATATTCCTGATAGGGTCCGGCCCACTATTCCTGGTCGGAAGTCCGACCCATCGGAGTAGAGATCCGAACGACCCATTTCTGTTGGGGTCCGGCTCTCTTCGGAGATCCGACCCACTAGAGTAGAGGTCCGAACGATTCATTTCTGCTGGGGTTCGACCCACTGTTCTCCTTCGGAAGTCTCGACAGACACTCCCTCTCGGAGGACCGGTTAGCCCTCCCAGTCGGCGTCCGACCGACTCACTCCAGGGTCCAAAGAATTCCAGAAACCTCTTTCGGTTGTAACGGAATCCTGCCACATCAGCAGCACTGCTCCACTACTCCCACGACGCTGCCCTATTCGGATGCCACGTGGCCACTCTCCAGATCCTCCTAAGGGCAAATTGATCTTTCTCGGACTCCTTCCTAATGGATTTTGGACTATTCCGCGTCTATATAAGATACCCGAGGGACCCCGTTTTGAGCTAAGTACTCTCTCCTTTCTCCACACGTTGCCTCTCTGATTCTTTCATTCTGTTGCCTTCAAGCTCCTGCTAACTTAGGCATCGGAGTGTGTTGACTCCACTAATTGATTTTGATGATAAGCAAAACGGTTAAGTATAAGTTGAGGACTAATGATTTGCTTTGAGTGTATTTCTATTGAAAAGGTGCTTGCAAAATTTGAAGAAGCCTAATTATTTTGAAGAAGTCAAGTTTGAATGAACAGATTGCTCAAAAAAAACTTGGACACTCAAGAGTTGGTTGATTGGATGGCTAAGATAAATAGAAATATGTTCCAGCTCAAATTCAGCACTTTCTGTGAAGTTTTCAGAGAAGTGTCGACTCAAAGTGTCGATACATGACATGAAGTGTCGACACATGGAGATGAAGTGTCGATTCAGGCTGGTACGCAGCAATGTTTCAAATGGCATAGATCAAGTATCAATACATGGACCTGAAGTGTTGACTCAAAGTATCGACACATAGATCAACACATCGCCTGAGACTTTCAAGCCACAGAACTTGCAGAAGTTGAAGAAATAGCTGAAATGTCAATACATATAAGCAAGGTGTTGATTCAAAGTGTCGACTCAACTAAGGAAGTGTCGACACATATGATATTTCTAGTGAATCTGAATGGAGCAATTTGAACTAGGTGTCGACTGAAGAAGTTCAAGTATCGACCTTATATGTCGACTTGTGACAGCCGTGACAGTGACGTGGCCAGGCTCAGGTATCACCGAATGCGAGCGAGCCACGTGTAAGTTTCCCCGGCCGAGTCAGCGCCACGTCTTCAAATCCAGGATCGGCAAGGCTACACCGCCCGACGACTGTCTGAGGCAAACCGCCCTACCGAGGTCGAGTTCGGCTCGGAGTTCCTCTACCACCTCATTGGCGCCCGGGCCCGGAGGGGTCCGCCTAAGTGAGGTCGGCCGAGGTCAGGCGACCTCCTGCCACCTCGCCAGGTGTCCACCCAGGAGGGGTCCACCTAAGCCGAGGTCGGCCGGTCCTTCGCCCTTCGCCAGGTGGCCACCCGGAGACGGGTCCACCTCGGCCGAAGCCAGGCGGCCTCCTGCCACCTCGCCAGGTGTCCACCTAGGAGGGGTCCACCTAAGCCGAGGTCGGCCGGTCCTTCGCCCTTTGCCAGGTGGCCACCCGGAGACGGGTCCACCTCGGCCGAAGCCAGGCGGCCTCCTGCCACCTCGCCAGGTGTCCACCCAAGAGGGGTCCAACTATGCCGAGGTCGGCCGGTCCTTCGCCCTTCGCCAGGTGGCCACCCGGAGACGGGTCCACCTCGGCCGAAGCCAGGCGACCTCCTGCCACCTCGCCAGGTGTCCACCCAGGAGGGGTCCACCTAAGCCGAGGTCGGCCGGTCCTTCGCCCTTCGCCAGGTGGCCACCCGGAGACGGGTCCGCCTCAGCCGAAGCCAGGCGACCTCCTGCCACATCGCCAGGTGTCCACCCAGGAGAGGTCCACCTAAGCCGAGTTCGGCCGATCCCTCGCCCCTCGCCAGTTGGCCCCGGAGACGGGTCCAACTCAGCCGAGGTCAGACCGCTCGTTCGGAGAGGGCCCCGGGGAGAGGGACGGGCCCCGAGGCCATCCCTCGGGCCGTACGAATCCCAGACGGTGCCCGTACGGAGGGCGGCGGCACGCGGAACATCACTTGCATCGGCCCGACAGGTCCCGCAGCCGAGAGACCCGATCCTGACGGAACATGCCCCATAGATGGATGGCGCCCATGCTTGGGGAAGAGAGCGCTCTCACTGAGCCCGAGGCCTGACCGGCCGTCCTGCCAGCGCCGCCCTCCCCTCTTTCTCTTCTGTTTTTTGCCTTTTCCCTGCTGGGCCCGGCGGACGAGGTCGGAAAGCCGCCTGGCCTCCTTCACCGAAAAGGGAAAGAGAAGAGGACAGGGGAGGGGAGTTTCCGAGGAGGAAAAAGACAAGCGCACGATGGAAGGAGATAAAGAAGGAGGAATCTGGGGATGACAAGGTAAGCCAATTAGCCTGGGGACAAGGAGGAAGCACCGGCAAAAGGCCTTGCTCCGAGAGAGAAACCAGAGATCCCGAGAGGGGAACACTGGGCGTGAGCTCGGCAAGGAGGCCCAGCCGAGATTCTGGTCCCCAGAGCGCTTCCTTCACCAGTTAACTCTCTAAGTTTGGAACCCTTGCGAGGGTCCGGCTGGAGAGTCTGTTCCTTCTCGTCGTCTACTGACTTGACCGTCGGAGCTCCCTCGCCGGGATCCCCGGCCAGGATCCTCTAACCCTTTGTTGCAGGTTCTCCGCGGGAAGGGAGGCTCCCTCGCCAGGCGGTCAGAGAGGATCAGCGGATCCGTGGCACGGGCGCGGCGACGAGAGCGGCAACAGATTGGCGCGCCAGTAGGGGGGGATCAGGACACTAACCCCTAGCGGGAGCCAGCTTTCTGCAGGTACCGCGCTCTCCAACAATGGTGGTCACTCGTGGTCGCGAGGCGTCCACCAGCCGTGTGGGGGAAGTCCACTCCCCTCCAAGGGGCCACAGCCCCGAAAGGGAGCTTCCGGCTCCCCCTCCTCTTCCACAGCAGCCTACCCCGGTGGACGGGTCCCTCGCGGCCATCGCCCAGCAGCTGCAGACCTTGACCTCAGCGGTCCGACAGCTTCAGCATCAGCAACGGTCCCTGGCCACCCAGCCGCAGCCAAGGACCCCCGCGGCCCGAGCCGCGGGGAGCCTGCGCTCAATCCAGGGTAGGCCATCCCATCCGAGGGCCATCTCCAACCCCCGGGGTAGCCACCAAGCTCTCGCAAAGAGAAACTATTCCGGTTCGGAGGATCACGAGAGTCGATCCCCGACCGACGGGGCCGAAATGGTGCATCGCAGCAAGCGACGCCGAGGCCAGACTTCGCGCCAAGACCGATCGGCGCCCCCTTCACCTGCAATCTCGGTGGAAGACTCCACCGACGAAGCCATCAGGCGCCAGGCCGAGAGGCGCCTAGAGGAGCATGAGCGCAAGTTGGCGGAGTTCGCCCGCCGATTCGCCGACCTGCAGAACTCGTCGGCAGACCCGGCGGGCTACGACTCCCGCCCCCCTTTCTCTGAAGAAATCCAGGCAGAACCAATCCCGAAACGGTTCCGCATGCCGCAGGTGGATCCCTACGACGGGACCACCGACCCCCTGGATCATTTGGAGAGCTATAAGGCTCTCATGAGGGTCCAGGGGGCCACCGACGCCCTTCTATGCATCACCTTCCCGGCAACCCTTCGGAAGGCCGCTCGAGTCTGGTTCACCCGCCTCGAGCCCGGATCCATTTGCTCCTTCCATCAGTTGGAAGGAAAGTTCGTGGCGCACTTCGACGCTTGTCGAAAGGTGCCAAGAGAGGTGGACAGCCTCTTCTCCATCCGCCAGCAGGACCAGGAGCTGCTCCGGGACTACATCACCCGGTTCAAGACCGCAGCCCTGGAGATCTACAGCTTGGACGAGCCCGTCGCCATGCTGGCTTTGAAGCGCGGGCTTAAGACGTCCCGCTTAACCTATTCCCTGGACAAGAAGCCGCCCAGGACGTACTCCGAGCTCCTCCTCCGCGCCCACAAGTACATCCGAGCGGAGGAGGCTGACCGCACCCGTCGAGAGCTGGACGGGAAGACTCCGAAAAAGCCACTCCGAGGGACACCTCGGGAGCTCGGAGGCCCGGGCCGTCTGCCGACCCTCGCCCGAATCCAAGGCCGAGGGGCGAAGCCACTCCCGAGCGGAGGTACACCCCTCTCCTCGCACCTCGAACGAAGATCTTCATGGAAATCGAGGGCGAGCGCTACCTCCGCCGACCTCCTCCTCAGAACCCGAGAGCCGTCCGAGACAAATCAAAGTACTGCCAGTTCCACCGCGAGCACGGGCATGACACGGAGGGGTGTCGCCATCTGAAGCGGGAGATTGAGGAGCTGATCAGGAGGGGTTACCTCAGGAAGTTCATCAAGAACGAGGCCCCCTCTGAAGGGCAGTCGCTCGCAGCCTTACCACCTGCCCCTGCGATCGACAACCGCCCAATGGAGAAGCCCGTGGGCATGATCTCACGCGGGTCCGGCCGAGCAATGAAGAGGGCCCGGGAAGTCCCGGAGAATGTAATCCCTCCCAAGGGAGGGGAAATTAATGACAATGTAAACAACGATGCCGTGGTGGTCGAGATGACCATCGCGAAGCATCCTGTACATCGAATCATGGTGGATAGTGGAAGCTCGGCTAACATACTTTTTTACGATGCTTTCTCTCGGATGAACTTATCCCCCGATCAGCTGAAACCGGTGCACATCCCCCTAGTAGGTTTTATAGGGGACTCCGTGGGGGTCGAGGGGGAGATCACTCTCCCGGTCACCGCCGGATCCCCACCCCGGCAGGCGACCGTCCTAATAACATTCACCGTCGTCAGGCTCCCTTCGCCTTACAACGCCATTCTCGGGCGTCCCGGGCTCAACCAACTGGACGCCACCATCTCCACGAGGAGGCTGTTGGTGTAGTTCCCCACGCCTTCCGGGCTCGGGGAGATGAAGGGGACGATCCAGCCAGTCCCGCTCTGCCTCCAGACGGTCCCAGGCGCCAGGGGCGCGGAGCTCGCCCATGATATTGACGACCTCGATCTGAGAGAGAAGGAACCCAGGGGAGGGCCCGTAGAGCGCCTGCTGACTTTCCCCTCGGTTCGGATCCCCTGAAGACGGTGCAAATCGGGGCCCAGCTCCCCGAGGAAGAGCGAACCCGCCTGCTGGAGTTCCTCCGCGCCAACGCTGACGTGTTCGCCTGGTCAGCAGCCGACATGCCGGGCATCCCGCCCGAAGTCATCATGCATAGGCTGAACATGGACCCAAGTTGCTGCCCGGTCCGCTAGAAGAAGAGAAGCTTCGCCGTGGAGAGGCAGAAGGCGATCAACGAGGAAGTAGAGAAGCTCCTCGCCGCCGGTTTTGTCCGAGAGGTCCAGTACCCTAGTTGGCTGGCAAACGTGGTCATGGTAAAGAAGAATAGTGGTAAGTGGAGGATCTGTGTGGACTACACCGACCTCAACCGAGCTTGCCCAAAGGATAGCTTCCCTCTTCCAAAGATCGACCAGCTGGTCGACACCACCTCGGGGCATCGCCTCCTATCATTCACGGATGCCTTCTCCGGATACAACCAGATCCGGATGAACCCGGAGGACGAAGAGCACACTGCCTTCATAACTGACCGCGGGACTTTTTGCTACAGGATGATGCCCTTCGGCCTCAAGAATGCGGGGGCAACGTACCAATGTCTGGTCAATAAAATCTTCAAAGACCAGATAGGCCGCAACATGCAGGTGTACGTGGACGACATGCTGGTGATGAGCAAACTCGATTCGGACCACGTGGATGACTTGACGGAGACGTTCGGCAACCTCCGGCGCCATCAGATGAAGCTGAACCCGGCGAAGTGCGCCTTCGGCGTCTCCGCCGGGAAGTTCCTAGGGTTTATGGTGACTCAAAGAGGAATCGAGGCCAACCCGGAGAAGGTCCAGGCCATCCTGGACATGGAGCAGCCCGCCTCCAAGAAGCAAGTGCAGCAACTGACCGGCTGAGTCATGGCCCTTAGCCGTTTTATCTCCAGGTCGGCGGACCGCTGCCGTCCCTTCTTCAAGGTGCTGAGGAAGATGAATGGCTTTGCTTGGACCGAGGAGTGTCAGCAGGCCTTCGAGGAGCTGAAGAAGACGCTCGCATCGCCACCTTTGCTGTCCAGGCCCAAGGAGGGAGAGGAGCTTACCCTCTACCTGGCGGTTACCTCGGAGGCCGTCAGCTCTGTCTTGGTCCGAACCGATGCCCAGGGGCTCCAGCGGCCGGTGTACTATACCAGCAAGCTTCTCCGAGATGCGGAGCTCAGGTATTCCCGGCCCGAGAAACTTGTTTTTGCGCTAATAGTGTCTGCCCAGCATCTCAGGCCCTATTTCCAAGCGCACCCCATCACCGTCTTGACGGATTAACCGCTGAAAGCGGTGCTCAGCCGACCCGATACTTCGGGACGGTTGGCCAAGTGGGCACTGAAACTCAGCGAGTTCGACATTACATACAGGCCAAGGTCGGCCATGAAAGCGCAGGTGCTGGCCGACTTCTTGGTCGAATGTGCAGGCTTGGGCAAGGAGCCCGAGGAAGGCCCCCCGGCCCAGCCAATGGAGGTTGGCACCGATGAGCCGGAGAGGACGCCTGGATCCTCCATGTAGACGGAGCCTCAAACTCCGGCGGGAGCGGAGCTGGGCTCATCCTTGCCAACGGCGACGGGGTCGTCGCCGAGTGCGCACTCCGTTTCTAATTCCCCGCAATAAATAACCAGGCGGAGTACGAGGCACTTCTTGCCAGACTGAGAGTCTCCCGCGAGCTGGGCGTGACCAACCTTAGAGCTTTCACTGACTCCCAGCTCATGGCGGGGCAGGTATTCGGGGAGTACGTCACACACGACCCCCAAATGGCGAGGTACTTGGAGCTCGTCAAGGCGGGCGCATCCAAGTTCCGGCGCTTCAACATCTTCCACATCCCCCGCGGGAGAACGCCCGCGCGGATGCCCTCTCCCGGCTGGCGACCCTGCCGGACACGATGCTGGGACACGCTCATGTGGAGCGCCTTGAGGTCCCAAGCCTCGAAGCACCGGTGGAGGTCCATCAGGTCAGCCAGGAGCCTAGCTGGATGGACAAGTACGCTGCGTACATCACCAGCGGCACCCTGCCAGAGGACCGAGAGGCGGCTCGCCTCATCAGGAAGAAGGCCGTGCAGTTCGTCCTGATGGACGGGCAGTTGTATCAAAGATCCTACTCCTACCCCCTCCTCAAGTGCGTAGGACCCACAGAAGCCAAGCTTGTGCTCCAAGAGATTCACGAAGGCATCTGCGGGAACCACGTGGGGGGCAGGGCATTGGCGTACAAGGCCCTCCGTCAGGGCTACTTCTAGGAAACAATGAAGGAAGACGCCGCCGACTTCGTGAAGAAGTGCGACCGGTGCCAGCGTCACGCCACGGTGCAGCGGCAACCCTCCAACCCAATCTCTCAGCTCTCAACCCCTGGCCGTTCGCCCAGTGGGGATGGACCTCCTGGGCCCATTCCCGCCGGCGTCTGGCCAGCGGAAGTTCTTGATAGTGGCTATCGACTACTTCACGAAGTGGGTCGAGGCCGAACCCTTGGCGAGGATCACCGAAGCAAACGTCGCCAAGTTCTTCTGGAAGTCCATCGTCTGCCGCTTCGGCCTCCCCCACACCATGGTCACCGACAACGGATGCCAGTTCGACTGCCGGGAATTCGAAGAATTCTGCAGCGACCTCGGCATCAGGCATCGCTTTACCTCGGTGGCGCACCCTCAGACCAACGGGGAGGCCGAAGTCACGAACAGGACCATTCTTCAGGGCCTCCGCACGCGGCTGGACCAGGCCAAGGGCAGGTGGGCCGACGAGCTTCCCAGCGTCCTTTGGGCATACCACACCACCCCAAGGACGGCTATCGATGAAACCCCGTTCAACCTCGTCTTCGGAGCCGAGGCAGTCATCCCGATCGAGCTCAGCCTACCCACGCTGCGCGTGGAGCAATATGACGAGACAGAAAACCCAGCCAGGATGATGCTCAACCTAGACCTTCTCGAGGAAACGAGGGACAAGGCCCGAATCCGAATGGCGGCGTACCGGCAACGTGTAGCCAGATATTACAACTCCCGAGTGCGGCCGAAGGTTTTTCGTCCCGGAGACTTGGTCCTCCGGCGCGCTGAAGCCTCCCAGCCACGGGAATGCGGCAAGCTATCACCCAACTGGGAAGGCCCATATCGGGTGGCAGAAGCCCTCCCTCATGGAGCATTTTACTTGGAGGAATTGGGAGGTGCCAGGTTCCCCCGGATGTGGAACTCCTCGAACCTGAGGATGTACTACCAGTAATGTAAGGCTCCCGGTTCCTGTAACAAAGTTCCCCCACTTCAAACACTCCCTTCTCACTTTGACAAGAAGGCCTACGGCATCGGGTTCAGACCGCAGATCCTGGGCTTCGGCCTGGAAGGCGGCGCCGAACCCAGTTAGCCCACGCAAGCCCGGAGAACAGCTCAGCAAGCCGCGCAAGGCTTGAGAAAGCCTGCGGCATCGAGCTCAGTCCGGAGATCCTGGGCTTCGGCCTGGAAGGTGGCGCCGAACCCAGTTCGCCCATGCAAGCCCGGAGAACAGCTCAGCAAGCCGCGCAAGGCTTGAGAAAGCCTACGGCATCGAGCTCAGTCCGGAGATCCTGGGCTTCGGCCTGGAAGGTGGCGCCGAACCCAGTTCGCCCATGCAAGCCCGGAGCATAGCTCAGCAAGCCGCGCAAGGCTTGAGAAAGTCTGCGGCATCGAGCTCAGTCCGGAGATCCTGGGCTTCGGCCTGGAAGGTGGCACCGAACCCAGTTCGCCCATGCAAGCCCGGAGCACAGCTCAGCAAGCCGCGCAAGGCTTGAGAAAGCCTGCGGCATCGAGCTCAGTCCGGAGATCCTGGGCTTCGGCCTGGAAGGTGGCGCCGAACCCAGTTCGCCCATGCAAGCCCGGAGCACAGCTCAGCAAGCCGCGCAAGGCTTGAGAAAGCCTGCGGCACCGAGCTCAGTCCGGAGATCCTAGGCTTCGGCCTGGAAGGCGGTGCAGAAACCGTGTTGCCTGCGTGAGCACGAAAGCGACCCAAAGTCGGGCCCACTTAAGGCTTGCGCTGCAGCCGCGCGATCCGGCAGACCCCCAGCCTTCGATTTGAGCAATGGAAGGGCCAGGCCTGCAACTGCTTCAAGTATTCCATACCAGCATCTCAGAAAGAAAGAAAAAGAAAGGCGAGATGGAATGAAAGGACTCAAGCTTTTAGTAAATAGGGATTTTCATTAATACAAGTAGCCAGTACAAGCTGGGAGTCCCGACAGGCCAGGACTCCCCAAAAGAAGAAGAAACAACAACGACAGAAGCAAAAAAGAGAAGAAGATATCCGGAAGAAGGCGCCGGGTTCACTGAGGTGCGGGATCGAAGCCCTCTGCCGGGGGCGCGGGTGCTGCGTCCTCGACTTCTACGACGGCCGGCTCCTGGGGCTGCTCCGGAGCCGCGGCATCGCTGGTCGACGGCGCCGCAGGAGTCGCTTCGACCGTGCCAGAGGCCCTGCTCCCGCCTCCTGGCCTCCTACCACCGATCACTATCCCGCTCAGATCCAGCTGGGGGAAGAAGGCCCCCACCTTCTCCCGGCACATCCGGAACCCCTTCAGGAAGGAGTCCACGGCGGCCTCCCGGACCTCCGACGTGTACTCGTCGGAAGCCCGGAATTTGGGGACGGCCTCTTGCGCCTCCCGCTTGGCTGCCTCCAGGAGCCCGTTGACGTACGCGCTCCGGTCCTTCGCCGCGGCCGCGTCTCGCCGGGCCTCCTCCAGCTGGCGCTCCAGCCACTGGGAGTAGGCCTGCAGGCGGGCCTTCTCCGCCACCTCCTCCTCTGTTCGGCGTTGGTTGGAGGTCCACTCCTCCGACAAGGAGGCCTCCAACTCCTTGTTCCGCTCCTCGGAACGCGCCAGGTCGGACTGGAGGGCTTGTTTATCGGCTCGCAGCTCGGCCCCCTTCTCCATCAAGTCCTTGACATCGGCCGCGAGCTTGCCGAGTCTCAGCTCCCGCTCGGAGTCCCTTTTGGCGTTCCCTACGAGGAAGTTCCTCAGTAGGAGAACGTCGTTCCCGATCTGCAACAACAAAAGCAACACAGGTCAGAATAAAGGAAGCTAAGCCTCGAAAGAAAAGAAGGAAGAAGCTCGGACTTACCGTGAAGAGCTATAGGAGGATCCCGAGCAACGCGTCTGCGTAATCTCGGCCGCCCCGAGCTTGGCGGTCCCGGGCGGTGGAGGCGTACTCCATGACCTTCTCCGCCAGCCCCTTGTCGAGGATGACCGAGTCCCGTGGGTGATCACCGGTGCCGGAGCCTTCGGGCCGGCTCCTGCGGCGGCCGCCCCCTCAGCTGAGGTCGCAACCGACGGGCCGGCGGCGGTCACAGGCGGTGCTGTCAAGCTGGCAGCGACGACGGGCCCGGCGCTGGGCGGAGCAGCAGGCGCTGGAGCCCTCTCGGTGGCGGCACCACCAGGTCGCGCGGCCGGGTATCAGTAGCCCCGCCCTGAGGTAGTCTGGGGGGGGAAACGACAGCAACCGGGCTGGGCACGGTCGCCGCCACGACCTCCCGGCTCATCTCCGTGCGAGCCCTCTTCGCTGCGGGCTCGTCCACCTCCACAACGTCCCGCTGGGCTGCCCCCTCCAAGTGGTTCTCCAGTGAAAATTTTATCCCTGCGAAACAAAAGAAACAGGAAGTCAGCCGGCTCGGTTATGAAGAGAAAGGGGGCAGAGGTCAAAGTGGGGCCGAATCTCACCGGTCTCGCGGATGGGACTGATACCGGCCTCAAAAGATTCTGCTCAGAGAGCAGAACCTCGAGCGTCGGGACCACGTCGCTCAGGAGCTGGGTATAGGACTCCTGGTCCGTCGACTCGACCCGGGAATTTCGGTTCGGGATCCGGTCCGGTTCACTCCAGGCCCAGTCGACGTCGTCGACCGAGGTGAAGAAAAACCGGCTCTTCCAGCCCTTGACCGAGGAAGGGAGGTCGAACCGGAGACACCTGGGCCGGGGCGAAATGTACCACCAGCCGTCATCGGAGGAGCACTTCTTCAGGGTGAACAAGGCCCTGAAGAGAGAAAAACGGGCAACGAACCCATGGAAGTGACAGAAAACAATAAAGGAGAAGATGACCCGGATGGCATTAGGAGACAGCTGGGTCGGACAAGCCGGAAGTGGCTGAGGAAGGAAGAAAGAAAGGATGCAGAGGAAACCGAAGACCCCCAAGGAGGAAGTCTTCGTAGAAGGCTATGCGGCCGGGGCCACTCATGGTGACGCGGACCGCGGAACAAACAAGCGAACTGACCCCGGGATGCCATAGGCATCCCGGAGCAGAGAGAGATCGCCTTCGTCATGGTAGAAGCATGACCGGAGGGACCGGTGGGAAGAGAAGGAGAGCAGGAAGAGAACGGAGGGGCACCGCAGGTGCAACCGAAGGGGACCGGATCCCCCTGGGGATACCAATGGTGATACCCCCGGTTGCAGACGCCGGCGGACCTCCTCCGGGATTGTCTCCTCATCTGAGGAGGAAGAAGATGGAGTCCTCGGCCGGGATGGACCGGCCTCGTCCGGATTGGAAGAGACATGGCAACGGCGCGCCATAGAAAAGGAAAGGACAAAAGATCAGAAAAGAAACGAGAAAGAAGGAGGGGGGCTAGAGGAGAAGAAGGAGGCACTCACCGAAAATACGCCAGACGAGCACGAGCAACAGGAGTTGTTAGCCTGCAGCAAACCGCCCACGAAGCAAGGGAAAAGGCCTCGTTCTGGAAAGTCCCCTCCCTTTCAAACTCAGCCGACAGCGGTCGTACCCGTCATTCCGCCTCAGGCCACTAGAGGATCGCCACGTGGGCGCACGCCCGACACCGACGCCTCGTTAGCAGAGTAACGGCCTCTGCCTCGAAGCGACGCATTAATTACGGGCAAGTGGGCGACGCGTGGCGGCTCCCCATAGGTTTTCAGCCGCATCGAGCCACGGCGACGAGGATCGTGGCAATTATGATGCAAGATCTTCGCCTCTCCACGTCATGTCCGTATTTAATCCCGACGTTCCGTTCTACGACGCCCCGACGGAACGGCGGGCTGGGGGGCAACTGTTACAGCCGTGACAGTGACGTGGCCAGGCTCAGGTATCACCGAATGCGAGCGAGCCACGTGTATGTTTTCCCGGCCGAGTCAGCGCCACGTCTTCAAAGCCAGGATCGGCAAGGCTACACCGCCCGACGACTGTCTGAGGCAAACCGCCCTGCCGAGGTCGAGTTCGGCTCGGAGTTCCTCTACCACCTCATTGGCGCCCGGGCCCGGAGGGGTCCGCCTAAGTGAGGTCGGCCGAGGTCAGGCGACCTCCTGCCACCTCGCCAGGTGTCCACCCAGGAGGGGTCCACCTAAGCCGAGGTCGGACGGTACCTTCGCCCTTCGCCAGGTGGCCACCCGGAGACGGGTCCACCTCGACCGAAGCCAGGCGGCCTCCTGCCACCTCGCCAGGTGTCCACCCAGGAGGGGTCCACCTAAGCCGAGGTCGGCCGGTCCTTCGCCCTTCGCCAGGTGGCCACCCGGAGATGGGTCCACCTTGGCCGAAGCCAGGCGGCCTCCTGCCACCTCGCCAGGTGTCCACCCAGGAGGGTCCACCTAAGCCGAGGTCGGCCGGTCCTTCGCCCTTCGCCAGGTGGCCACCCGGAGACGGGTCCACCTCGGCCGAAGCCAGGCGACCTCCTGCCACCTCGCCAGGTGTCCACCCAGGAGGGGTCCACCTAAGCCGAGGTCGGCCGGTCCTTCGCCCTTCGCCAGGTGGCCACCCGGAGACGGGTCCGCCTCAGCGAAGCCAGGCGACCTCCTGCCACATCGCCAGGTGTCCACCCAGGAGGGGTCCACCTAAGCCGAGTTCGGCCGATCCCTCGCCCCTCGCCAGTTGGCCCCCGGAGACGGGTCCAACTCAGCCGAGGTCAGACCGCTCATACGGAGAGGGCCCCGGGGAGAGGGACTGGCCCCGAGGCCATCCCTCAGGCCGTACGAATCCCAGACGGTGCCCCGTACGGAGGGCGGCGGCACGCGGAACATCACTTGCATCGGCCCGACAGGTCCCGCAGCCGAGAGACCCGATCCTGACGGAACAGGCCCCATAGATGGATGGCGCCCATGCTTGGGGAAGAGAGCGCTCTCACTGAGCCCGAGGCCTAACCGGCCGTCCTGCCAGCGCCGCCCTCCCCTCTTTCTCTTCTGTTTTTTGCCTTTTCCCTGCTGGGCCCGGCGGACAAGGTCGGAAAGCCGCCTGGCCTCCTTCACCGAAAAGGGAAAAGAGAAGAGGACGGGGGAGGGGAGTTTCCGAGGAGGAAAAAGACAAGCGCACGATGGAAGGAGATAAAGAAGGAGGAATCTGGGGATGACAAGGTAAGCCAATTAACCTGGGGACAAGGAGGAAGCACCGGCAAAATGCCTTGCTCCAAGAGAGAAACCAGAGATCCCGAGAGGGGAACACTGGGCGTGAGCTCGGCAAGGAGGCCCAGCCGAGATTCTGGTCCCCAGAGCGCTTCCTTCACCAGTTAACTCTCTAAGTTTGGAACCCTTGCGAGGGTCCGGCTGGAGAGTCTGTTCCTTCTCGTCGTCTACTGACTAGACCGTCGGAGCTCCCTCGCCGGGATCCCCGGCCAGGGTCCTCTAACCCCTTTGTTGCAGGTTCTCCGCGGGAAGGGAGGCTCGCTCGCCAGGCGGTCAGAGAGGATCAGCGGATCCGTGGCACGGGCGCGGCGACGAGAGCGGCAACACTACTCAACTGAGGAAGTATCGACACATGGAGTTTTGGCAACAGTAACGGCTAGTTTTTCAAATACAGAACTCGTCCCAAATGCTCTCCAACGGCTAGTTTTTCAAGTCTAACGGCTAGAAACTAATTTTGAGGCATTGGGAAGGTATTTATATGTTCCAAATCAAATCAAAACATAACATATTGAAGAACATTAAAGAGTTTTAAGAAGAGAGAAGAAAAGCGAGCTTTAACTCCTATTCATTGAAGTTTCAACCACTCTCAAGCCAAAGAAAGCCTCTAAGCATTCAAGATCCTTCAAGAGCATTGAAGATCATCCATTCTTGGGCATTCAAGAGGCTTCAACAAGTTCAAAGCAACTCTACATCGAGCTACAAAAAGATATCCATTTTGTTTTAGAAAGCTTACATTGGTTCTTTACTTTTAAACCATATTTCTTGTAAGGATTCTTGGTTAGCCTATTGTAAAACCAAGTGAGGTTATTGGTGAGCCTTGAAAAACCAATTAGGTTGGTGGTTAGCCCGCAAAACCACTAAGGTTCTTGGTTAGCCTGGAAAACCAAGGGAGGTTGTTAGTTAACCTTGTGAAAATCAATTAGGTTCTTGGTTAGCCTGTAAAACCAAGTGAGGTTTTGACTTGTGAGCCTTGTGAAAACAAGTCAGATTTTGATTAGTAAGCCCGAAAAACTAATCGGCTGTAATCGGTTGCGATTATAGTGAATTTCCAAGGGAATCTTGGGGAGTGGATGTAAGTGCATTGAATAGCATCGAACCACATAGTTCTTGGTCTTTGTGATTGCTTGATCTCTCTCTCCTTGCTCATTACTTATTGCTCTTTATTTTCGTTGCATTTTATTTTAGAGCATTGCAATTGTTTTAATAGTACCTTGCTAGTTATTTTGTTGAATTGGATTGCATTGCTTAGTATCAAGTAATATTAAGTTTGTTTAATTTTTAGAGACCCAATTCATCCCTCCTCTTGGATTGCTTACTGGGCAACAAGTGGTATCAGAGCCCTGTTTGGTGCGGGCACCAGACTCAGAAGAAGACTTCAGAGCTCCATCTGGATCTCTGATTAACCTTGCCCGAAGAATTAGGGTTTTTGATTTTTAATAAGAGTTGACTAGATCAACTTAATTTAGCTTGAGTCTACATTACCTGCATTTTATTTTGTTGAGTCATGTTGACTCAGTAGTGGATTAGGGTTTCAACCTAGGATGTTACACTTTCTTCCAAGACCAGGCAAGTGGACACCACACTCCCAGCCACACTCCCAGTCCAAGGGGCACCATATCCACATCCAGCAGCCTTTGGTCCCCACTCCACAGATGGCAACTTCCTTCTCTCATGCGCCAGATAAAGAGAAGTCCACCAAGAGACCACAAATCAAGGGGGGCGGCCAAGACTTTCCCAAGAAACCCAAAGCAAAGAAGGAAAGAAATTCTCTTGGAAGAGAATTTCAAGGGGACGCCCACTACCTGCCAAAGACAACCAAAACAAAGATGGGAAGGTCCTTGACTTAGGGAGGAAGAAAAGGAGGAGTCCAAAAGAGTTGATCCAGGGAAGGAAGAAAATTTTTCTTGAAGATCCAAGCAAGGTGGCGCCATCTACCTGCCATTTATAACCCAAATCCAATTTTTTTGGTATTTTGGCCGACCATATGTGAAGGATTTACCCTAATTTGTAGATCCCCTCCTTTAGTCCCACATGGGAAGATATGAAGCCCTCCTTCCTTGTAAAGCCTTATAAATTAAACCCCTCTTGTAAGTTTACAACAATGAGATGAATGAAACCAATTTTTTTGTGAGCAAACTTTGTGTTTTCTCTCTTCCGCACTTGCATCCAGGTGTTGAGCTCCGTGAGGGAGTAAATCCGGGTTCCCCAGGAACCTTGAGGAGGTGTGAGATCTCCAAAATCCAAACCCTAGGTTAGCCACTCCACTCCCAAACCCTAGCCGCCATTACCCTTCTCTTTCCACCAAGCCCTAGCCTATCCCACTTCTCACGGCCACCCTCTCCAAGTCCAGGCCGGCCACCAGCATCCAGCTCCAGTCCAGATACTTCAGATCTACAGCAATTCTAAGAGGAAGTCAGATCGGCCTCCAGGAGAATCCTGATTTCAGCAACTTCAGCTTTCAAGTTCTTCAACCTGGTAAATCTTTTCTTGAGTATCTGAATTCCATCACTTGTTCCTCTTCTTTCCCAGATCTTGAGTCCAGGAGAAGCCGACCAAACCACAAGATCAGTATTGGAGGATCCATTGCGAAGATAGCCAACTCCGAGGATCCCACAATCTGCTCGAGAGAGTTCTTCCACCAAAATCCTGAGAAGATCACTGTCTGGTTAGTAAACCATCTCTCCTCTCTATTTCTGTTCTGTTGAAAGCTCAGAGCGAAACCCTAGGTCTGGGAGTTTCTCAACCCCCAGCGATCCGTTACTTCTGAACTACTCTGATAATTTAGTTTCATCTAAATTGTGCTTTCAATCCTTACCTAGTTTCCTTCAACTTAGCTTAGCTTTACTTTGAGTCAAAGCCAATTTCTGAAATATAAAAAAAAAAAAAAGAATTAATCTTAAATTTACTTCTGCATACGCTTCCTTGTTCTTTGTTCTGCATCATTTTTGGTATCAGAGCTTTCGTGCTGCATCATTTTTGGTATCAGAGCTTTCGTGCTGCATCATTTTTGGTATCAGAGCCCTGTCTAGGGTTTCTGTTTGATTGCCTGTTTGAGTCCCTCTCTTTTTACTTTGTCTGCTCGAAGTAGACTCCCCAGGACGTCCGGTCCTAGGAACGAAGCGAGGTGCAAACCTCCTCTTCCCATTCCACGGGGTGTTCCTAGGGCGTGTAGGGGATCCGTTGGGTTACAACTTCGTCGCAGAAATTGTAAACGGGGAAGTGCTCTGTTTTTAGCCCGTAATTGCCCTGTTGCAGGAATTATTTCTCACTGCAAGTAACTCCAAATTCAGTGATTTTTATTTTGCTGAAACCATATAATTGAAACTAATTTGCATAATTTTCTCACGATTTATTGGTTTCCATGAGATTTCTGAGAATTAAATTACTACAACTCTATTTTTGTATTCTGCAATCCATTTATTTTTGAGTGTTCATCTCTTAATTCAACTTAAGGGCATTTGAGCATCTAAGATAAGGGGAGGAGTTGATAACCTCTCCTTAGCCCAAAACCACCACCCCTTCATTCGAACCTAAGCCTTAAATCTAAAATTGATTAGACCTAATTTGCCCTAGTGGGCTAGGGACATCAACAAGTCGGGTCAAGGCTAGTGTTGAGTCAGTTTGTCTGGTTACTCTGTGTGTGCTTTGTACTCAGTGTCTAGAACGGTGGTTCAGGAATTCCATCCCGAAGGGCTTGTGTGCTGGTCCGCCTACCTGGCCAATCTCTGATTGGTGTCTAGGATTGGCATTTAGGGACCTAACACTCCCCTTACACCTGCCTGGCTGAGTCCTGAGTTACTACAGGCTAGCTTGCCACTCTGATTGGGCATCTAGTTTGGACTCTAGGTCTAGTGAGCCAGTAGTCGCTTTAGTCTACTCACATTCTGTGTGCTTGCTTGCATCATCATGTCTGCCCGGAATGGAGTACCCTACCAACCTAGTCAAACCCAACCAGATTTAGAGGCCATGGTTAGAAATCTTACCAAAAGTATGACCAAATTGAGTCAGGACATGAATGAGGGTTTTTCCCAGTTTAGGGATCGAGTCCAAGTACTTGAGAAATGTAGACATCAAAATTGGACCCCTTATCCAAAATTTAATAGGTCCCAACCTCACCCATGCAAGGAACCTAGGAGGACCTTATACCGTGATCCCGAGCATAACCTTAGGAAGCCTAACCATGATATCTATAGTGTGGATCGTGTCTATGAGAGGTCCTTACAATATTCTAGACCAGTCACTCAACAACCCAAGTCTTCTAGATCAAACCATTTAGATCCACACCCATGCCCAAGTAAGGTCTCTACTAGCTTGAAACCCAGTGTGACCCAGGTTCCTATATCTCAAGAATGTTTGTTTTGTGGAGAAAGAGGCCATAAATCTAGTCAGTGTCCATGCATAGGACTGGCTTGTGCACAGCTAAGTGGTAAGAATCCTAAGGATGACATTAATGAGGGAGAACCCCAGCCTACCAATGAGGAAGAACGGTTAGGTATGACAAGCCTAGAATCAGTTGACCTGATTACCACTGACCCGAAACCCATTGAAGATGGCATCGAGGAAGTATATGATGCTGGCTTAAGTCTAGTTGATGAATGTGAGGGGAAAGAACTTGAAGAATGTGAAATTGATACTATTGGTTCCTTACCTGAGGAGACCTTGGAAAGCAACCAACTGATAGGACCTAGTTCAGAAATTCAAGAGATTTGTGAGAACCAGGTTCCTTTAGTCAAATACCCCCAGGAAGAACTCATAGTGTTAGCCCAAGCTATTAGTTCGTACCCTCTAATGACAGTCATTCCCCAAGTACCAATTGAAGATCTTTGCACTGAACTGTTTAAGTTTGCCCACCCTATGGTAGATCCTCTCCTTAGGATGACTGAATCAAGCCTCTTACAATTGGACCTTGTCCCATGCCCAGCCACTAAGGTCTCTCCCATAATCTCAGTTGAACATCCTTGTCTTGAGCGGATTGATTCACCCAGTCCTGTAGAAGTCCTCCTTATGGCCCCAGACCCCTTCCTTCGCATGACTAACCTACCCTTCTATAGAGTATACCTTTCCGCACCCATAGGTCAAATTTCAAGTCTTGAGGTCATCATCCATAGGCCCTTCCATGAATCATTCTCTAATCTAGTTCTTGAGAAAGTGGATCATTATTTGCTTAGAGAACAAACCTTAACTGTTGCAATCACATGTCCTAGGCTACTTCCCGAACCATCTCATGATCCATTCCTGGGAGTAGCAAACTTTTCCTTTCGTAAGGATGACCAGTTGATACTCATAGATCACCATTCAAACCTTCAGGTCACCACCTTTAGTCAACAGGTAATTCGAGACTCCACCTCATATCTCCTCCCTTTCTCTAGGACTTCCAATGCTTCTTACACCATCCAAGTATACTTTGTCGAAGTCTTTAGAGTGAATCATGTGTCAGAATCTACTAGGTTTGCCACCTACTTCTGGAAGACCTTATGGCACCTACTAGGCACCCATGATAAGTTTTCATGCTCTGCATGCCATCCTCCGAGCCAAGGTTAAACCTAGAGAGCCGTAGTTTGTTAGGTTTAGACCTAGGGTTCCTTTGAATAAAGTCCATTCTTTAGGAATGCATCGTCAGTCGAGTTTAGGACATTGTCTCAGATTTTGATTGAGTGAGAATACCAGGAATTGGGATTTGTATTTACCCAGGGCTAAATTTGCATATAATGTTTCGATCAATAGGTCTATAGGCCAGAGCCCCTTTGAAATTGTTCAAGGATACAAGCCTCTCTCACCACTTGATCTGATTTCACTATTAGTCCAAACACACAAGTCTCTTGATGCACTTGCATAGCATGTAAAGGACTTGCATAAAGAAATTCATGCCAAAATAAATTTAAGTAATGAAACTTATAAGAAATTGGCTGATTCTCAAAGGCGAGTCAAAACTTTTGAC
Organism: Areca catechu; assembly: GCA_021397845.1. Lineage (NCBI taxonomy): Eukaryota > Viridiplantae > Streptophyta > Magnoliopsida > Arecales > Arecaceae > Areca > Areca catechu. The sequence goes on along the minus strand of CM038049.1, from coordinate 153,317,465 downwards.
GAAGGAGACTATGTAATGATTAGGTTAAGGCCTGAACGGTTTCCTCCTGGAACCGTTAGAAAGTTACATGCTAGGGGAGCTGGACCATTTAGAGTGGTAAAGAGAGTAGGATCCAATTCCTATGTGCTCGAGTTACCTCCAGAACTAGGCATTAGCTCCACTTTCAACATTACAGACCTAGTAGAGTATAGAGAGCCAGCTGTGATTCCCAGTGAGGCTTTTGAACCTAATCCTGCTCTTGAGAGTGAGCCCAACCCTGTGTGTCCACCAACAAACTGGCCTGTGAGGAAAGAGCAGATTGAAAAGATCCTGGATGATCAGGTTATCTCTACTCGTAATCGAGGATACCAAAGATACCTGGTCTGCTGGCTAGGAAGGCCAGATTCTGATGACTCTTGGATCTCCCGAGAAGAGTTACAAGAGCTGGACCCAGACCTCTTGGAGAGATACCAGAGCCAACTTGATCCTTACTCGACGGGGTTGAGTTCCTCCCACCCAGGGAGAATTGGTGCGGGCACCAGACTCAGAAGAAGACTTCAGAGCTCCATCTAGATCTCTGATTAACCTTGCCCGAAGAATTAGGGTTTTTGGTTTTTAATAAGAGTTGACTAGATCAACTTAATTTAGCTTGAGTCTACATTACCTGCATTTTATTTTGTTGAGTCATGTTGACTCAGTAGTGGATTAGGGTTTCAACCTGGGATGTTACACTTTCTTCCAAGACCAGGCAAGTGGACACCACACTCCCAGCCACACTCCCAGTCCAAGGGGCGCCATATCCACATCCAGCAGCCTTTGGTCCCCACTCCACAGATGGCAACTTCCTTCTCTCATGCGCCAGATAAAGAGAAGTCCACCAAGAGACCACAAATCAAGGGGGGCGGCCAAGACTTTCCCAAGAAACCCAAAGCAAAGAAGGGAAGAAATTCTCTTGGAAGAGAATTTCAAGGGGGCGCCCACTACCTGCCAAAGACAACCAAACAAAGATGGGAAGGTCCTTGACTTAGGGAGGAAGAAAATGAGGAGTCCAAAAGAGTTGATCCAGGGAAGGAAGAAATTTTTTCTTGAAGATCCAAGCAAGGTGGCGCCATCTACCTGCCATTTATAACCCAAATCCATTTTTTTGGTATTTTGGCCGACCATATGTGAAGGATTTACCCTAATTTGTAGATCCCCTCCTTTAGTCCCACATGGGAAGATATGAAGCCCTCCTTCCTTGTAAAGCCTTATAAATTAAACCCCTCTTGTAAGTTTACAACAATGAGATGAATGAAACCAATTTTTTTTGTGAGCAAACTTTGTGTTTTCTCTCTTCCGCACTTGCATCCAGGTGTTGAGCTCCGTGAGGGAGTAAATCCGGGTTCCCCAGGAACCTTGAGGAGGTGTGAGATCTCCAAAATCCAAACCCTAGGTTAGCCACTCCACTCCCAAACCCTAGCCGCCATCACCCTTCTCTTTCCACCAAGCCCTAGCCTATCCCACTTCTCACGGCCACCCTCTCCAAGTCCAGGCCGACCACCAGCATCCAGCTCCAGTCCAGATACTTCAGATCTACAGCAATTCTAAGAGGAAGTCAGATCGGCCTCCAGGAGAATCCTGATTTCGGCAACTTCAGCTTTCAAGTTCTTCAACCTGGTAAATCTTTTCTTGAGTATCTGAATTCCATCACTTGTTTCTCTTCTTTCCCAGATCTTGAGTCCAGGAGAAGCCGACCAAACCACAAGATCAGTATTGGAGGATCCATTGCGAAGATAGCCGACTCCGAGGATCCCACAATCTGCTCGAGAGAGTTCTTCCACCAAAATCCTGAGAAGATCACTGTCTGGTTAGTAAACCATCTCTCCTCTCTATTTCTGTTCTGTTGAAAGCTCAGAGCGAAACCCTAGGTCTGGGAGTTTCTCAACCCCCAGCGATCCGTTACTTCTGAACTACTCTGATAATTTAGTTTCATCTAAATTGTGCTTTCAATCCTTACCTAGTTTCCTTCAACTTAGCTTAGCTTTACTTTGAGTCAAAGCCAATTTCTGAAATATAAAAAAAAAAAAAAGAATTAATCTTAAATTTACTTCTGCATACGCTTCCTTGTTCTTTGTTCTGCATCATTTTTGGTATCAGAGCTTTCGTGCTGCATCATTTTTGGTATCAGAGCTTTCGTGCTGCATCATTTTCAAAATGAAGTTGAAAAGATAAAACCTTTTGTTGAGAAATTTACTTATAGTTCAGAAAAGTTAAACCTACTTTTAGACAATCAAAGAGCAGTTTTCAATAAAGCAGGTTTAGGATATAAACCACAAAAATAACAAAAATATTTCAAAAACTTTTTTTTACCTGCATCATCTAGCATTACTTGTTTTACTTGCAAAAAGTTAGGACACAAATTATTTCAATGTAATTTTAGAAAAATTATTTTTTTTTGTAAAATGTGGGTTCCAAAAGGAACCATTTTGAATGCTAACCCTAAAAGACCCAAGTTGGCTTGGGTACTTAAAAACAAAGCTTGATTTTATTGTAGGTATGTCTTGCAACCAAGGAAAACAAAAGACTTTGGTATCTTGATAGTGGTTACTCAGGCACATGACTGGAGATGTGAAGCAATTTACTTCTCTTGAATCTTTGAATGGAGGGAGTGTGACCTTCAGTGATAATGGTAAAGAAAAAATCATTGGTATTGGTAAGGTTCACATAACTCCTTGTAGTAGTATTAATAATGTACTCTTAGTAGATGGTTTGAAACATAATCTTTTAAGCATTAGTCAGTTTTGCGATAAAGATTTTCAAGTAGTTTTTAAATCATCATATTGCATGATTACTAGTCCGGATATAAATGAAGTACAATTCATTGGAAAAAGGCATGGAAATATTTATTTGGTAGACCTATATGATCTATCTTTGCCTAATGGAGAATGCCTTGTTGCAATGAATTCTACTAAAGATGAGACTAGTTGGCTATGGCATAGAAGATTAGGGCATGCTAGTATGTATCTTATTTCAAAACTTTGCAAAAAGAATTTAGTTAGAAATTTACCTGAACTTTGTTTTGAAAAAGATAGAATTTGCCAAGCATGTCAATTTGGTAAACAAGTCAAAACTTATTTCAAACCAAAAGAATTTGTAACTACTAGTAGGCCACTTGAACTACTCCATATGGATCTCTTTGGACCAACTAGAACATCAAGTCTAGGAGGCAAGAGATATGGATTAGTCATTGTGGATAATTTTTCAAGATTTACATGGATTTTCTTTTTAGCACAAAAAGATGAATCATTTTCAGTATTTATAAAGTTTTATAGAAAAGTTTCAAACGAAAAAGGTGTTTCAGTTATTTGCATTCATAGTGATCATGGAACTGAATTTAAAAATTAAGATTTTGAAAACTTTTGCAATGAAAAAGGAATATAACATAATTTTTCTGCACCTAAGACACCTCAGCGGAATGGGATAGTAGAAAGAAAAAATCATACTTTGGAAGAAATGGCACGCACTATGCTTTGTGAAAATGATTTGCCAAGATATTTTTGGGCTGAAGCTATTAATATAACCTGTTATATTTTAAATCAAGTTTTAATCTGCCCTATTTTAAAGAAAACTCCTTATGAGCTTTAGAACCAAAGAAAATCAACTTTGAAATATTTTCAAGTTTTTGGTCGTAAATGTTTTGTTTTGAATAATGGAAAAGATCATCTTGGAAAGTTTGATGCCAAGTCTGAAGAAGGTATCTTCTTAGGATACTCTACATCAAGCAGGGCATACAGAGTAATTAATAAACAAACTTTGGTTGTAGAAGAGTCAGTACATGTTGTCTTTGAAGAATCTACTAACAAATCCTCGAGAAAAGAGGATACATCTGATGAAGTGCAGGTTCTGACAAGCTTCAGAAGCTGACATTGAATGATTAACCTCAACCAAATGAAGAAGATCAAGATAAGAATGAAAAAGAAGATGACACTTCAAAACATTAAGATTTATCTAAGGAGTGGAGGTATGCTCATGGACATCCCAAGGAATTAATCTTAGGTGATCCATCTAAAGGGATAAGAACTCGAGCCTCAGATAGAAATGAATATGATTATATAGCTTTTGTATCTCAAGTAGAACCTAAATATTTTGAAGAAGCTGAAAAAGACTCTAATTGGATCAATGCTATGCAAGAAGAACTAATTCAATTTGATAGAAATAATGTTTGGACACTTATAGAAATACCATCTAATGTTTTAATTATTGGCACTAAATGGGTATTTAGGAATAAATTAGATCAAAATGGCATTGTTGTTAGAAATAAAGCTAGGCTAGTTGCTAAAGCCTACAATCAGGAGAAAGGGATTGACTTTGATGAAACTTTTGCTCCTGTTGCTAGACTTGAAGCAATTAGTCTATTATTAGCATTTGTCTATTTTATGAATTTCAAATTATTTCAAAAAGATGTTAAGAGTGCTTTTTTAAATGGTTTTATAACTGAAAAGGTTTTTGTTGAACAACCACCTGGATTTGAAAATCATGCACATCCTGATCATGTTTTTAAATTACACAAAGCACTTTATGGATTAAAGCAAGTACCTCGAGCATGGTATGAAAGACTCAGCAAATTTCTGATTGAAAATAAATTTCTAGATGAAATGTTGATAAAATACTATTTTTGAAAAAGAAAGATAATGATTTATTAGTAGTACAAATATATGTTGATGACATCATTTTCGGTGCTACTAATAAAATTCTTTGTCAAGAGTTTGCTAAGCTAATGCAGGGTGAGTTCGAGATGAGCATGATGGGAGAACCCAATTTCTTTCTTGGACTCCATATCAGGCAAATTACAGATGGTATCTTCATCAACCAAGCTAAGTACACAAGAGAAATTATTAAGAAGTTTGGAATGGAGACTACTAAATCAATAGGTACGCCTATGAGCCCCTCTTGTAGACTTGATAAAGATGAACATGATAAATCAGTAGATCAAAAGTTATACAGAGATATGATTGGCTCTTTATTGTATCTAACTGCTAGTATACCAGATATAATGTTTAGTGTTTGCATGTATGCTAGATATCAGTCTGAACCTAAAAAATCACATCTTATGGCTGTTAAGCGCATTATTAGATATCTATCTGGTACTATTGATATTGGTTTTTGGTATTCTAAAAATTCTTCTGCTGAGTTAATTGGATATTCTGATGAGGATTTTGCTGGTTGTAAAATGGATAGAAAGAGTACTAGTAGTACTTTCTAATTTCTTGGAGTTAACTTAATCTCATGGTTTAGCAAGAAACAAACTTCAGTTGCACTATCCATAGCTGGGGCTGAGTATATTACAGCAGGAAGTTGTTGTACTCAAATCTTGTAGATTAAGCAACAACTTGAAGACTTTGGAATCAAGTTGGCTAGTACGCCTATTAAATGTGATAATACTAGTGCTATTTGCTTGACTAAAAATCTTGTTCAACATTCTAGGAGTAAACATATTGAAATTAGACATCATTTTATTAGAGATCATGTAGAAAACAATGATGTTTTACTTGAATTTATTAGTACTAAATTTTAATTAGCTGATATTTTGACTAAACCTCTTTTGGAAGATCGATTCTGTATGATAAGAAGAGAGCTCGGGATTATCAATCCTTTTGATTAAATTTTTCCCTATATTTTGACTCAAACTAGATCAATTCGACCTTAATCATGATAAATCTTGCTCAATCATTGTTGATTTAACTCTAAAATTATCATATTTCAATTGATTTTGATCTGCCCTTGAAATTCCTGAATTTTGGTTTTTAAGTCGATGTGTCGACACATGCGTGAGCCAACACATGAACGACAGTGGACTGAGATTAAAGGGATTTCTGAACCATTTTTTCTCCCCATTTCTTTTCTCCTTTGAGCCAACACTAAGTTTCAAGGTATCTATACTATACCCACTCCCTGTTCCACATTTTTAGCCATTGTTTCTTTGATTTGGATGATCGATAGCCAGTTTTTTTGTTAGATTTCTCCTAGGTTTTGATTTCTAAACCCTAGATTTCAACCAAAACCTTGCCCAATCTTTCAATCCAAGCAATGGGACCTTGCAAGCAAGTTGTTCGTCGACCTCGTCAGTCAAACCAAGAAGAAGAGCGAAGGACGAAGGCCCGACATGAGTCTAGAGCTGTAGATCCGCCCGCACGACCCTTGTTTGTACCGTCTAGCCGGATGAGCTCGAAGACTGTAGTTGGAGGACGTGGAGTGGATTTTTCATTTGTCGACCAGCAGCATTTTTGGATTGGAGAGTGGATTCGTCAGGCTGGTCTGACTACATTATGTTCACTCAGTGAGAGGTATTATCCTGGACTGATGAGAGAGTTTTATGGATCACTCACCCGTGGGACAGATGGTTGGTTAGCATAAGTCAGAGGACGAGATATCCCTGTTACTTCAGAGATTCTGAGCAGAGTATGGGATATACCGATGACAGGATCTGTTGTTGACAGTTTGATGGATCGAGTCAGTGGACTTCAGTGCATCTTTGAGTCTGACATTCTACCAGAGGGAGCCACTGTACCAGCATCCAGGTTATCTGCAGAGATGAGACTACTGCATCACATCGTTGCCCGGATACTTCTATCGAAGACCGGATGTTTCGACTATATCACTGAGCGGGAGTTGCTCGTGATGGTCTCACTGGTTCAGTGCACGCCTGTATGCATTCCTGTACTGATGGTACATCAAATTATGAAGGCATCGACTAGCTAGCATCTTTTCCTTCCCTATGGCATGGGACTGACAGTATTATTTTGGGAGTATGGAGTCAGCTTTGAGGATGAGCCCTACCATACTCTACTTCATACTGATGTATATGACATCAGATCATTGCATCGAATGGGCTATCACTTGTTCCGAGGCCAATGGACTCGCAGGATATCAAGTCAGGCCGAGGATAGAGCTGATGATGACGACGCAGCAGAGGAGGAGCGGATTCTCTCCGACGAGACAGGACCCAGCGAGACTCAGCCTGAGACGGCAGCACAGCCAACGGTTGCTCCTTAGTCTGATCCTTCTACTTCTGCATAGCCTTAGCTAGCACAGACGGAGACTCCAGGCACTTCAGATAGTTTAGAGGACAGAGTCAAATGCATCGAGATAGACGTATTTATCATGAGACAGTGTCTTGACGTATTCATAGCTGAGATAAGAGAGAGCTATATTGGACTTAGTCATGGCATCTCAGCTATTCTTTCTGCACTGTCCAGATCTTCAGTGAGTGCTCCGGTTGCTGACACTGCTCCTACACTTACTCATGTACCTGCTGCTGCACCAGCTGATGACATTGATGATATTAATACTGGTGTAGATACTACTGTTAGAGATGGTGATATTGTTGGTGATATAGTTGTTGGAGATGATGATGGAGATGACGAGGAGACTGACTCAGATAGATTTGACTTTACTGATCTTACTTCAGAGCCAGTAGCGGAGGTGATGGCTGACTTGCCTACAAGTCCTGTTCTTGATCCATCTTGTTCACCTACCCAGACTCCTGTTCCATCTTCTCCTTCTAGATTGGATGATCGCACTCCTGTTCCTATTCCTATTCTCTCTCCAGTTATTGATACTCCTATCCATACACCTATTATTAATTCCCCTGATATTGATACTCCTGAGACCTCCATTGTTGATACACCGATTATAGATATACCGATACATTCTACAGCTGATACTTCTATTTTTAATACGCCTGTTGTATCATCACCTGTTATTCCTATCCTTGATACTCAGATTACCGATACTCTTACTCTTCATACATCATCACTTATCCGAGAGCTTGGGTTTTATACACCCGGCTTTCAATATCTTGACTCAGGTCCTTCATTTGATCGCACACCTCTTCTAGCGGTTGCTGAGATTGTTGTTCCGATCACTTCCATTCTTGTGGAGGATATAGCTTCTACTTCTACTACTCTAGCCAGAGGTCGGACATATGTTCGTCGCAGAGGACGTGGTCGTTGTACCCCTCCATAGCCGATCAAGACCAGACTTAGAGATCTTCGATCGAGATGGCCACAAGCTCGATTCTTCACTGATACAAGACCAATTGAGATCGGTTCATCTTCTGATGATTCCATGGATGAGGATTAGGACTCTTATGTACTTTTAGATAGTTTGCTTTTATGCTTCTATATATTTTTATCCTTGTTATGTATCTGTTGTACAAGTTCTAAGTTTATATGAAAAATCTTATTATTCCTCATCTCTATGTCTTTGATACAAATGAATGATATATTTTGAATTTCTCTTCAATGTCTTCACTATTGAATGAATAAATAAATTTTAAAATTCAATGCAATATATAAAGGATGAGTAGATTAACTCAATGCTACATCTTGACTACTCAATCTATTTGTTTTCCTACCTTTTTAATGATAACAAAAAGGGGGACTAGTTTAGTAATTAGATTTAAGTATAAATGAGTATACTTCACAAAATGGGTGATTAGTTTTGGTGATTTATATTTGTGATGTGCAAGGGGAAAGCATTGTGAAAACCTGAATTAAAAATCATTTACAAAATTCCTTGAGAAAGGGGGAGCTTTACTTTATTTTTATTTGGAAATCCTTTCAAAATAAATTTTATCTTAAAATCCCTCTTTAAATGTTTGAAAAGATTCTTACAAATTATATTATGAATCATTGATTCAGGGGGAGCTTTGTTGTTTGCGGAAATTTTCTTGTAGAGTATCATGATATATGTTTTCTATGCATTTAAATGAATCCCAAAACTCTGATACTCTCTATCTTTATAACAAGCTCTAGCACTATTACTTGTGTTCTGAATTGTCATATCATTAATGCAAGTAATGTTGATATACTAAATGCTTTCAGTTTTATGCACCTTGATGATTTCATTTAAAAGCTTTATTTTAAAACAATTTATACTAAGGGTTTTGTCATCATCAAAAAGGGAGAGATTGTTGACTCCACTAATTGATTTTGATGATAAGCAAAATAGTTAAGTATAAGTTGATGGCTAATGATTTGTTTTGAGTGTGTTTCTATTGAAAATGTGCCTACAAAATTTAAAGAAGTCCAATTATTTTGAAGAAGCCAAGTTTGAATGAAAAGATTGCTCAAAGAAAACTTGGACACTCAAGAGTTTGTTGATTGGATGGCTAAGACAAATGGAAATATGTTCCAGCTCAAATTCAGCACTTTCTGTGAAGTTTTCAGAGAAGTGTCGACTCAAAGTGTCGACACATGACATGAAGTGTCGACACATGAAGATGAAGTGTCGACTCAGGCTGGTACGCAGCAATATTTTAAATGGCACAGATCAAGTGTCAACACATGGACCTGAAGTGTCGACTCAAAGTGTCGACATATGGATCACCACATCGCCTGAGACTTTCAAGCCACAGAACTTGCAGAAGTTGAAGGAACAGCTGAAGTATCGACACATGGAAGCAAGGTGTCGACTCAACTGAGAAAGTGTCGACACATCTAAGATTTCCAGAGAATCTGAATGGAGCATTTGAACTAGGTATCGACTCAAGAAGTTCAAGTGTCGACCTTATGTGTCGACTCAACTGAGGAAGTATCGACACATGAAGTTCTGGCAACAGTAACGGCTAGTTTTTCAAACACAGAACTCGTCACAAATGCTTTCCAACGGTTAGTTTTTTAAGTATAACAGCTAGAAACCGATTTTGAGGCCTTGGAAATATATTTATATGCTCCAAATCAAATCAAAACACAACATATTGAAGAACATTAAAGAGTTTTGAGAAGAGAGAAGAAAAGTGAGCTTTAACTCCTATTCATTGAAGTTTCAACCACCCTCAAGCTAAAGGAAGCCTCCAAGCATTCAAGATCCTTCAAGAGTATTGAAGATCATCCATTCTTGGGCATTCAAGAGGCTTCAACAAGTTCAAAGCAACTCTACATCGAGCTACAAAGAGATATCTGCTTTGTTTTAAAAAGCTTACATTGGTTCTTTACTTTTAAACTATATTTCTTGTAAGGGTTTTTGATTAGCCTATTATAAAACCAAGTGAGATTATTGGTGAGCCTTGGAAAATCAATTAGGTTGGTGGTTAGCCCGCAAAACCACTAAGGTTCTTGGTTAGCCCGAAAAACCAAGGGAGGTTGTTGGTTAGCCTTGTGAAAACCAATTAGGTTCTTGGTTAGCCCGTAAAACCAAGTGTGGTTTTGACTTGTGAGCCTTGTGAAAACAAGTCAGGTTTTGATTAGTGAGCCCGGAAAACTAATCGACTGTAATCGGTTGTGATTATAGTGAATTTCCAAGAGGATTTTGGAAAGTGGATGTAGGTGTATTGAATAGCACCGAACCACTATAGTTCTTGATCTTTGTGATTGCTTGATCTCTCTCTCCTTGCTCTTTACTTATTGCTTTTTATTTCTGCTGCATTTTATTTTAGAGCATTGCAATTGTTTTAATAGTACCTTGCTAATTATTTTATTGAATTGGATTGCATTGCTTAGTATCAAGTAATATTAAGTTTGTTCAATTTTTAGAGATCCAATTCACCCCCCCTCTTGGGTTGCTTACTGGGCAACAGAGTGTGCCCCGCCGGAACACCACCGGTGCCTGGGAGTTTTTTTGCAGGTCGACCGGAGAAGAGCGCTCCAGCACAGCCGACCGAGCCAGGTCCAGGAGAAGTCGCCGCAACAGATTGGCGCTAGAAGGAGGGCGGGCCGCGCCTTGCTCTCTCACTCTAAAAGGAGGAATCAGTCAGCGAGGACTGGCAATGGCGAAGGGAAGAACCCAAAATGCCTCGGTCAGAGGAGGTCATTCCCCATCCAGGTCCGAGGGACCTCCAAGGGAAAATGACGCTGCCGCCCCCGCTGCTGTCACCGAGCCCACCATCACTCTGGGACTGCAGCAGTTCCAGATGTTAATAAACCGCATCGAAACGCTCACCATTACGGTTCAGCATTTCCAGGAGGCGATCGATAACCGACAACAGCCACCCGCTATGTCCTGCACCGACCGTCAACCTGCCTTTGAGGGAAGCCAATAGCCCGAAGTCCCTCAGCCTTGTTCTCGTGCTGTTGCGGAGCCCTTAAGGTCCCTGAGGGCTCGTGCCGACGGCAAGAGGGCGAGGTCTGCCTCGCCCTCCTATGTCGAATCCATCCCAGTTGGTGTTCAGCACCATGCCGAACCTTCGAAGGACTACACCAGCAAGATCTTGTGCATGGAGGAGTGCATTGCTGAAATAGTCCATCGGCAGAAAGTCAAAGGGGGGCAGGTATATGACTCCCGTCTGCCTTTCTCCGATGAGATTTTGGCAGAGACGATTCCCTGCCACTTCAAAATTCTCCAGGTAGATCCCTACGACGACACCACCGATCTGCTGGACCATCTAGGCTCCTACAAGGCCCACATGATGGTACAAGGTGCCTCCGACGCCCTCCACTGTATCGCCTTCCTAGCAAACTTAAAGAAGGCTACTCGAATATGGTTCAGCGCCATCCGACCAGGTATGATCCATTCTTTCTCTCAGCTTGGAAACCTTTTTTTCTCCCATTTCAGGATATGCAGTCGGACCCCGAGGAACACCGACTGCCTCTTCCTCGTGCTGCAAAAGGAGGGAGAGACCCTTCGGGACTACATGGCCCGTTTCAACTCAGCGGCCATGGAGGTCCCGGATCTGGATGAGGCAGTGGCTATGTCAGCCTTCAAAAGAGGACTCCGCTCTGCCAGGCTAAATTTTTTCCTATACAAGAGATTCCCGATGTGCTACACTGAGTTGCTTGTCAAGGCTCAGAAGTATGCCTTGGCCGAGGAGCAGGCGGCGAGCCGACACTAGGAAGAGGGGAGGCCGACCCCTAAGAAGTGGAGCAACAAGTCTCCCAAAGTCCGACCCCCCAACAACAATAACCGATCGACCCAACACCGAAGTCCGAAGCCGAAGGACTTCCCCAGGAGGTTCGAGAGTTATGCACCCCTCTCCCTTCCAAGGGAGAAGATCCTCCTGGAGATCGAGAATGAGACCTTTCTACAAAGGCTTCATCTAATGAGGGGCCCTGCTACATCCAAAAACAAAGATAAATTTTATTGGTTCCATAAAGACCATGGGCACAACACCGAGGAGTGCTTACAGCTGAAGAATGCCATTGAAGACCTCATCCGGAGGGGGTACCTGCACAAGTACGTCCGACCCCACCGGGACCTGGCCGAAGCCTCAACTGCCAGAAACCCTCCGAAAGAGGCGGAGCTCCCTGACCAGCGACCAATGGAGATGTTGGCATGCTGCATCGGCAATCTGATTAGAGATATGAAGATGACCCGGACATTTTCAAGAGGTCAAGGGGTTCCAACGCAATCACCTTCTCTGACGAAGACCTCCTAGAGTCCCATGTCTTTGAAAATGATCATGTAGTCGTGTCAGCAGTGATTGCCAACTACGATGTAAAAATGATTCTTATAGATAATGGAAGCTCCACAGAGGTATTGCTGCATGATGCATTTCTGAGAATGAATCTGTCCCAGTCAATGATGCAGGATTCCCCCATACTGCTGACGGGCTTTGGGGAAAACTCTGTTGGAGTCGAAGGGAAAATCACCCTACCTGTGACGATCGGGATGGAGCCTTTTCAAAAACTCTTCTTATTAACTTTGTGGTCGTACGTACGACCTCGGCTTATAATGCCATCCTAGGCCGACCGGCCCTCAATAAGTTTCGGGCCATTGTATCAACTTTCCATCTGTTGGCCAAATTTTCGACCAGGAGCGGGGTCAGAATTATGAGGGGAGATCGTAGGATGGCCAGACAGTGCTTAATTATTCTGAACCAGTAGTCACAAGGCCATCCTACTCTGGAATAGCTAGACCCGATGGCTAAAGTCGATGACCATGGTCAGCCAGATGAAAAGATCCTGTTTGTCCCCCTTCGGGAAGATGACCCTACCAAAGTCCTCCAAATTGGGAGCTCTCTCAGCGAGGACATCAAGTCAGAGCTGATCAACTTCCTGAGGAGTAATGCCGATGTCTTTGCTTGGTCGGCGTCGGACATGCCTGGTATACCGTTAGATGTCATCACTCACCAGCTCAAGGTAGATCTGACTTACAGGCCCGTCCAACAGAAAAAGAGGAGCTTTGCTGCCGAGAGGCAAAGGGCCATTGATGAAGAAGTGAAGAAGCTCTCCGATGCTAGTTTTATCAGGGAAGTCCATTACCCTGAATGGCTAGCGAACATTGTGATGGTGAAAAAGGCTAACGGGAAGTGGAGGATTTGTGTGGACTACACTGACCTCAATAAGGCCTATCCGAAGGACAGTTTTTCCTTGTCTAAGATTGATCAGCTGGTGATGCCATGACCGGCCACCAGCTTTTGAGTTTCATGGATGCCTTCTTCGGGTACAACCAAATCAGGATGCATCCGGAGGATGAGGAGAAGACGGCCTTTGTCGTCGACAAAGGTCTATACTGTTACAAGATGATGCCCGTTGGCTTGAAGAACGCCAATGCCACTTTCCAAAGGCTGATCAACCGGATCTTCAAAGGCCAGCTTGGGAGAAATATGAAAGCCTATATGGATGATATGATAGTCAAAAATCTCCACGGGGCTGACCACATCAAAGACTTGCAGGAATCCTTTGACGCACTGAGGCGCCATCGGATGAAGCTGAATCCTGCCAAGTATACTTTCGGGATAACTTTCAGTAAGTTCCTTAGCTTCTTGGTCACACAAAGAGGAATCGAAGTTAACCCTGACAAGATTAGAGCTATCATCGAAATGGGGCATCCGACCAACAAGAAGCAGGTGTAAGAGCTGACAGGCTGGATAGCTTCTCTCAACCGTTTCATTTCTCGGTTGGCCAAGAAGTCCCTATCGTTTTTCAAGACATTGCACCGATCCAAGCACTTCCACTAGATCGACAGTGTCAGTCGGCCTTCGAAGCTTTGAAGGAATATTTGAAGACCCCCCCGTTGCTGGCCAAGCCGACCGAGGGGGAGCTTTTGTATATCTACCTGTTGGTGTCGGACGAGGCAATCAGCTTCATCCTCGTGCGGATCGGAGAGGATGGCCAGCAGAGGCCCGTCTATTATATCAGTAAAGTCCTCCATGATGCCTAGACGAGGTATCCTAAAATGCAGAAGCTAGTCTATTCCTTGGTCATAGCTGCCAAGCGACTCCGACCATACTTCCAGGCGCGTCCGATCATCGTGATGACCGACCAACCTCTTAAGGCGATCCTTCGGAGTCCAGACACCTCAGGTTGGCTCGCCAAGTGGGTCGTGAAACTTGACAAGTTCGACATTTCTTTTCAATCCCGATCGGCGTTGAAGTCTCAGGTAATTGCCGACTTCATTGCATAATGCTCCTGGAAGCAGAAAGCACCCTCTCAGGCAACAGAATCACCTGAAGCTGATGCCATCGACGAAGCTGAACCTGCTTGGACCCTCCACGTAGATGGAGCACCCAACCTTGTGGACTACGGGGCTGGTCTGATTCTAGCCGACCCCGACAAGGAAAGTTTGGAATATGCACGCCACTTTTCATTTCAGGTATCGAATAATCAGGTGGAGTAAGAAAGCCCTTCTTGCAGTACTGAGAATTGCCAGTGAATTGGGCATCGACCGACTCAAAGCCTTCTCCGACTCTCAACTGGTGGTCAATCAGGTGAAAGGAAAATTCGAAGCAAGAGATCCAACTCTGGCCAAGTACTTGAAAAAGGTACAAAGTCTCGCATCTTGGTTCAAATTCTTCAAAATTCTCCATATACCTCGATTGTAGAACTCCTGGGTAGACGCGTTGTCATGACTAGCTACGGTCGTCGCCAATACATCCGACCAAACCTTTATGGAGTATCTGCAAAGCCTAAGTGTCATCGAAGAGCCGATCGAGATCCACCAAGTTAAACAGGAAGCCTCATGGATGGACTCAATTCTCTCATTTCTGACTAAGGGGACTCTCCCGGAAGACCCGACCGAAGCCAAGCATATACGTTGGATGGCTTCCAAGTACATCATCCTCGACGGCGTCCTCTACAAACGATCATTCTCACAGCCACTGCTAAAATGCTTAGGGCCGACGAATGCAGACTATGCACTCAGAGAAGTACATGAAGGCATCTGCGGCGACCATCTTGGAGGAGGATCCCTGGCCTACAAGATAATCTGACAGGGATACTATTGGCCTACAATCCAGCAAGATGCGTCGGACTTCATCCGAAGGTGCGATGCATATCAGAGGTACTCCAATATCCAGAGGAGGCCGGCCAGCCAGCTGACTCTGCTTATCATGCCTTGGTCGTTCACACAGTGGGGAATGGACATACTGGGGCCCTTCCCTTCGGCATTCAACCAGCGCAAATTTCTTATTACGGCGATTGATTACTTCATCAGGTGGGTGGAGGCCGAACCGCTGGCACAGATCACTGAATCCAAGGTGAAACACTTCGTCCGGAAATGCATCATCTTCCAATTCGGCATCCCACAGACAATCATCACCGATAATGGAAGTTTGTTCGACAACCTGAAATTCTAGGATTTTTGCCAGCAATATCACATTTTTCATCAGCTGACCTCAGTCGGCCACCCCCAGTCCAACGGAGAAGTCGAAGTCACCAATCGGACAATCTATATGGGCTGAAGACCCGACTGAACGACGCCAAAGGACTTTGGGCAGAAGAGCTCCATTCAATACTTTGAGCTTATTGGATGACTGCCCGAACGACGACCAGGGAGACTCCATTCAACCTGACTTACGGAAGTGAAGCCATCATCCCCATTGAGATCTCTTTGCAATCTTTACAGATTGATCACTGTGCTGAGCCGACCAACTCTGAACAGCGGAGGGCAGACCTAGATCTACTTGAAGAAACCAGACTCTGAACGAGCTTGAAGATGGCGACCTACCATCAAAGGATGGCCAAATATTACAATTCGTGGGTCAAAGCACGAACTTTCCGAGTCAAATATCTAGTCTTGTAGAGGGCAGAGATTTCGAGATCGATCGAGCAAGGAAAACTCTCTCCCAATTGTGAGGGTCCTTATCAAGTCGTTGAGATGATTCGAGCCAGAACATACCGACTCGAGCATCTGGATGGATGGCAGATAGCTCATCCATGGAATGTAGACAACTTTCGCAAGTATTATCAATAAAGTCTACAACTTCTCTTATGAACCACTTCTAAAAGACCGACTCCGATCGGCAAAGGCTCTAGGGCAACCCACATTTGAAAGACCGACTCCGGTCGGCAAAGGCTTTAGGGCAGCCCACCTCCAAAAGACCAACTCCGGTCGACAAAGGCTCTAGGGCAGCCCACCTCCGAAAGACTGACTCTGATCGATAAAGGCTCTATGGTAGCCCACCTCCGAAAGATCGACTTCGGTCGGCAAAGGCTCTAGGGTAGCCCACCTCTGAAAGACCGACTCCAGTCGGCAAAGGTTCTAGGACAGCCCACCTTCGAAAGACCGACTCCGGTCGGCAAAGGCTTTAGGGCAGACCACTTTCAAAAGACTGACTTCAATCATAAAGGCTCTAGGATAGCCCACCTTCGAAAGATCGACTCCGATCGGTAAAGGCTCTAGGGCAGCCCACTTCCGAAAGACCAACTCCAATCAGCAAAGGTTCCAGGGCAGCCCACTTCCAAAATACCGACTCCTATCGACAAAGGCTCTAAGGCAGCCCACCTCTGAAAGACTGACTCCGGTCGGCAGAGGCTCTAGGGTAGCCCACCTCCGAAAGACCGACTCCGATCGGCAAAGGCTCTAGGGCAGCCAACCTCCGAAAGATCGACAGCGATCGGCAAAGGCTCTCGAATTTGGACGAGCCGACGGACCAACACTTGGGAAGACAAAAAAGGATATTGGTCCAGCCTGAGCTACTGTCCGTTGTCCTGTCTCCAACATCTCTCGAACTCGGATGAGCCGACGGACCAACACTCGGGAAGAAAAATCCAAAGGATATTGGTCCGGCCTGAGCTACTGTCCGTCATCCAGTCTCCAACATCTCACGGATTCGGACGAGTCGATGGATCAACACTTGGGAAGAAGTTCCTGTATCCTGGTTTGGCTTGAATCATTATGACATCTACTTTGAAAGGCTGTCATTCAAGCTGCTATTCAACTACTTGCGGTCCTACCTAGCTGACCGACTACGTGTACCCACAAAAACAAAGAAATAGGGCAAAAGGGTATTTCATTGATGTTCTTTACAAAAAGAATAGGTCAGACCTTTACAAACGACTCAGGTCTGACCTACCAGAGTTACATCAATGACTTCTACCTTGGCAAACGCATCCAGGACTTTGGCCCTTACTTCAGTCCCTTCGAGCATCACTGGAGTGCTCGCTAGAACGTCCATCGTGCCTGCATCGACTTTAGCCTAAACATCCATCCTGGCCTCCCACGCATCAGCTTCGGTGTAGGGTTCGACCCCTCCGTCGGACAGGCCCCCCTCTTCTTCAGCCTCCTCCTCTTCTACCCACTTCGGTAGCTATAAAGAGGAGAAGTCAAGCTCTGGGAAGGCAAGGCTGACCTTCTCCAGACACTCTTCATATCCAAAGTCAAAGCTATATGATCCGGCTTCGTTCATCTCTTCTTTGGACTCCTCTGAAGCCTTGTACTTCTTTATGGCAGTTTTGAAAGTCGACTTCATCAGTTCTTTGGTCGACTTCAGCAAACCCTTGTACCTTTTGGCTTCGGCCTGGCACCCCCTCGAATGCTTCTCAGACTCAAAGAGATGCACCCTTTCCTCGACTAGTTTGTGGGCCAGGAGCTTCGCCCATCGCCTCTTGTCCCTCAGCTTGGCGTCCAAGTCATCTTACTGGGTCAACAGATCTGCGATCTGGCTCTTCTGAGCCTCTGCCTCAGCCAGTAAGGCAGAGCGCTCCTCTTCAGCCACACGTAGGACGAACAACTCCGACCTGGCGGCTACCAGTGCTACTTCGGCAGCGTCCCTCGTCGCCTCGGCCACTTCGATCTTCTAGCTCGAGTGTTCCTTCAAATCCAATAATTCACCCAAGCCGTCGTCCATCAGCAGCATGTCTTGGAGTAGCTGTCCATTACAAAGCAAAGTTAGTATCAAATAAACCAAGGCAAAAAGTTTGGATTCGGATGACTCACCCCCATCAAGTGATGAAAGCCACTCCTCATGGCTTCATTTACCGTCCGCTGGCCTGACCTGTTCCAGTCAGTGCCTGCGATGGCCCTCTCTAGCAGGCTTCTGACCTGCTTGGCATCTTGTATTGCCACTATAATTGGCACTCGCCGTCACTAACGTCGACGACCTCCGTCTCGTCGGCCCTTTTCCCTACTGCTCTTATTTTCTCTTTGGTTGAAGAAGCCTCCTCCATCGATTCGAGGAGCGGCGAGATCGGGGCCATCTCCTCGTTGGATGGCATCGTTTGCTCCTCTTCAGCCCGGGCAGCCGACTGCCCGAACGAGGACGAGCACTCCACCAGCTTCGGTGATAGACGGTTTGACAATGGCATCCCATCGATGTCGAACTCGATGGAGACGACGGTGGAAGCTTGCTCCCTTGGTCGCTGCTTCGCCGGTTTCTCAGACATCGGCTCCTCCATCCTTTTCCTCTTGGGCTTCTGGGCCACCGGCTCCATGGTCCGAACGGCCCTCCTTTGGGCAGCCAGTGCCAAGACGATCGATCGGTCTGGCTTCATCTTGCCACCTATCAAAAAGCACAAGCAGAGTTGTTCACCTCAAAGAAATCCGATAAAAGGAAGGAGAAGGTCTTCAGTGCAGGCGTCTATCCTACCCAGGTATCGCTGTCGGCTGATCCCAGACCGATGCAGGCTCTCCTTGAGGAGCAAGGGGTGCATGAACGTCGGATCCTCGTCACTCAGCTTATGAAAATCGGCCTCATCGGCCCTTGATATCCTCCTCCCATCGACGGCCTTCGGCCGGGGATCCCCCCATGCTGGATCGAACCCCCACGACTCTAGGCTATTTATAAAAAAATATCAAGACTTTCACCCGTGAATGGTCGATGGAAGTTTCTCTAATATCTTCCGGCCGGGGCGGGGACTAAACATCCACCACTCCCTGCTCCGGAAGTCCTGCTTCAAGAGAAAAAACTAGAAAACAAAGACAATCTTGGATCGATTTCGGCTTACCGGCAATGGACCAGGAAGCCACAGATGACCCGAATGCTATTCGGGGTCATCTGTGAAGGGGTAATTCTATATTTATTGAAGACCTCGATGAAAAAGCTATGGAGTGGGAATCAGAGGCCAGCTTTGAGGTGGTATTCATACAGAGGCAAGGCTCCTAAGTTTAAGGGACCATTCACTCTCCCTTCCTTATTAGGGACGGTAAGGTGTAAGGTGGTCGGTATACCGTAGATGACCCTGAGGTTTTCTATCCTCACTCTAGTCATGGTTGTGAGAATGTCGTAGGGACCTGGTTCCCTATTCCCACGGGAGGAACTCCTGCTGGCAGAAGCCATTCTAATGGAGACTACGAAGAAAAGAAGAAGACGGAGGCAGAACTAACCTGGTGGGCGAGGTTCCTAGAGGAAGCGAGGGCAGCAAAAGAAGAAGGCTCTCTCTTACTCCAAACCCCAAGCGCAGTGAAAGACCCCCTCCGGGCATTCGCCCCTCCTTTTATAGGTGCTGAGGGGCCGCTTCCCAGTGCCGCTCGAGCACCGTGACCCATGGCAAGTGACACGACTCCCTGATTTGACATGGAGGCCGAAGGGACGCGCCGGATCGCGTCTGATCATGATCCGTGTGGCCACCTAGCCGACGGTGGATGAGCCGCTCTGGGCACCGTGCCAACCGATCGGATTGCACCGCGTGGCCCACATCGTGTCAGGGGTGCAACTGGCAGGCATTTCGGGCTGATAGCCCATCATGGCACCATACCAGTATTAACTGCCTCTTCTGCCACTTCCAATCCGATGTTGACACCTGTCCAAGATTAAAATTCAGAGCAGAAGATGGCCGATCATGGCATGTCAAATCAGATTCGCCACCATCTTGAGGGCTGGTTCATTCATTGCCAAGTAATGCCCTCGTCCCTCGAGTCTACAGACCCGCTCGAAGGCCAAGGGCAAGGGGGCAACTGTTATACCCTATCGGCTCACCTTCAACCTGAACTGGCCTTACTCTCTGGTCCGATCGGATCGCTCAGTTAAAGCTCCGACGGACACATCCCAATCAGAAGTCTGATCCACTAGAGTAGAGGTCCGAACGATACATTCCTGCTGGTGTCCGACCCACTGTTCCCGGTCGGAAGTCCGACCCACCGGAGTAGAGGTCTGAATGATACATTCCTGCTAGGATCCGGCCCACTGTTCCCGGTCAGAAGTTTGATCCAATGGAGTAGAGGTCCGAACAACCCATTCCTGCTGGGGTCCGGCCCACTGTTCTCTTCAGAGGTCCGACCCACTGGAGTAAAGGTCCGAACGACCCATTCCTGCTGGGGTCCGGCCCACTGTTCCCGGTTGGAAGTCCGACCCACTAGAGTAGAGGTCCGAACGACCCATTCCTGCTGGGGTCCGGCCCACTATTCCCGGTCGGAAGTCCGACTCACTGGAGTAGAGATCCGAACGACCCATTCCTGCTGGGGTTCGGCCCACTGTTCCCAATCGGAGGTCCAACCCACCGGAGTAGAGGTCCGAACGACCCATTCCTGTTGGGATCCGGCCCACTGTTCTCAGTCAGAAGTCTAACCCACCGGAGTAAAGGTCCGAACGACCCATTCCTGCTGGGATCCGACCCATTGTTCCCGGTCGAAAGTCTGACCCATTGGAGTAGAGGTCCGAACGACCAATTCCTACTGGGGTCCGACCCACTGTTCTCCTTCAGAAGTCCCGACAGACACTCTCTCTCAGAGGACCAGTTAGCCCTCCCAGTCGGCGTCCGACTGTCTCACTCCAGGGCCCAGAGAACTCTAGAAATCTCTTTCGATTGTAATGAAATCCTGCCACGTCAATAGCACTGCTCCACTACTCCCACAACACTGCCCTATCCGGGCACCACGTGGCCACTCTCTAGATCCTCCTAGGGGCAAATCAATCTTTTTCGGACTCCTTTCTAACAGATTTTGGACTGTTTCGTACCTATATAAGGTACCCGGGGGATCCCATTTTGAGCTAAGTACTCCCTCCTTTCTCCACACGCTGCCTCTCTGATTCTTACATTTTGTTGCCTTCAAGCTCCTGCTAACTTAAACATCGAAGTGTCCCCTATCGAAACACCTCCGGTGCCTAGAAACTTTTTTGCTGGTCAACCGAGAGAAGAGGCTCTAGCACAGCCGATCGAGCCCAGTCCAGGAGAAGTCGCCGCAACAACTAGTTATGGATGTCTCACCTTCTAAATCGTCAGAACATCCTACTATGGCAAGTATAAGCAATTATAGAACCATGCCAACTCTCTGATTTATGGAGATGCAGCTGCACAGGAGTTGAAAAATGTGATGAGATTGTAATGGTTGGGGGAAAAAAGGATTAAAAAATGAGCAATAGGAACCATGAATCATAATGCCAAGTAAAAGAATCCATGATTCTCAATAGCAATTGGACAACAAAGAACATGGTTTCCAATTTTTCAAGCAATTACTTGTTGTTTGTCTTTCTTATCATTTACAGCAAATCGGGGCATCCAAACAGCTCCAAAATATCTATCATTATTAGTACTTGTTGCCGCCTATATCACCATGGCCTGTAACTCTGACATGTCACGATCACGTCGGGCATCCTCCGGATGTTGGGTCCTCTTTTCGATCAACTTTATGGCCAGCTTGTCTTGCAAGAAAGAGGAGATCTAGGCCAGTGATTTTGATGGGGATACTCTGACGATCAAGTCAATTAGAATGAACAAGGAGAACATATCCTCTATGATGGAGGATCAGGGTCCTTCTGTGTTGAGGAGAAAATAAGATCGAATCGAAAGAGATGGAATGAGTGGGAAGTTAGAGTATAGGGAGGTTCTCACTCTTGGTTCCTTGCCCTTTTGCTCTCTTTGCCTTACTAATTACCTCTCTCCCCTCGCCGGAGGTCCCTTCTTTCATTTTATATGAGATAAATGGCCCAGATTGGATCCGGGGCTCCATCGGGATGTTGCTTTCCTGGTACCCTCTTTTGATGGGATTTTTCTCTATCAGCAGCCCCTTCCTGCCGGACAGGTCCTCAAAAGGAGATCTTTCTATTGGGAGCGTTCGTTGGCATGATAAAGGTCTTGTCTCTCTGGTGGAGCAATTTTTCATGGGGGTGCAGGCGTCGTGCCACTGAGCCCCCAGCCATGGTGGAGTGTTTCTATTCCAGGAGGGACCATCGGTGCGTTGCAAGGCCTGGGGCCTTAATAGGATACTCCTCTTGGAGAAGATATAGGTGGCAAGTCATGAAGATTGGAGCCTCAGTTGCACGATATGGAGCACAGGTGGCGTTCTGCTGGGCCTGAAGCTTGGTGGAGCATGCGTTGCGCAAAGCGTGCAAATGGCATGTTGCAGAGCCTAGAACCTCTGCCAGGATATGCGCCACCCTCTGGGGGCCATAGGTAGTCTAGAGCTTCCTTGCCATCATTTGAATTCCTTCTGGTCTTCTTTTTCTTGCTCCTGGCTGATCCTCCAGTGGTTGATGATGCCTCTGAATCTTTGGTGAGAACTCTGTCTTAGAAAATGGGAGCTCTGTCTCAGGAGCTTGACCTTGGAAGATGGGAGCACGACCTCGACCAAGAACTCGACCTTGGATTGGAGCTGACCTTGACCGGGGGATCGACCTTGGAAGGTGAGAGCATGACCTCGGTCAAGGGCTTGACCTTGGACGGGAGCTGACCTTGAAAGATGGGAGCATGATCTCACTGGGAGCTCAACCTTGGACGGGAGCTAACCTCGGCCTAGGGCTCGACCTCGGAAGGCAGGAGCATGACCTCGACCGGGAGCTCGATCTCAGATGGGAGCATGACCTCGGAAGGCGGGAGCACGACCTTGGCCAGGAGCTCGACCTTGGACGGGAGCTGATGACAGTCGAGGGCTCGACCTTAGAAGGTGGGAGCACAACCTCAGAAGGCGAGAGCATGACCTTGGCCAGGAGCTCGACCTCATACGGGAGCTGACCTTGGTTGGGGGATCAACCTCGGAAGGCATAAGCATGACCTTGACCGGGAGCTCGACCTTGGATGGGAGCTGACCTCAGCTGGGGCTCGACCTTGGAAGGCGTGTGCATGACCTCGATCGAGAGCTCAACCTCGAACATGAGCTAACCTCGACAGGGGGCTTCGCCTGGCCATCCCATCCAGGTGGCACGTTCCACCAGCATGGCTGCCAGCTGGGTCCGATGCAGGTTCCATATCAGTAGTTATGCCACATCAGGTGCCCCATACTCTAGAGCCTATAGTACATCATGGCCCTCAGGACGAAGGGAGTTATGATAACGCTGACATGAAAAGGCACTCATCCCGTGCTCCTAATGCCTTGATCGCTGACGTCCTAAAGATCACACTTTTGCACCATTAAGGGGACACCGCATTAGCCTAGCCTGAATAGACATAATTGCTGCACCAAGCTCGAAGCGATTTCCTCCAAATCAAAGCATCGCCTCCAGCGGATCTCGACATGTGGAGGGCATTCGTTGGTTGGAGAGAGGAAAGGATGCATGTCTTCGACTGGTATGATATAACAAGGCATCCGCAGGGTCCTTTAAAAGGAGTTTACCTTTTTTGGCTACTCCTTAAGAACTTCTCGAGCAAGGAGGATGAAGGTTTATAGAGTTCTTCTTCCTTCTCAGTTTCGTCTCCTTGATCTAGAGTTCAAAGTTCTTTACAGGTTAGTCTTCCCCTTTCTTCTTCCTCCCTGCCCTTTCAGCCTATGCTGAAGGGGATTTCATTGGATCTTTAGATCCTATGTTCTTCATCTTCATCTTCCTTTTCTTCTCCATGAGTTCCTCCGGTAAAGGGCACCATCACCCGAACCATTTTGGTGAGGCGGGGCCATCTCGATCGAGACCTCCTTTCTTAGATAGCAAGGAGGAGGAAGCTCCTCTAGTAGTCCACAAGGGTTGTCATCGGATGGAGATAGTCATAGGCCCCCCTGTGGTTCCTCCTCCCCCTTCCCCTCTCATGTGGGAGTCAGTTGGTCCTTCCAGCATCGCTTCGACGATGACCCGGGAGGACCTCCTCCATCTTTGAAGTACTTATGGGATCCCGGGTTCCATCCAGCTCTCGGCTCCAGGACCAGAGGAGTGGGTCACTTCCAGTGGCCCAGGTCGGATCGCTCTATACGAGGACTTCTTCCTCGGGGGCCTTCGTCTCCCCTTTCATCCTTCCATCTCCTCCTTCCTTAGTAACTTCCACTTGGTCCTGGCCTAACTTGCTCCGAATGTCGTTAGGACCATCATTTGCTTCATTATCCTTTGCCATTTTCATGAGATCATAGCCTGTTTCTCCTTGTTCAAGGCTCTCTTCATCCTGAAACACCATCTGGTTGATAACGAGTGGTGGTTTATGGCCCCCCGTCCGAGGGCCATCAAACTGGACCTGCCTTCTTCAATCAACAGATGGAAGAGTAGATTTCTTTTTGCCTCAGTTGAGGGGGTGGACTGGGTTTGGAGTGATCCAGATCGCTCTCCCAATCGATAGTCTTCTATGGAGCCGACCGATCGAGAGGTGTACGACCAGCTAATCACCTCCGAGGTCCTGACTCTCCGGGATCTGCTGATCGAGCAAAACCTTGCTAACTCGGGGTCAACCTGGCCCAATCCCAGAGTAAGGCTTGAAGTCTGGGCTTCTTCTTAGGATAAATTTTTCTTTAACTGATAACTAATCAATATATTTTCTTCTTGTAAAGATGAGGTTCTCGATGGAACAGCTCTAGTAGATGTCGAAGAAGAGGGCCGCTTCTTTAGGATCCGAGGAGGACCCATGGAAGAAGGCCCGGGAAGAGTCAGAGCGGTGGTCCAGCGGGGGACCTTCTGCAAGGCCGATCGAGGGGAGGCCCACTGTGGTACCGGCCGTGCCTGGGTCAATGGCCCAGCCTGCGAGCCCAGGAGAGGGGCCAGGATCGAGGAGAGGGCCGTGCCATCAGTTCCGATGGCCCCTACCAGTACTGAAGCTCCACCTATACTGGAGGTGGTGGAGGTGGAGGCCATCACCGGGGAGAGGCCAGCACTGTCGACACCAACTAAAGCAGCTGCCACCCAGTCAGCAACCAGCACGCCACCACCGACTACCACATCGGGGCCAGCAGCGCCTCTATGACATCGAGCCTAGGGGTGCTGCGAAGGTTTGCGTTCCTGTCACCAGACGTGGCAGTGACCCTCAATGCTAAGTTGGCCAAGTGGATGATGGACCTCGTCATCCAGCCACAGGACCGCAAGGAGAAGAGCGGTCAGCAATTGGTGGAGGTCATCTCTGGGATCTTCCTCCAACTGGTATCGGTAAGTTGGTTCTTCACTTAGCTTCTTTCTTGCTGACATAAATCCTTACTGACCTTTTTCCCGTTGTGGTTGCAATTGGCCACCGATACCCAACTCATCATAGACTCCTGCTTGGGGCTGATGAAGCGAGATAGCAACCTCCATAGACGTACAGAGGCTGCCAAAGCTGAGGCCCGGACTCAAGCGGTCCAGGCGCAGGAGTTGGAGGGTCAGATGAAGACCCTCCAGAACAAGTTGGCTGGCTCTAAGATGACAATGACGAAGCTGGAGAGGTGGTCCACCGATCTTAACTAGGCACTGAGGGCAGAGAAGGAGAAGGCTGCCCACCTGGTCGAGAAGGAGACCCGTTTTGCTACAGAAGCGATATGCCTGGAGGGGCGAGCACAAACCCTCCAAGCTTAACTTGAAATAGCGATGGCACGAGCTATGGCGACGGAGGAGAGGGCCAGTGCAGCAGTCGCCCGAGCCATGGCGACAAAAGAGAAGGCAACCGTGGTGGTAGCTTTGATGGAAGAGGCAAAGATGGAGGCCGTAGAGGCTGTCCCGAAGTTCAAGGCATCATAGGCCTTTATCGATGAAGTCTTGGAGGCGGTCATCGAATCCTACCAGAAAGGGCTCGAGGATTTTAGGAGGAAGGCCAGATTGTTCTTCGGGCTCAAAGGTCTGGAGAACATCACTCCGGACCTGCCTGCCATCGTCGGGGTGCCAGGATTGCCATCCATCGAAGCTGACCCAAGGCCGATGCTGAGCCGGAGGCCGAAGTGGAAGCCAAGCCGAGGCCCGAAGTTGAGCCAGAGGTCAAAGTTGAGGCCACCGTTGTCCCGGCTATCCCACCGACTGGAGCTCGCCAGAGTCCAAGAAGGTGACCCGCCGACTCGGGAAGGAGCCAGCCACTTCGACCTAGATAGAATTTTTATTTTTCTTTTGTACTTAAACTTTTGAAGGACTCCCCGGCCTATCGGGGGTCCTTACAAGTATAAGAACTTCAATGAATAAAGATAATCTTTGTTCAACTGATGAGTCAATTTTTCTCTCTCTCCCTTTTTTTTTTGGATACACTTTGAAGAACTCCTTGGCAAGTAAAGATCCTCCATATTGTAAGGGACCCATTCCGGCAATGAAGGATAAGATTCACTTAGCCATGAACTTTTCCTTGCTTTTTCTTCCTTTTGCTTCTCTTTCCTTTGCATGGTAGGGAGGTAGACTTCATGGCAACCAAGCGTAAGACTTCCTAGGTCCCAACCATTTTTGGCTAAGTCTGAAATCTTGTAGTCGGTCGTAGGGACTCTGAAAATTCTCTAGCTCTTCTCGCTAGTCTTGGGATCATGCAGACATGTATGCGGAGCTTTTGGAGTTTTCCAGTTTTGAGTATAGGGCTTCATAAGTTTCCCGGCTTTCTTCACCAGACTTGGAGTTGGGTGGATGAGTGCGGGACTTCGTAAATTTCCTGACTTTGGATACGGGGCTTCGTAAGTTTCCTAGCTTTTTTTACTGGACTTAGAGTCGGGCGAATAAGTACGGGGCTTCATAAGTTTTCCTGCTTTCTTTGCCGAACTTGGAGTCGAGTGGATGAGTGTAAGGCTTCATAAGTTTCCTGGCTTTTTTCATTGGACTTGGAATCGGGTGGATGAGTGCGGGCCTTCGTAAGTTTCTTGGCTTTGGATGCCAAACTGGAGTCAAACGATAGATAGCGAGGCTTTGAAAGTTTCCTGGCTTATATCTTCAGACCTGAGTGAGGTAATTGAGTTTCTACATGTAAAGAGAAGATGAAATCATACCAGAAGGAGTTTCTCTTTATTCTCGAAGAGTAGTTATACGTTATTGATAGTACATTCTCAAATTGTTGGCATTCCAAGGAGGAATTGGGCACCATCGAGTCCTGCAAGATGGTAGGCACCTTATAGTAGGGCTTCAACCACCTTGTAAGGACCTTCCCGGTTTGAAAAAAGTTTACCACATTCTCCCGGTTGGGATACTTATGCTCGCTTGAAAACTAGGTCGCCTGGACAGAACGTCTTAGGCTTGATGCTGGAGTTGTAATAATGGGCTACCCACTACCGATATGCCATCATTCGGAGTCGAGCTTTATCCCTTATCTCATCCAGCAGATCCAAGTTAAGGAGAAGGCAGGCCAGATTCTTAGCTTCGCTTATTGCTCCATTCGCAACGTGGGCAATCCCACCTCCACAAGGATCATGGCTTCGAAATCGAAGACAAGGTTGAAAGGCATTTTGCCCGTCGCCATCCGAGGTGTGGTGTGGTAGGCCCATAGTACATTAGGGAGTTTCTCATCCCATCAATCCTTGGCTCGTCTAGTCTAGTGTGGAGCCCTTGCAGGATGGTTCGATTGGTCACCTCAGCCTCCCCGTTGGTTTGGAGGTGAGCCACCAAAATGAAGCGATGGTGGATGTTAAGATCGGCATAAAATTCTTCGAAAGCCTGGTTATCAAACTATCGCCCATTGTCGGTGATGACTGAGTGTAGGAGTTCGAAATGGTAGATGACTGACTTCCAAAAAAAGGATCTAGCCTTAGCCTTGGTGATCCATGCTAGGGGCTCGGCCTCGACCCACTTGATGAAGTAGTCAATAGCCACAATCAGGTATTTTCATTATCTAAATGTGGGGGAAAGGGACCTAAGATGTCCATCCTCACTGAGCAAATGGCGATGAAGCGGAGAGTTGGAAGAGTGGTGCAGTTGGCTGATGTTGGATGAAAGTGTGACGTTGGCAGTGGTCACATTTTCTCATAAAATCAGTGACGTTTTCCTGCATGGTCTCCCAAAAATATCCTTGTTTGAGTGCCTTATAGGCCAGAGTCCTGCCCTCCACATGTTTCCTGCAGACACCCTCATGTATCTCTTAGAGTACATAGCCAGCTTCTAAGGGCCTTAAACACTTTAGTAAAGGATAGAAATAGGACCTCCGATATAGATGCCCATCCATCCGCATGAAGCGCACGGCCTTCTTTTTGAGGAGGCCAACTTCCTTGCGATCCTCGGGCAGCGCACCAGTGATGATGTATTTGATATAGGGGTCCATCCAGCTCGCCTCGGAGGTGAACTGCTAGACCTCGGCTACAGACTCGTAACTGGGGTTCTCTAGATTTCAATGAAGGTATGCCCCAGTAACGAATCTGGCAGGGTTGCTAGTCTGGAGAGGATATCAGCTCGAGCATCTCTATGCATGGGATGTGAGAAATGTTGAAGTGCTGGAGGCTTACTATATATGAGTGTACCTTGTCCAGATACATCACCATCATGGGATCCCGAGCTTCATACTCGCCGGAGACTTGACCCAACATGAGCTGCGAATCCAAGAAGACCTTCAGGCACTTTACACCCAGCTCGTGGGATACCTTCAATCCTGCGAGAAGCACTTCGTACTCGGCTTGATTGTTGGTCGCCTTGAAGAGGAAACGCAATATGTACTCAGCAACGACTCCATCTAAGTTGGCAAGGATGAGCCTGGCTCCACTCCCTTCGACATTGGATGTGCTATCAATGTAAAGAATCCATGTCATCACTTCCAAGATTGAGCCCTATTCAAGCTTAGCTTGCTTGTCCATCTCCTCCAAGTCCTCAATTGCCCAGGTGCATTCCACCAAGAAATCAGCAAGGACCTGGGCTTTTTGTGCTGGCCTTGAACGATAGATGATGTCGAACTCGTTGAGCTTCACCATCCTTTTGGCTAGGCACCTCGACATATCAGGGCGGCTTAGAATGGCCCTCGAAGGCTAGTCGGTAAGGACCATAATTGGGTGTGCTTGAAAGTAGGACCTGGGATGCTGTGCAAATACGATGAGTGCAAAGATAATCTTTTTGGATCGAGCGTCT
The DNA here is from genome assembly GCA_021397845.1 of Areca catechu. Classification (NCBI taxonomy): domain Eukaryota; kingdom Viridiplantae; phylum Streptophyta; class Magnoliopsida; order Arecales; family Arecaceae; genus Areca; species Areca catechu. The sequence goes on along the minus strand of CM038049.1, from coordinate 153,288,310 downwards.
CTGATTTTTGCATCGTGAAGTAGCTTGCTGATATAATAGACTGGCCACTAGAAGCCTTCTTTGCTGGTGCAGACCAGCACTGAGCTAACCACCTTCGATGAGACCGCCAAGTATAGGAGGAGCTCCTCCCCAGGATCTGGCCTGGACAATAGTGGCAGAGAGGCGAGGAGCTTTGTTAGGCCCTCGAAGGCCTCTTGACACGTGCATCTTGTGCAACACCTTGAAGACTGTCTGGCAACACTTGGTGGAGCATGAGATGAAATGGCTCAACATCGCAATGCATCTGGTCAAGTGCTCAACCTCCTTCTTGGAGATGAGGTACCTCATGATGGGGACATCAGAGGCCCCAGACTTTGGCAAAGGCATTTCAACCCTCTATGGTTATCAACTTAGAGTTTAGGATGTGAGTCCAAGTTTTGTTCAATTTGTAATTAGGGTTTAGTCAATTTGAGTGAGTTCATTTGAGTTTTGTGAGTATGTCCATTGGAATCCTGTCTGCACTTGAGTCCTGTATTTAGAATGCCAAGTCAATTGAGTCATGTCAAGTTTTGAGTCCTGTAAGTTTTGAAATTTATCGGTCAAGTCAGTTCATGTTAAGCTAGTCATTTTTTGAGTCCTGTAAATTTTATAGTGAGTCCAGTCAAATATTGCAAGTAGAAGATTCAAGATAATCGAAGATTCAACCAGCTTAAAGTCATGGAGCCACACTTAAAGATCATGGAAGACCTAGCAAGAGAATTTGAAGGCCTTGGAATCCTGGACCGTAGCTTGGAGCATACTGGGCCGCCCAAGGCCTAAGAGGAGCATCAAGAGGGGTGCCAACCCTTATGGTCAGCCCCTTGGTCAGCCTCCCATAGAGTCACCCCTCTTTGGCCGACCAAGAGAAGGAGAGGGAGAGAGAGAGGCTCAGTTAAAAGTGGAGAGCCCTAGTTTATGTCTTTGTATGGGTTTAGGACTAATGTAATTTCTCATAAATACCCTTACTTGAGTCCCAAGTTTGTAAGTCTACTTAAAGGCCTCCCTTCCTCAAGTAATTTTAGAATATTGATGAAATAAATTTGAGTTTTCTCTCTTTGCTGTGTACCCTTGCTGTGTGTATACTTGTGCGAGCTATGTGCAAGTTCTCCTTGTTCCTGCACCATGTCTCCATCTACAACATCAAAACCCTAGCTGTCCCTTCCTTCCGACCCTTGGCCGCCATCATCAAAGAGCCTTTCTTTTCCCTTCTTTCATTTATTCAGTCTTCATACTCTTAGTTTTCTAATCCCAGATGGTGATTTGTAGGTCCCTCAGTTCCCACGAGTCTAAGGATACCTTCTGATCAGCCATCGGATCACCGAGTAGAAAGCCACGATCCATAGGGTTAGAAGCTTGTTCTTCCAGGCCGCATCCGGGAACGTGAGCGATCTCTTCATGGAACGATCTTCAGCAGGCACTTCTACCATTGCCAGGTACACCCCCTTGATTCATCAGTGGTGGTATTGTAGGAAAGCTAGCCTGACCAAGATTTCTCAACCTTGGCGATCCTGCTTATCTATTACTTTAAGATTTATTTTTGCATGCATGACTTCTAGAATTTTCATAGAATTCTATACTTTGAATCTTGGCTTAAAATTTGGGATCTAAAACTTAAACTTCATGCTTAATCATAGAAAAATACTTTGCATGCATATTTAATCCTGCATGATGTCATGTCGGTGATCGCCTGAATCTTTCAAGGGTTGGCCTCTATCCCTCGTTGGGTGACCATGAATCTCAGGAATTTTTCCATCGCAATGCCAAACGTGCACTTGGCAAGGTTTAACTTCATCTAGTAGAGGAGGAGGTTGTTGAAGGCCTCCGCTAGGTCAGCGATATGATCTGATTCCTAGCCACTCATGACGAGTATGTCATCCACGTAGACTTGCATGTTGTCGCCTATCTAGTCTTTGAAGACTTTACTGACCAAATGCCGGTACATGGCCCCTACATTCTTGAGGCCGAACGGTATCATCTTATAGCAGTACATGCCTTTGTCGATCATGAATGCCATGTGCTCCTCGTCTTCCGAGTGCATGCAGATTTGGTTGTATCCAAAGAATGCATCCATGAAGCTGAGGAACTTGTGTCCCGAGGTTGCATCCACCAACTGGTCAAGCTTGAAAAGCAGGAAGCTATCCTTTGGGTAGGCCCGATTGAGGTCGGTGTAGTCCACACAGATCCTCCACTTTCTAGAGGCTTTCTTGACCATCACTACATTAGCCAGCCAGTCAGGGTATCGCACCTCATGGATGAAGCCTGCAGCGATGAGCTTCTCGACCTCCTCATTGATCGCTTTCTACCTTTCTGGGATGAAGCTCTTCTTCTTCTATCGAACTAAGCAGCTATTGGGGTCGACGTTCAACTTGTGAGTGATACCTCTAGAGGGATCCCGGGCATGTCGGCTACGGTCCAGGCGAAGACATCCACGTTGGCCCACAAGAAGCTGAGCAGGCGAGATCTCTCCTCCTCGGGTAGCAGGGCTCCCACTTGCACAGTTTTCAGGGGGTCCTCTCCCAGAGGAAAAGGTAGTAGAGGCTCGACCAACCTGCCCTTCGACTCCAGTTCTGTCAAGCCTGATTGGTCAATGGCTGGACTCCACTTAGCCTTTCAAGCTCCTGGGATGGCCTGTAGGCAATGCTGGATAGGCTGTCGGGACCCTCTCATCTCTCCGGTCTTCCAAGGAGTTGGAAACCGGATGAGGAGACGTCTGGTAAAGATGGTAGCATCAAGCAGGTTGAGTTCGGAATATCCCAGGATCATGCTGTAAGGTGAGAAAAGCCTCACAATGGTGAATGTTATCAACATGGTACTCTGCCAAGATAGCATCCTGATGATTATTGGGAGGATAATTTCTCCTTCAATCCTAACTGAATCCCCAGTGAAGTCGATCAAGGACATGAATACTAACTTTATTTAGTCAGTGGACAAGTTCATCCTTGCAAAAGCGTCTAAAAAAGGATGTCAGCAAAGCTTCCACTATCAACCATAATTCACTTTACAAGATGCTTAGCTATCATCATTTCTACGATGACAGTGTCATTATTTGGGTTATCTATCCTAGCCGGCCCTTCTCCCTCACAGGGAAGTATATCATCACACTCTTCTATCCCCCTAGCCCTTTTTGAGCTTCTCCCTGCCCCCTAAGAGATCATCCCCACTGGCTTCTTAGTGGATCGATTATCGATGGAAAGTGGCCGGGCCTCTTCACTCTAGGTTGTTATGGTGGCTCCTCCCTCCACATTGATGTAGGATGCTAGATGGAAATTTTAACTCAGGAGATTAGCAATCTAAAATGAGCAAGGACTCTTACACATATTAGCAAAATTGAAGCATAAAAGAGGCAAGTGAATTCAATATAAGAGACTACTAGATTAAAGTTGAATTACCTGTGAAGTAGTTCTTGCTCAATCAAAAGAAAAAGGACCTTATAGTTAAGAAACCATTCTAACTAGGGCAAGTACCTTCATCAATCAGGCCTTAAGAGTTTAGGATGGGTTTTCTTACCAACAATGAGTGCTAAAATATTTGGTGGCGGTTATTCTCAACACTCCAAGAAATGCAATTAGATTAGAAGACCAACACTCCTTTGACTGAGGACTTTGCATGTAGATGGTTCCGAGGCAAGGAGGTCTTCATCTTTAACATGAGAACAAGGAGAGAACCTACAAATGAGATCATTAGGAGCGTGGAGGTAAGGAGAAGGAAGAAATTGAAGGAAGAAAGGGAAGAGAAAGGATTATAGGAAAGCTCTTGGAGCTTGGAAGACCTGGTTTGGATCTCACACCCTCTCCCTCACGGAGTGGCACTTCATACGGCAATGGAAGGAGCTTGATGAAGTGGTTTGGGCCTCACACCCTCTCCCTCACAGAGTGGCAATACACATGGCAAAGGGAAGAAGAACACAACCTTTCATTCATTCATATCATATCATATCATATCATCTTACAAGAGAGATTAGAGGGTATTTATAGGCCTCCCAAGTTCCTTAGAATTTGGTTGATAAGAAGATAAGGCTGATGTAACTAATTTTTATTGTAACAAAGTAAATAAGTTTGTTGTAACAAAGTAACTAAGTAGATAATTTATTATAACAAAGTAGGTAGTTGGTTGTAACTAAGTAGTTTATTGGTTGTAACTAAGTATGACAAGTAAGCGCCAAGATGGAGGTGATGTGGCCTTAATGATATGGCATCCATTGATGGAAGGTGAGGTGGCGTCCCTTGGTGGAGGGTGAGGTGGTATTCCAATTTGGCATGGTGGTTGAGGAATTAAGGTAGCATTCCAACTTGTGAAAGTTGAAGTGGTTGAAGGAGGTTGGGGTGGTTGGCTCCAATCTTGATGCTTCCATGCTTTTATCCAATGACCTTTGATCTTGATTTCTCTTAACTACAATTTATGGTTTATTCACTGGTAATCCATAAGGAGCCTGGATGGATTAGGTTTGTTTGAAGTCTCTTCCAAATGCCGGTGTCCGCACCAATTTTTTCAGGTGGAAAGAACTCGACTCTGTTGAGCATGGGTCAACTTGACTTTGGTAGTGTTCTAGTAAGTCTAGGTTGATCTTTTGCAGATTCTCTCGAGTGATTCACGAATCTTCAAATTTAGGTCGACTTTACCAATAAACCAAATAACATTGATAGCCCTTATTCCGAGTAGTGATAGTCTTATCATTCAGAATTTACTCAACCCTATCTCGTCATTCTGGTAGTGTGGCTGGTGGACACTCGGGGGTAGGTTCACTCTCAAAAATGTGATCAGGTCCAAAATGCTCACTAAGTATCATTGTTAATTCCTTATACTCTACTAGGTCTGAAATATTGAAAGTAGAACTGATACTAAAGTCAGATGGTACCTTAAGCACATGGAATTAGGTCCAATTTTTTTTATTATTTTAAAAGGACCTGCACCACGGGCATGTAACTTTTTCATGATTCCAGGTGGAAACCATTCAGGTCTAAGCCTAATTATCACATAGTCTCCTTCATAAAATTCTTTAATTCTCTTACAGAAATTAGCCATATGCTTGTAAGTTTCATTGCTCAGATGCAAATTTCTAATATGCTGTGCATATGACTCATACTAACATCTAATAGGCTATGAAGTTAAGTGAATTTGACATCAGTTTCCAGCCCCGAGCGGCTATGAAGGCCCAGGTGCTCTCCGACTTCTTGGCTGAGTATACCTGGAAGTCCGAAGACGAAGCATCTTCGGTAGAAGACAAAGTCCCGAAGGAGACAAAGTCCCGAAGGAGACAAAGTCCCGAAGGAGACGAAGTCCGTCTGGGTGCTTCATGTGGATGGAGTTTCCAATGCTACTGGGTGCGGGGCGGGGCTTATCCTAGCCGAACCTGATGGTCACACCATAGAGTACGCACTTCGGTTCTCCTTCCATGCTTCCAACAACCAGGCCGAATACGAAGCCTTGCTCGCCGAACTTCGGATTGCCAAGAATCTGGGAGTTCAGCAACTCCGAACCTTCTCAGACTCCTAGTTGGTTGTAAATCAAGTTAATGGAGAGTATGCAGCTAAGGATCCAACCATGGTGCAGTACTTAGAGAAGGTATGTGTTGACCCCTAAAGTGATTTTGACGATAACAAAATATTGGAGCATACATTTGGTTATCTAACAACTCTTCAAATGGTTGACAAGTTTTTGTAGGACAGCTACATTGACATACTTTCTAAACCCTGCAATCTTTATTATTTTGTGTTGAGTTGTAAGTGATTAGAATCTTGTAAAGAAGAACCCAACAAAAAATTTCCTACTTAAATCAAAGATAAAGGGTTACTTCTAATAGTTTTTAAGCTTCAATTTTCTTGATTTTATTGTAAGAAGACCTTGAAGAAGTCTTCAAAGCATGGCACAAGAGTTCTGGAGAATTAAATTTGATATGGCTGAAGAACCAATCTCGAGCCGACTAGATGGAGGAACCAGCCGACTCTGGCACTAGCACAAGAAAGAAGTTCTCTGGCACACAGATCCAGCCGACTGGCACCAAGGCCCAGCCGACTCGTCCAGAATATGGTTGAGAACATTCTGAGAATCTCAGGGATCCGAGCCGACTGGATGTTAGCCTAGCCGACTCGTCCAGAGTAAACCATTTTCTCAACTATGGAACCTAGCCGACTGGTGTTCAACCCAGCAGACCCGAACTTGATCCGAGCCAACTCGAAGAATGTCCGAGCCGACTGGAATCACGGGGTCACCTCCAACAGCTAGTTCCAGTTTTCTATTTTTGAAATCCAAAAGTACTCCAACGGTAACCTGTCACTTTCCAACGGTCTACAACGTTCAAAATCAAGGGAAGGCAGTTGAAGCCTCTATAAATGAGATATGAGAACATCTTTGGAGAGACTAATGAGTTAATAAATAGTTATTGAATATTTATTGAAGTAAGAAGAGAGAGCACTTGAGCTTTGAAGTCAGCCTTTAAGCCTTCACCAACTCTTACCAGAAGCTTGAAGCATCTTTAGAGGAAAGCAAGGAAGCCATTGAAGTGCATTGAAGAGCATTCAATTGAGCTTCACTCGAGCTGTATTGGCAACCACTCGACAACTGAGTTTGTCAATTATTGTTGCTTTTTTATTCTATTCTTAGAATATTTGGATTATTGGTGAGCCCGGTTGTAAAAACCAAATAGGTTTGTTTGGTGAGCCTTTTCAAAACCAAAGTGTAGAGGTTCTAGGTGAGCCTGTGAAAACCTAGTGTGGGTTTCTTTGGTGAGCCCGGTTTAAAAACCAAAGTGTAGAGGTTGGGATTGTGAGCCTGTAAAACAATTCGACTGTATTCCGGTTTGGGGGATATAGTGAAAATCCCGAGTGGTGGACTTGGGTAGTGGACGTAGGAGTTGAGTTGCTCCGAACCACTATAAACTTGCCTTGTTTGTGTTGTGCTTGATTTACTTTTCAGCTTCTACACTTATTTCTGATTAACATAGCACTCAACCACTAAAAGGAATTACTTGTGCACATAATTGCAAGAAATTTTATAATTCCCAATTCACCCCCCTCTTGAAAAAAGCCACCTGGGCAACAATACAGGCTCCATCCTCTCAACTGGAACATTTTGAAATCATCCATGTCCCACGATCAGAGAATTCCTAGGTGGATGCATTATCTCGACTAGCAACTACAGCACCGGAATCTCTCGGGCGCACCTTTGTTGAGCATCTTGAAACTCCAAGCATAGTCGAAGAGGCTGCGGAGGTGCTCCAGATCGATGCTGAACCAAGCTGGATGGATCCCATCATCAAGTTCCTGAATGAGGGAGAGCTACTAGAAGACAAGACAAAGGCCAAGAAGATCCGCTAGATGGCGTCTCAATACATCATCTTAGACGGAACCCTCTATAAGAGATCGTTCTCTCAGCCACTGCTAAAATGCTTAGGACCTATAGATGCGGATTATGCCCTGAGAGAGGTCCACGAGGGCATATGCGGTGATCATTTGGGAGGCAGGTCTCTGGCATACAAGATCATTCGACAGGGGTATTACTGGCCCTCCATCCGAAGGACTCGGCTGATTTCGTGCGAAAGTGCGACCAGTGCCAGAGGTACGCTAATATACAGAGACAGCCTGCGAGTCACCTGACCCAACTGGCAACCCCATGGCCTTTTGCCCAGTGGGGAATGGACATTCTTGGCCCATTCCCGCTAGCATCAGGGCAAAGGAAGTTTCTCCTTGTGGCCATCAACTACTTTACGAAATGGGTAAAAACTGAACCACTGGTCTAAATCACAGAAGGCAAGGTGGAAAATTTTATAAAAAATTCTATCAAATTCAGGTTCGGCATCCCACATGTCATTATCACGGACAACGGAAGACAGTTCGACAATCCGAAGTTCAAGGACTTCTGCGCTCGGTACCATATCCAACATCGGCTGACATCCGTTGCTCATCCACAGTCCAACGAAAAAGCCGAAGTCACTAACCGGACCATCCTCCATGGTCTAAAAACAAGGTTGAATGCCATCAAAGGGCTTTGGGCCGAAGAACTGACCTCCGTTCTCTGGGCATATCGAACTACCCCGAGAACGGCCATCGACGAGTCTCCGTTCAACCTAGCATATGGTACCGAAGCTGTACTACCTATTGAAGTCTCCCTGCTGTCCCTGAGAATTAACAACTATGAAGAGCCTGGAAACTCCAATCGTAAAAGGATTGACCTAGATCTGCTGACAAGCACCAGGCTCTTGGCCCAGATAAGGATGGCGGCGTACCAGCAAAAGGTCGTCAAATACTACAACTCAAGAGTGAAGGAGCAAACTTTCCGCACAGGGGACATGGTATTGCGAAGGGCAGAGGTATCCAGGCCAACAGAACAGGGTAAACTTTCTCCCAACTGGGAAGTCCCATATCAAGTCGAAGAAGTCATTCGACGAGGAGCATATCGACTCAAGATCCTGGAGGGAAAGACTCTATCCCGGCCATGGAATGTACAAAACCTTCGCAAATACTATCAATAAATGAGTTCCTAAAATTCCTGTGCAAAGTTACTCAACCCTGCTCAACTCAGAACGGCTAGTTGCATCGACTAAATGACAACAGCCTAAGTGACATGATCTGAAAAATCGATCAACTGCGTAAAGGAGAGTCTGATCCACTCACCTTATCGGTATGCCCGACAAGCGCAATGGATGGCCTAACCAGGCCACCAAGAAGATCAAAGGTGCAGGGATGGATTTCGTAACCTACCCTACGATAAGCCCAAAGATGCACCGGGGTGGGCCTGAACAGCCTACCTTAATCACGATAGAAGTGTACAGGGACGGTGTAAGCACCTTACCCTACGGTAAATTTGAAAACGTGCCTAAAAGGACCACTATCGTCCTTTCTGTCGACAACAAACATTCCAAGAACGGTCCAACTGACCTCACTTCTTCCCTATAGATCGAAAATGGTCTGCGGAGTCTACATTCCAGACAAAATATGATACAACATGTCACAAGAAACGCATGGAAAGAGGTAAAGAAAAGATACTTCATTTCTTTTTTCAATTTTTTTTAAAAAAAAAGGGAAGAAAAAAGAAAGAAGAAACTCTCACAAAGAGAGAACAAAAAGAAAAGACTCTCAAAAAGAGAGACAAAAAAAAAAGGAGTAACATTGATAAGATATGGAAAATTTTCAATAACCTCCCGCCAAGCTTTTCCCGTACCGGCGGGGGGAGATCTTGAGGGATGACGAAGGGTCCCCGGGGTTCCCATCCGAACCAGAATCCGACCCCTCATTGGAGTCGGAATCAAATTCATGTCCGGGAAAGGGAACGGAGGGCTTGATGTTGTCCAAGTCCTTCAAGTTGTAAAACTTGAAGGCCTTCCTCCTACACTCCCGAAACCCCTGATGGAAGGAGTCTAGAGCCGCCTCGATGACTTCCTCCTTGAAGGCAGCAGATGCCCTGAAGTCCGAGACGACATTTGTCGCCTCTCTCCTGGCCTCCTCCACCTTCATGGCTACCACCGCGACCTGGGCCCGAGCCTCCCTCAGTTAGGCCTCCAACAGGCGGACCTTCTTTTCAAGACGGTCCACAAGAGGCTCCTCGTCATCATCCCCGGTCCAAAGAACTCCAGACTCCTCTTCCTTTTTGGATCAACGGCCCTTCTCTTTGCGGCTTGGCGGAGCTTAGAAGTGCTGAACCTCATTTTCAATGGAAAGGAGGAGTTTACAAGAATAATGGCCCTTGACAACAGAAGGCAGTGTCCTATTTATAGAGACCCTGCACCCACGACCAACTACGGGGAGGCGTGCTCCACGTCCTTTCCCAGCCATATCAGAAAGTGCCACGTGTCCGGGCGACGCTTCGAGAACTAGAAGGTCACTCGGGGGTCATTCCCAGGACAACAACTGCCATCGCTTCGAATCCGGAGAAATTCTCATCATGCAACAGCAACATTAATGGCTTCTTTTTGAAAAAAGGAGACCTGGAGACACACAAGGCGCAAGAAATCATGACTGTACGAATATCAACATGCCACGTTGACAACAAAAATCACAATCAAACTTCCTTAATCACTGGTTGACGAGGAGTTGATGCCTGTCCGCCCCAACGGATAGATTTAATATCAAAAGGAAGGTGACACCGGCTTGACTAATCGTAAACGGTCTTCAGCAACGGAGTTCTAATCCGTTCCAGAGTTTGTCTTCATCAACTATCAACTAAACGGCCTTTGGCCATGACTGTTCGACCGAGCAAAAGAAAAAATGGTAAAACCAGTTCGAGCTACATATGAAACACCACATTGCATATGCAAAGAAGGAAGAAGTCATTTCAAAATCTGGAAAAATTATCATACAAAATCCATTGACAGTACAAAGGAGAGAGAAAAAAAATATCCAAAATGACTCGAATCACTCAACATCGACAGGAGGAGACCCCACACCACAGGACTGAAGCAACTTGTCAACTTGTGCTGAAAAGATCTTATCAATCTGGGCCGGGACCGAAGAACCTTCGGCTTGGACTCCCCCAGCCTGAACTTCCTCCTGAACCGGGATCGGAGTTGGGGTCACCCCCGGATTTTCGACTAAGGCAGTGGCCTCCTCACCCGGGCATGGCACCTCCTCGGCCTCTACTACGGCTTCGGCCTCCTCCATTCCCTCTTCTTCTTCGACAATGTTGAAGGGAGGGATGCCGGAAAGATCGAGGCGAGGGAAGGCTTCCTTTACCTTGGAAAGTCCATCGTTAAAGCCGTGCTGGTAGCCATACAAAGATGCTTCATCTATTTCCACCTGAAATTTTGAAGACATTCTGAAGTCTATCACAGCATCATCTACCCGCTTCCTCAAAGACACGGACTCTCTCTTGGCAGCTTCGGACTCCAGAATTGCCTCTTCAGCCCTCCTAGAAGCCTCCTCCACCACCTTGGTCAAGCTTTTTATTCTCTCCTGATCCTCCCTAGCAGCCTACTCCAGGGAGTCGACTTGTTTCCTGCTCTTTCTCCACCCTGCCCCTTGCTCCGCCATTGTCAGATGGGCACTTTTCAGTTCGCCCTTCAGTTCGCGAACTTCATCGTTCACCCGGATAAGGCGATCCTCCATAGACTGCCTCAACTCTTCAGCTACTTCCTTGGCAGCTCTGATAGTATGAAGCTCCTCCTTAAGGCCATGGATAAGACTATCAACGTTCCCCAGGCCCTCCTCCATAAAAGTGAGATCGTAGACCAGCTACGTCAAGAATGTGTGGTCATGGATCGAACAATTCTCAAGACAAAGGGGACCGCAAGGATCATACCTGTTGCAGGACGGAGAAGGCAGAATCGGATACCCTGGGAAGGTTCCAATTCCGAAGAACCGCCAAGTCATGAGGCAGCAACGTACCCTTCAACGCCTGCCTGGCTACGGCAGGGACCAGCAGTCCCCCAGTAGGTGAAAGCTCTGAAGAGTTCGTCGAACAACCTCCAATTGGGGAGCCCCGCGAACAAACTCTCCCTCGACTTGCCGCGCTTTGCCCCTATCAACTGCAGGGGGCAAAAAGGTGGCACATCCACTCCCTGAGGTGGACTCCCCGTTGTGCGAACCGGGGAGGTAGCCGCCGATGGAGTTTTGACTGGACAGGATCTCGACGCGGCCCCTTCTGCGGTTGCTGCATCTTCCCCTGAAGTTCCCTGAGAAAATGAAGTGCTTCGGTCCCCCTCAGGGCCATCCCTTCGAGCCTTCTTCCGAACCGCTGACCTGGTGAGAGGGGCCTGTGCTACCCTCTTCTCCGAAGTTTGACAGAGCCAGCTCACACCGGGCTTCATCCCACCACCTATAAGCAAAAGAGTTCATTTCAATTGACCGAGCTACAACAAAACCGGGAAAGGGGAGCAGAAATTTCCGTCACTATACCTAATAAGGGGAATTTGCTAATTCCCGCCCGATGGAGATTTCTCTCCTCCAACAATTCCCGGATGGGGGCAACTTCGGAATTGACCAAGAGATCGTAATTCGACTGATCGGCCGCCAAGACCTTCTTCCTGTCATTGGCGGTTAGACGAGGCTTCTTCCACACAGTGTCGAAGCCCCATGGATCAAAAGATAATACAAATACAAAAATGGGTTTCCACCTGTGGATGGTGCTGGGCATGTCCTTGATGACCTTGCAGCATGATCTAGGGCCAATCACCCACCATCCGTTGTTGTGAAAATCCCTCTTGAGAACAAAAAGGGCCGTGAACAAATTGGTCCTAGGTTTTACATTTGCGATGATGCACATGACCAGGAATCTGCAGATGTTCCGGATACTGTTCGGGGTCAACTGCGCCGGCACTACTTGGTACAAGCGGAAGATCTTGATGAAGAAAGGGTGCAGGGAAAACCGAAGACCAGCTTTTAGATGATCTTCATACACGGCTAGACACCCAGGGAGAGGTTTGTTCACTCATTCCTCGAGTGCGGGGAGGACGAAGGGGAACTCCTCGGGAATGCGATAGCATTCCCAAAGAAGAGCCGCCTTACCCTGAGAAACTGAACTGGAAATCGACTCCGGACCTACTATGTCACCAGCCCCCGAGGGCCCAACCTGTTCCCCTTGACTTTCTACGATTTCTTCCATGACAAAAGAATGAAGTAAAGGAGCAGAAAGAAGATTCTACCTGCGGAATAGATTGGTAGTCCAGATCAAGGAAAGTTGGATGAAGGATGCGGCAAGGTTGAAGAAGCTTCCTTAGCCGGACCTTCACCCTTTCCCAAAAGAAAAGCTGGGGTCTCTGAAGACCTACCAGGTTGATTTAACCCTGGGTTACCCAGGGAGGTAACCTGCCTTCAACTAACCATTGGGATGAGGCGCATCCATCATCCAACGGACGAAGGGAAGCCACCACAACCATCCAAATCCCAACCAACAGATTGGCTTAACCATCGTGCAACGAGAACAGGAGAGACGGTCCCAGGGCCGCCCGCTTTTTCTTCTTCCTCAACCTGGGAGTGACAGCTGTCCACCACCTGATTCCCAGATCAACCAGCAGTCATGATGAACAGTCCAATCAGAGATCCCGTAATCATCCACTACACTATCTCCCGGGAGGAAAACGACAAAGCATTAATACTCTCACTTCTCGAGGAAAACCTCCGCTTCGAAAACTGAGAGTAGGGGGGCAACTGTTGAGATATCCCGGTTCAGCTACGAACCGAACTTCAGTTTGACTGGCCGAAGCCCGTTTTCTTCGGACCACAGACTTCGGACCAGGGAAAAGCCAGGCCAACTGCAGGCAACCCAAGGCTTCTCACCGGACTACGACCTCCGAAAGCCAAATCTTCGGATGACTTCTTTGACCTTGACCGAAGACCAAGTTTCTCATCGACTTCCGAAGACACGCTCTTCGGTCCCTGCCATAGACACGATCTCCGGCCCCGGGGCAAACATCAAGCCTTCGACCCATGCAAGGGGAATCCCGAAGATGGGACCACAATCTGGCCCAGATATGCAACTGTAACCAACGGTTACAATCGACACTCTCCATGCCACGATCATGGCACGCAACTCCAGCTGCCACGCCTCCGATCTGGCCAGAATCGCTCAGTGACAATCCACGATCGCTAATCATAGGAGAAATTGACTTCCCATAATCACTGAAAAAAGAGCGGGCCGCAGGCCGGAGGCCTCCTTTTAAATAGTGGTAAGAAGAATGGCTCGGGGAGGTACGAAAACACTCACAGATTTACCCATACTCTAAGAGCTTTTCTCTCTTACTCTCAACACTCTTCCCCATTCTATAGCTGGGATCCGCCACTGACTTAGGCATCGGAGTGTCCCCCGTCGGAACAACTCCGGCAAGGGACCTGTTTTGCAGGTGAACCAGGGAGCGGTCCTGCGGTGCAGCAGCTCCGACCGGCCGATATAAAGAGCCCACACCAACACTGGTCAACTTTACGGTTGGCTTGTCCTACAAAAAAGTGGAGACCCAAGCCGAGGATTCCTGTGAGGATACTCCGATATCAAGTCAGTTGGGACGATCAAGGAGAACAGATCCTCTGTGACAGAAGATTAGGATCCCTCCGTATAGAGGAGAAAATAAGATTGAATCGAAAGAGATGGAATGAGTGGGAAGTTAGAGTGAATGGAGGTTCTCTCTCTTGGTTCTTTGCCCTTCTGCTATCTTTGCCTTACCAGTTACCTCTCTCCCCTCGCCGAAGGTCCCTTCTTTCATTTTTATATGAGATAAATAGCCCAGACCAGATCCAAGGCTCCATCGGGACATCGCTTTCCCGATACCCTCTTTCGATGGGATTTTTCTCTATTAGCAGCCCCCTCCTATTGGACTGGTCCTTAAAAGGAGATCTTTCTATTGGGGCCGTTCGCCAGTGTGATACAGGTCTTGTCCCTTTGGTGGAACAATTTTTCATATGGGGCACAGGCACCGTGCCACTAAGCCCTAAGCCATGCTGGAGTGTTTCTATTCTAGGAGGGATCATCGGTGTATTGCAGGGCCTGGGACCTTAATAGGATACTCCTCTTGAAGAAGATACAGGTGGCATATTGCAGGGACTGGAGCCCCAATTGTACGGTAGGGGGCGCAAGCGACGTTCTGCAGGACCTGGAACCCGGTGGAGTACACGTTGTGCAAAGAGTGCAGATGGTGTGTTATAGAGCCTGGAATCTCTAGCAAGACATGTGCCACCCTCTGGGGTCGTAGATAGTCTGGAGCTTCCTTGCATTTGAATTTCTTCTGGTCTTCTTTTCCATGCTCCTGGCTGATCCTCTGGTGGTTGATGATATCTCTGGATCTTTGGCAGGAACTCTGTCTTGAAAAACAGGAACTTTATCTCGGGAGCTCGACCTTGGAAGACGGGAGCACGACATTGGCCGAGAGCTCGACCTCAGATGGGAGCTAATCTCAGCCGGGGGCTCGACCTTAGAAGGCGGGAGCACGACCTCAGACGGGAGCTGACCTCGGACGAGAGCTAACCTCGACCGAGGGCTCGACCTCGGAAGGCGAGAGCACGACGTCGGCCGGGAGCTCGGCCTCGAAAGGCGAGAGCACGATCTCAACCTGGAGCTCGACCTTGGATGGGAGCTGACCTCAACCAGAGACTCGATCTCAGAAGGTGGGAGCACAACCTCGGAAGGCAGGAGCACGATCTCGACCGGGAGCTCGACCTCGGATGGGAGCTGATCTCAGCCGGGGACTCGACCTCGAAAGGTGGGAGCACGATCTCGACCGGGAGCTTGACCTCGGACGGGAGCTGACCTCGGTCGGGGGCTCAACCTCGAAAGGTAGGAGCACAACCTCGGCCGGGAGCTCGATCTCGGACGGGAGCTGACCTCGGCAGGGGGCTTCACCTAGCTATCCCATCCAGGTGGCACATTCCACCAACATGGTTGCCAACTGGGTCCGATACGGGTTCCATGTCAACGGTTGTGCCATATCAGTAGTAGTTCTGTAACACAAAGGAGGTAAAACAAGTCCAAGTTCGCAGCATGGAGCTTTATCTTGCACTTGCATATCATATTGAAGTTGTGAACCATTATGAAGAGTTGTTACACTGTCAACAAATGTTGCCACTTATTCAAAGTTCTATCACATCTGCACTGAGTAAAATTTACAGCAGGACAGCCATCCAGCCTTGCAACAAGCAGCCAATGCAGAAGTCGAAATTTACCATATTCACAACCAAAATTCTCGATAAGAACTTCTACAGAATCACAGCTCAAACAAGACCAGCCAAGATGATCTATCCTCTCGGTGAATGTATCCGTAGATCCAGTTCACTTCCTCTTGACCCACCAAATAGCTCATAATTTCCTTTCACATTCAAATCCAGTAGGAGTGAACCTCCATTTGGTGCAAGTTTGATATCCTCACTATCTTCTTGTTGCTTCTGGTAAAGTTGGAAACCTGAATTGTGAGCCCTTTTGAAGTTGTCCTGTGATATAAATTTTCCCAGCTCTTCATTCTTTTCTTCACAAACTTGATTTACGTTGTCCATCAGGCCAGATAGTGCAAGGTTGAAATCTGTAAGCTGTGCTCTAGTTGCTTCCAAACTCCCAGAGTTGTTCATGTCAAAGGAGAGGCTTTTCTGTGCTTTCTCTAGTATTGCTTGCAAGTATTTCCCTTGAGCCTCGATCCTCATCTGTAACTTCTTTTGAACCTGGACAAGTAAGCCACTTCAGGTTTTTTTTCCTCAAAAGCAAGTACAAGGAAAATATGGCCTAGCAGGAACAATAGTGGAACCTCAAGTTGCTCATGGAGTTTCCTCTGCACCTCAATCTGATACCTTAGTGCCTCAGCAAGTGGCATTTCACTGTGCAATGTTGCAAAACAATGATAAGATCAATATTATACACGTAACCAGAACAAAATTTTAAGCAATGTTAGTATGCTGTAATTCACAAATTAGAAACAGTGAAAATTATGATGTGGCAACAAGTGCAAACCTCTATAACTTAACCTGCCTGGGATTTAAGGCATATATCAGAGCATGTTACATGCTAGCACCACTAAAATTCTAATAGATTTTTATAAATGAAGAAGCCTCATTTTATTAGAAAAAGACCTAGAATCTTTATAACCAATTACCACAAAAATGAAATTTCTTAGTAGTTTTTTTTCCTTGCCACTAGCCAGTAACGAAGCAAATTTGAGTAATGTTAAGAAGAGAAAATTTAAGAAACAATAGGACTTGTTTATGAGAACTAGAAGATTTTAACTTGGGACTGTACAAATTTATAATCTGATGGACCAATAATGTATACATGACACATTGCGTCCATGTGTTGATTATCTTATGCTTTGGCTAAATTGATCCTAAACATATTTTTTATACTGTATAAGTAATATGTCTCTGAGTATATTGTCATTTCTTATAAGCAGATTAATACTGAAGTTTCTTTCAATTCAAGTATCATAGACAAGCATGTATTGCCATCCAAATCTACAGTGATGTCGTCATATCTTTCTTACTGGAGGTTGGAAGATCAAAAGTAATTACAATGCCAAAGCCTGATGCACCACTAGCACCCAGGCAACATCAGCAACAACTACTGCTAGATCAAGGGACCATACAAAGGCTGCACTAGTGTTTAACTCCCCCAGGCTCCGATAACTTCTCCATACAAAGAACTTCCTCTGCAACGAGTACTAAATTCCATTCAAGGTTCAGGGTTAGCTTTCTTCATGGCAAGGATGTCCTTAACTAGTGGAATTCAAGTTTCTTCACCTTCCGAGATCATCCTTGCACAGAGGCTCTTGTATGTAAGCATGCCTTGTGTGTGAGATCAGGTAAGAAGGAGCTAGCTTATTTTGACTTGTTATTAATTTTATGCTGTCTGTCAATTGATCCACCTATCAAGATGAGTGGAGTATGATTAAATCATACTAAAACAAGCATCAATCAGATGAATTGTATCCAGCTACCGCACAAGATGGGACTGACGAGCACTGCCAGATAGACCAATAGAATTTGAGCAGCTATTGTAGTTCACCCATGGCACTTCTTGTAGCCTTCATGCTAACCAACCTTTATAGACCTAATATGACATCACACAACATTGAATTTGACCAAGATGAAAGAGCTTCATCCATAAAACATATCTTCCATTGATCAACCATGTAAAAGAACTCAGGTTAGAAGCTTACAACATCCTAAGATATTAAATAAGTCTATGTAGTACATTTTCACACCTATCCACTACATGAGCAGAACTCAACCATGAGATAAGCTGGGTATCAAGTGATTGATGAGATCCCAAAGTGATTGATGAGATAAGCTGGTTGATGTACTCTCAGTTACAGATATCCAGGAGGACTGGATCTTTTTACTTTCCAAGGGAGGCTTCAATAGAGTTTATTATTTCTAGTCTCAGTTTAGAATAGCATTTGTTGTTAATAGGTTGTCTCTCTGGTTATACAAGAGCACGAATGCAGGATGCCAGTGCAGATTGCCTCTTACTGGGCATAAGCTCAGTATCTGACCAAGAGCCTTCCATCTAAGAGTCAGTTCATATAATTCCTGAGATTTCATAGGCAACATCAATAAAAGAAAATTGAAGATAATTTTTCAATATCTGAGTGTACAGACCAGCCAGAAGATTGCTGGCATGATGAAGCAGAAGTATGTCTCCTTTTATAAGCAACTTTAAAAAAGAAGAAGAAGAAGAAGTTACTAGACCATAATTCTATGTTTTCCAATAGTTTCTTAAGATAAAATGCCACTTCATCGATTATCCTATAACTTGAATTATTGCCATCTCTCTCTCGTATTTAAGTTTATGACAGTAATGATCATATATCAGTCAGGCAAGACACGATTAAGGTCTCAACACCACCATGAATGTCTTAAATGCATGAGGTGGTGATATACCTAATGTTATAGTAGCATGATCCCACAACTGACCAGGGTAAAGGCCTTAAAAGTAGTTCATTAGGAGACAGAAGGTAGGATACAACAATACATTGAGTATGAAATGAGATAAACATGTCACTGACAAATTTCAGATCCAAATCAGTCTCCTGTCTCATTTTTTTAAGTCACAATTCATCCTTTCCTCCTCTTATTTTTGACTGAAGGCACAATCCATCTTCTTTTCCCTCCTCTTAATTTGAAGTGTCTGTCCTTCCAATTTGAACTGTAGTGTGTGTGTGTGTGTGTTTATAGATGTCTTCCTAGCGTACAAGTTAGTTGTTGACCTGGCCAATAAATTCAAAATAATTGAGAACACCAGATCTTACTACATCATGAACAAATTCATATCATCTATTTTATTTGATATGTACATGCTTTGTCAATTCAACAATATCTTGGTTACTATGTGACAGTACTATCTTAGACTAGTTATCTTAAAATCAAGATCACTTGGGAGAAGAATACTAATCACTGACAAAACCTCATTGCAGGTTTTACTTTGGAGATAATCCTGACATACATGAGGCTACTAAGTTTTAATATTACTTAAACATTGTGGTCTTAGTTTTCCCAGATGGAACCTTGTGCTTATTAGTGAATGGAACCTTGTGCTTATTAGTGAATGGTTAATGTTACCCTCATTCAAGAATAAGTCCTCTTAGGGTGTTTAACCACAACATACGAACATTCAAGCATGGCCTTCAAGAATTTATTGCTCAAAAAAGAAAACCCCATAGCATGACCTTAAAGATTTGATATGCTTTGTTTTTTGGGAGAATTTGTATCCCATTCCCTTCATTTTCTTAATGAAGTCAGGTGGAGACTTCTATTTCTCAATAAAAAAAGGAAAAGAAAAGGAAAACCCCAAAGTAACTAACTTTCTGAATGCATAGCACTGCCTAGACATGAACACAAATTATGAAGGATCTGGAGCTCAAATGGAAGTCCTGAGAATGATTGGAAATGAGAAACCAGAGTGAGATAAGCCCCTGTGCCATCCCAGCACCCAAAACAAATGACAAGGAAAACATAATGTCAATAAACAAACATTAACATCATGTTATTATCCTGGAACAACCTCTCTCTCTCTCTCTCTCTCTCTCTCTCTCTCTCTCTCTCTCTCTCTCTCTCTCTCTCTCTCTCTCTCTGTGATAAAAAAACATTTTAGGTAGTTGATCAATCAGTGTCAGGATTTGAAAGTCCCGAAAAAGACCTAATTCTCTAAATTTAGCAACTGCAATGGTGTATGGGGACAGTTGTTCAGAAACATACCCAGCATTGTTTCCTCTGGGGAGATTGCTACTGGTTGAAGAGGAATAGCTGATCCCATTTGAATTATTTCCTGTAGGCGGAAATATCAATGTCAGCATAAGGAGGAATTGTGGTCCAGTTGAGATTATCCATAATGTCCAATGACCAACCTACCATAACTAAAGATCAGAATATTTTACACTCCCACCAGTTCTAGTTTAAAGGGGAAACAGGCTCTTAATCTTACATACCATCTTTTTTTGATTCTACTCCCATCTCCTTCCGAGCTTGCTTTCCAAGTCTATACTTCTACAGAGATAGGAAAAAAATATAGCTAAGAGCCAAGAAAGAAACCAAAAATAGAAGGAAGAGACAGCATTATGAGGGCAAAAATAGGACCTGAAGATGGCTTTTCAGATGGTATAGTGTCAATCCTTTCATGCCCATCACTCTCAGCACTGACTTTGGTGTTGCCTCTGCCGATTTGCCACACCGCCAGAAAAAATGATCAGGATGACCACAAAGGGGCAGTGTTTAAATGTTTAACGTATTATTCTTCATAAGAGCTTAGAAAATTTCAATATTCACACTAACAAAAAGGAAGTTCTCAAGGTTGCAGTGCAAGCCAATTGAAAACTTGAGAACTAAATTATAGTTAGCAATTTCAATGTCTGATCTAACTCGAAGAAACTCAAAAGGCAACCTTTCAAATGGATATCCAACCCAAGTTCAGTAATCTTTGGTACAAATAAAATTTAGATTGGGTTAGATAGTTCAAATTAGCAAGTTTTACCAGGTTATTCTTTCTAAAACCTGCATTTAAGAAAATCAAGCTTTTGCTCGCACTGGAGGAGGCTGCCTCATTGATGTAGATGGATGCTACATGGGTGCAGCATGAGATATGACAGTCCCTCTCAATCTAGCTGCCAACAGGGACAATTCATATTGGCCATTGGATCTCCTGTGACATCCATTGGCATCGGAACGACTCGTGACACCTGCTAAACTAGTTCAGAAAACCTAGTTCCCTCATTTTGATTAAAGAAAAAGTTAGAACAGATTACGTACAATGTGTTTCAATAAAACTCACAGATAACTCAATAATCCCAATGCAAGCAAGTCACTAACAGTAAATTTATACAATTGAAGTAAATGTTACAATAAATTGTTAAGACGGAAAGGAATTATATTCAATCACTATCTTAATATTGGAAGTCATTTCCTTATACCCTCAAACCTTCATATCTGAATTATCATTGACATTTGATGCATTACATCAACTGTGACGGAACAAAGATAGTATCAAGAACTGTAGTTCTTGTGAACGACTCTAAGATACTGATGAGAAAATAACACAAATGAATCTGTTCTTTATGGGCACAAGAAATCTTAGATCTCTTTGTTGAAAAATAAATAGCCAGCAGTATCTAAGTATACTGTTGCATGCAACTAGATTAACTGAGATAACTAGAGACATTACATAGAACGAAGATCTAGAAATAACCCATTAAATTGTTTCAAGGTCGTATGAGGATTTTCACCACTCACCCACCAACTCTGCCTTGGTTTCTGGGAGCAAGTGCTGTGTCAAGTCACATTTTCTCTCAATTTTCATTCGCAACAAGAACTCAGAGGTGTGATTTGCACATGGTCAACCAGACAAAAAGGGACCAGCCATGGAGCATGTATCTAATTTCCAGGACAATCATCCGTGACAATTTAAAGAAATTAATCTATAAAATATATTAAAATTAGCATCATCATCTCTACAGAGCTGATGAAGTCGCCTTTAAGGTACATGTAGACCATCATTCACCACCAGTCATGTAATTCACTGACCCAAATTGAGAAGTCAAAAGTGATCTACAAAATAACAATCAACATGAAATGCCATGTCTGCCACCTAAATGTATGCCATCCATTTCATCTCCTCTTTCTCTTCTTCTAGTTCTAACCAATAACCTTTCTCCATTGCATGCATTGAGGAAAGGAGCTAACCAGATAATACAAGTTCCACAGATAGATTACATAATTTCATGTTTATAATCTTCAAGTTAAAAAATAATAGAAAAGTTAGTAGAAATAAATTATGATGCACATCATTTAACCATGATCCTTATCAAGGTCTTTTTGATCTTTGTTGTTCTTTCGAGGATATTGCAAATGGATTCATTGTTAACCAATCCATGAAGCAACATGACGTGCTTCAAATAATAATCATTATTTTAATCTCTGTGAGTAATACCAACCTAGCGAGCACTAGATTGCCAACTCACGTACAGCGAACCCCGCGAAAAAGAACCGACGCGTTCTCACCGTCGTGGTGACACGCCAGGGAGGGCCCACCTGGGCATTTCTACGCGTCAAGTGCCAATTCGCGGAGTAAGCTGTTTTCCGGTTTCGACAGCACGACCGATCCCAATTCAACTTCACCTCCCCAAGCTTCGCTCCATCAACATCTAATAGTAGCCGTCCGATCAAATAGACCAGAGAAAAAGCGAATTTGAATACAGATCCCCTGCAACCATGGTCGAAGGAAACTTTCTGCAACAGTTACTTGGCAGACCTCGCTAGTTGAGAATTCCCGAAATTTTAGTTCGCCTTGCGAAGATCTGCCACGTACCCGAATTATACAAAAACTCCTGAAATATGGATTGCAGAGGATCCACTGGCACCATAGGTTGGTGCAGGACGGTGCGCGCGCGAGCGTGCGTGTGAGAGAGAAAGAGAGAGGTGGTAAGGCTTACTCTCGGGTCCACCGAGTTTAGTGACGGCGTCGACGAACCGGTCGTGGAGATCCGGCGTCCACCGGAGCCTGGGCTTGGGGTCTCGCACCACTCCACCCACTCCTCCCCCAGCCGCCGTCTCGTACGCCGATCCGTAGCCCCTCTCCATCCCAGAACCCTAGAGCTCTGGGTAACAGTGGTAAAGCTCGCTCCTTTTTTATTCCTTCGTGCTCTCCTCCCGTTCGCTGCTTTTGGCCTTCGCTCCCACTCTATTTTAAGCGCGTTCCACGAATTCCCAAAAGCTAAAGGCGTTAGCGATTCGGATTCGCATTCTTTCTTTCTCAAACCAAACCTGAAGATCAATAGCTTTTCAAAAAGAAAAACTCATCCTTCCATTTCCATCTCAATTCGATTAAGTAGAAAACTAAGATCGAAATAGAAGTAACCATGATCTGAAGACAAACCCCAGAGGAATAAAGATCTGCCAGAGATCGAATAAACGAAGAATAATCAGAAAAAAAATTGTACTAATTTCCCAATAGGATGTCCAAGTCAAATAAGTACTCGAATCAGAGGCATCGGAGACCAGAAACTTCTGTCAGAGATCGCAAGGGAGGAGAGAGGAATCGAGGAGGAGGCTTTTAATAAAGGAAGGGAGAGAAGAAGAAGTTGGGAGGGGAGATGGGAGGGGGAAGATTAGGATTCTCGGCGACGAATCTTAGAAAGCTTGGAAAGCGTGAGAGCGGAGGAAATGAAAGAAAAATTGGGCGGGCCAGCCAATGGAGAGCGTCCACGTATACAACGCGGTAACGTCGTTCTGTTGCGCCACGATTCACGTTAAATCAAAATGACATACGTCTCTGTTTCACGTACCATCGTCTGATGAGACCCCAGATACGTATCACGGTTGCGGAAACGTCGATAATGATGCACCGCGGGGGAGGGGAAAGCGGGGGCCACGTGGGTCTGGTGCCACGTGGGCGCCAACGTTGTGGGATATTCCCCGGCCACGTGCCACGAGGCGGACGTGAGCGTGGGGCCCAACGAGCGACACGTTTCGGCCCAAATGTTGGCGGTGACGACGGAAGGAATATTCCTCTCCCTGCCCTTGTCTTCTTCTCCCGCCCCCCAACCCCTATCTCTTATCCCACCGCCTCGCTTATGCCCAGAAAGAACTTTGATCACAATTGCAATCAGCAATTTAACCCATTCACACATATCCACGTCATCCAAATAGAGCGGGAACCACCGGCGTTTGATCCAAAAAGCTGTTTGGTGTTGCACAACATGCGGCAGAAGGGCGGGTCACCGTTTCTTATTCTCCATTCGCCTCGCCGGTCTTTCCCTTCATCTCCGGCTCGGTCTGGCTCGCTTGCTGGGGATTGCGGACCCTGCTTCATCTAATTAGATTCTGCCACGTCATGAACGAGGGAGTGGGGCCCAGTCTGTGCTTACTCGGTTCGAGAAGATGAGACGGGATCAAAGCTGATCGGTGTTGCTTTAAGTGCAGTGGAACGAGATGCGGCGGGCTCTCCCTCCGTATCCATTTGCCACCCTGACCTTTCGGCGTGCGAGCACTCGCGGTGAGATCAAGGGAACGGTCACCGAATTGTTTCTTCCTTGAACCGGGTCTCATCCCAAAGCGGATTAAAGTGCGAGCTGAAAAGAAAAGCCAGCCTTGTAGGTTTTTTTTTTTTTAAAAAAAAGGATAGGGAATAAATTCAGTATAACCGCTTCCGGAAATATTTGATTCAAGACCTTGTAGTTTATCCAAGTAAGAGAAGGGTCTGACAACTAGAGTCAAATACTGATACTTTGGACACCTTCGCAACAATGGATTGGAACTCCCCGATCTGACCTGATACAATTCTGACTTGCTTTACTTTGCATGATAAAAAATGTGGTCCATCTTACTTGACCCGTCTAGAGCATATCAAAACTCTATGTTAACTAATGATGCCTCAATGATCCATTTATCTTAATCAGCAAAATTTTTGGCGATGGGTGATTGAAATAGGGATGGCAATAAAATCCAAATTCATGGGTACCCGACCTGTCCCGACCTGATTGGGTCGGGTAGTCAAAGCTTTGACTGGATTTCCGCCAGGTTTGGGTAAAACCCGAATGCTTAACTTTGGATTTGGGCCGGGACTAAATAGATATACACCCGATCCGAACCCGGCCCGAATTATTTTAATATTTTAATATATATATATATAATTAATATATATTTTATTAATTATAATTATTAATTATTAAATTTTAAAATACTTGAACCCTATACCCTAATCATTATATATATATATATATATATATATTGAAAAAAAAAATTAGCATATTCTATTCAGAATAAATTCAAAATAAGATCATAATTAATAGTTTATCAACTTCATAATATAAATTGATTGAATATGAAATTAAATGCTGTTGAACTAAAAATGTAGTTAAATTTTATTTGTTTAATGTATGTATAATTTATAAAATTGTAGATGATTTTAAAGTTGATCAAAATGAATAAATATTTAATATGACTCGGGTTCGGATCGGGTAAACCCGATTACCCGATACACAATTGAGATGGATTTGGATAAAAAAAAATCCAGTCCCAATAGTGTTTGGACCGGGTTTGGATAGTGTAGTGAATATTTGGATTTGGATTTGGGTAGTTATGCACCCGGCCCGAACCCGGTCCATTGCCATCCCTAAATTGAAACAAGAGATGAGATTAAACCATGCCTTCAGGTATGTATTGTTGACAGAATTATCTCTGAGAGGACTACTTTATGTTGCATGAGTCACTACCTACAAATATTTTTATTAAAATAAAATAGAAACACTATCAACAAACTTATAAATCCAATCTAATTTCAAAGATTTGCCTTAGTTTATTCGATCCAATACAAAGGTTGCATGGGGTTGATTTCAAGTTTACATTATTTTAACTTGGTCGGAACCAAAAATTTAATCGATCATAAAAGTAATTATTAGATAGATCCGGTCCACTATTCGGCTAGTAGATTAGTCTAATTGTAAATCAACGCATACAAGGATGAATAAATCATAAAAGAGTATATAATCCATGTATTCTCTATTATTTTGTGGTTGGATTGGTTCACCGACAGCGGATCCAGATTTCTAAGAACTAAAAATTATATCAAAAAGATTTTTTTTTTTTATAAATATAACCGGGCAATCATATCATTTTGGTGCACGTCAAGTTTATAACATCAAAAATACTTTATAAATCATGCTAATCTAGATTTTCTAATTTTCAAGATCATTTGTTTGAATTTTAAATAACAATAAAAAAATTCAATCAATAATTTATTTGTTTTCTGATAGGTATATCGGATGGATACCGTGGTTATGAGAGGAAGAGGGGCATGGATGTTACGGAGTTGATGGTTAACTGGGAGTTGATGCGATGTGCCTGTGTCCAGCCAATGATGATGGTCAGCCTCAATGAAAGGTGTGAGTTCATTAGGCTCTTGTTCCAAAGAAAGGAATAAACTAAAGAAAAGGTTGAGTAGGGGGATGATTGAATAATTCCGTGCAAAAAGTGAGGAACCCACGGAATTTTAGGACGAATAGGAATCTACAACCGTCCACTTTTGTTTGTTTTCCGACAAGGGGCCCCACTGCTTCGACATTGACGTGCGAATCTAACGAAAGAGCATGCCGTACAGGGAATCTTCACTGTTTGCTGGGTTTAACTTTCCTAAAAGCTTAGACTATTGGGTTTTTTTAAAAAAATATTATTTGTTTAAATATTATTTTTTAATATTTTATTTTCCAATCAAATGCCGAATCCATTTTATTTACTGATCTAGATGTACGGCTCCCTTAAAAATAAAAAAAAATGAAATCGCGGGTCCTACCCATAATTTCAGAAAAAATAAAAAAAAAATTGTTTGAAATCGCGGGTTTTGCTCGCGATTTCTCCTTCATTTTTTATTTTAAATTATAATAAAAATTAAAAATTAATAAAAAATTAGAAAAAAATTTTAAAAAAATAATAATTATATAATACTATAATAATTTTTTAAAATTATCATAACCTACGATTTTGCAGTCCGGTTGTCGATCCGGCCACCGGCCTGATAGCCAATCCGGCTCCGGCCATCGATCCGGCAGCCAGTTCGGCTGCTAGGTCGGTGCCACTCCGATCGCCGGTCTAGCTACCAGTCCGATACTGGTCTTACAGTCGGTCACCGGTCTGACAGTCGATCCGATCGCCAGGATCCGGCCACCGATCCGACTGCCGGTCCGGCCATCGGTCGACTGGTGGCCGGACCCTGGTGGCCGGACCGGTGGCTGGACGGATCGCTGGTCCGCCTTGATCCTGATGGCCGGACCGACGGTCAGACCGGTGGCCGGATCCTGGGTACCGAATCGATCGTCAGACCAGTGACCGACTGTCATACTAGTGACTGGAGTGGTATCTAGACCGGCGATCGGACTGGCACCGACCTAGCAACCGAACTGGCTATCGAATCGATGGCCGGAGCCGGACTGGCTATCAGACCGGTGGCCGGATCGGCGATCGGACTGCAAGATCGCAGATTATAATAATTTTAAAAAATTATTATAGTATCATATTATTATTTTTAATTTTTAATTTTTTTCTAATTTTTTATTAATTTTTTTTATTTTTTATTAAAATTTAAAATAAAACAAATGAAGGAGAAATCGCAAGTAGAACCCGCGATTTCAAACAATTCTTCTTTTTTTTCTTTATACCCACGATTTTATTTTATTTTATTTTATTTTTAAGGGAGCCGTGCACCTAAATTCGTAAATAAAATGGATTCGACGTTAGATTGGAAAATAAAATATTAAAAAATAATATTTTAAAAAAGAAATCCTAAACTATTGAGATGGGACCGTCCCTATCCTATCCGCCTCCTTGCCCTGCTCAATTCTAGAGTTTTTTTTAAAATAATATTATTTTAATTTATAATTATTAAAATATATTTTTAATTTTTTTTATTTATAAAAATGTGTATTTTTTTAATGAGATAAAAAGTAGGATGAGAAAGTACAGGTTGTATCCCCATAGGATATTTTTTTCCATTTCAAATTTTAATAAAAAGTAAAAAATTTTAATTTTTTAAAAATTAAAAAATATTTAAAATAATAATATGATATTATAATATATTTTATATTGTAATAAATATTTTGTATTTTAAAATATAATAAATATATTATAATTTATTAAATTATATATTATATATTATAACATAGTTTTAAAATTTTTTAAAAATTAGAAAAAATAATAAAAAATAATAATATGATATTATAATAATATATCATAATATGTTTTATATTATAGTAAATATTTTATATTCTAAAATATAACAAATATATTTTAATTTATTAAATTATATATTATATATTATAATATAGTATATTTGTTGATATATATCGATCATGGAGGTGGCGGTGTTGCGCCAAGTATCGTTGTGCTAGCAGCCAAACTAGGAATCAGATCGGTGGTCGAATTGGCTGTCGGATCGATGGCTAAACTAACGACCATATCGGTGATCAAACTGGTATCAACCTGGTAACCGAACCGACTATCGGGTTAGTGGCTGGACTGATAGCCCGACCGGTATTCGACCTGGCACCGACCTGACAGCCAGATTGGCTATCAGACTTCTGATGTAGCTACCACGCATACCAATCCATCCCAATTCGGTAAATATGTTTCAATCCACCCACTTCGAATCAGGAGCCTGACTAGCGGTCTGACTGAGGACCGGACCAGTGACCAGATTGGCACCGACCTAGTAGTCAGACTGGCTATTAGACTGGTGGCCAGACTGGCAACTGATCGGTAGTCAGACTGGCACAGACCTAGTAGCCAAACTAATTATCGGACTAATGGCCGGACTGGTGATCAGACTGACATCGACCTAATTATCAAATTGTCTATCAGATCGATGGCTGGATTAGCACCAGCCTGGTAGCCAGATTGACGATCAAACCGATGGTCGAACTGTCGGCCAGACCGGTAATCAAACTGGCAAATGGACTAGCATTGACCTAGTGGCTGGACTAGAACCGACCTGGAGGTTGGACTGGTGACCAGGGTGTAATTGATAAGCGCAGCAATGTTGGTACTAGTCCAACCTCCAGGTCAGTGCTAGTCTAACTACCAGGTCAATGTTAGTCTGGTCGCCAGTCCAGCCACCTATCCAATCGTCAGTCTGATTACCAGGCCAGTGCCAGTCAAGACATCATTTTGATAGCCAGTCCAACCACCAGGTGATGTTAGTCCGGTTGCCATTCGGCCACTGGTCCGATAGCCAATATGACTGCTAGGTCAGTACTAATCTGGTCACCAGTCTTACCACCGATCCAATAGCCAGTCCAACCACTAGGTCAGTACCAATTCGATCGCTGGTCTGGCTGCCAGTGTGGCCACCGATCTGACAACTAGTCCGGCTACCAGATCAGTGCCAATCTGACCATCTCTCCGGCTATCGATTCGATAACTAGTACGACAGTCGATCCAATCACCAATCTGGCTCCTGGTTCGATAGCCAGTCTGCTGCCAGGTCAATGCCAGTCCGATCACCGATCAAGCTGCCACTCTGATTGCCAAGTTAGTGCCAATTTGATTGTCGATCCGATCACCAATTCAACCACCAATCTGATAGCCGGTTCGACCATTGATCTGATAGCTAGTTCGACTGCCAGGTCTGTGCCACTCCGACTATCAATCTGGTTACTAGTCCAGCCACCAATCAGATCGCCAAGTTAGTGCCAATTTGGTTGCTAATCCAGCCACTGGTCTGACAGCCAATCCGGCTACAGCTACCGGTTTGATAGCCAGTTTTGTTGCTAAGTCGGTGCCAATACAATCGCCGATCCGATAGCCAGTTTGGCTGCTAAGTCGGTGCCAATCCGATCATCGGTCCGGCAGCCAGTCCGACCATCGATCCGGTCATCAGTTTGGCTACCAGTCCAGCTCCTGATCTGATAGCCAGTATGGCTACCAGGACATGCATGTCCAATCATCGGTCTGGCAACTCATCTCGTTGTGCTACATCGATAACACTTGATATAACATCGCCACCACCATGTTTTGTATATGTACATTAACAAATATACTATATTATAATATATAATATATAATGTAATAAATTATAATATATTTATTATATTTTCGAATATAAAATATTTATCATAATATAAAATATATTATAATATCATATTATTATTTTTCTTATTTTTTAAAAGTTTCTAATTAATTTTTAAAAAAAATTAAAATTTTTTATTTTTTATTTTTTATTAAAATTTGAAATGAAAAAAAGAATGATCTACATGGAGAAATTACAGATTGTACCTACGATTTCTCATTGAAATCATAAATACAATATGTGATTTCTCTATGTAAATTATTTTTTAAATATAAATAGAGAAACGCATACTGTACCTATGATTTTAATGAAAAATTGTAGGTACAACCTGCGATTCCTCCATACCTTTTTTTTATCCATACTGTCCACATCATCCCAAACATTTATTTTCGTAAATATAGTTGAGATGGCACCAAATCCGTAAATATTAAATTAAAAAATAATTTTAAAAAAAAACTCCACAGCTCTAGCTTTTCTTTGCTCACAAGTTAAGTGATGTAATGAAAATCTAAAAATATATATATATATATATATATATATATAAGCATGTAATTTTTTGCTGGGCTCTAAATGAAATAAGATTTGGTGGATTATAAATAAATTGCTATGTTCATGCTTTGCCTATGCAGCACTTATTATCATTTGAAATAGAAGATAAGGCATCTACTTTGTGCAAGTTGTTTATCAAGAAATCTAGCTTCTATTCTCGATGAGATCAAATATGGTTTAACAAGGATTAATGTGAAGCTCGACCTACTTAAGGGCATATTGGGCTGAAGTCAAGAGGTGGTGTGGACACCAGGATCAGAAAATATCGATAGGTTGAACCCACATCTCTGTGGATCACCTGTAAATAAAGTCCTGAACCCAACCCCTTTTTCCATGTAAATATTTTATTTTAAATTATGTTATTTTGGTTTAGTTAGGGTTAGCTCTTTTTACCAACTATAATTAGGGTTTTATTTTTTTGGCCTTTGGACCAAACCCCTTTTACCAAGTTGAATCACTTATTTACATGTCTTGCCTTTTAATCAAATTAGGTTCCAATTGATCAAGTTGGGCTTTAGTTATTTGGTTCTGAGTCTTATAAAAATTAGTTGTTGAGTCCTGTAACATAAGGGGGACCCAATTGAAGACCCATGTACTAACTCAAGACAAGTCCATGTGACTCCATGTGCTAGCACAAGTTTCTTGCCACATGTCATCCTATTTGGCGCCACCTTTGCAAGACTTCTGGATAACACCTGCCACATCACCAGGGGACATCAACACATGGCATGTCACTTGTGTTTGGACATGCAACAAGATTAAGACATCATCACGTGACAACACATGCCATTTCATTTTGGTCAGCCACTTAAGGAGTTAGTGCCTCTTATTTTTTTTAAGAGGAGTAAAGCAGAAGGAGATCTCCAAAATGGCGCCTTCCACTCCATTCCTTCATGCCAAAACCAAGAAAGAAATCGGCCAACATTTCAAGGAGTTCCAAGTCATTTAAAGTCATTCAAGTAGAAAATGTTGGAAGGTTTTTCTACTTCAAGAGTTTTGATAAAACAGGTTGGAAGTTGCTTATGTTCCTAGGACTCAAGAGTCTCACCAAAACTCTTGAGTCTTCTTCAATCCAAACTAAAGAGTCCACTGACATACAGAAGTCTAGATCAGCCCAACAAGCAAGAGTCCAAAATGCCCAGAAGTAGGACTCTAGGAGTTGTATTCCAAGGGAGCACAAGTCTAATCTTTGTCCCTTACAACAATGGTTATGGGTCTATAAATATCCCATCAATCCCTCCTTTGTAATCAATTATTCATCAATATACAACAAAATTATATCAAATTTTATTTCTTTGATGTATGCATCACGGGGTGTGAGGCCCTACTTATCTAGCCATCAAGAAATCCAAATCCTCCATTTCTAAACCCTCTTTTCTTTCATTCTTTTCTTTCCATTATTGCTTTTAATTTGTGTTTCTTTCTTTGTTGAGTATGCAAGTGATCAAGAATCGAAGCCAGGTTTTCTTGCCTCCAAACTAACATCGCTTGAAAAATCGGAGCCTAGAATCGAATTCTTGAAACCCTATCATAAAGATCTTGAGAGTCCCGTCAGATCCGATTCAAAGGAGCATATCTTCATTGATAAAATCTAAACTAATTCCCTCCTCATAATTTCTGACTCGTTGAATAGATAACCCTAGTTTCCGGTCTAACTCCAAATCCACTTCTTATTTTCTATCTTTTCCTGAAGCTTCCAGCATTTCTAGGACTATTAGTTTGTATTTTATAGAGGTTCGCAAGTTGCATACATCCTTTGAGCATATTAGGCTTGCCACTTACTTCTGGAAAACTCTGTGACATCTATTAGGAGTGCATGTTAAATTTTCATCTACATGTCACCCATCGACTAAGGGTCAAGCATATAATTGAAATTAAAGACTTAAAAAGACAAAATAATAATAATAATAAACAAATAAATAAATTTCCTTCACTAGTAATGCATAGTGAATCTATTAGACATTTGCAGAGTCATATGCACAACACATTAAAGAATTGTATAAGAATCATATGGCTAATTCTAAAAGAAGACTCAAGAATACACTGAATGAGACTTTATAATAGTTAGACTACAACCTGAATGGTTTTCACCTGAAACCATGAAAAAGTTACATGCCCGTAGTAGTGGACCTTACAAAGTGATTAGAAAAATAGGATCTAATGCCTATGTGCTCGAGTTGCCACCTGAACTAGGCATTAGCAATACTTTCAACATTTCAGACCTTATCGAGTATAGGGAGTCAGCGTTAATTCCTAGTGAGCCATTTGGGCCTAATCCCGTCCTTGAGAGTGAACCGACCTAAGTGTGTCCACCTGCCATACCACTAGCCCGGAGAGACAAGATTGAGCGGATCTTGGATGACAAGATTATTGCTACCCGAGGCAAAGATTACCAGCGATATCTGGTTCTTGGTAAGGACGACCTGAGTTTGATGATTCTTGGATCACCAGAGAGGACTTGTTGAGAGTTGACCCAGACTTGCTAGAGCGCTATCATAGCGACGTTGATCCATACTTGACAGGATCGAGTTTCTCCCATCCGGGAAGAATTGGTGTGGACACCAAGACCAGAAAATATCGATAGGTTGAACCCATATCTCTGTGGATCACCTGTGAATAAAGTCATGGACCCAACTGTTGCCCAGAAATGGAGCCCAAGAGGGGGGGGTGAATTGGGTCTTTAAAAAATTTAAAGCAATAATGTGAAGATCTAGTGGTGTTTGTGAGTAATAAATTCAATGCACTAGATTGAATGCAGCGAAAAGCAATAAATGGATTGCAATAAACAAAGAGCAAGAAAAAGAGGAGGCAATCACACATAAACACAAAGTTTATAGTGGTTCGGTGCAAACCTAGTACCTACATCCACTCTCCAAGCCACCCTTGGGAAATCTACTATAATCCAACCAAGATTACAGCTGACTTGTTTTTCAAAAGGCTCACAAGTCAAAACCTATGTTGGTTTTATCACCTAGGTTCACCAACAAATCTTTACACTTGTTTTATCTTCGGACTCACAAGTTAACCCTAGTTGGTTGTATCACCTTGGCTCACCAACAAACCACAACAACCTTCTTTCAAGACACCCTTGAAAGCAAGGTCAAATCACAAGATAAAAGCAGATATATAATTTTAAAAATAAGACAAACTCTCTTCAAGAGTAGAATAGAAGCTTTGAAGCTCAAGTTGATGCTTTATCTTGTTCCCTCCTTGGAATATTCTTCAAACTCTTCTTTTTGGAATGATGTAAGGATGGGCTTGTAAGCTTTTTCAGGGAATCAAACTTTAAATGGCTCTTGAAGTGAAGTTCTTGAGAGAATCTTGGTTTTTTGGCTTTCAATGGACTTCAATGCCTCAAGAATGAAGTTGGTAAAGCTTAAATACAAAGAAAAATTTTAAAAAATGGGTTGTGACCGTTTGAGCATCGAATCTAGCCGTTGAGAGCTTAAAAAGACGTTTCTGCAAGTCAGAAAAATAGATCCATTAGGCCTGTCAGAACCCGAGTATCGATACTTGGCTGTCAGGTGCCAGCACTTAGCTGTCAGGTGTCAACACTTGACTTCCAGGTGTCGATACTTGAACTTTCAAGTGTCGACACTTGATTCACAGGTGTCGACACTTGACACAAAAACACTCCATTGGCCAAGTTCTGTAAATTTAAAAAATCTCAGGCCTTGAGTCGACACTTGGGAACTTAAGTGTCGACACTTAAATTTTAGGTGTCGACACTTGAGTCCTGGGTGTCGACACTTGGCATGACAAGGAGTTTTTCTGCATGCCAAATGTTGAAGTGTCGATACTTGACTTCTCAGGTGTCGACACTTGATTCTGAAAAATTCATAATCAAGTACAAATTAAGCCAAAGACACAAGCATCAATTTTGAAACTTAAATGGAACATAAATAACTAATAATTGAACATGTAAAAGTCCTTTTTGCATGAAGAAGATGTCTTAAGTTATGAAAAATATTCCATGCCATGGCATGCCATGATACTTAAATTTTTGAGAATTTGAGATGCTTGCTTCCTGAAAACTCATAGCCAAAAGTAAACATTAGTATACAATATGTACTCAAGGTTTTGGTATTTATCAAAATCACTAGGAGAGCCAACAATCTCCCCTTTTTAATGATGACAAAATCTTGAGTAAATCAACATTAATTTTCAAATTTCAGATATGATATTTCATGAATATGATTTTAAGCTTATATAAACCATAACTTGCATAGTTAGGAAGAATAAATCTCTCCCTTAATTAGACAATTCTAATCAGAACAAGCAATATGCACTTTTGGTATCAGATCAAATTTGGAAATTACAAACAACCAAATAAATTAATCATACTCCCCCTTTTTGTCAGTCATTAGAAAAGGGAGTAAACTCCCCTTCAAAACAAGCATGGAGACAAAAAGTAACGGAGTTAAATTCAATCACAGCTGAACTTATCAGAGCTCAAGAGTATTAAACTATGATTTCAAAGTTAACATTATCAGGTATCAGAGCCAAAATGATAAGAGTATCATATTAATTCAAGTATATCAATCACAGTAAAACAATCAGGAGAACAATGTAAGTATCAAAGAGTTACACATATATATATAATATGAAGTTTTCAGTTACAAAATTTGGCTGACTCATCAGCAATACTGAAACATACAATGATACCAAGATACATCAACAGCCAATGATAGAAAATAGAAATAGTCAAGATACAACATACATCATAAATCATCTGTGAGGCTAGTCCTCATTAGATGGAATCTCAAGAGTAAATGGGGCACTAATCCTAGACCTCAAAGCCAAAGCCTTAGGAGGTCCTTGGGCTAAAGCCCGGCGACTCCTAGTGCGGCCTGAAGGTCCTAGAGAAGGTACAACCCTAGATGATCTAGTGGAAGGGGGTGAAAGAAGATCAGCAGGTGTGATAAAGTTCGGCGTGGAATCAACCAAGTCAGCTGGTGGAAGAGCTGCAGGGGTAGCTGGAGGATCACAGCTGATAACCTCATATCTATCAATGCCATCATCACTGTCACTATCACTGTCTCTGTCAATAATATCAATGGCTCTGTCCTGACTCCCCTCAGCATGGTCACCACCATCACCAGTACCATCACCACTGTCATGTCTATCATGTCCATCATCATCGTAATCATCATCAGCTGGTGGAGCTGCAGGGGCTGCAAAAGATCTAAAAAGCTCCTCCATGCATGCAAAACCAATCTCCACCAATTGCCATAGCTCATGAGCTCAGAAGTAGTATGGGCTCTAAGGCCCTCTAGCTCGATCCGCATCTGAGTCGACCGAACTCTAAGACCAATAATCTTGCTACGTACTTCTGCAAGCTACTCTCTGGTGTGCTCCTCAAAAGATAAACTAGTTGACGAAGGAGGATGTGCCGAAGGAGTAGCAGAAGGTGTCACCGGCTCTACTACAGATGCTGGAACGTCCTGAGGAGGTGTGCTAGCTAGCCCAGATGGCCCGACCTCTGCCTCTCGAATCTTGTCCTCCTCATCTAGCTCCTGGCCAGACTCCCTCCATACCCATCAGCCTGCCACCAGTCTATATCCCATGCGATGAAGTGACCTCTCGTCGTAGACATTTGTGTGCAGAATCTCCTTGGGGATCTCCCCCTCTAGAGAAACTCCACAAGCTCTAAAAAGTCAGGTCAATCCCATACCGTATGGCAGACAATGACGCTTCTGGGTCGCAGCGTCATGCATCTGTACAAGCATCAAGGACGGTAAGTCAATCTGTCTCCTCTCTATCAGGCTGGTTATCACCATCAACTCTCTCTGTAATAAAATCGAATCTCCCTATCTTTGATAGAAGAATGTGTGCGGTGATGTGGTGTAACAGGCGCATCTCTAATGATAGCTGGTTCGCAGTGACATCGTCATTCCGTGAACATCCTCGCACTCAAGTATATACCGAAAGGCAGCCTCTCTATCCTCTACAGTGAATACACTGACTCCCCGATGGGGGATCTCCCAAATCCTGCTCAGTAACTCCACTGAAAGTAAAATCTCAACACCTCTGATGGTAGTGGTCCAAAGAAGTCGTCGACAATCCATGGCACCGTAAAACTCCCTCACTAGATGAGGATAGTACTTCTCCTACATGGTGCAAAAGGGTACTAGACCTGCATCTGTGAGTACCTGATGGATAAGAAAATGGTGCCAATCAAAGAAACCAAGGTCGACTCTCCTTCCAGAAGCCACTGCCTTCCCTGTCATCCTCTCTGCAGGGGAGAAACCGGTGCCGCTGAACTACTAGCCTGCCCAGTATCCTGTCTAGCCTTGGATCTCCTCTCTGTACCCTGACTAGGTCTCTCCCTAACTGCAAGCCTTTTCCTTGGATCCATCATAGCAAACTGACCAAGAAAGGCTGAAGAATGTCAACTAGGAGGGACAGATTTAACTAGGCTGAGAACTAGTTTGGCTAAAGGAAACTATGTCTTTCTAAACTGGAAATTCTAGTTTTTAAAATATGCTAACATAAATTTTGAAAAACTGGGATTAAAACAAATTTAAGTTGTAAAAGACGAAGAATCGAGGGTAAAATGCTTTGAATAATTTGAAGAGTGGAGATGTTACAAAACAAATTTAGGTTAAAAGATTTTAGTCCAAAATGTATAAAGTATATTTAGGTTGAAAAGTATATACGGAATACATTTCATAATACTTAGTGAACTAGGTTTAGATAAACATGTGGAATTTAGGTTGAAATAATTTAGGGTTTTAGTTTAAACAACTAGGTGAAGGAAATGAGGATAAAATATCAAAAAAACATCACCAAAATTCTTCCCAAAATAGTAAAAATGCAATACATATTTAAGAAAATCTGATTTTAGATGAAAAACCCAAGAAAATTTCGGCTAAAAAATCAATCCAACAGTGATTTTCCCAAAAACGGACGGGAAGAGTGGAAAATCGACCAAAATTCCAAGAGAAATCCAAAAAGAATGCATTCAAGCATGATTCCTCCTAAATGGAGTCTTAGGAACAAATCATAACTCATAAAAACCTGATTAAAACACTTTAAAATGGTCGGAAAACCTAAACCTAAGGTTGCATGGTTTGAAAATAACGAAAAGGAGAGGGAAAAATATCTGCTTTTCAGTGGGGTAAATGGGAAAAGGGTTGATTCGAAAGTTAGTGGAGCTTGGGGGACTACTAGAGCTTGAGAGAGATGAGGAAAAAATAACACACAAAATCGTTCGGTCTGCCCTAAAAAATAGAAAAAATTTTGCGAGTGTCAACACTTGAGATTTCTCAAGTATCGACACTTGGTCAGGTGTCGATACTTTGCAAAACACAAGTGTTAACACTTGACCAAGAAAATCCCAAAAAATTTGAAAAATTTTCAAAAAATTCAAGGAAATTTTTAAATGCTTTTAGGACTAAACACAAGTGATTTTTGAGTAAAATACCTTGAGAGAGTTCTTGGAGAATGGGTCAATGATACCTAACTCTCTTCTAATCATGCAAAATCTCTCTTCACTCAAGGGTTTGGTAAACACGTCAGCTAATTGGTCATCAGTACACACAAATTCAAGTTCCACATTAGAATTTTGTACATGATCTCTTATAAAATGATGTCTTATTTCAATGTGTTTATTTCTTTAATGTTGCACATAATTCTTAGTTAGATTGATTGTACTAGTATTGTCACATCTTATGGGTGTCTTAATTAGTTTAATGCCAAAATCTTCAAGTTGTTTGATTCAAAGGATTTGAGCACAACAACTTCCAACTGCTATATATTTGGCTTCCGCCGTAGATAGAGCAACTGAATTCTGTTTCTTGCTACTCTAAGAGATTAAATTTACTCCAAAAAACTAACAGATTCCACTAGTACTTTTACGATCAAGTTTGCATCCAGCAAAGTCAGCATCAGAATAAGCAATCAATTCAAATGAAGAATCTCTAGAGTACCATAAACCAATTTCAATTGAGTTAGATAGATATCTAAGTATGCATTTAACAGCTAAAAGATAAGACTCTTTAGGATTAGACTGATATCTAGCACACATACATACACTAAACATGATATCTGGCCCACTGACAGTAAGATATAGCAATGAACCAATCATGCCACAATATAATTTTTGGTCAATAGATTTACCTGATTCATCCTTGTCAAGTCTACAAGAAGAGCTCATAGGGGTACCTAAAGGCTTGGTGTTCTCCATCCCAAACTTCATGAGTATTTCTTTTATGTACTTTGCTTGGTTGATGAAGATCCCCTCTTTGGTTTGCTTTATTTAGAGTCCGAGGAAGAAATTCAGTTCTCCCATCATGCTCATCTCAAACTCACCCAGCATTAACTTTGCAAATTATTGACAAAGAGATTCGTTAGTAGCACCAAATATGATATCATCTACATAGATTTGCACTACTAAGAGATCATCACTCTTTTTCTTCAAAAATAAAGTTTTGTCTACATTACTTCTAGCAAAATCATTTTTGAGCAAGAAAGAACTTAATCGATTATACCAAGCTCTAGGAGCTTGTTTCAAACTATACAAAGCTTTATGAAGTTTGAAAACATGATTTGGAAATTCAGAATTTTCAAAACCAAGCGGTTGTTCAACATAAACCTCTTTTTCAATAAAACCATTTAAAAAGGCACTTTTAACATCCATTTGAAATAATTTAAAATTCATAAAGCAAGCAAAAGCCAACAATAGCCTGATTGCCTCAAGTCTAGCCACAGGAGCAAAGGTTTCATCAAAATCGATTCCTTCCTCCTGATTGTATCCCTTGGCAACTAGTCTAGCCTTATTTCTTGTAACAATACCATTTTCATCAAGTTTATTTCTGAAAACTCATTTTGTACCAATATTTGAAGTATTTGAAGGCCTAACTACTAATGTCCAAACATTGTTCCTTTTGAATTGGTTAAGTTCATCTTGCATAGCGTTTACCTAATTACTATCACTTTCAGCTTCCTTAATAGTTTTAGGTTCAATTTAAGAAACAAATGCTAAATAATCACAAATATTTTTAAGGGATGATCGAGTACTTACACCTTTAGATGGATCACCAATAATTAGTTCTTTTGGATGTCCATGAGCATACCTCCATTCTTTTAGTAGAGGATCAACAGTAGATGTGTTTTCATCACCTTGTGCTTGATCTCCTTCATTATTTTGATCAGCTTCTTGTTCCTTGGCAAACTCTTCATTTGTGTTCATTTCTTCAGTTCTTTTAGTACTTGTTTCATCAGAATGCACATCTTCTTTTCTAGAAGATTTATGGTCAGACTCATCAAATACTACATGTGTGGATTCTTCAACAATAAGTATTCTTCTATTGAAGACCCTGTATGCCTTGCTAGATGTAGAGTAGCCTAGAAAGACACCCTCATCTAACTTGGCATCAAATTTACTCAAATTGTCTTTACTATTGTTTAAGATGAAACAATGGCATCCAAAAATACGAAAATAACGAATTGAAGGTTTTCTACCCTTCCAAAGCTCATATGATGTTTTTTTTAAAATCAGTTGGATTAAAACTCGATTTAAAACATAGCATGCAGTATTTATGGCTTCCGTCCAAAAATATCTAGGTAGGTCATTTTCACAAAGCATGGTGCGTGCCATTTCTTCAAGAATTCTATTTTTTCTTTCTACCATCCCATTTTGTTGAGGTATCCTAGGTGCTGAAAAATTGTGATGAATGCCATTTTCAATACAAAATTTATCAAAATCAGCATTTTCAAATTCAGTTCCATGATCACTTCTTAAAGATATGATTGAAACACCTTTTTCATTTGAAACACATTTATGAAATCTAATGAATTTTGAAAACGTTTCATCTTTGTGTGCTAAAAACATGATCCATGTAAATCGTGAGAAATCATCTATAATAACTAGACCATATTTCTTACCTCCCAAACTAGATGTTCTAGTCAGCCCAAAAAGGTCCATGTGAAGCAACTCTAAGGGTCTAGATGTAGAGATTACTCCTTTTGGTTTGAAAGAGAATTTGGTTTGTTTTCCAAGCTGACATGCACTACAAATCTTATCTTTTTCAAAATTGAGTTTTGGCAAATCTTTTATTAAATTCGTTTTGCTAAGTTTTGAAATCAAATGCATACTAGCATGTCCTAATCTACGATGCCAAAGCCAACTAGTTTCATTGATCTTGGCTTCCATTGCCACTAGGCATTGACCATTTTGAATAGAAAGATTATCAAGATCAACCATATAAATATTGCCATGCCTAGACCAATGAACTTGATGCCATTGTCATCTAAACTACAAAAAATGCACATAGAAGATTCGAAAACAACTTTAAAATCCTTATCGCAAAATTGACTAATACTAAGCAAGTTATGTTTCAAACCATCAACATATAACACATTATCAATATAAGTAGAGGGGGTGATATGGACTTTACCAATACCAACAATTTTGCCCTTTCCATTATCACCGAATGTCACATTGCCACCATTTTGATACTCGAGTAATGAAAACTGCTCCACATCTCCGGTCATATGCCTTAAGCAACCGCTATCAAGGTACCACATTCTTCTTTTATTGGTTACAAGGCATACCTCGCATGATCCACCATCAGATAGAAGTTTGCAGCTTCTTGTTGTTCTTCCTCAGAGCTGGAGTCCTCGCTGTCACTCTAGGTTGCCATCATGGCCTTCTTTCTTAGTTTTTTCCTGCTTTTCTTAAGTAAGGGGCAGTCTATCTTGAAGTGGTCTGGTTTTTTGCATTCGAAGCACGTGGGCTGCTCCTTGTCTTTCTCCTTTTCTTTTTCCTTACTTGGCTCACCTTTAAGAGGTTTCTTCTTGAAGTTGTACTTCTTCTTCCTCATGAACCTTTTGAACTTTCTTGCCATAAGAGCGGTCTCATCATCTTCATCTTCTTCTACAGTTTCATCGCTTGATTATTCTCTTGTGGTGGATTTGAAAGCGATTACTTTCTTCTTTTTTCAACTTCCACATTCTTTTGCTTGAGGGAGAGCTCATAAGTCATCAGTGAGCCCAATAATTGTTCAAGTGGAAGAGTGTTGACATCCTTTGCTTCTTCAATAGCTGTCACCTTTGCATCCCAAGAAGTCGGTAGAGACCTTAAGAGTTTGTTTACAAGTTCACCATTAGAAACAATTTTTTCTAGGCTTCTCATGCCATTCACAATATTTGTGATCCTAGTATACATCTCACTAATAGACTCAGTAGGTTTCATTTTAAACATTTCGTAAATATGAATGAGCATGTTAACCTTAGTTATTTTTACTTGGTGTGTACCCTAATGGATAACCTCAAGTGTCCCAAATCTCCTTAGTGGAGAGACAATTAGATATTCTATTGAATTCACTTGGATCAAGAGAGCAATACAATAGATTCATAGCCTTAGCATTAAGCTCTATTTGCTTGATGTCATTCTCATCCCAATCATCTTTCATTTTTGGAGTGAGAATGCCATTAACCAACATAGTAGGCTGATGAGGACCTTTTATGATTATCCTCCAAAGATTATAATCCAATGCTTGAATGAATATGCGCATGCGAGATTTTCAATAAGTATAATTTGTGCCATTAAATAGTGGGGGATGGTTTGAAGCTTGACCTTCAACAACACCCATTCCAATTGGGGCTACCATGATCTTTTACTCAAGATCCTTGGACCTACAAGAGAGTACCGATGCTCTGATACCACTTGTTATCCAGAAATGGAGCCCAAGAGAGGGGTGAATTGGGTCTTTAAAAAATTTAAAGCAATAATGTGAAGATCTAGTGATGTTTGTGAGTAATAAATTTAATGCACTAGATTAAATGCAGCAGAAAGAAATAAATGGATTGCAATAAATAAAAAGCAAGAAAGAGAAGAGGCAATCACACACAAACACAAAGTTTATAGTGGTTCGGTGCAAACCTAGAACCTACATCCACTTTCCAAGCCATCCTTGGGAATTCCACTATAATCCAACCAAGATTACAGCCGACTTGTTTTTCAAATGGCTCACAAGTCAAAACCTTTGTTGGTTTTATCATCTAGGTTCACCAGCAAACCTTTACACTTGTTTTGTCTTCGGGCTCACAAGTTAACCCTAGTTGATTTTATCACATTGGCTCACCAACAAACCACAACAACCTTCTTTCAAGACACCCTTGAAAGCAAGGTCAAATCACAAGATAAAAGTAGATATACAATTTTAAAATAAAACAAACTCTCTTCAAGAGTAGAATAGAAGCATTAAAGCTCAAGTTGATGCTTTGTCTTGTCTCCTCCTTGAAATATTCTTCAAACTCTTCTTTTTGGAATGATGTAAGGATGGGCTTGTAAGCTTTTTCAGGGAATCAAACTTTAAATGGCTTTTGAAGTGAAGTTCTTGAGAGAATTTTGGCTTTTTGGCTTTCAATGGACTTCAATACCTCAAGAATGAAGTTGGTGAAGCTTAAATACAAAGAAAAACTTTCAAAAAATGGTTTGTGACCGTTTGAGCATCAAATCTAGCCGTTGGGAGCTTGAAAAGATGTTTCTGCAAGTCAGAAAAATAGATCTGTTAGGCCTGTCAGAATCCAAGTGTCGACACTTGGCTGTCAGGTGTCGATACTTGGCTGTCAGGTGTCGTCATTTAACTTCAAGGTGTCGACACTTGAACTTTCAAGTATCGACACTTGATTCACATGTGTCGACACTTAACACAAAAACACTCCATTAGCCAAGTTCATAAATTCAAAAAATCTCAGGCCTTGAGTCAACACTTGGAAACTTAAGTGTCGACACTTAAGTTTCAGGTATTGACACTTGAGTCCTGGGTGTCGACACTTGGCGTGCCAAGAAGTTTTTCTGTGTGCCAAATGCTGAAGTGTCGACACTTGACTTCCCAGGTGTCGACACTTGGTTCTGAAAAATTCATAATCAAGTACAAATTAAGCCAAAGACACAAGCATCAATTTTGAAACTTAAATAGAACATAAATAACCAATAATTGAATATGTAAAAGTCCTTTTTGCATGAAGAAGATGTCTTAAGTTACGAAAAATATTCTGTGCCACGGCGTGCCATGATACTTAAATTTTTCAGAATTTGAGGTTCTTGCTTCCTGAAAACTCATAACTAAAAGTAAACATTAGTATACAATATGTACTCAAGATTTTGGTATTTATCAAAATCACTAGGAGAGCCAACACCAACCCATTTTTTCATATAAATATTTTATTTTAAATTATGTTATTTTGGTTTAGTTAGGGTTAGCCCTTTTTACCAACAGTAATTAGGGTTTTACTTTTTTTGGCCTTTGGGGCCAAACCCTTTTTACTAAGTTGATTCACTTATTTACATGTCTTACCTTTTGATCAAATTGGGTTCCAATTGATCAAGTAGGGCTTTAGTTATTTAAT
Organism: Areca catechu; assembly: GCA_021397845.1. Lineage (NCBI taxonomy): Eukaryota > Viridiplantae > Streptophyta > Magnoliopsida > Arecales > Arecaceae > Areca > Areca catechu. Next base: position 153,244,942 of record CM038049.1, on the reverse strand, counting down.
TTTGAGTCTTGTAAAAATTAGTTGTTGAGTCTTGTAACACAAGGGGGACCTAATTGAAGACCCATATGACTCAAATCAAGACCCATATGCTAGCTCAAGACAAGCCCATGTGACTCCATGCGCTAGCACAAGTTTCTTGCCACATGTCATCCTATTTGATGCCACCTTCGTAAGACTTCTGGACAATACCTGCCATGTCACCAGGGGACATCAACACATGGCATGTCACTTGTATTTGGACATGCAACAAGATTAAGACATCATCACATGACAACATATGCCATTTCATTTTGGTCGGCCACTTAAGAAGAAGTTAGCACCTCTTATTTTTTTTAAGAGGAGTAAAGCAGAAGGAGATCTCCAAATTGGCACCTTCCACTCCATTCCTTCATGCCAAAACCAAGAAAGAAATCGGCCAATATTTCAAGGAGTTCCAAGTCATCTCAAGTCATCCAAGTGAAAAAGGTTGGAAGGTTTTCCTACTCAAGAGTTTTGATAAAACAGGTTGGAAGCTGCTTAAGTTCCTAAGACTCAAGAGTCTCACCAAAACTCTTAAGGCTTCTTCAATCCAAACTGAAGAGTCCACTCGCATACAGAAATCTAGATCAGCCCAACAAGCAAGAGTCCAAGATGCCCAGAAGTAGGACTCTAGGAGTTGTATTCCAAGGGAGCACAAGTATAGTCTTTGTGTCCCTTACAACACTGGTTATGGATCTATAAATACCCTATCAACCCTCCCTTTGTAATCAATTATTCATCAATATACAACGAAATTCTATCAAATTTTTTTTCTTTGCTGTGTGCATCATGGGGTGTGAGGCCGTTCCTTTATTCTACGGAACATTGCAGGGTGTAAGGCCCAACTTATCTAGCCATCAAGAAATCCAAATCCACCATTTCTAAACACTCCTTTCTTTCATTCTTTCCTTTCCATTACTGTTTTTAATTCGTGTTTCTTTCTTTGTTGAGTGTACAGGTAATCATGAATCGAAGCCAAGTTTTCTTGCCTCCAAACTAGCATCGCTTGAAAAATCAGAGCCCGGAATCGAATTCTTGAAACCCTACCGTGAAGATCTTGAGAGCCCCTTCAGATCCGATTCAGATGATCATATCTTCATTGGCAAAATCTAAACTAATTCCCTCCTCATAATTTCTGACTCGTTGAATAGATAATCCTAGTTTACGGTGGTTTTTTAACCACCAAATCCTGTTTTCTTTAATTAATTTGTAGGCTTACTTGTAGGCAAATACTAGAACTAGTTTCCTGTTTTGTTTTCTTTGAAGTTTTCTTTAAAATCTAAAAATATAAAAATATTAGTTTCTAATTTTCTCTGTTAATTAGTTATTAATTTCAATAATTTGGTTTTGGTTTTCTATCTTGCATCAAGAGGCCTTCAGTTCAAACAAAGAAAAAAAAAATTGAAAAGGAGACTTTGTCTCCTGCTTGTTCGAGCAAAAAGCTCACTGGAATAAGTGGGATGATGGCCATGGTTGGATGGGAGAAGGCCAGCAGAGCTATGGAGATTGGCGAGACTCTCGATTGGCCAAGCATATCCATAAAAATTTAAGGATTATCTCCTCCAAACTGATCCTTTAAATCTTTCCCTACATCATTTCTAATGGAATCAAGATCGAACCTCCACTGCCTTCTTTCCCATCTCCGGTGGTCGGTCACTTCCTTACCACTGCCAATAAGTACCCTTTCTCTCTTAGCAACTTTTAATTTTGTTTTGGACTTCATTTTGTGGCAGTAAGGGAGGAGCCCCATTTGATTTCTTGTCAGTGGCTGGATCGTCATCGACTATGCCAGGTGTGCTGCCCCGACCCTCGCCACATCCTGGCCATACCGGTCAAGCCGCCTCTTGCTTTTTCCTAGCCTCCCTAATAGGGAGGGTCGTGTTCGGCCACACAAGAAGAAAAATAGAGAAAGAAAGAAAGAAAGAAATGAAAAAAATGAAAAAAAGAAAGAAAGAAAATAATAATAATAATAATAATAATAAAGAGAAAAAGAGAGAAAAAAGAGGAGAGAGATGAGGAGAGAGAGAGGAAAGAGAAAGAAAGGGAGAGGGAAGAGAGAGCAAAATAAATAAACAAGTAATAAAATCTGTATCAACCTTTCTCATGATTTAGGCCGAGATCTAGACCTGACCAAGAACCTCTCTTTCTATTTTAATTCATTTTTTATATAAGATTATTTATGTAATTAAATTATTTTGCCAGAGTTTTTATCTCCTTCGTTGATAGAAGAGTATCAAAGTTAGGATTTTAATTTACAATATATTGGTAGAATTATTTTCGATAAGTTATATTGCTTCTAGTATTCTGCACCAAGCCTATTCTGTTTAAAAGATTAAATTATTAATGTGTTGTGTTTATATTATGAGTGTTATGGAATGTTGAACATGTGTATCTTAAAATAAGTTGTATTGAATTGCATAAATTATAATGTTTATTGATGTTGACGCTCTCTGGTCCGACTATGATTACACAACTTAGAATCTAGACTCCTTCCAGATCTCTAGTGGGGTGATCACTGGTAAATGATCAATAGACGGTATATATAGTTAGGAACTAGATTCCTTCTGAACCTAACCAGGTGGGTCGATCGCTGGCATATGCTGGGGATGCATATTTTTTACGTATAATATCAAAGCTAGTATCCTTTTGGACCTTTAATGAGGTGATCACTGGTACATGATCGATGGACGGTGTTGCCGCCCGGATCGTCATGGCCCGTAGCTGCTGATGGTGTCGAGGGTTGCGCGTCCGCCTACTCGGGATGCCTCTGGTGCCTCGGGACCTGCAAAAAATAATGTCAGTAACCCGGGCTAGGGATTCCGATGGGGGCGATCCGACGGTCAAGTCAGTGACGATCCAGGGAAACAGATCTTCTTGGTTGAGCCTTTGGATGAGCTCCACACTAGGAGGAGTGAGTGTAGTGTGTATGAAAGTAAGAGTGAGCTGGGAGAAATGGTGGCCAAGGTGGTCCAATCCTCCTATCTGGCCCTCTCTCCTTGTTTCTTTGCTTTGCTTTATTTTTTACTTACTCCAACTAAGTTTTTGCTTTGGCCTGCCTTGGGATCTTCCCATGCCGTCAGACGTGTGCGACGAGGTATCGTGCCATAGACGGGACGTCTCTCTTGTCAGGTAACTGGGGAAGCTTCCATGCGCTCTGACATTCCTTCTGCTTGCCCCACTCCTGGAAGCCTGGTAGGGCCTCGGTTGGCGGGTCGCCATCCTCGGACTCGTGCCCTCCAGTTGGGTCTTTTTCCTGGAGGTACGGCAGGTTGGTGGAGGGCATGGCACCTTGATGTGAGTTTCCTTTATTTCTGGTGTGAATGACGGCCGTGGGCATTAATGGCGGCATGGCGGGTGCTGATGTACGGCCCTTGGGGGGGCCGCCATCGTTCTTGGAGTGGAGGCGCCGCACTCTTGGTGGTTGGTGCCTCTGTCTGAGTTAGGAACCGAGCTGGAAAGGTGGGGCCCGCCTCCGACAGGATCACTTTGAGGTGGTTTGGCTGGGCGGAGGAGGGTTGAGCTCGACTCCGGGCTAGCGGAGCTCGGCTTCAGACGAGCTCGACCTGATGGAGGTGGGCGGGGTGCCACCCAGCCCAGGGGATTCGACCTCGGAGGGGGCCCTCGTGGTGGAGGAGACTTGAGCTCGACTCCTAACCACGGGGCCCAACCTCAAGGGGTCCGCCTGGGTGGGGACTTGTACTCAGCTCTAGCCTAGGCATCCCGATCCGGCAGGGACCGACCTAGCGGAGGATGGAGCTCGGCTTCGACGGGCGATCCCGTTGCTCCGTGGGAGCTCAGCCCGGTGAAGGGGCTCATATTGGAAATCCAGCGTGGTGCCCGATGGGGACTCCACATCAGTTTGCCCGCCCTATGTCAGCGATCTAGCCACATCATTTGCCCCCCACTCCCGAGGCTCGTTAACGCGCATCGCTCGGGGCGAAGGGAGTAATTACGATGCTGACATGGAAAGGCAAAGAAATCTGGTGTAATAATGATCGATATTGGTGGCGCTTCGCACGGCGGTCCTTCGAGCCTGTGCGGGGGTGCCACGCGGCCACGTCTGAGGAGTAGTTATGGCGAGCACGGAAGTCAGAGCGACCACGGTTGGATTGAGGTGTTGGCCCCATCGATCGGCAACACGTGGCGAGCATCTCTTGGGGGAGCCGTAACGGTACGGTCGGGCGTAGGTTACCTCGAAAAGAAGGGTAGGTCTTTCAAAACTTACTTTCTTTCAAATCTTTCATGCCCAGCGTCATACAGAGGTCTTCTCCTTCTCCTTCTCCGGCCATCATCGTCCCCCTAGAATCTTAGCAGGTTAGCTTCTTCTTCCTCTCCCTTCTCGTTGACTAGGAGTCGTCATAGGTCTTCCTTTGCCATTCTCTTCTTCTTCCATGGATCGTTTTGGTCCGAACTTCCGTCCCTCCTGCCAAGTCGAGGCCGGACCTTCCTGGTCGAGGACTCCTTCCTCCTCCGACAAGGAGAGGGAAGCGGCACATTACAAGTTCAGTAGGAGACCTTCCTATGGTCCTGTAGCCATTATGGAACCTGGGTATGCTCCCCCACCTCGCCTGGCTCTCCTTCCCACTCCTCCTCCTGCTCCTGTTCTTGAACCCGAGCCTTCTCGGTCGACGGGTCCCGGAGGGATTGCTTCGACGATCACCGCCGAGGATCTCGTGACCATCCGGGGTGCCTATGACATTCTTTAGTCCATTCACCTTTCTGTTCCTCGTCCGGTGGAGTGGGTCACATCTAGTGGCCCTCGGCGGATCGCTTTCAATGAGGAGGCCTTCGCTGGGGGTCTCCGATTCCCTGTCCACCTATTTTTTCTCTCCTTTCTGACCAACTACCATCTTGTTCTCGCTCGGTTGGTCCCCAATGCCATCAGTACGATCTTCTGCTTCATCGTTCTGTGCCACTTCCACGAGATTGTCGCCCGTTTTTCTCTGTTTATGATCTTTTTCATCCTAAAACGCCATCCTACCGAGGAGGGGTGGTGGTCCCTTTCTTCTCGCCCTCGGGACATTAGGTTCGAGCTCCACTCTTCCATCAAGGGATGGAAGAGTAGGTACTTCTTTGCCTCGGTCGAAGGGATCGATTGGATTTGGAGCGATCCAGATCGGTCTCCCAATAGGAACTCCTCTGTCGAAGCAGCTGACCTCGACCTGTACGAGCTGCTCAGATCGGTCGAGATCCCCTTGCTTGAGGTCCTGCTGTCGGAGCGGAATCTTCACGAGGCTGGGGTCGGCTCGACACAGGGGTTGGGTGAGTTCGACTTGGCCACCCCTTCTCTTTTTCTTTCTCTTCTTTTTTTTTACTTGGGATTGATCATGTCTTCTCTAGTGCAGAGATGAAATTCTCCATGGATGAGCTGCTCTCGTTCTTCAAGGAACGAGAGCAGGTAGTTGAGGCCGGCGAGCCCGCTCCAAAGAGGGCTTGTGCCAACGATGGTGCGAAGCCGGTGTAGGTCGAGCTGGATGCACCGGTTCCAGAACAAAGGCAGAAGAGGGCGGCCGAGTCTGTCCATGAGCCTTCAGGGCAGTGCGACCCGGTCTCGGCACCCGAGCCCGAGATGGTCATCCATGCCAGGTCGGCCGCCGCTGCCGCCAGGGTAGGAGCCCCCACTCCAGAGGTCGTCGACGTCGAGGAGGACGGGGAGCTGAAAGAAACAAGACCGGCACCCCAGGCGGGGCCCGAAGCGGCGTTGAGCTCGCATCTGGCGTTGAAGATGCCTTCCGCTGCTGAAAGGTTCGAGTCGGCGGAAAAGAGGGACAAGGACTACCACCGAGTCCCCTTCCGACTGGGGCCCAACATCTCCTTGATGAAGGACCCGAGCCTCGCCAAGCGGATGATGGACTTCTTAATCCAGTCCTGCGACCGGTGGGAAGGGAGCAGGAGACTTCTGGGTGACGTCGTCAGCTCGTCCTTCGCCAATCTTTACACCGTAAGTTCTTTTTCGCTTTCCTTGATTTCTTCTGACCTTTTTCAGCACCGTGGCTAACGTGCTTCCTTTAATGCAACAAGGCAAAAAACTGATCCTCATCCGCGATTAGTGTCACAACTGGACGAAAAGGGACAAGGAGTGATAGGCGGAGCTCAAGTCTCTGAGGGCCGAGGCAGGTCGGAAGGATGAGGAGACCCGGGAGGCTATCCTGAAGGTTAAGCGCCTCCTGGCCGAGGTCGCTGACGCTGCCCGGATCAAGAAGGAGCTCGAGGGAGAGCTCGAATCGAAGAGGAGAAGGCTGAAAGAGCTTCGGGCCAAGTTAGAGGCGGCAAGGGAAAGAGCCACCTCTGCCGAGAAGAAGGCGGCGGTCGCTGAGAAGAGGGCCGCGGAGGCGGAGGAGAAGGCTACCGCCGCAGTCCGTTCCACTGAGACCGTCGAGAAGGAGATGGCGATGGCGATCCGGCAGGCCGAGCGTGCTGGGGAGCAGCGGGAGGAGGTGAGGCGCCGGGCAGAGGCCGCAAGGAAGGAGGTCGCCGATGCGATGGCCACTTTCAAGGCCACCCCTGAATATATAAAGGACTTTAAGGAGGCAGCAACGGACTCCTTCGCCAAGGGGTTCGCCTACTGCCGCACTCAGCTGCATGGGATCCTCTCCGAGGAGCGACTGGCTGTGCTCCGGGCCCCCGGCAAGAAGGCTCCAGCTCCGGCGGTGGCTGCAGCAGGGCAGGGAGCCACTCCAACCGGGTCTCTCCTAAAGGTGGCCCCGGAGATAGCTAAGTCAGCCTTGGTGGTGGCGACGGCTGGACCAGCACCGCAGGCGGAGACAGCTGAGTCGGTCCCCTCGGTAGCAGTAGCTGAATCAGTCCCTCCGGTGAAGGCCACTCAAGAAGGCACCCCCGTAATAGAGGTGGAGGAGGGGAAAGTTCTAGCCGTGCACCGCCCAGGGAAGGAGCCAGCTCAGTAGGATGGGACCTCTTGTAATAATTTTTCTTTTTTGGTTGGATCGGGCTGCCTTGCCTGTTAGGGCCCGGAAGATAATGTAACATGCTTCTTTTTAATTAATGAAAGATTGTTCAGCCAATATGGCTTCTTCCTTTTATTGTGGTGTGAATGTCTTCTGTCCCCCCTTTCTCCTCCCTTTTCTTTTCTCTTCTCTTTCAGCGTGGGGGGAGGTCGGAGAGGGGAGCTCCATCTTGTATAGGCTCGGGCCTCACCGTCTTGGAGCTGGGCTCGGAGACGTGCTGGTCGGAGAGCTGGGCTCCGAAACTTGGTTGCCTGAGGACATGGCTCAGGAGTTGCCATCTTAGAGCTGGGCTCAGAGACGTGCTGGCCGGAGAGCTGGGCTCCGGAACTTGGTTGCTCAAGGACATGGCTCAGGAGTTACTGTCTTGGAGCTGGGCTCGGAGAAGTGCTGGCCAGAGAGCTGGGCTCCGAAACTTGGTTGCCTGAGGACATGGCTCAGGAGTTGCCATCTTGGAGCTGGGCTTGGAGACGTGCTGGCTAGAGAGCTGGGCTCCGGAACTTGGTTGCCTGAGAACATGGCTCAGGAGTTGCCGTCTTGGAGCTGGGCTCGGAGATGTACTGGCCGGAGTTCTGGCTTGGCACCGGAGGACTTTTCTCCAGGCTTGGATGCCGAGGAGCTGGGCTCGAGGCTTGAGTGCCTGAGGGCTTCTCAGGTCTTGGTGCCGGAGGACTCTTCTCCGGGCTTGGATGCCGAGGAGCTAGGCTCGAGGCTTGAGTGCCTGAGGGCTTCTTAGGTCTTGGTGCCGGAGGACTCTTCTCTGGGCTTGGATGTCGAGGAGCTAGGCTCGAGGCTTGAGTGCCTGAGATCTTCTCAGGTCTTGGTGCCGGAGGACTTTTCTCCGGGCTTGGATGCCGAGGAGTTGGGCTCGAGGCTTGAGTGCCTGAGGGCTTCTCAGGTCTTGGTGTCGGAGGACTTTTCTCCGGGCTTGGATGCCGAGGAGCTGGGCTCGAGGCTTGAGTGCCTGAGGGCTTCTCAGGTCTTGGTGCCGGAGGACTTTTCTCCGGGCTTGGATGCCGAGGAGCTAGGCTCGAGGCTTGAGTGCCTGAGGGCTTCTCAGGTCTTGGTGCCGGAGGACTTTTCTCCGGGCTTGGATGCCGAGGAGCTGGGCTCGAGGCTTGCCTCCCGGAGAGCTGGGTCCCGGGCAGCGATATTCCTGTAAGGCAAACAACCCGTTGTGCAAAGGAAAGTCTTTATTTCTAGTGGACGAAAAACTTACATTACTGGTAGTATCTCCTTAAATTATAAGCATTCCATGTCCGGGGAAACATGGCACCATCAAGGTCTTCGAGATAGTAGGCCCCATGTTAGAGGGCCTCAGCCACTTTATAAGGGCCTTTCCAGTTTGGCGAGAGCTTGCCGCACTTCCGGGGTTGAGATGCCTCAGCCCGGTGCAGTACCAAGTCGCCAGGTCAGAAATTCTTCAGCTTCACCTGCGTATTGTAATATCGGACGACCCGTTGTCGGTATGCTGCCATCCGAAGTCGGGCTTTGTCCCTTGTTTCTTCTAGGAGGTCTGGATTGAGCAAGAGGTGCGCCGAGTTCTGCGTCTCGTCATACTGCTGCACCCGCAATGTGGGCACTCCGAGCTCAATTGGGATTACTGCTTCAGCACCGAAGACGAGGTTGAAGGGCATTTCACCCGTCGCCATTCTGGGCATGGTGTGGTAGGCCCATAGGATGCTTGGAAGTTTCTCTGCCCATCTTCCCTTTACCTGGTCCAACCTGATGCGAAGTCCTTGAAGGATGGTCCGATTGGTCACCTCGACTTCCCTATTTGTCTGGGGGTGAGCAACAGAGAAGAACCAGTGTTGGATGTCGTGTTCAGCGCAGAATCCTTCGAACTCCCGATTGTCAAACTGTCACCCGTTGTTGGTGATGATGCAATTGGGTAGTCAAAAGCGGCAGATGATAGACTTCCAGAAGAATTGCCGAACATTGGCTTCTGTAATCCGAGCTAGCAGCTCCGCCTCGATCCACTTGGTGAAGTAGTAGATCGTCAGTAGCAGGAACTTTCGCTGCCCTGGCATGGTGGGGAACGGTCCCAGAATGTCCATCCCCCACCATGCGAAAGGCCAAGGGGATGACAGTTGGGAGATTAGTACAGCCGGTAGGCGCTGTATGTGGGAATGGCACTGGCATTTGTCACACTTTTTGATGAAGTCGGTGGTGTCTTCCCTCATCGTCTCCCAGAAGTATCCCTCCCGAAGAGCCTTGTACGCCAGGGTCTTCCCCCCCACATGGTTCCCACAGAGGCCCTCGTGTATCTCTCGGAGCACAAAAGTTGCCTCCGTGGGTCTGAGGCACTTCAAAAGCGGGTAGGAGTAAGATCGGCGGTAGAGATGACCGTCCATTAAAACAAAACGAGTGGCCTTCCTTCTAATAAGGCCGGCTTCTTTGCGATCCTCCGGCAGGAGGCCATCCTGGATGTACTTGATGTACTTGTCCATCCAGCTCAGCTCGTCGGCTACTTGTTGTACTTCCTCTGGGCTTTCATAGCTTGGATTCTCAAGATACTCGATGTAGGCGCGTCCTAGGGATGAGTCCGGTAGGGTTGCGAGCCTCGACAATGCATCCGCCCGAGCATTTTCTCCCCGAGGGATGTGGAAAATGCAGAAGTAACGGAAGCCCGTCGTGCTCAAACGAACCTTCTCCAGGTACCTCACCATCTGGGGATCTCGGACCTCGTACTCTCTAGAGACTTGCCCGGCAACCAATTGAGAGTCAGTGAAAACCTTTAGGCTTCTGACGCCCAACTCAAGGGATACCTTTATGTCCACGAGGAGCACTTCGTACTCTGACTAGTTGTTCGTGGCGGCAAACTTGAAGCGGAGAGCGCATTCCGTTACTACTCCATCGGAATTAGCGAGGATGAGGCCCGCTCCACTTCTGCCAGAGTTGGAGGCACCGTCCGCGTGGAGGATCCATGGGTCCTCTCACGGTCCGTGCTCAGCTTGGTTCTCTGGGGTCCTCCACTCTGGCACCTCGGGGGGCCCTGTACATTCGACCACGAAGTCGGCAAGGACTTGGACTTTCTAAGATGACCTCGATCGGTATCCGATGTCAAACTCGCTTAGCATCATGGACCATTTAGCCAGTCTCCCGGAAGTCTCGGGGTGGCTCAGTATGGTCCTCAGCAGCTGATCGATCACAACCGTGATGGGATGTGCTTGGAAGTAGGGCCTAAGGTGCTTAGCAGACATAATTAGTGCAAAAATGAGTTTTTTTGAGTGGGTATACTCGATCTCCGCATCGCGGAGGATTTTGCTGGTGTAGTATACTAGCTTTTGAGATCCGTGTTGATCTGCACGGACGAGGACCGAGTTGATGGCCCCGGGTGTAACCGCCAGGTAGAGTAGGAGCTCTAACCCCTCTTCCGGTCTGGATAGCAGAGGTGGAGAGGCTAGGAACTCCTTCAGCTTTTCAAAGGTCATCTTGCACTCCTCGGTCCAGGTGAAGTCATGCATTTTGTGCAACACCTTGAAGAAAGGGAGGCAGCGGTCCGCCGACCTCGAGATGAAATGGCTTAAGGCTACTACCCTCCCTATCAAACGTTGAACTTGCTTCTTGGATGTTGGGTGCTCCATATCAAGGATCGCTTGAACCTTCTCCGGGTTCACTTCGATGCCTCTCTGGGTGACCATAAAGCCAAGGAACTTTCTGGCCATCACTCCGAAAACGTACTTTGTTGGATTGAGCTTCATTTGGTGCTTTCGGAGATTGTGAAAGGCTTCGTCGAGGTCGGCGATGTGGTCTGAGCTCGGTTTGCTCATGACGAGCATATCATCTACGTACACTTGCACGTTCTGGCCAATCTGGCCCTTGAAGACCTTGTTGACAAGATGTTGGTACATGGCTTCGACATTCTTCAAGCCAAAGGGCATCATCCTGTAACAGTACGTCCCTCGATCGGTAATGAAGGCCGTATGCTCCTCGTCCCTCGGGTGCACCCGGATCTAATTGTACCCGGAGAATGCATCCATGAAGGAGAGCAGCCTGTGCCCTGAGGTGGCGTCTACCAACTGGTCTATCCTTGCAGAGGGAAGCTATCCTTTGGGCATGCCTTGTTAAGGTCGGTGTAATCTACACAGATCCTCCACTTGTCATTGTTCTTCTTCACCATCACCAAGTTCGCCAGCCAGCTCGGGTATTGCACCTCTCGAACAAAGACGGCGGCCAAGAGCTTCTCTACTTCCCTATTGATGGCCGCCTGCCTTTCTGGGGCGAAACTCCTCTTCTTTTGTCGAACCGGTCTGTGCTTCGGATTGACGTTGAGCTTGTGGGTAATGTCTTCAGGGGGAATACCTGGCATGTCCGCCGCTGTCCAGGCGAACACATCTGCATTCGCCCGCAGGAACTCCAACAGTGGAGCCTTTTCCCTCTTGGGTAGCTAGGCTCTGATCTGCACGGTCTTCGTCTGGTCGGCCCTGAGCTGGTAAGGAAGTAGGCACTCGGCCGGGCCTCTCCTAGGGTCCTGAGCCCTCTAGTCGAGCTCGTCTGCCTTGGAGTCCTCCTCGGGTGCCCGGGCCCTGGGGAGGGTTTGGAAGCAGTGCTGCACCGGCTGAGGCACGCCCCTCATCTCCCCCATACCACAAGGGGTTGGGAATTGTACAAGCAATCTCTTGGTAGAGACAACAGCATCGAGGAGATTGAGCCCAGGTCGGTCCAAAATAACATTGTAAGGCAAAGGAAGCCTGACAACCGTGAACGTCATCATGACGGTACTCTGCCGAGGTAGGGTCCCAGCAGTGACTGGGAGGGTAACTTCTCCCTCGACCCTTATGGAGTCTCCCGTGAAACCAACAAGAGGGGTATGTATAGGCTTCAGCTGAACAGAGGAAAGATTTATCTTGGAGAAGGCATCGTAGAAAAGCACATCCATGAAGCTTCCACTATCTACCATTATGCATTTTACAGGATGGTTTGCAATCATCATCTCGATGACCACAGCATCATTATTTACATTTCTCTCCCCATCATCCCTTTCCCTCATAAAGGGGAGTACAACCTCAGGATGCCTTGCCCCCCAGGCCCTCTTGGGAGTGCGCTCAGCTCCCCAGTGTATCATTCCCACCGGCTTCTCGGTAGGGCGATTGTCGACCGCCGGGACTGGTGGGAGGGCGACGAGCACCTGGGATTCCGGTTGAGATCTGCCCCCCCCATATATCTTCCGAGGTAACCCCTCTTAATGAGCTCTTCGATTTTTTATTTGAGATTGCGGCACTCCTCGGTATCGTGGCCGTGGTCACAGTGGAAACGACAATACTTCATCTTGTCATGGCTAGAGGACGGCTTCAATGGTGGTGGGTGCCTCAGATAGGTCTCGCCCTCGATCTCCATGAGGATCTTCATTCTCGGGGTGAGGAGGGGGTGAAATTCCCCTCAGAGGTGGGAGCGCTTCTTAGCCTTGGTCCCAGCCGGGAGCTCTGAGCTGGCGGTCCTGGCCTCCGTGTCCCTGACGCCTCGGCTGGTGCTGGCTTCTTCAGCGACCACCCATCGAGCTCCCGCCTTGTTTGATCCACCTCCTCGGCGCAGATGTATTTCTGAGCTCGGAAGAGGAGCTTGGAGTAAGTTTTCGGGGGCTTCTTGTCAAGCGAGTAGGTCAGGCGAGAAGTCCTGAGCCCTCACTTCAGAGCCAGCATTGCGACCAGCTCCTCCAGGTTGTAGATCTCCAGCGTGGCAGCCTTGAAGTGAGCTACGTAGTCCCATAGCAGCTCGCAGTCTTACTGCTTGATAGAGAAGAGGCTGTCTGCCTCCCGTGGTGTCTTCCGACATGCATCAAAGTGAGTCACGAACCTCTGCCCCAACTGGGTAAAGGAATTGATGCTTTCTGGCTCGAGACGGGCGAACCATACCCGAGCCGCCTTCCAGAGAGTAGCGGGAAAGGCGATGCATAGGAGGGCGTCAGTGGCCCCCTGGACCCTCATGAGGGTCTGGTAGCTTTCTAGGTGGTCCAGGGGATCGGTGGTCCCATCGTAAGGATCCACCTGTGGCATGCGAAACCGGTGGGGAATCGGCTTCGCTTGGATCTCCTGGGAGAACGGAGGGCGGACATCGTAGCCCGCTGGCTCGCTGGTGGAGCCGGGCAAGTTAGCAAACCGATGGGACAGCTCTGCTAGTTTGTGATCATGCTCCTCCAGGCGCTTCTCTACCATGCGCCTGATAGCTTCATCTGTCAACCCCTCTACTGAGAGAGGCGGGGAGGGTGACACGGGTGTGCGGTGCCCATGATGAGGGGCTTTGCCCTTCCTACCTTGGCGGGGTTTAGATGCCCCCCAGTCAAGGTGCGGTGAGTAGCTCTCTTCGTCGATGGACCTAGCCCGTTGTCGCTTCATCGGGGCTTGGCAACTACCCCGAGGGTCTGTAACAGCCCGCGGCTGCGAAGGCCTCCCATGGAAGGAATGCAGGCTATCGCGGGGTGCTGCAGCGTGGGCCGCAAAAATCTCTGGCTGCTGGTGGGTAGCCAAGGACCGATGCTGATGTTGGAGCTGGCGCACTACTGCAGTGGGAGTGTGCATCTACTGAGCAAGTGCAGTCAGTTGAACTTCTAGCGGAGGCGGTTGAACCGAGGCCGGTGGCTCCATCTCTGGACCGTGCGGGTTCCCGTGGGAAGGGGACACTTCTGCACGGCTGGGAGAGGCTCCCTTCGCCCGTGTGGTCACCATCATCTCGACAAACTGTCCGAGTGGGGCCTGAACTGGATCGAGAGTCGTTCTGCCCCCTACCTGGCATGCTAATCTGTTGTCGCACAGATCGTCATGGCCCGTAGCTACTTATGGCATCGAGGGTTGCACGTTCGCCTACTCGAGATGCCTCCGATGCCTCGGGACCTGCAAAAAATGACGTCAATGACCCGAGCCGGGGATCTGACGAGGGCGCTCCGACAGTCAAGTCAGTGATGATCCAAGGGAACAGATCCTCCTGGTTGAGCCCCTCTGGATGAGCTCCACACTAGGAAGAGTGAGTGTAGTGTGTATGAAAGTAAGAGTGAGCTGGGAGAGATGGTGGCCGAGGTGGTCCAATCCTCCTGTCTGGCCCTCTCTCCTTGTTTCTTTGCTTTGCTTTATTTTTTACTTACTCCGGCTGAGATTTTGCTTTGGCTTGCCTCGGGATCTTCCCATGCCATCAGACATGTGCGACGAGGTATCGTGCCATAGACGGGACGTCTCTCTTGTCAGGTAACTGGTGAAGCTTCCATGCGCTCTGACATTTCTTCTGCTTGCCCCACTCCTAGAAGCTTGGCAAGGCCTCGGTTGGCGGGTCACCGTCCTCGGGACTCGCGCCCTCCGATCGAATCTTTTTTTTGGAGGTACGGCAGGTTGGTGGAGGGCATGGCACCTTGATGTGAGTTTCCTTTCTTTCTGGTGTGAATGACGGTCGTGGGCATTAATGGCGGCATGGCGGGTGCTGTTGTATGGCCCTCGGGGGGCCCGCCGTTGTTCTTGGAGAGGAGGTGCCGCACTCTTAGTGGTGGTGCCTCTGTTTGAGTTGGGGACTGAGTTGGAAAGGTGGGGCCCACCTCCGACAGGCTCACTTCGAGGTGGCTCGACTAGGTGGAGGAGGGCTGAGCTCGACTCCGGGCCAGCGAAGCTCGGCTTCGGACGAGCTCGACCTGACGGAGGTGGGCGGGGTGCCGCCCAGCCCAGGAGATTCGACCTCGGAGGGGCCCCTCGTGGTGGAGGAGACTTGAGCTCGACTCCTGACCACGGGGCCCGACCTCAAGGGGTCCACCCCAGGTGGAAACTTGTACTCGGCTCTGGCCTAGGCATCCCGACCCGGCAGGGACCGACCTGGCGGAGGACGGAGCTCAACTTCGGCAGGTGGCCCCGTTGCTCCGGGAGAGCTCAACCCGGCGAAGGGGCTCATGTTGAAAATCCAGCATGGCACCCGATGGGAACTCCACGTCAGTTTGCCCACCCTACGTCAGCGATCTAGCCACATCAAACGGTATATGTAGTCATAATCTAATCTCTTTCGAGATTAGCCACGGGCCGATCATGGCCCTAGTCAGAAAGACTAGGAGAGTAAAGAAAAAATAGATGGACATCCATGGTTATTGTTATTTGAAATATACTGTATTTAAATGTGCATATTGAAAAATGGTATTGATTATTTTACTATGTCTGATTGGCTTATGTATATGGATTATTATTGAAATATTTAATATATAAATTAGAGGTTATGATAACTTATTGAATCTGTAAAGCTTATTTCTTGTTTCTTGTATTTATTTTACCGATCTAGAATGTCATATGTGCATTAGGACCCGTCAATGAGGAACTTAGGATTTAGATGTTATTTTCTTAGTTAATTACATTTATTATGGATTTTTAGTTAAATTTCATTTTTTTTTTAATCTTGATGGAAAAATTCTATTATTAAATAAAATGATTAGTGAACTTGCAATCTAACATTGTCTAATTATTTATAGTAAAAGTAGGACTTGCATGTCTGATTGGATTAAACACTAAGGAGATATGGTTGTTTGTCATATACCTAGTTTGGACCTCGAGCTGGGGCGTGACAATTAGCCTCTCCTAAATTCAAAGAAAAAAAAGAGAGTTATTCATGGTCTCTTTATCAAGCTGACTAAGGATTAGCCTCGAGCTCGTTTAATTAGAAAACAAGGCAAACCAAATTGACTAATAAACAAACCAAGCATGAGTGCCATGGAATTGCAAAAATCCAAGGTGAGGCTTCTTGACTTGGTTCAATATATAATAAACTTGCTTAATTCACAAATAAGTTAAATTTTTAGAAAAGGTCAAATATATATTAGCTTAAATAATATTTTCACAAGAATATATTACAAGTCAAATCTTGGTAGCCTAGGACTAGACTTGGCTCAAATTACTATTTGCATTGCCACTTAGGTTTTACATGGGTGTATCTATTGATTGTCATGTCTCAAATACTCTATTTTAGCATTTTGACAAAAGTTGGGTCTATGACATCACCATCTAGATAGATTGTTTTCTTTATTCAAATAAAAGAAATAATATGTTGTCCACAAAACATCCGAGAATAATGAAGAGCTCAATGAGAAATCTGGTTAGGTTGGAAAACAAGGCAATAGTTATGTTAGAAATGCTTTCCACCCCTTGAGTAGGAGCACATCATAGCTTTTAGCTATTTTTTTGACCTGATCTTGGAGAGCACGCTTTTCTCGGTCATCTAACATCTATCCTATATTCTTTTCTCAATTTCTAAGGTATCATCCAATGCTTATGCCCATGGTATAAGTACCTTCCAAAGTTTGAACCGGAAACATCTCCTGAAGTGAGGGAAGATACGAGCATCGGAGCATTTACCCAACTAACCTTTTATCTAAAATATTTTGTTTGGTACGTTATGTGAATATTTAACTAGAGATCAGAAATAAGCTACTTAATTCTTCTGTGCAACTTAGAATTCCTGATGTCAAATATGACCAAAACCTAGGTCTTAGATTAGATTTTAGATGTCTTCTAAACCCGCTTAGTTGAGTTAAATTAGGTTCCTTTTGAGTTAGGTCCATGCAGAATCTAAGTTCAAAGCACTAGACCTAGATATTTGATTTATGATAGTTGGATCCACACAAGTCCATTATACGTACTTAGGTCTTGTTTGGTATATCACTAGTGATGTGAATACTAGGATGATGTAAGCATTAGAGTGATGTGCAAGTAATGGAATAATACATGATCACTATATTTGATATATCACTGGAATATTACTGGGAATAGAACTTCACCATATTTAGTATATCAGAAAGTAGTGCTAGTGATAATGTATAAAATATCATAGCTAGTCTTACACATTAGTATGTTATAATTATTCTACAACTTGATTAAACATTCTTCATTCACAACTCCTCATAAAAATATGTAATAGTTATAGTAGTAATAATAATTATAATTATAATTATCACTGTTGTTGCTACATGCTGTTGTCATTATTATTGTTGTTATTATTAATATAGAAATATTTATTTAAAATTATCAAGGATAAATTTATCTAAATTTTTACTAACTAGGAATATTTTTGTTCCAAAATAATTTTAGCACATCATCAATATCCGGTGATGTACTATCACCTAGGATAAGTATGGTGATAGTATTACTGTATAATGTAGTAATGTTATCACTGAATTTATTGCTGGATCCTTCATCACTGGATGAAATTTTATAATGCCGAATAAGATGATCACATCACCTAACTTATATCACTGAAATAATGTGAAATATTGCTTTGCATCTTAACTAGAGATCATGGTCATGAGTAGGAACTTAGCATTGCTGAGTTAAAGTTTTCATGTTTTAATGTTGGCAACCTGGCTCTTATGATAACTATGTTTGTTATTATTTTGTGATCTTTGTTCAATATCAAAATAATTCTTGAAGTGCTATATCTTAAATTATTACAAGGCCATATATAATTTAATTACTAATGTATTTCTTTTTATATTTAATGTTAGAAAGTGTTGGAGGCAAACACTCTTAACCTTAGAGAAATAGCCTTTTTCATTCAATTAATCATCTAAATTTATTGCTTAAAAATCTTATCTGGAATCACCACTTTCTAAAACTATGGTTTTACAAGCATCTAAAACTTGGATGCATCTAGCGTGTTGCAGATGCAATATTGAGAGGAGAATTGCAGATGCAATATTGAGAGAAGAAAGTTATATTCTATGGATTTTACTATAGTAATATATTATAATATATTGTAAAAAGTTATGAGATATTTGAACCATCCAATAGATTAGGGTATTTAATTAGAGTATTTTATTCCTAACATGCTAGCTACAAGTTACTAGCTCCTCATTTTTTATTTAAAAAATATTATTTTTATTATTGATCCTTTTTATATTTTAAATATATATTTTTTAATATTTTTTCTAAGCATTGGATGGGGATGGTGAAGAGGGAGGGGAGAAGGGAGTTGAGGTGGTGGCGGCACCGAAGAGAGAGGGTGAAGGGAGTGTAAGGGGGAAGAGTGCCAAAAAGAGAGGCGGGGGAGTAGAGGGAGGCGACGATAGATGACAAGGAGTGGAGGGGAGCAAGGTGCTCTAGGAGGTTGGTAGGGAGTGGATTGGAAGTTAGAGTGGTGGCGTGGTGCCATTTTTAGATAGTACAACAAGTAGGTCATTGGGGAGAGTGGTGATGCCGCCTCCTTCTATATCATCCTTGGATTTGTTAGCTCTGTCTCCTCCGTTTGCCATGGGCTTAGCGGAGAGTCCTTCAATGGTGCAATGGAATGGCCACAATGCATGAACTTCAGAAATCTTGACACTATTATACAGTGGCAAGCACTAGAGTATATATTAGCATTCCAATACTATAACAAGATGTTATCAGGATAACCTAAGTGTCCCCCACCTCTCCTTCCATGCCCTTAGTCTCTTGCCCAGCCCCCCTCCTCTTTTTGCTCTTCTCCTTTTTGATCTCTTCCTCATTTATGGCCAACCTCCCACCCTCTTCCTCCTCTTCCAAACTCGATTCACTTAAGTTCAAGAGCTCCACCTAACATTTCACCTCCATTTGCCATGCCTTGATCCACTACCTTATATGACTCCATGCTAAAGGTGCAGGCATTAGGCTAACAGAAGAGATGGTTCTTTAAAAAGAGCCCCTCAACTTTGATAAAATTACAATCCCTACCATTTATGTTTGTATGAAAACAATCTTGGATTTTAGAAAAAAATTATTACACCAACTATAGACATGAGTGGATATAGCAATTGCTAGTGGATGAATCTTGACCATCCATGTTGAATTAGATGGTCAGAATT
Source organism: Areca catechu (assembly GCA_021397845.1). Lineage (NCBI taxonomy): Eukaryota > Viridiplantae > Streptophyta > Magnoliopsida > Arecales > Arecaceae > Areca > Areca catechu. The sequence continues at coordinate 153,226,189 of CM038049.1, read as the reverse complement.
TAGACTTCGATAAAAAATAATTTGATCCTTTGGAGAACCATAGAAATCTCTATTTTATATTATCTCATTCTTGAAAAGCAAATGGTCCTTATCGACCACTATCTTTATCATCGAAGATGCCTTGACACCATCCATGCCTCCATAGTCCACCAAGAACTTATATACACTTTTCTTTCCTCTCTACCTTTTAACAAGTCTTTTGTATTAAAAGTTTGTACAAACCAAGTTGCAACAATATGATACATGATGTTATTTTTTGATAATTTTTTAAGATTCTCGATATGATAACCTAACCTTTTTGACTAAGCGAGACCGGGCCATATGACCCTATAGATTAGCTTGGCTGAGAGACCAAGCACATCATCAATTTGGCGAGCAAGGTGGCAATATTTATGAAGGGAATGGGGTATGGGGATTGAGCGCAATTACAATTACAAAATCATGGTGCAAGCGTGGAATGCTCATTCAAGGGAGTAGATGAGCATGGATCCTGACTGTGCACACATGATCACTAAAAATTGCCAACTACTTTTTTTTTATCTCCCTTCCCTTATTTTCATGCTTGTCACTTTCCCTTCTCTATCTCACTCTGATGTCCAATCATTTGTTATCATTGTTGTCCTTTCTAGGCACGAAGCTCCTCCTGTTAAGTCAAGTTGGATGATCAATGATCAGACCACCCATCCTCTCATGTTTCAAAGGTAAGTGGCCTCCTTTCTTCCTCTCTTTTTCCCAACTTCACATTATTAAATCCATCTAACCTTTCTCCTCCACCCTGCCATTATTTGAAACATCGAGCATCCCTGCCAACCTCCATGTTTAGCCAAGCAATCAACTGAATCCCCCCATAATGATCTAAGGCCACCATCTAATTAGAGACCAATCTAAGCCTCACTATCATCGAACCCTACCCATGTACTCCTTGGTAACTTTTTCCTTTATTGTTCCCCAGCCTTTCCTCTATAGGGTATCAAGTTTTAACTAACCCCCAAGAGACTAAATACCATATCCAATCAGCAAATTGTTGAAAGAGCCCTAAATATTTTCCCTTCCCATGCACCCCCTCTATTGCATTAGCTCTATCCAATTGCTAAGCCACAGATTTACCCCTGTGGCCTCTCTAGAATCCTCCTTGTGGTTTGGTGTATATTTGTTTCTCTTTGATCCCATCCCTATGATGCCACCACCACTTGATTATCTGTGATGGCGTTGTATTAAATTTATCCTCTTCTAGCTTTAATTGATCTATTGATAGCTTCGAACATGCTATCCTAACTCGTATCCCTGATTTAGCTGGTTGCCACTCAGATTTGATTGAATTAGGGATGCTAACATCACCACCTAGGTAGCATTGTCCCTTATCCTTCTCTCATATTTTATTTCCTCCATTACCTGGTGATCTCAATTGTATAGGGGTGTAGTCATCTGATTAGGAAACCATCTAGTATAGATTCTACACTCGATCTCTTGGACAGCTATAAAATCTTTGATTCCCTCTTGTAATTAATTTAGATGTATTAATTTGAATTAGTGAAGATCAAAGTAAAGAATAGGGTTTATGGCCAATTTGTTTGGATAGCCGAGTATCCCAATTATGATAATTATTGATATCAAATTTATTAAAAATTGTTAGAGATACATATAGAGTGTTAAGTATACAATTAGAGTTGTAAATATAATTTTGGATTTGTTATTGGCCTACATAGGAATTACCCTTAAATATTCTCCTATGATTAAAAGTATGTTTTATATAAATTATTAAGTGAATTTTTGTATTGTTTGAATTATGATATGATCATATTATGATGGCATAATTTAATTAAATAGATTAAAACCTAGCATACGATGAAGATATATTAAAAAAAATATCGAACTAACCACATTGCTTATGAATAGCTAATCATGGGCAATAACATGATATGTATATAGCCAACTATAGAAAAGAATGTGACATATAACCACAGGCAGAAACATGGTATGTGAGTTGCCAGCCATGAATAGGAATATAGTATGATTCATCAGTCATGAGCATGAGCATAACATGGCTAGTCTAATGCTAAAAACATAATTGGACATCCTTAATTATCACCGAATATCACTTGGAATAATTGATGAAAAGTCACTCAGTTAAAAATATAGCTAAGATAATTACTATTGTCAGCATATTTTGATGCATATTTGGTTTGTTAGATAGCATCCATATTTTGATTATTGCTCATTTGATGATATATACATGTCATGATAGTAATGCTCGATAATTTTAGTAGCTACTTTAGATATTTTTGCATATCATTACATTATCTATATTGGTGTACTTGCATAGAAGATTTCTTACCAAGCTAATTAGCTCATATTAGTTGATTGATAATTTTTTTCAAAGCCTTAAAGAGAATAGTACTTACGTGAAGTTGGATTTGCTAGTAAGTGATGGAAAAAGAAAAAAAAAATTATGATGCCATTAAATTTTTGTAGCTGGAATTGTTATTATTGAGTTAATTTATTCTATTATGAAAATAATAATTTATATTGTGAAATTTATCTAGTAAGCCTTGTATATTCTCTAAAAACATTTCTCTAAGAAGTATAAGGTCATATTATGCGGTCAACTCGGATAACAAGTTCGGGGGATAACACTTGATTAAGTGCTATATCAAAATCTATAAAAATTTCCCTTCCGCCAATTATAATTTTCTTATTTTTTCAATATATGCTTGATATTTTTATTGACAATAATGACCAATTTCCTTGTAGCCATGCCATTTGACTGAGAATTATACTTTGTTGGAAATTATAGTTGCAACACCAAAATTTCCATGCTCAATCTCATATGGTATTAAATGTAATAATTTTTTAGCTAAATATTTTTTTTTACATTATGACAAAGATATAAGAAAGAGAATAAATAAACTGATATCAAGATATCATAATCTACTATAAATAAATCCATTATAGAGTATGTATAAAAAATATATATTTTACTTATCAGAGTAACCCACTATATAATGATCCAATGTCTCGTTCAAAAAAAGTAGCTAAAAGATGTTATTTAGATTCCTTGGCTCGATATAAATATTTCAGATTTACTAATACATTGCTGATATGGAATTAGACGAATATCTATATGAACATGAATCCTTAAACATTATAAAAAATAAATGGTTCAAATCCATTTGAATGCATGATTTTTTTAAAAAAAATTTAAAACTAGTAGGATGCATGATTTTTTTAAAATTCTAAAACTAATGGTAGTAAAAAAAATTACTTATTTACCTGATGAAAGAGATGGAGTAAATAGTGTTTACTTTTTTTATTCTTAATAGAACTACTCATTCTTATTTTTCTTATAGTTGTTTGCACCTTTTCCTTCATTTCCTTAGTGAAGTAGTAAAGTCTTCTATCCTTTTCTTTTCCCCCCCTCCTCCCTTCCCCCCCCACACCCCCCCCAAAAAAAAAAAAAAACAAAATTCAAGTTGTCTTTGTCAAAGCATTGCCATAGCTTTACTCTAAATCACAGTTGAATAGTAGTTATCAAGCTTCAAACGACAACTGAGCTGAAATAATCATGGTCGAAAATTTCTACCACAAGACTCCAATGGCTGTAAATATGTCAGGATGTTTGGAAATTGGGCTATCTAGTCCGCATTAGAAAAGAAATTTGTCCATTTTATTATTTTTTGAGATCGAAACACATCATTGGTAAAGAAAAACAAGCACTTATGCTTAATAGAATTTATCTCGTTCATCTCTCAATCAATTAGGTATTGGATAAAGAAGTGTTTCCATGCCCGGCTATCCTCTTTCTAACCAAGTCCTCTATTATTGACATATATCCTACCCAATCATCATTTGACATCTCAGCACCTGGAAGCTAGTGGAGTATGATTCCATGCATGTTGAATTTCAAATCTATGGGCACCAACCATGAAGTCATGGAATCATAATTCTTTATGACAGGGTTAATCTAGTTCAATTTTAAATTATGTCGGCCAGAGTGCTGGACTTGGGCAAGGAGCTTGACTGCCTTCCATGAAATGGATTCTATGAATCCAAACCTAATCTACAGTCAGATATATTTTAAACTCCTTGGTATGTCTCCTCTTAGATTCCCTTTTGCTAGTTTAGGCATGTGCAAACAAAGAAATCTATGCTCTAGAGTTTTTAAAACTCAGATTTCTTTCCCTGTCCCTGGTCTTCTGTTATGCTTTGGCTATCATGCAAATGCTCGCACCTTTGTCCAGCTACATAAATTATCCATATATTGACAAAAACAAACCTCTCTTTCTTAATAATAGATCAAGTGTGATCTAGATTTAGTTTAATTAGAATGAAGATCTGGCTCATTAGCCTAAAGGTGCTTTCCTCCCCCCTCCACACTAACACACACATGGAGAAAGACCTAGGATTCCATTTAGGTAATGCTGCAAATGGGTCAGGTTGACCCGTGATCTAACCCGATCCAATCCGATTTGATCCGAGTCAATCTATTTTAAGGATCCATGGCTCTGGACCAAGTCCTAAAATTGGACCTGTTTCTTTTTCAAGGCTGGTTCTGCGTTTACTAAATTTGGACCCATTCGATCCGACTTGAACCTAGTAAGACAATTATGATCCAAAATTATTTGGATCTCTAAATTATGATTTAAGATTTTTGTAGATCATATTTTAATATAAAAATAGATTTAGAATTATTTTTATATCCTAGTTTATTTTTAAAATATTTTTTTTATTTATTTTATATAATTAATAATAGTTGACTATATGATAATTATAATATAATTATCCATATTTGATCCAGACCCCACCTAAATCTGAATTTTTAGATTGAGGCTAAGATATACGTGGATCTAATCCAACCCAAACGATCTTCTATCAGATTTGATCTGGATCTAATTATAAGACCTGATCGAATAATCGAATCGGATCGGGTCACTTATGATCCAATCTGATCCGACCCATTTTTATCCGTGCTTTTAAAATAACCTTAGCATTTCCCAATTATAAGAGAAATTATACACTATACTTTGTACCCCATGTTGTCATGCACCATGCCAATCATTTGGTCTTCTTCCTATGAATTCCGTTTATTATGTATTTGTCTCAGGGAATAGCCCTCAAGAAGGAGACTGAAATGTCTGGCATGATGCAGGAATGATAAAAGATCGCGTGAGTGCATATGATTCCGGATATAATTTTCGTGACCTCAAGATCCTACTTGAAATATAGATGATGGAATTAAGAAACTGCAGGTTCCTCAAAAGTTGTCGGGGATCGCTTTGATTGATGTGTACTTAATAAACTAGAGTTGTTTCAAATATTGGAGCTCGGCGATTGAGCTTTCACCTACCAAGGGTTGTAAAACCGTGAAGCATTTCGTTGTTAGCACTGACTAATTTTTGATGAAGAAATTACAGGGACACAAGTGAGGAAAAAATAAGATATAGAAGATGAGTAGTTTATTTGCCCTGATGGATAACTTGCCCCAAATCGCATTGCTTTGACATTCATGAGTTGAATAACTTGAACATTTTTAAGGATACAATTGCTATTTTTGATGTCCTTAAGCATTAGAGATAATGATATGCCCACTTGTTGAAATGGCTCGGCTACTTGGAACCATATTTTTTTCCACCATATTATGTAGTCCTTGGCTTTTCGGAGGTGTCTATTTGTTAAATTAGCATATGTTTTAGCACCACTCGATGGCTTCCTGTAAGGCTTTGTTTTACGTAGTTTCCCCCTTGCAAAGCTCAGTCATGCAATGCTGTTTGATGAGGGCTAGTTACCTAACAAAGAGAACTCATTTTTCCCATCTCTATTCTCTTGGTGATGCAAACGTGGTATATACCATTGTCTGAGATATTTGACCTTTTAATATGGAGCTATGTGTCACACTCAATAATCTCAAAAGCTTATATGATGCTATATCAATTTTTCTCATCCAACCTTATTATGCTCTCATCATGGATTAGCTTCTACTCGATAAGAGATCAGCATGACCGATAGATATATCTACGATGCACATTAGATTTAGCTCTGATACAACTTGCTATAGACTCGCAGTCTAAAATTCAGGTATTGGATTGTTGATCGACCCAATCTTATAAATCGATGCGGCAATTCCCTTAGTCATATTGATGGTTACAATACATTCATGTGGATGCGAATGTCATCGCTATTTTTCCTCGGAAGAAAATTGTCATCACCATCTCTTTGGAATCAAAATTAACAAAATGGGGAAAATGTCTGACCCAAAAGTTATGCAGCTACTCGATTCTCCACACTTCAATCATGCATTGTAGTAATTCCCAACTGCCTCAAGGGATAGGTGTTTTCAGAGAGGAATGGTGCTGGGAAGCTGTTGACAAACCAAAAGCAGGGAATCGAATGGTTCTAGTAAGTTACAATCCAAAAGGCAAGCCCAGAATTGCCAGGTTTCCCATAATTCCCAGCAAAAGAATAGTATTTTATAAGGGAGTGCTCCAGATTCTCTTCGATTTAAAGTTCTATCAAACTCAGCAAGTAAATATATATAAAGTTTTAGAAACCTCAGACGAGCTTACAAACAGTGGGAGTCTAGTGTGTCCTCCCAGTGTAATAAAAAGGTTAAATTCAGTGGAAGCTTGCCTTCATTGTTATGGAAGTGATACTATTTTGGCCTGTTTGAGAGTAGTTTCCCCTTACAGAACCCTATTGTGGTCATAGCAAAACTAGCTTGATGGGTAGGTAAACTGCTCCTTTGTTGCTATATTGGATTTTTCTTCAGCAAGTATACATGCTTGTAACACTGTACACAGGGAGTCTTGCAAGCATACAGACTTTTCTTCGGGCCAGGAAAAGTGGAGATTGTAAAGAGTGCAGTGGAAGTCCAAATTTGATGAAATTGTGCTTATCATGATTGCAGATAATTTAACTCAGTTTTAATCGATTTCATCATTGGTGTTATAACAAGGCATTTAATTAGATTATATTATGATTTTTTCTCTTTTCTTCAATTCATTTCCCTTTTTTTTCCCTATTTCCATGTGAATACTTTGGTTGCCAAGGGCAGTGGGTAACTAAAAAACTTCAATGAATTAGGGTAAGTTTACTCATAGGCCCCGTTTAGTTATACTGCTCGTAATAGAATATGGATGTAGACTTGTTTAACCTTTCCTATCATTGCTGCTGCTCAAGCCACGGAATGAGGCACAATTAGAGCTGGAACTGGACCGGCCCAATTCAAAATTGGATCAGGTTTCGAACTATATTTTAAAAATTTTTGGACCGAATCTGGGCATCCCTTTGATTCAAAAATTAAATGGACTCTATTTTACAAACCGATTTCGAGCCGGTCCAAAATTTATTGAGCTGGTCCAGCCCACTTTGGGCCGGCCCAATTCCAACCCTATGCACAATCAAGCTATGTTTGCAATATGCCTAAAAAGACCAAACCATAAATATAAGAAAAATGAACACATGCAGAGACACAAGCAATTTACGTGGTTCGGCAATATGCCTACATCCACCGGGAGCATAGGAAAGAAATTCCACTATTTTGGTTATTGTTGATATACATACAAGCAATGAACCTTGTATAGGTCCTTTTACAATATTTCCACACCACCACCAGCTCTTGCTGAACCCATGAATCACCACCACCAGCTCTTGCTGAACCCATGAATCACCCTTTGAGAAATCACCCTTTTAGTCTTTTTCTGACCAAATTGAGCACACAGAAATGTCAAACGATGGTCAACCCAAAAAAGAAACACACACACACACACAAATTGTTTACAGCAAGTAGCTCTCTGACATTTCCTTTACTTTTCTAATATTTTTATGGGATGAAGAAAACAGCACATTTATTTTAACTTGTCAGACTGAGATCACTTTTAAAAAAATCAAATTTGTATGTTTTCTTCAATTACTATTATTATTAGATTATTTAGTGGCAAAAACCTGAGAACCAAAAAGATAGGAAGTTTTTATTTTTTTACTTTTTTATAAAGGGAGTATAAACAGTGTGCTTTTTTTATCTTCACTGACACTACAATCTCTCAATCTAAGCATAAATCTAAGCACAAGATTTATATAAATTTGATATCACCCAACTCCAAATAAAATTATGTAGGACATCAGGATTTTCTATTGTATCTTAATCTAAAACCAAAATTATTCGAGTAAATTAAGAAATTTTTGAAATTATTCACCTTCTTAGAGAAATTGGTCCGCCAGCAATATGATCTGCAACAAAATACTTAAGAAGATCGACCCATCTTTTCCCACCTCCATACACCCACCACCACCCACCCTTCTCTGACCTCTCCCCCCCCACCTCATTTCTCACCTAATGTAATTGAAACTGGTAAATGGTCCTGTACTTGCAGTCTTGGCAGCAGGCTTTGGTGCTTCAGGAGTTCCAAATACATTCCAAAATCTGAGTGTTTCATCCCCCGCTGCGGATGCCACTGTGCACCCATCCGGACTCTGCAAGCACCAATAGAAACAGACCATCAACAATCAAATTTATAACATATAAATAAAAATCATTAGAAATTTATGGTCATGTTAAGTTTGAAGAAAATATCAAACATACCTGAGCCATGAAGAGAACACGAGAGGTATGGCCTGTAAGCTCCGCAATCTTCACCATGGAAGGGTACTTCCATAAAGTCAGTTGGTTCTGAGTAAAGCCATGGGAGCTGAGCAATTCCCGCTCATTCTTATTCCACAACAGGGAGCACACCTGGGAGTCAGTATCCACTGAATTCAAGCAAGCACCAGTATGGGTGTTCCAAAACTTGATGCACCGATCACCGCCACCACCACCAGATGCAAGCAAGTTACTTTGGAAAGGACACCAGGCAAGGGCCTTAACCGCAGCCATGTGGTCCTCCAACCTGTGGAGCCACTGATTCTGGCCTGCAGATGGATTTGAAGATGCCATCGATAGGTCCCATATGTGAAGCAGGTTGTCGTTGCCTCCACTTGCCAGTTGCTGTCCTGAGCCTGACCACTTCAAACCGCAGACCTCTTGCTGGTGTCCTCGGTAGGTCTGCACCATGTGAGACCTTACTCTCACATCATTATTGACGATCTTTCCATCCATCCCCCCTGTCGTCAATATGTTGTTATTCCAAGCCATGGATCCAACTCGAGACCCGTGGACACCTCTCAAAGTTCTCAGCTGCAAATTTATTAGAAACAAATTCAGAAGCCACTAATTAGCAACATCATCCAAAACCATAAAATAATTCAGAATCATAATTGAAAATAAGGAAATTAGTTCTATGAGAAACAGAATAAAAACTTCATCTTTTATTGAATTCATCGACCCAGGACCACAAGAACCATAACTTGGGATACTGAAAAAACTTCATCTTTTATTGCACACTACATTATCTAGTACCACAACTGCGTCGGATTCACAATTTGCCAATGAAAAAGAATCGTGAGAAGTTCTTTCAGTAACTGAATAAAAGCTTCAGTTAATAATTTTAGTGGTTCTTGAGCAATCCAATAAAAATTTTTAGATTGCATTCATCAATCCAGGCCAACAACAACAGAAAAGAGTATTTTCAGAAGTAATGCGAATGTAGGCCAAATGAAAATTATATCTTTGACAGGATTCATATCAATCAACCCAAATCCCACAAATTCAAATTTCATAAAAAACCCAACGACTAGGTAAAGATTGCATTCATCAATCCAGGCCAACCAGAACAGAAAAGAGTATTTTCAGAAGTAATGCGAATGTAGGCCAAATGAAAATTATATCTTTGACAGGATTCATATCAATCAACCCAAATCCCACAAATTCAAATTTCATAAAAAACCCAACGACTAGGTAAACAAAATTAAGGGAGCAGAGAAATGACACTAACCAAACGGTTGGAGCTCGAGTCCCACAAGTGGATGTCAGAGGAGTTCAAACCAACAGCAATATGCCGCCCATCAGGAGCCCAACTTACACTAGTGACAGGACCAATATCTTCATCCACGGTCACGAGCTCAGATGTAGAACCAACCGAAGCATCCCAAAAATACACAGTGTTCCCGAGGGCGATAGACAGAACATTGCTGCTTCCCCAATCCAGCAGATTCAGATAGTAGTCATCAACAAGGTCTGGTGCATCCAGAGTTCTATCAGCAGACTGCCAAAGATCAAGAAAACCCAAGAAAGTTAAGAACAGAAACAACAACATTTGGCCAAGAAGACCAAAAAATAGACAAGACATTGATGAAGAAGAAGAAACCTCACCTGGGGAATGTATCTGCGTGGCTTTGCCGACTTGGCCTGATGGGAGGAGGCATTGGAGTAGGCTTCTTCAAGGACACCTTCGGCAGAAGCTGGGGGCTTACTCTTGAAAGCAAGGATTCGAGTTCTATTATTCAGAAGATTCTCGGCAAGAAGCCTTCTGTATGTCTCTTTGGATGGGGATGCAGCTGCAGTGTTCTCCTTCTCTTTCCTTGTCTCTGTTAGCAGGTAGTAGGCCATGTCAAAATCCATAGCAGATCGGTCCGGAATGAATCTATCTCCTCCCTGCAATTGACCAAAAAGAAAAATTCAAGCCCAAGAAACCAGCATTTTCACATAAAAACAAGTAATTGGTACTCCTGAATAAAGAGATCTTCAACTACCAAAAAGATGCTAAAGAAATTTAGGTGAAACCAAGAAGACAGTGTCAATAATTCCATAAAGAAACAGAAATTTCAAAATGATTGCAAGAAAACAAACATCTAAGAGAGGGACAGGTGACTGGGAGAAAAGATAGGTTCTCAGAATGCATACAAAGTTTAGATTAAATGGAGATCAGGAAAGAAAACTCAGAGCACAGAAAAATTCCAAGGGGCCAAAAACAACACGGCCCCGAAACAAACATTTTCCTTGACCGAATATGAACCAGTAATTTTCCACAAACATCAAGAAAGAAGACGTCGGCGGAACAGAAAAAGGCCCAAAAACAAAGAATGCTTTTGAAATCAAAGAGAACTTTTAGCAAACATCTGAGTGGCAGAGAATATATGCATAGATCGTAGAATAAAAAGAAAGAACTCCACGTATACAAAAAATAACTAATTACTCGGTATTGACGGCATCTTCATCTCGGCCCCAAATCAAGCCACAAATCAAGAGCCCATGATTTGAGGAATTCAAAATCCTTCAGATCATGGACATGGAGCCGAGATCAAGATCCTGTCGACAGTGGGGATCACAAAGATTCTTTAATAGAGCGATGATTCTTACACTCTGCCGGGAAGAAAAATCTTTTGACGAGGAGCGCAGAGAAGGCATGTAAGGCCTTGAACCGACTTCTTGAAGAGGATGGCGAGATGCAGGCCGGGCCTTCTTGGAAGAGATGGAAGAAGAGAAACTTCCTGCATCCATGGTTAACAGCAAACAACAGTACAAGACAACAAGGACTAGAACACAAAAATAAAAAAAAATAAAAAACAGACTAAAACTAAGAAAAAGAGAAACCCTGCACCAAAAAAAAACGTTAGATAGCAGAACAATTAGAAAACTATAGCACTAAAAATGAAGAGGAAGAACGCGAAATGAGAGATTTTCTTCGAGGGGGAACTGATTGAGAGATCGTTGCAGGGCGACGTTCGAGAAAAGAGCTTTTTTTTTTTTTTTGTTTATTCTCGCTTCGACCAAGAGGTTTCCGGTACGATGATGCCCTTTTATAGAGGGAGGCCGACGGGGTTTCAGGGTTTGTAAAGCCGCCAACGGCTAGTTTTCTCTCTTCTCCCAATCCAAACGCTACGTCGAGAAAGTTGCCGTTGGAGGGGTGAATCATAAAACGCCTCTCATTTTAAAAAAAAAAAAAAAAAGCCTCAATGCATCGTCGCATTGCAATGAGGTATCCCGGGTTGCCATGATGGGAACGTGGAAACATATTGGAACGATGAATAATTAAATCGTGCCAATTTTAAACATCACAGGTATTTAATATAATTTATTTTTAAAATTTTTTTGATAAAATTATTTTTTATAATTTTCTGTATCTATATTATGGTATCATGTTATTTATTATAATTTTTTTATTTTTTTTAAATAAATATATTTTATATTATAATATTATTTTGATTATTATTACTTTCTATTATTATTTATAACATTCAATTATTTTATATGATATATTATTGATGTGGCGAGATCACTGACATGGGAAAGCTGACAGACGCCACGTCAAAGGAGACCGCCGCGTTGGACGCCAAGTCAACTCCCCAGCTCTGACTGCTTCGCCGAGCTGAGCTCGTTCAGGACAATGAGCCGAGCTCTGTCCTCCATCAGGTCGGACCCGCAAGCTCGGGACGCCTAGGCCAGAGCCGCACTCTGCCCTCCAGAGCGAGACCCTCGGAGGTTGAGCCTTGTGGTCGAAGTCGAGCCCAGCCCTCCTCCGCCACGTGGAGCCTCTCCGAGCGTGAGCCCTCTGGATCGGGCCCGCACTCTGCCCTCCAGAGCGAGACCCTCGGAGGTTGAAACTTATGGTCGGAGTCGAGCCCAGCCCTCCTCCGCCATGTGGAGCCTCTTCGAGCACGAGCCCTTTAGACCGAGCCCGCACTCTGCCCTCCAGAGCGAGATCCTTGGAAGTTGAGCCTTGTGGTAGGAGTCAAGCACAGCACTCATCCGCCACGTGGAGCCTCTCCGAGCGCGAACCCTCTGGATCGGTTCCGCATTCTGCCCTCCAGAGTGAGACCCTCGAAGGTTGAGCCCTGTGGTCGGAGTCAAGCCCAGCTCTCCTCCGCTACGTGGAGCCTCTCCGAGCGCGAGCCCTCTGGACCGGGCCCGCACTCTGCCCTCCTCCATCGAGGTGACCCTGCAAGTTCGGGGCGTCTAGGTCGGAGCAAGCCCTGCCATCCCAGCTCAGCCCTAGCTCGGACGTGGGCACCGCCATCCCAGGACACCGGCGAGCCGCCCAAGGACTACGGGGCAGCGCCCTTGTTGACTCTGTCTTGATTTTGATGATTGACAAAATGTTTAAGTATATATGAGTACTGATTATATTTTAAGTATATTTTTCAGATCCTAGTACTCAACCATGTTGGATGAAGAAATGCTTGTATTTCAATTGAAAAAGTCCTTAATTTAATGGAAAATCAAGTATATGGACTTTGGAATTAATATGGAAGAACTTGAAGAGGTTAAAGTTTCAATTTGAAGATGTTTCAGCAATGGCACAGGCAAGTGTTGACACCTAGAAATGAAGTATCAACACCTGAGGATCAAGTATCGATACTTGAAGAGTGAAGTGTCGACTCAAGGCCTGAGACAAATAAAAAATTTCAGAAAGCACTTTCAGTCAAGTGTCGACACCTGGAGCTAAAGTGTCGACACTTGGAAGTGAAGTGTCGACACCTAGAGAATGAAGTGTCGACACCTAGAGAATGAAGTGTCGACACCTAGAGAATGAAGTGTCGACACTTGAAACTGAAGTGTTGACACTTGGAGGCGAAGTGTCAACACTTCAACAGTAATGGCTAGTTTTCTGGGCTGCAGAACTTCTTCAACTTGGCTTCAACGGCTATAATTCATCCTCCAACGATCATAAACGGTCAAATAAGGTTTGGAGGGCTATTTAAACACTTGGAGAAGCAAGGGAGAAGAAGAGGGAAGAGGATCCATGGTTTGAAAGATAAATCCTTTGATTTCCAAGTGAAAATATGTGAAGGATATTTTGAGGTTCCAATTTGTTGAGTGTTGAGCCACCAAGAATTCAAAGAGGAGAGGGAGCTTCCAAGAGCAACATGATCAAGCATCCATTGAAGCTTCTATAACATGGAGACAAGCTCAACATCAACAATCAACGTGCTTCAACAAAAAATTTGCTTTGTAAGAAAGCTTTTTATTTTTATTCTTCATTTCTTGTATCTAGGTTGGTGGTGAGCCTAGTGAAAACCATCAAAGGTTGTTGGTGAGCCTATGTGGTAAAAACCAACTAGGGTTTTGACTTGTGAGCCCGAAGACAAAACAAGTTGGGTTGTTGGTTAGCCCGTAAAACCAACTAGGTTCTTGGTTAGCTCGCAAAACCATCAAGGTTTTTGGTTAGCCTGGAAAACCAAGGGGTTTTTGGTTAGCCCGTGAAAACCAAGGGTTTTGACTTGTGAGCCCGGAAAACAAGTTGATTGTAATCGTGAGATTGTAGTAGAATTCCCAAGGGGATCTTGGGGAGTGGATATAGGTGCCTTGGAGTGCACCGAACCACTATAAACCTTTGTGTTTGTGTGATTGTTCTTCTTGTACTTTTATTTCTTTATTTCCGCTGCATTTATTTGAAATACACAAGCACTTAAATTGCATTAGCACTTACTTGCTTTAGTTCATAGATATTTTAAATAGTACAAAAGTTTTATAAAACCCAATTCACCCTCCCTCTTGGGTTGCCTACCTGAGCCTACAGCCCCCCATACCGTAATAACTGCTGTCCGCCCGTACTTCCAGGAGGATGGGCCACCCAGAGAGCATGAACCCTTAGGGCGGCGACCCCCGGATCGAGGCTCTGTCAAGCTTCCCGGAATGGGGCGACCGGAGAAGATGTCAGAACGAATGGAAGCTTTCTCTACCGTATGTCAGGAAAGACGTCCCATCCATGACATGGAATCCCGCCGCACGCACCTGCCAGCCCAGCGAGGATCCCAAGGCAAGCGTCCAACGGCCATTTTTCGGCTACAAAGAACAATCGACACCCTCGGAAGGGGGAAGGTAACATAATACCAACACCAACACAAGTACAAGCTCAACCAAGAGGGCAAAGCACCATCACTACCACCACTGAGGAAAAATGAGGGAAACAAGGAAAGGCAACAGAGCAGAGAACCCCTTTGTCCCCACCGTCGTTCTCCCCCTGCTACGTTCTTCTTTTCATTCTTATACTATTCACTCCTCCTAGTATGGAGTCTATCAAGAGGGGCCCCACCAGGAGGACCTGTTCTCCTGGATCGTCACTGACTTGACCGTCGGAGTGCCCCCGTCGGAAATCCTGGCCCGGGTCACTAACCCCCTGTTTCGCAGGTCCAGGACTACCGGACGGCGAGGCAGCGAAGGAGGTGCCCTCCGACGCCAACAGCAGCTACAGGCTATGGCGATCTTGGCGGCAACAGATTGACGTGCCAGGTAGGGGGGCAACAACATTGTGAACAATTTTTGATCCAAGTCCAGCCCTCCATCTCTTTACAAACAAGTCTGACGGAAGGATGGTGACAATAAAGGCAAGGGAGGCTTCCACCAGTCGTGCGGGGGACTCCCCGTCCCAGGGGAACCTGCACCGCCAAGAGGTGGAGCCACCCATCCTGGTTCAACCACCTTCGTCGGAGTCTCAACTAGCCGCACTCGCCCAGCAGATGCAAGTCCTCGCCACGGTAGTGCACCAGTTTCAGCACCAGCACCGGTCCTTGGCTACCCCCCAGCAGCCAGGGACCCTAGCGGCCCACGCCACAGCTTCCCGTGACAGCCTGCATTCCTTTCTAGGAAGGCCATCGCAGTCGCGAGCCGCTACTGACAACCGGGATAGCCATCAAGCTCCGACGAAAAGACAACGAGCCGACTCTACCGACAGGGAGAGCTGCTCACTGAACCTCGGGCGGGAGGTGCCCAGACCCCACCGAGGTAGAAGGAGCAAGACCCCCCACCAAGGGTGCCATGCACCCATGTCACCTTCTCCGTCTCCTTCGACGGAGGGGTCCACTGATGAAGCCGTCAAGCGCACGGCGGAGAGGCGCCTGGAGGAACATAAGCGCAAGCTGGCGGAGTTTTCCCACCGATTTGCCAACATGCAGGGCTCAGCTTGCGAGCCGGCGGGCTACGACGCCCGTCCCCCATTCTTCCAAGAAATCCAAGTGGAGCCGATTCCGCATCGGTTCCGGATGCCGCAGGTGGATCCTTATGATGGGACCACCGATTCCCTGGACCACCTGGAAAGCTACCGGACCCTTATGAGGGTCCAGGGGGCCACCGATGCTCTTTTTTGCGTCGCCTTTCCTGCTACTCTCCGGAAAGCAGCCCGGGTGTGGTTCACCCATTTGGAGCCGGAGAGCATCAGCTCTTTCTTCCAATTAGGGCAGAAGTTCGTGGCTCACTTCGGCACCTGTAGGAAGTTGCCACGGGCGGCATACAGCCTCTTCTCCATCCGGCAGCAGGACCGCGAGCCCCTGCGGGACTACGTGGCCTGCTTGAAGGCCGTCGCGTTGGAGATCTACAATCTTGATGAGCCGGTCACCATGCTGGCACTGAAGCGAGGGCTCAGGACCTCCCACCTGACCTACTCGCTGGACATGAAGCCCCACAAGACTTACTCCGAGCTCCTTCTCCAAGTCCAAAAGTACATCTGCACCGAGGAAGCGGATCGTACGAGGCGGAAGCTCGATGGGAAGCCACTGAAGAAGCTGGCCCCCACCGAAACACCTGGGACCTGGAGGTTAGCGCCTCAGGCTCTGAACTTTTGGAGGGACCGGCCAAGACCAAAAGGAGCCCCCGCTCCTGAGGAGGGTTACACCCCTCTCCTCACCCCGAGGACAAAAATCCTCATGGAGATCGAAGGTGAGGATTACCTGAGACGCCCACCTCCGTTGAAGTCCTCCACCGGCCGTGACAAGACAAAGTACTGCTGCTTTCACCGCGACCACGGCCACGACACCGAGGAATGCTGCAACCTCAAGTGGAAAATTGAGGAACTCATCAAGAGAGGCTACCTCAAAAGGTTCGTGGGGGGCAGACCTCAAGTGGAGTCCCAGGCGCTCGTCGCTCTCCCGCCAGCTCCTACTATCGATAACCGTCCTACCGAGAAGCCGGTGGGAATGATCTCCTGGGGAGCTGCGCGCGCGCTCAAGAGGGCTCGAGGGGCAGGGGACCCCGAGAATGTACTCCCCTTTACGAGGGAAGGGAAAGATGTGGAGAAAAATATAAATAATGATGCCGTAGTCATCGAGATGACGATCGCGAAGCATCCTGTAAAACGTATCATGGTTGATAGTGGAAGCTCCACATACGTGCTTTTTTATGA
Source organism: Areca catechu (assembly GCA_021397845.1). NCBI lineage: Eukaryota > Viridiplantae > Streptophyta > Magnoliopsida > Arecales > Arecaceae > Areca > Areca catechu. Next base: position 153,209,204 of record CM038049.1, on the reverse strand, counting down.
TGCCTTCTCCAGGATGAATCTTCCCCCGATTAGCTTAGGCCTGTGTATGCACCCATTGTTGGTTTCACAGGTGATTCCGTAAGGGTAGAAGGAGAAATCACTCTCCCGGTCACCGCCGGGACCGCACCTCGGCGGAGCACTGTCATGATGACTTTCCCAGTTGTGAGGCTCCCTTCCGCCTACAACGTGATTTTGGGCCGGCCCAGGCTCAACTTGCTCGACACCGTTGTCTCCACCAAGAGGCTGCTTGTACAGTTCCCTACTCCCTATGGTGTCAAGAAAATGAGGGGAGCACCCCAACCGGTGCAGCATTGCTTCCAAACCCTCCCTGGGGCCAAGGTCCCCGAGGATGATCCCAAGGAAGATGACCTCGACCAAAGGGCCCAAGACCCCAGGGGTGGCCCGGTTGAACACCTACTCTCTTACCCGCTTAGAGATGATCCCACGAAGACGGTGCAGATCGGAGCCTAGCTACCCGAGGAGGAGAGGGCCCAACTACTGGAGTTCCTGTGAGCAAACGTGGATGTGTTCTCCTGGACAGCGGCGGACATGTCAGGTATTCCTCCTGACATCATTATTCATAAATTGAGTGTTGACCCGAAGCACAGATCAGTTCGACAGAAGAAGAGAAGTTTCGTCCCGAAGAGACAAGCAGTTATCAAGGAGGAAGTTAACAAACTCCTAGCTGCCAGTTTCATTCGAGAAGTCCAATATCCGAGCTGGCTGGCGAATGTGGTCATGGTAAGGAAGAACAATGGCAAGTGGAGCATCTGTGTGGATTACACTAACCTCAACAAAGCTTGCCCGAAGGACAGCTTCCCTCTACCAAAGATCGACCAGCTGGTGGACGCCATCTCTGGCCATCGGCTGCTCTCCTTTATGGATGCATTCTTCGGGTACAACCAGATCCACATGCATCCAGAAGACGAGGAGCACACCGCCTTTGTCACCGACCAAGGGACATACTGCTACAGATGATGCCTTTTAGTCTGAAGAATGCAGGAGCTACATTCCAGCGCCTAGTCAATAAGGTCTTCAAGGATCAAATTGGCTACAACATGCAAGTGTATGTGGATGACATGCTCATCATAAGCAGGCCGAGCTCGAGCCACATCGCTGACCTCACCGAATCCTTCCATAACCTGTGGCAACACCAAATGAAGCTGAACATGGCGAAGTGCGCTTTCAGAGTGGCGGCAGGGAAGTTCCTCGGCTTCATGGTCACCCAAAGAGGCATCGAAGCGAACCCGGAGAAGGTTCAGGCTATCATTGACATGGAGCACCCGACCTCCAAGAAACAGGTTCAGCACCTGACGGGGTGCGTTGCCGCCCTCCGTAGATTCATCTCAAGGTCGGCCGACTGTTGCCTTCCATTTTTCAAGGCACTGCACAAAATGCATGACTTCACCTGGACGGAGGAGTGCAGAATAGCCTTCAAGAAGCTGAAGAAATTCCTTGCCTCTCCACCGTTGCTCTCCAGGCCGGAGGAGGGGGAGGAGCTCCTGCTCTACCTAGCGATCACACCAGGAGCCGTCAGCTCGGTTCTCACCCGCGCCAATGAGGACAAATCTCAGAAGTCGGTATACTACACCAGCAAGATCCTCCACGATGCGAAGATCAGGTATACTCGCTTCGAGAAACTCATTTTTGCACTAATAATGTCTGCTAAACATCTCAGGCCTTACTTCCAAGCACACCTAATAGTGGTTGTGATGGACCAGCTGCTAAGGACCATACTCAACCGACCCAAGACCTCTGGGAGATTGGCCAAGTGGTCCCTGCTGCTCGGTGAGTTCGACATAGTGTACCGGCCGAGGTCTTCTCAGAAGGCCCAAGTCCTAGCCGACTTCGTGGTCAAGTGCACCGGGTTCACCGAAGAGCCAGAGCAGACAACAATGGAGCCTGGCCCAGGAGAAGAGCCTTGGATCCTCCAGGTGGATGGGGCATCCAATTCCGGCGGGAGCGGAGCAGGCCTCATCCTCACTAACAGCGATGGGGTTGTGATGGAATGTGCCCTCTGCTTCAAGTTCGCCGCGACCAACAACCAAGCGGAGTACGAGGCACTCCTCGCAGGCCTAAGAGTCTCCCGCGAGTTGGGTGTGCAAGACCTAAAAGTCTTCACTGACTCCTAGTTGGTTGCTGGACAAATCTCCGGAGAGTATGAAGCAAGGGATGCCCAGATGATGAAGTACCTGGAGCAGGTCCGCATGAACACGACAGGCCTCCGACGTTTCAACATCTTTCACATCCCTCGAAAAAAGAATGTGTGCGCGGATGCGCTGTCTAGGCTCGCGACCTTGCCGGACTCGTCACTGGGACGTGCCTACATCGAGTATCTTGAAAATCCCAGCTACGAGAGCTCGGCGGAGGTGCATCAAGTCACCCCTGAGCTGAGCTGGATGGATAAGTACATCCGGTATATCACTGATGGCTCCCTACCTGAGGACCGCGTAGAACCTGCCCTCATTAAGAAGAAGGCTTCCCAGTTCGTTCTGATGAAGGGCCAGCTCTACCACCGATCCTACTCCTATCCGCTCCTGAAGTGCCTCAGGCCCCCCGAGGCAACCTTTGTGCTCCAAGAGATACACGAAGGCCTCTGCGGGAACCACGTGGGAGGGAGAACGTTGGCTTATAAAGCTCTTCGCCAAGGGTACTTCTGGGAGACCATGAGGGAGGACGCCGCCGACTTCGTTAAAAGGTGCGACAAGTGCCAGCGCCACGCGAATATACAGCACCAGTCGGCGGCGCCAATCTCCCAACTCTCAGTCCCTTGGCCTTTTGCCCAGTGGGGAATGGACATCTTGGGACTGTTCCCCCCAGCACCAGGGCAGCGAAGATTTCTGCTGGTGGCGATCGACTACTTCACTAAGTGGGTCGAGGCAGAGCCGCTAGCCCAGATCGCGGAAGCCAATGTCTGCCAGTTCTTCTGGAAGTCAATCATTTGCCACTTCAGACTCCCCCATTGTATCATCATCGACAATGGACGACAGTTCGATAATCGGGAGTTCGAAGGGTTATGCGCCGAGCACGGCATCCAACATCGATTCACCTCGGTGGCTCATCCTCAAACAAATGGAGAAGCCGAGGTGACCAACCGGGCCATCCTCCAAGGACTCAGGACCAGGTTGGACCAAGCTAAGGGCAAGTGGGTAGAAGAACTCCCAAGCATTCTGTGGGCCTACCACACAACGCCCAGAACGGTGACCGATGAGATGCCCTTTAGCCTTGTTTTCGGTGCTGAGGCGGTCATCCCGATCGAGCTCGGCGTGCCCACGCTACGAGTGCAGTAGTATGACGAGGCATGGAATTCAACGCACCTCCTACTCAACCTGGATCTCCTAAAAGAAGCAAGGGATAAAGCCCGACTACGAATGGCGGCATATTGGCAGCGAATAGCCCAGTACTACAACTCCCGGGTCAGGCCAAAAGCTTTCAAGCCTGGAGACTTGGTGCTACGGCGGGCAGAGGCATCTCAACCTAGGGAGTGCAGCAAGCTCTCGCCGAACTGGGAAGGCCCCTACAAAGTGGCTGAAGCCCTCTCACAAGGGGCCTATTACCTCGAAGATCTCGGCGACGCCAGGTTCCCTCGAATATGGAATGCCTGCAACTTGCGGAAATATTATCAATAATATAAGGTTTCTCAATAATAATAATAATAATAGTTTTCCCTTGCGCAAGTGTTTATCTATCTTGCAGGAGAACCTCGTCAATGTCCCCGAGCCCAGCTCTAGGATGCCAACTCAAAACCGGAGCTCAGATCTCCGGCCAAGGGATCTTCGAGCCACGTCGCTCGCAATTATCAACATCCCCGAGCTCAGCTCCAGGACGCCGACCCAAGACCAGAGCTCAGATCTCCAGCCAAGGGATCCTCAAGCCAAGCTGCTCTCAATCTCAAACATCTTCGAGCCTAGCTCTGAGATGCCAAGGGATCTTCGAGCCACACCGCTCGCAATTATCAACGTCCCTGAGCCCAGCTCCAGGACGCTGACCCAAGACCGGAGCTTAGATCTCCGGCCAAGGGATCCTCAAGCCAAGCTGCTCTCAATCTCAAATGTCTTCGAGCCCAGCTCCGAGACGCCAAGGGATCTTCGAGCCACGCCGCTCGCAATTATCAACATCCTCAAGCCCAGCTCCAGGACGCCAACCTAAGACCGGAGCTCATATCTCCGGCCAAGGGATCCTCAAGCCAAGCTACTCCCAATCTCAAACATCTTCGAGCCCAGCTCCGAGACCCAAGGGATCTTCGAGCCATGCCGCTCGCAATTATCAACGTCCCCGGGCCCAGCTCCAGGATGCCGACCCAAGACTGGAGCTCAGATCTCCGGCCAAGGGATCTTTGAGCCAAGCAACTCCTATCAACGCCTCGAGCCTAGCTCCAAGGCACCAAAGACCTGAGCATAACCCTCAGGCGATCCCTGGACCGAGGCCCAGCGCTTCGACCAGGAAGGCCTCGAGCCTAGCTCCAAGGCATCCAAGACCTGAGACCAGTCCTCAGGCACCTTAGACTGGGGCCCAGCTCTTCGGCCAAGGAACCACCGAGCCCAGCTGCTCATAACTGCCAGAACCTTGCGCCCGACTTGCCGACACCAAAGCCTAGTAATTCGGCTCCAGGCAAGGTGAGATCCTCTTCTTTGATCTCCCCATCCAAAAAAGAAAAAAGAAAGAAGAAAAAGAGAGGGGGGAGTGAAAGAAAGAGAAAAAAAGAGGGAACAACCGAACAGAAGACGGGTCGTAAGAAAGTTCAAATCTTATTTATCAAGGATCAGTTACAAGTGTTCTACGGGCCCCCAACATGCCAGGTGACCCCAACCGAGTACAGAAAGAAAACAAAATACAAAAGAAAAGGAGGGGGACTACCCTCCGGTTGACCCCTCAACTGGGTCGCCGGGCTAAGGGTTTCCGTCCGTGGGGACCTCCGGCTGTGCAGCTCCGGTCTCGGGCGGTACGGCTCCGACCACGGTTGGTGTAGAAGGCTCGGGAGCGATGGCCTCCTCAGCACCCACCTCCTAGTCCGAAGTTCCGGGGTAACTGAGGCTGCTACGGCCCTCAACCAAGATGAACCCCTCAACTTGGCGGCACAGGTACATGAAGCCCTTGTAAAAGGAATCCGACGCCATTTGTTGGATCTCGACGAGGAACTCCTTCGAGGCCCTGTACCTTGCAACCACCTCCTCAGCCTCCTTCTTCGCCGCGGTCACCTCACGCCAGGCATCCCCAGCTGACTTGGTCGCCTCCTCGACTGCCTTCTAGGCCGTGGCCAACTTCTCCTTCTTTGCCGCCAGCTGGGCCTGGAGGGACTGAGCAATTTCCTTTTGCCGGGTGGCCTCGGCGTTGAACACACCCAACCTCCGCTCGGTGTCAGCGAGCTCCTTGGCCTTCTTCCTCGACTGGCCCTACTCTCGGTCGAGGCTCTCCCGAAGCTCTCTTGCTCGCCCCTCATAATCGGCGAGTTGCCTCTCGAGGTCCTTGACCCGTCGATCAAGCGCCTCTTCGGAGTCAGCCCTCCTCTTTAGGTCAGCCTTCAGTGACGTGATCTCGGCTGCCTGTTGCTACTCAGCCTGCTCCCAGCTTCGGCAGCAGCCCCTGACGAAGAGGGCCTCGACACAGACCTGCACCATATAGAAGGTTAACAAAAAAAAACAACAAAAAAAAAAAGAAAGAGGAAGAGACAGAAAAAGATGAAGTCACTCACCGTATAGAGCTGGGGGAAGATGCTATCAAACACATCTCCTAGCTGCAGCCCGGCCATCTCTTACCGATTGCATGATTGGATAAAGAAATCCATCATGCGCGCAGCCAGGGCACGGTTATCGAGTAAGGAGCTTTCCGGCCCCAGCTTGAACGGGAGATGACGTCTCGCCTCGTCCCTCCTGCTCTCTTGGGGGGCGGGTGCGCCCATCCCCCCAGCAGCAGGACCCCCAGGGATCGGTCTGGGATCTGGCACCATTGCAGTTGAAGCCCCCATTGCTGGAGGAGCTCCAGTATGAGACCCTCCCACCTCGACCTCGGTCATCGCCGGGCTCGGGGGGCGGGAGGATGCAGCAGTAGCAGCACCAGCCTGGATGACCGCCTCGAGCTCCGGAGCAGGGACCTCGACCCGTGGCCTCATCCGCCCTTCGGCTCCTCGAACCACCAGCTGGCCCAGTCCTGGTGTCGCGGACGACGTAGGGGCCTCCTCAGCCTCCCTCCTCCTCGAAGCGACCGGCGCAGCGGGGGCGGCCGTTGATACGCCCTCGACCCGGGCCTGCCTTGGGGGAGGCTCATCGACCATCCCGGTGGGTGGCCTCTTCTTGGTGATCGACAGCAGGTTGCTCTCCAAGAAGATCATTCCTGCACACAGATCAATCATGGGTTAGAAGCCAAAAAGGTTAGCCCAATGTGAAGAAAAGAGAAAACATATGTGTATGGAAGAAAGACCTAGGCCGGACTCACCCGACCCCCTCATCGGGTCGACCCTGGCATCAAGGAGGTTCTGCTCTGACAGCAGAACCTCGAGAGAAGGAATCTGGGTGGTGCGAAGCTGCTCATAGTCATCTTGGTCAGCTGTATCAACCACGGAGATTCGGTTGGGGGACTGGTCTGGATCACTCCAAGCCCAGTCAACTCCCTCGACGGCGGCGAAGAAGAACTTGCTCTTCCACCCCTTAATGGAAGAGGGGAGCTCGAATCTAATGCCCTTTGGACGGGAAGACAAGGACCACCAATCGTCCTCAGTCGGGTGGCGCTTCAGGGTAAAGAATGCCCTAAACAAAGAGAACAGGACGACAAACCCGTGGTTATGGCAGAGGATAATGAAAGAAAAAATAGTCCTAATGGCATTAGGGACTAGCTGAGTGAGGACCAGGCGGTAGTTGCTTAGCACGGACATGAAGAAGGGGTGGAAAGGAAAGCGAAGCCCTCCCGAGAAGGTCTCTTCGTAGAAGCCAATCCGGCCCGGGCCACTCAAAGTGACCCTTTCCCCGGGTCGGGGAACCAGAAGCCAGACGGAGTGAGGGATGCCATAGACATCCCGAATGGTCCTGAGCTCCACAGCAGAAATTGTCGAGGCAATCCCACTAGGACCTGTTGACCGAACAGACTCGGGAACTGGTTCGGGTGGGAAAAGAAGGAGAGAAGGACGAGAAGAAGCAGCCCCCGGTTCTCTAATGGGCACGGGGCGAACTGGAAGGGCCAGTCTCCTACTAAACTCGAACCGCGCCCCCTCCGACTCCTCATTGGAGGAGGAAGACACTGGCCCCTGTACGGGAGGACCGGGATGAGACATCCTATGAGGAGGACCCAAGGAGAAGAAAGACTGGACTCGAAAGAAGAACACTACCACAAAGGGAAAGGAGGAAGAAGGGGGGACCGACCTGGTTCCTTAGAGGGAGGAAAGACAGGAGCGGGTCGTGAAGAAGAAAGGATCCAAGGACTGCAGTAGGCGCGAAGGATTTGAAAGAATGGAAGTTTTAGGTAAAAAACTTCTTTTCATTTTGAAAAGACCCACCAAAATCCGTACTGCTACAACCCCTCCCCCAACGGATCCACGCCACGTGCTTCCCATCGGGGAAAAGGATGTCCCGACAGCTCTGAATCCTACACCAACATTAACTGCTCCTCGAACGTGGCAATGCAGCGCCCCCGCACTGGCCTACATGACCATCTTACGGAGCGCCAGCAATCATGGCCATCATTGCACCAGATCCTCGCCTTTCCACATTAGCATCACAATTAACTCCCTTCGGCCCGGATGCCATGCACTAACGAGCCTCGAGAGTGGGGGGGAGCTGACAGGCGCCACGTCAAAGGAGGCCGCCGCATCGGATGCCAAGTCAATTTTCCAACTCTGACTGCTTCGTCGAGCTCCGTCCTTCACCAGGTCGGATCCACGAGCTCGGGACGCCTAGGCCGGAGCCGCACTCTGCCCTCCAGAGTGAGACCCTCGAAGGTTGAGCCCTATGGTCGGAGTCGAGCCCAGCCCTCCTCCACCACGTGGAGCTTCTCTAAGAGCGAGCCCTCTGGATCGGACCTGCACTCTGCCCTCCAGAGCGAGACCTTCGGAGGTTGAGCCCTATGGTCGGAGTCGAGCCCAGCCCTCCTCCGCCACATGGAGCCTCTCCGAGCACGAGCCCTCTGGACTGGGCCCGCACTCTGCCCTCCAGAGCGAGACCCTCGGAGGTTGAGCCCTGTGGTTGTTGTCGAGCTCAGCCCTCCTCCATCACGTGGAGCCTCTCCGAGCGCGAGCCCTCTGGACCAGGCCCGCATTCTGCCCTCCAGAGCGAGACGCTCGGAGGTTGAGCCCTGTGGTCGGAGTCGAGCCCAGCTCTCCTCCGCCATGTGGAGCCTCTCCGAGCACGAGCCCTCTAGACTGGGCCCGCACTCTGCCCTCCTCCATCGAGATGACCCCGCAAGCTCGGGGCGTCTAGGTCGGAGCAAGCCCTACCATCCCAGCTCAGCCCCAGCTCGGACGTGGGCACCGCCATCCCAGGACACCGGCGAGCTGCCCAAGGACTACGGGGCGGCGCCCCCCATACTACAATAACTGCTTATCCACCCATACTTCTAGAAGGATGGGCCACCCAGAGAGCACAAACCCCAAGGGTGGCGACCCCCGGATCGAGGCTCTGTCAAGCTTTCCGAAATGGAGCGACCGGAGAAGATGTTAGAACGAATGGAAGCTTTCTCTACCGTATGTCAGGAAAGACATCCCGTCCATGGCACGGAATCCCGCCGCACACATCTGCCAGCCCAGCGAGGATCCCAAGGCAAGCATCCAATGGTCATTTTTTGGCTACAAAGAACAATTGACACCCCCGGAAGGGGAAAGGTAACACAATACCAACACCAACACAAGTGCAAGCTCAACCAAGAGGACAAAGCACCATCACTACCACCACTGAGGAAAAACAAGGAAAACAAGAAAAGGCTGTAGAGCAGAGAATCCCTCTGTCCCTGCCATCGTTCTCTCCCTGCTACGTTCTCCTTTTCATTCTCATACTATTCACTCCTAGTGCAAAGTCCATCAAGAGGGGCCCCACCAGAAGGACCTGTTCTCCTGGATCGTCATTGACTTGACCGTCGGAGTGCCCTTGCCGGAAATCCCAGCCCGGATCACTAACCTCCTGTTTCGCAGGTCTAGGACTACCGGACGGCGAGGCAGCGAAGGAGGTGCCCTCCGAAGCCAACAGCAGCTACAGGCCATGGCGATCTTGGCGGCAACAATTATGACATCCCATTGATCCTTATGGCATCCTATTAGTTATTATGGCTTTCTATTATTAATATCCTATTAATTATTAATAAAATATTGTAATATAGATACGAGAAGTTATAAAAAAATAATTAGTTGTCATAAAGAATAACAAGAAGTTATAATAGCCAAATATTAATATAACAGGGGAAAAGAGTATTTTTGTTTAAAAAAATGAAAAAAACAAGTTGAATTACATTAAATATATGATGTTGAAAATCGCTACAATTTCATTATTAATTACAACACGTGATATAATTCAGTAAAGCAATATTTTTTTTTTTCATCAAGGGTAATGGATAATAAATTTTCTATTACTAAGTAGCCTAGGTGCTGCATTAATCTAGGGTATGTGTTGAATTTAGACAAAGATGGCCACTAAAAAAAAATAGGGTTAGGTAAGATTTGGGAAAATAGGTGGAAGGTTGCAAGCCATAAAAAATATATAACTTCCAACATAAACATATATTTCCGAATCAAATTTGTGGGAACCAATTTGAATGATTTTGAGTTAGATCATTATAAGTTTTACAACAATTGATAAAGGTGAGGAGTTAATTGAAATCCACCATAACTAGATGTGAGTTTGGACCTACACCAGTAGACAAAATATAATTTCAACCCTTTTAGGAGACTAATTATGATCTTATTTATAAAGATTAAAAAATAATTAATGACTTATAAATTCTTGACATTTGAAAAACTCATAGATGATGCGTAGGAATGGTTTTATTATTATTTATATACTCTATCTTTTTTACAAATCATTAATTATTAATCAATTGAAATTATTGATGTCTTGGAAAAGTTAGATTAGAATTATAATATTTTTTGATTAATTTTATGCAATTATGTTTAATTAACTTTTCATTAATATTTTATCTAACTAGTTTGAATAATTTTTTACTTACTAGATTGTTAAGCTCATAATTTTGGTTTTCCTACCTTTATAGATCCCCCCCAAAAAAAGGGACTAAAATGGCATTGTAATATAGTGTGGTTGGTAGTAATATCTATTGTTGCCGCTCTCGCCGCCGCGCCCGTGCCACGGATCGGCCGATCCTTCCTGACCGCCTGGCGAGGGAGCCTCCCTTCCCGCGGAAAACCTGCAACAAAGGGGTTAGAGGACCCTGGCCGGGGATCCCGGCGAGGGAGCTCCGACGGTCAAGTCAGTAGACGACGAGAAGGAACAGACTCTCCAGCCGGACCCTCTAAAGGGTTCCAGACTCAGAGAGTTAACTGGTGAAGGAAACGCTCTGGGGACCAGAATCTCGGCTGGGCCTCCTTGCCGAGCTCGCGCCCAGTCTTCCCCTCTCGGGATTTCTGGCTTCTCTCTCGACGCAAGGCCTTGTGCCGGTGCTTCCTCCTTGTCCCCAGGCTCATCGGCTTACCTCGTCGTCCCCAGATCCTTCCTTCTTTATCCCCTTCCGTCGCGCATTTATCTTTTTCCGCCTCGGAAACCCCCCTCCCCCGTCCACCTCTCTTTTTCCCTTTTCGGTGAAGGGTGCCAGGCGGCTTTCCGACCTCGTCCGCCGGGCCCAGCATGGGAAAGGCAAGGACAGAAGAGAAAGAGGGGAGGGCGGCGCTGGCAGGGCGGCCGGTCAGGCCTCGGGCCCGGTGAGAGCGCCCTCTTCCCTAAGCGTGGGCGCCATCTATCTATGAGGCCTGTGGCGTCAGGGTTGCGTCCCTCGGCTGCGGGACCTGTCGGGCCGATGCTAGTGATGTTCCGCGTGCCGCCGCCCTCCGTACAGGACACCGTCTGGGATTCGTACGGCCCGAGGGATGGCCTCGGGGCCCGTCTCTCCCCCCAGGGCCCTCGTCGGACGATCGGTCTGACCTCGGCTGAGTTGGGCCTGTCTCTGGGGGCCACCTGGCGAAGGGCAAAAGATCAGCCGACCTCGGCTTAGGTGGAACCCCTCCTGGGTGGACACCCGGCGAGGTGGCAGGAGGTCGCTTGGCTTCGGCCGAGGTGGGCCCGTCTCCGGGTGGCCACCTGGCGAAGGGCGAAGGATCAGCCGACCTCGGCTTAGGTGGACCCCTCCTGGGTGGACACCTGGCGAGGTGGCAGGAGGTCGCCTGGCTTCGGCCGAGGTGGGGCCGTCTCCGGGTGGCCACCTGGCGAAGGGCGAAGGATCAGCCGACCTCGGCTTAGGTGGACCCCTCCTGGGTGGACACCTGGCGAGGTGGCAGGAGGTCGCCTGGCTTCGGCCGAGGTGGGCCCATCTCCGGGCGGCCACCTGGCGAAGGGCGAAGGATCAGCCGACCTCGGCTTAGGCGGACCCCTCCTGGGTGGACACCTGGCGAGGTGGCAGGAGGTCGCCCGACCTTGGCCGACCTCACTTAAGCGGACCCCTCCGGGCCCGGGCGCCAATGAGGTGGTAGAGGAACTCCGAGCCGAGCTCGACCTCGGCGAGGGCGGTTCGCCTTAGTCGTCGGGCGGTGTAGTCTCGCCGACCCTAGCTTTGAGGACGTGGCGCTGACTCCGCCGGGGAAGCCTACACGTGGCTTGCTCGTATTTGGCGATACCTGAGCCTGGCCACGTCACTGTCACGGCTGTAACAGTTGCCCCCCAGCCCGCCGTTCCGTCGGGGCATCGTAGAACGGAACGTCGGGATTAAATGCGGACATGACGTGGAGAGGCGAAGATCTTGCATCATAATTGCCACGATCCTCGTTGTCGTGGCTCGATGCGGCTGAAGACCTACGGGGAGCCGCCACGCATCGCCCACTTGCCCACAATCAATGCGTCGCTTCGAGGCAGAGGCCGTTACTCTGCTAACGAGGCGTCGGTGTCGGGCGTGCGCCCACGTGGCGACCATCCAGTGGCCTGAGGCAGGATGACGGGTACGGCCGCTGTCGGTTGAGTTTGAAATGGAGGGGACTTTCCAGAACGAAGCCTTTTCCCTTGCTTCGTGGGCGGTTTGCTGCAGGCTAACAACTCCTGTTGCTCGCGCTCATCTGTGCATTTTCGGTGAGTGCCTCCTTCTTCTCTAGCTCCCCCCCCTCCTTCCTTCTCATTTCCTTTCTGATCTTCCTATCCTTTTCTTTCCTATGGCGCGCCGTCGCCATGTCTCTTCCAACCCGGACGAGGCCGGTCCATCCCCGCCGAGGACTCCATCTTCTTCCTCCTCGGATGAGGAGGTAATTCCGGAGGAGGTCCGCCGGCGCTTGCAACCCGGGGGTGTCACCATTGGCATCCCCAGGGGGATCCGGTCCCCTCCGGTTGCACCTGCCGTGCCCCTCCGTTCCCTTCCTGCTTTGCCTTCTCTTCCTGCTCCGCCGTCTCTTCCCGCCGGTCCCTCCGGTCATGCTTCTACCATGACCGAAGGCGACCTTTCTCTGCTCCGGGATGCCTATGGCATCCCGGGGTCTATTCGTCTGTTTGCTCCGCGGTCCGGGGAGCGTGTCACCATGAGTGGCCCCGGCCGCATAGCTTTCTACGAAGACTTCCTCCTTGGGGGTCTTCGGTTTCCTTTGCATCCTTTCTTTCTTTCCTTCCTCAGCCACTTTCGGCTCGTCCCGGCCCAGCTGGCTCCTAATGCCATCCGGGTCATCTTTTCCTTCATCGTTTTCTGCCACTTCCACGGGTTCGTTGCCCGTTTTTCTCTCTTCAAGGCCTTGTTCACCCTGAAGAAGTGCTCCACCGATGACGGCTGGTGGTACATTTCACCCCGGCCTAGGTGTCTCCGGTTCGACCTCCCTTCCTCGGTCAAGGGATGGAAGAGCCAGTTTTTCTTCGCCTCGGTCGACGATGTCGACTGGGCCTGGAGTGAGCCGGACCGGTCCCCGAACCGGAATTTCCGAGTCGAGCCGGCGGACCAGGAGTCCTATACCCAGCTCCTGGGCGATGAGGTCCCGGCGCTCGAGGTTCTGCTTTCTGAGCAGAATCTTTTCGAGGCCGGTATCAGTCCCATCCGCGAGACCGGTGAGATTTGGCCCCTCATTGACCTCTGCCCCCCCCTTTCTTCATAACTGAGCCAGCTGACTTTCTGTCTCTTTTGTCTTGCAGGGATGAAGTTTTCACTGGAGAACCTCTTGGAGGGGGCGGCCCAGCGGGACGTCGTGGAGGTAGACGAGCCCGCAGCAAAGAGGGCTCGCATGGAGACGAGCCGGGAGGTTGTGGTGGCGACCGTGCCCTGCCCGGTTGCCGTCATCTCCCCGCCCCGGCCACCTCAGGGCGGGGCCACTGATACTTCGGCCGTGCGACCTGGTGGCGCTGCAGAGAGGGCTCCAGCGCCTGCCGCTCCGCCCATCGCCGGGCCCGTTATTGCTGCCAGCCCGACAGCACCGCCTGTGGCGACCGCCGGTCCGTTGGTTGCGGCTTCGGCTGAGGGGGCAGCTGCCGCAGGGGCCGGCCCGAAGGCCCCGGCGCCGGTGATCACCCACCGGGACTCGGTCATCCTCGACAGGGGGCTGGCGGAGAAGATGATGGAGTACGCCTCCACCGCCCGGGACCGCCAAGCTCGGGGCGGCCGGGACTACGCGGACGCGCTGCTCGGCATCCTTCCGCAGCTCTTCACGGTAAGTCCGGGCTTTTTCCTTTTCCATTTTCCTATCTCGAAACTTACCTGCCTTTGCTTTGACCTGTGTCGCTTTTGCCATTACAGATCGGGAACGACGTCCTCCTACTGAGGAATTTCCTCGTAGGGAACGCCAAGAGGGACTCCGAGCGGGAGCAAAAGCTCGGCAAGCTTGCGGCTGACGTCAAGGATTTAATGGGAAAGGGCACCGAGCTGCGAGCCGAGAAGCAAGCCCTCCAGTCCGACCTGGCGCGTTCCGAGGAGCGGAACAAGGAGTTGGAGGTCTCCTTGTCGGAGGAGCGGACCTCTAACCAGCGCCGAACTGAAGAGGAGGCGGCGGAAAAGGCCCGCCTGCAGGCCCACTCCCAATGGCTGGAGCGCCAGCTGGAGGAGGCCCGGCGAGACGCGGCCGCGGCGAAGGACCGGAGCGCCTACGTTAACGGGCTCCTGGAGGTGGCCAAGCGGGAAGCGCAAGAGGCCGTCCCCAAGTTCCGGGCCTCCGACGAGTATACGTCGGAGGTCTGGGAGGCCGCCGTGGATTCCTTCCTGAAGGGGTTCCGGATGTGCCGGGAGAAGGTGGGGGCCTTCTTCCCCCAGCTGGACCTGAGCGGGGTCGTAGTCGGTGGCAGGAGGCCAGGAGGTGAGAGCAGGGCTTCCGGCACAGCCGAAGCGACACCTGCGGCGCCGTCGTCTAGCGATGCCACGGCCCCGGAGCAGCCCCAGGAGCCGGCCGCTGTAGAAGTCGAAGACGCAGCGCCCGCGCCTCCGGCAGATGGCTCCGAACCCGCAGCCCAGTGATCCCGGCACTGTCTTTCTGCTTTATTTCTGCTGTTTTTGTTTTTTGGGGAGTCCCGGCCTGTCGGGGCTCCCAGCTTGTACTGACTGCTTATGCTAATGAAGATCTAAGCTTTTACCGAAACCTTGTTCGTTGTCTCATTTTACTTTCTTCTTTTCTTTCTGAGATGTCGGTCTGGAACACTTGAAGTGACCGCAGGCCTGGTCCTCCCATTGTTCAAATCGAAGGATGGGGCCTGCAGAGTCGCGTCGCAGCAGGGCAAGCCTTAGGCGGGCCCGACTTTGGGTCGCCTTCATGCTTGCGCAGACAACACGGTTTCTGCACCGTCTTCCGGGCCGAAGCCCGGGACCTCCGGATGGAGCTCGATGCCGCAGGCTTTCTCAAGCCTTGCGCGGTTTACTGAGCTGTGCTCCGGGCTTGCGTGGGCGAACTGGGTTCGGCGCCACCTTCCAGGCCGAGGCCCAGGATCTTCCGGACTGAGCTCGATGCCGCAGGCTTTCTCAAGCCTTGCGCGGCTTGCTGAACTGTGCTCCGGGCTTGTGTGGGCGAACTGGGTTCGGCGCCACCTTCCAGGTCGAAGCCCAGGATCTTCCGGACTGAGCTCGATGCCGCAGGCCTTCTCAAGCCCTGTGTGGCTTGCTGAGCTGTGCTCCGGGCTTGCGTGGGCGAACTGGGTTCGGCGCCACCTTCCAGGCCGAGGCCCAGGATCTTCCGGACTGAGCTCGATGCCGCAGGCTTTCTCAAGCCTTGCGCGGCTTGCTGAGCTGTGCTCCGGGCTTGCATGGGCGAACTGGGTTCGGCACCACCTTCCAGGCCGAAGCCCAGGATCTTCCGGACTGAGCTCGATGCCGCAGGCTTTCTCAAGCCTTGCGCGGCTTGCTGAGCTGTGCTCCGGGCTTGTGTGGGCGAATTGGGTTCGGCGCCACCTTCCAGGCCGAAGCCCAGGATCTTCCGGACTGAGCTTGATGCCGCAGGCCTTCTTGTTGAAGTTAGAAGGGAGTGTTTGAAGTGGGGAAGCTTTGTTACAGAAACTGGGAGCCTTACATCACTGGTAGTACATTCTCAGGTTCGAGGAGTTCCATGTCCGGGGGAACCTGGCACCTCCCAATTCTTCCAAGTAATATGCTCCATGAGGGAGGGCTTCTGCCACCCGATACGGGCCTTCCCAGTTGGGCGATAGCTTGCCGCATTCCCGGGGTTGGGATGCTTCGGCGCGTCGGAGGACCAAGTCTCCGGGACAAAAAGCCTTAGGCCGCACCCGGGAGTTGTAATATCTGGCTACACGTTGCCGGTACGCCGCCATTCGGATTCGGGCCCTGTCCCTGGTTTCCTCGAGAAGGTCTAGGTTGAGCATCATCCTGGCCGGGTTTTCTGTCTCGTCGTATTGCTCCACGCACAACGTGGGTAGGCTGAGCTCGATCGGGATGACTGCCTCGGCTCCGAAGACGAGGTTGAACGGAGTTTCGTCGGTAGCCGTCCTTGGGGTGGTGTGGTATGCCCAAAGGACGCTGGGAAGCTCATCGGCCCACCTGCCCTTGGCCTGGTCCAGCCGCGTGCGGAGGCCCTGAAGAATGGTCCTGTTCGTGACTTCGGCCTCCCCGTTGGTCTGAGGGTGCGCCACCGAGGTAAAGCGATGTCTGATGCCGAGGTCGCTGCAGAATTCTTCGAATTCCCGGCAATCGAACTGGCGTCCGTTGTCGGTGACCACAGTGTGGGGGAGGCCGAAGCGGCAGACGATGGACTTCCAGAAGAACTTGGCGACGTTTGCTTCGGTAATCCTTGCTAAGGGTTCGGCCTCGACCCACTTCGTGAAGTAGTCGATAGCCACTATCAAGAACTTCCGCTGGCCCGACGCCGGCGGGAATGGGCCCAGGAGGTCCATCCCCCACTGGGCGAACGGCCAGGGGGCTGAGAGCTGAGAGATTGGGTTGGAGGGTTGCCGCTGCACCGTGGCGTGACGCTGGCACCGGTCGCACTTCTTCACGAAGTCGGCGGCGTCTTCCTTCATTGTTTCCCAGAAGTAGCCCTGACGGAGGGCCTTGTACGCCAATGCCCTGCCCCCCACGTGGTTCCCGTAGATGCCTTCGTGAATCTCCTGGAGCACAAGCTTGGCTTCTGTGGGTCCTACGCACTTGAGGAGGGGATAAGAGTAGGATCTCCGATACAGCTGCCCGTCCATCAGGACAAACCGCACGGCCTTCTTCCTGATGAGGCGAGCCGCATGTCGGTCCTCCGGCAGGGTGCCGCTGGCGATGTAGGCAGCGTACTTGTCCATCCAGCTGGGCTCCTGGCTGACCTGATGGACCTCCACCGGTGCTTCGAGGCTTGGGACCTCAAGGCGCTCCACATGAGCGCGTCCCAGCATCGTGTCTGGCAGGGTCGCCAGCCGGGAGAGGGCGTCCGCACGGGCGTTCTCCCCGCGAGGGATGTGGGAGATGTTGAAGCGGCGGAATTTGGACGTGCCCGCCTTGACGAGCTCCAAGTACTTTGCCATTTGGGGGTCGTGCGCGACGTACTCTCCGGACACCTGCCCCGCTACGAGCTGGGAGTCGGTGAAAGCTCTGAGGTTGGTCACGCCCAGCTCGCGGGAGACTCTCAGTCCGGCAAGAAGTGCCTCGTACTCCGCCTGGTTGTTTGTTGCGGGAACTGGAAACGGAGTGCGCACTCGGCGATGACCCCGTCGCCGTTGGCAAGGATGAGCCCGGCCCCGCTCCCGCCGGAGTTCGAGGCTCCGTCCACATGGAGGATCCAGACGTCCTCTCCGGGCTCTCGGCGCCAACCTCCATGGCTGGGCCGGGGGATCTTCCTCGGGCTCCTTGCCCAAGCCTACACACTCGACCAAAAAATCGGCCAGCACCTGTGCCTTCATGGCCGACCTTGGCCTGTATGCAATGTCGAACTCGCTGAGTTTCAGTGCCACTTGGCCAACCGTCCCGAAGTATCAGGTCGGCTGAGCACCGCTTTCAGCGGTTGGTCCGTCAAGACGGCGATGGGGTGCGCTAGGAAATAGGGCCTGAGACGCTGGGCAGACACTATTAGCGCAAAAACAAGTTTCTCGGGCCGGGAATACCTGAGCTCCGCATCTCGGAGGAGTTTACTGGTATAGTACACCGGCCGCTGGAGCCCCTGGTCGTCGGTTCGGACCAAGACAGAGCTGACGGCCTCCGGGGTAACCGCCAAGTAGAGGGCAAGCTCCTCCCCCTCCTCGGGCCTGGACAGTAAAGGTGGCGATGCGAGCGCCTTCTTCAGCTCCTCGAAGGCCCGCTGACATTCCTCGGTCCAAGCAAAGCCATTCATCTTCCTCAGCACCTTGAAGAAGGGACGGCAGCGGTCCGCCGACCTGGAAATAAAATGGCTGAGGGCTGCGACTCGACCGGTCAGTCGTTGCACCTGCTTCTTGGAGGCGGGCTGCTCCATGTCCAGGATGGCCTGGACCTTCTCCGGGTTGGCCTCGATCCCTCTTTGAGTCACCATAAACCCTAAGAACTTACCGGCGGAGATGCCGAAAGCGCACTTCGCCGGATTCAGCTTCATCTGATGGCGCCGGAGGTTGCCGAACGTCTCCGTCAAGTCAGCCACGTGGTCCGAATCAAGTTTACTCATCACCAGCATGTCGTCCACGTACACCTGCATGTTGCGGCCTATCTGGTCTTTGAAGACTTTACTGACCAGACGTTGATACGTCGCACCCGCATTCTTGAGGCCGAAAGGCATCATTCTGTAGCAAAAAGTCCCGCGGTCAGTTATGAAGGCAGTGTGCTCTTCATCCTCCGGGTTCATCCGAATCTGGTTGTATCCGGAGAAGGCATCCATGAACGACAAAAGGCGATGCCCCGAGGTGGTGTCGACCAGCTGGTCGATCTTTGGAAGAGGGAAACTGTCCTTTGGGCAAGCTCGGTTGAGGTCGGTGTAGTCCACACAGATCCTCCACTTACCGCTACTCTTTTTTACCATGACCACGTTTGCCAGCCAGCTAGGGTATTGGACCTCTCGAACGAAACCGGCGGCGAGGAGCTTCTCTACTTCCTCGTTGATCGCCTTCTGCCTCTCCATGGCGAAGCTTCTCTTCTTCTGGCAGACCGGGCGGCAACCTGGGTCCACGTTCAGGCTGTGCATGATAACCTCGGGCGGGATGCCGGGCATGTCGGCTGCTGACCAGGCGAACACGTCAGCGTTGGCACGGAGGAACTCCAGCAAGCGGGTTCGCTCTTCCTCGGGGAGCTGGGCCCCGATTTGCACCATCTTCAGGGGATCCGAACCGAGGGGAAAAGTCAGCAGGCGCTCTACGGGTCCTCCCCTGGGTTCCCTCTCTCTCAGATCGAGGTCGTCGATATCACGGGCAAGCTCCGCGCCCCTAGCGCCTGGGACCGTCTGGAGGCAGAGCGGGACTGGCTGGATCGTCCCCTTCATCTCTCCGAGCCCGGAAGGTGTGGGGAACTGCACCGACAGCCTCCTCGTGGAGATGGTGGCGTCCAGTTGGTTGAGCCCAGGATGCCCGAGAATGGCGTTGTAAGGCGAGGGGAGCCTGACGACAGTGAATGTTATTAGGACGGTCGCTTGCCGGGGCGGGGATCCGGCAGTGACCGGGAGAGTGATCTCCCCCTCGACCCCCATCGAGTCCCCTGTAAAACCTACCAGGGGGGTGTGCACTGGCTTCAGCTGTTCGGGGGACAAATTCATCCGAGAGAATGCATCGTAAAAAAGTACATCAGCTGAGCTTCCACTATCCACCATGATCCGATGTACAGGATGCTTTGCGATGGTCATCTCGACCACCACGGCATCGTTGTTTACATTATCATTAATTTCCTCTCCTTTGGGAGGGATTACATTCTCCGGGACTTCCCAGGTTCTCTTCATTGCTCGGCCGGGCCCGCGCGAGATCATGCCCACGGGCTTCTCCGTTGGGCGGTTGTCGATCGCAGGGACAGGCGGTAGGGCCGCGAGCGGCTGCCCTTCAGAGGGGGCCTCGCTCTTGACGAACTTCCTGAGGTAACCCCTGCTGATCAGCTCCTCAATCTCCCGCTTCAGATGGCGACACTCCTCCGTGTCATGCCCGTGTTCGCGATGGAACTGGCAGTACTTCGATTTGTCTCGGGCGGCTCTCGGGTTCTGAGGAGGAGGTTGGCGGAGGTAGCGCTCGTCCTCGATTTCCATGAGGATCTTCGTTCGAGGTGCGAGGAGAGGGGTGTACCTCCGCTCTGGAGTGGCTTCGCCCCTCGGCTTTGGATTTGGGCGGAGGTCGGCAGATGGCCCGGGCCTCCGAGCTCCCGGGATGTCCCTCGGGAGCGGCTCTTTGGAGTCTTCCCGTCCAGCTCTCGACGGGTGCGGTCGGCCTCCTCCGCTCGGATGTACTTGTGGGCACGGAGGAGGAGCTCGGAATACGTCCTGGGCGGCTTCTTGTCCAGGGAATAGGTTAGGCGGGACGTCTTGAGTCCGCGCTTCAAGGCCAGCATGGCGATGGGCTCGTCCAAGCTGTAGATCTCCAGTGCTGCGGTCTTAAACCGGGTGATGTAGTCCCGGAGCAGCTCCTGGTCCTGCTGGCGGATGGAAAAGAGGCTGTCCACCTCTCTTGCACATTTCGACAAGCGTCGAAATGCGCCACAAACTTTCCTTCCAACTGATGGAAGGAGCAAATGGACCCGGGCTCGAGGCGGGCGAACCAGACTCGAGCGGCCTTCCGAAGGGTTGCCGGGAAGGCGATGCATAGAAGGGCGTCGGTGGCCCCCTGGACCCTCATAAGAGCCTTATAGCTCTCCAAATGATCCAGGGGGTCGGTGGTTCCGTCGTAGGGATCCACCTGCGGCATGCGGAACCGTTTCGGGATTGGTTCCGCCTGGATTTCTTCAGAGAAAGGGGGGCGGGAGTCATAGCCCGCCGGGTCCACCGACGAGTTCTGCAGGTCGGCGAATCGGCGAGCGAACTCCGCAAGTTTGCGCTCATGCTCCTCCAGGCGCCTCTCGGCTTGGCGCTTGATGGCTTCATCGGTGGAGTATTCCACCGAGGCTGCGGGTGAAAGGGGCGCGATCGATCTCGGCGCGAGGTCTGGCCTCGGCGTCGCTTGCTGCGGTGTGCCATTTCGGCCCCGTCGGCCGGGGATCGACTCTCGTGATCCTCCGAACCGGAATAGTTTCTTTTTGCAGGAGCTTGGTGGCTCCCCCGGGGGTTGGAGATGGCCCTTGGATGGGATGGCCTGCCCTGGATGGAGCGCAGGCTCCCACGCTGCCCCGCGGCTCGGGCCGCGGGGGTCCCTGGCTGCGGCTGAGTGGCCAGGGACCGTTGCTGATGCTGAAGCTGTCGGACCGCTGAGGTCAAGGTCTGCAGTTGCTGGACGATGGCCGCGAGGGATCCATCCACCGGGGCAGGCTGCTATGGAAGAGGAGGGGGAACCGGAAGCTCCCTTTCGGGGCTGTGGCCCCCCAGAGGGGAGTGGACATCCCCCACGCGGCTGGTGGACGCCTCGCGACCACGAGTGACCACCATTGCTGGAGAGCATGACACCTGCAGAAAGCCGGTTCCCACTAGGGGTTAGTGTCCTGCCCCCCTACCTGGTGCGCCAATCTGTTGCCGCTCTCGCCGCCGCGCCCGTGCCACGGATCGGCCGATCCTTCCTGACCGCCTGGCGAGGGAGCCTCCCTTCCCGCGGAAAACCTGCAACAAAGGGGTTAGAGGACCCTGGCCGGGGATCCCGGCGAGAGAGCTCCGACGGTCAAGTCAGTAGACGACGAGAAGGAACAGACTCTCCAGCCGGACCCTCTAAAGGGTTCCAGACTCAGAGAGTTAACTGGTGAAGGAAACGCTCTGGGGACCAGAATCTCGGCTGGGCCTCCTTGCCGAGCTCGTGCCCAGTCTTCCCCTCTCGGGATTTCTGGCTTCTCTCTCGATGCAAGGCCTTGTGCCGGTGCTTCCTCCTTGTCCCCAGGCTCATCGGCTTACCTCGTCGTCCCCAGATCCTTCCTTCTTTATCCCCTTCCGTCGCGCATTTGTCTTTTTCCGCCTCGGAAACCCTCCTCCCCCGTCCACCTCTCTTTTTCCCTTTTCGGTGAAGGGTGCCAGGTGGCTTTCCGACCTCGTCCGCCGGGCCCAGCATGGGAAAGGCAAGGACAGAAGAGAAAGAGGGGAGGGCGGCGCTGGCAGGGCGGCCGGTCAGGCCTCGGGCCCGGTGAGAGCGCCCTCTTCCCCAAGCGTGGGCGCCATCTATCTATGGGGCCTGTGGCGTCAGGGTTGCGTCCCTCGGCTGCGGGACCTGTCGGGCCGATGCTAGTGATGTTCCGCGTGCCGCCGCCCTCCGTACAGGATGCCGTCTGGGATTCGTACGGCCCGAGGGATGGCCTCGGGGCCCGTCTCTCCCCCCAGGGCCCTCGTCGGATGATCGGTCTGACCTCGGCTGAGTTGGGCCCGTCTCTGGGGGCCACCTGGTGAAGGGCAAAAGATCAGCCGACCTCGGCTTAGGTGGAACCCCTCCTGGGTGGACACCCGGCGAGGTGGCAGGAGGTCGCCTGGCTTCGGCCAAGGTGGGCCCGTCTCCGGGTGGCCACCTGGCGAAGGGCGAAGGATCAGCCGACCTCGGCTTAGGTGGACCCCTCCTGGGTGGACACCTGGCGAGGTGGCAGGAGGTCGCCTGGCTTCGGCCGAGGTGGGCCCGTCTCCGGGTGGCCACCTGGCGAAGGGCGAAGGATCAGCCGACCTCGGCTTAGGTGGACCCCTCCTGGGTGGACACCTGGCGAGGTGGCAGGAGGTCGCCTGGCTTCGGCCGAGGTGGGCCCATCTCCGGGCGGCCACTTGGCGAAGGGCGAAGGATCAGCCGACCTCGGCTTAGGCGGACCCCTCCTGGGTGGACACCTGGCGAGGTGGCAGGAGGTCGCCCGACCTTGGCCGACCTCACTTAAGCGGACCCCTCCGGGCCCGGGCGCCAATGAGGTGGTAGAGGAACTCCGAGCCGAGCTCGACCTCGGCGAGGACGGTTCGCCTTAGTCGTCGGGCGGTGTAGTCTCGCCGACCCTGGCTTTGAGGACGTGGCGCTGACTCCGCCGGGGAAGCCTACACGTGGCTTGCTCGTATTTGGCGATACCTGAGCCTGGCCACGTCACTGTCACGGCTGTAACATCTATAATTTAATGCAGGACCTATAATATGTACATGCAAAATCTTTATGTAAAGATATTAGGTGTGATGCAGTAGTGACATTGGATTGCCACACTAAGTACATACGAGGGCCCAAATTATGAAAGGATAAAATAATAGATAAAATTTGAGATGAGAGATGAAGGGTCAGTATTGTATAAAACTCATCTATCCAAATCATAAATTACAAAAAATAAATCAATTTGAACCATTAGCTATAAAAGAATGATCCTTGAATCATTTCAAAAAATATTATTCCGCCACCTTCCTTCAAATAAATCCCTAAACCCAACAATTACTTCGATGATAGGAATGTATCAAACAAAAACTTTTATATCTTGTGTGAAGATAATTTTAGTAAAAGCATATATTAAACTAAATAATCTAAAATTTTTGCTTATACTTATGTTACTATTTGGACAATCTACATTAATACAGATATTAATATCGTGAATCATATGATTTTATTTTTATAATCAGTAAAAATTTATAAACTTTACTTTTAGATGCTGATCTTATTGTCATCTTTTTTCTACTCTTCATTTTAGTCTAACTCATTCACTTAATATTTCCCTACTTGAATTATTTTTTATTTGTAATCATTGTAGAAAATATGCTACTTCAATCTAGCTTCTTCGGAAACAAGATTCGCAATTCAAGCTTTAGTTTGGCAATATTTTGATATTATATATAGATTTTAATATTTTTGTATTTTATTAATGCTGCATATGTTGTGTTTCTGATTTATGATATGGATATACCTAACAAATATCTTTTATATCTCACATACGAGAACAATTTAGTATATACAAATATACATTAATTAAATTAAGTAATCTAATTTTGAGTTATCATTTGGATACTTTACAGTACTAGTGACATCAATATCATGCTTGGCATGATTTTATTTTGCATGGTAAATAAAACTTCATGCATTCCATTTAAAAAAAAATGTTCTCTTGATATATACGAATGCAATAAATGAAACATGCTTTAAAGAAAGTGTATATCTACAATCATTCAAATTATGATTAAAAAAATCTTAAGAAGGAATGTTGCTAGCATAAGTAGGCATAATATGACAAGCTCATGGAATATAACACACCATTAGACTAAAAGAATTTTGATTGGACACTTATTGTAAGAATGAAAATTGGATAGCACCCATAATTTTTTAAATTAGGAAAAAAAGCATCAAGGACATCAAGCATACATTTTGTAGCTCTTCAAAGTTACTGGATAATCTATATTTGGAAGATTTCACATATAATTAATATTTATTATTTTATTTCATCATCAATAAATATAAGGGATTATATATAGAGTTGGTTATGTATTTTACTTGTATAGTTGAATAGACATGGAGCACTGCATTTGTATAAGAAAGAAAAGTTAGGCAAGCATATTTTTTAAAAAATTGAAGAATGGAGTCAAATTTTTGGTTAGTTATGCACCTTTAATTTACATTGTAATACTAAATTTATGCAAGATCTAAACCGTTAATGAGATATATATTATAAAAACCATATAACAACTCAAATTTTTACGTTTAATGGTTTCTAACCCATAAATCAAATAAATAAAAATAAAAAAATAATAGTATGATATTATCCTCTATGAAGAACCAATCGATAGAACCTAGTGATTTAAATTTGCTCATATTTTAAATGTATAAATCATGACTTAAAGGATGAATTTTTAATTTATATTTCCTATCATTTATTTTACTGTATTAGTGCAATTCATACCTTTTATTTTTTTTACCAACAAAGGTGTAGATCATATCCAATAATTTAAATGGTTTGTCATTGATTTAGCTGCCAAGCTTTAAAACGATGCCAAATTTTACAAGAATATATGCATTCAAACTTTGGCCATCCACATTTTTTATTACTGAATTTTGATCCACATTGTTTTATTTTTAAACCTATTTATACCCAATATTTCCTCTACGGTATTTTTCCCTCGCGTGCAAAGCACGTGCAGGGTTCCGGTTCCAATCAATCTCGGGGTTTCGGAACCCGCTGTCGAGTCACGGTGCCGTCGATTTTTTACTCACGTGACAGGCACATGCAGAGCTTCTGGGTTCCTGCAGGCAAAGCAAAGTCGGCAGCGTCGGTGGACTGATGATGTGGGACTGTTGCCGAGTCTAATTGTTGGTATTAGTATATCTGCGATTCTACGGGGTTAAAATGAAGGAAAAAGAAAAAATCCCAACCTGTAAAGCGGGGAAAAAATAGGGGCAAAGTCGCCGCCGGTTGGTTCTTGAGAACCCACGGCGTCACCAACGAAGGGGAAACGCAGGGAAAGTGGGGGAAGGGCGAAGCGGAGAGAGGAAGGAGGCGAGGGAGGCCGGGAGATCGCCGGAGATGGGCGACGGGCGGGGCTCCGGCGGCAGCCGGCCGGCGTGGCTGCAGCACTACGATCTGGTGGGGAAGATAGGGGAGGGGACCTACGGGCTCGTATTCTTGGCCCGGACCAAGCACCGCAAGTGCTGCATCGCGATTAAGAAGTTTAAGCAATCCAAAGAGGGCGATGGCGTGTCCCCCACGGCCATTCGCGAAATCATGGTGCCTTCTCTTTTCTTCTCCTCAGTCCGTTACTCTTAATCATCTCAGTTTATCAGTAAACCTATCTTTTTGTTCGGTTCTTCTTGTTTTTTTCGGTTTGATGATCTTTGAACCCCTGATGGTGATGGATCTTTGAATAAGGACCAAGGACATCTAATTTTTTCCCCCTCCCTTCTTTTTGGGTAGAATGATCCAAGATAAGAGGAAATCATCGATTCTTGCCAATTATCGTCGAATCTGCCTTTCCTTGACGTTGTTGCCAAGATCTTGTAACT
Organism: Areca catechu; assembly: GCA_021397845.1. Taxonomy (NCBI): domain Eukaryota; kingdom Viridiplantae; phylum Streptophyta; class Magnoliopsida; order Arecales; family Arecaceae; genus Areca; species Areca catechu. Next base: position 153,183,690 of record CM038049.1, on the reverse strand, counting down.
TGTGGTACATAGATTTGATTTCAATATAATTAACTACCTTTTCTGTTTAAATTGTATGTGATATAAATCACTAGGGGAGATGAGATTCTCTTTGGATGTGAATGACACCATAGTTGGTGCGATCTGAATTCATTTAGAAAAAATGGAGGATGTCATGGTACTATGCGGTGAGTGAGCTAAGAAAATGGTAGGTTGTTATTTGATCTAACAGCAGGATTTTATGGTATTTTGCTATGTGGAGTGCGGTGTAAAGGATCTATTCTACCGAACCAAATCCAGATGGTTTTTTTGGATCATTCATCCTCCAATAGAGTGGTCAATTGTACTTGAGTTTCTGCAAATTTTATGAGCAAGTGATAGGAAGGCTTTGGAAGATTGAATTTTTTCTATTGGATTTTTTTTTTTATTTTTTTATGATGAATATGGGGTTTAGTGTTCAATAATGAGTTTTAAAGTTATACAGCTTGCTTTTGAGAGAAAGGAAGGAGCAACTAGATAATTTCCTTCTCTCTCTGTCTGTCTCCACCCTATCACCTCAAGGAAAAGCTTTATCCAGACCTGTGACCTAATCTAGATATGTATTTCATCTAACAATTCTACTTGAACTTCTTTCAAGGAGGAAACTGTGATTATAAAGCTTTATCCATTAGCGGAAGTTTTTTTTTTCTCTTATTCATCATTTTCTCTATGGTTTTTGCATTTTATTTTCTCTGTAGTTTTTGCATTTTATTTGTGTTTATCCGTTGGTTTGTTAACATGTGTTTGACTGTATTCGTCTTGAAAATATTTAAACATGATAATATGTGCTGTAGTTCTTTTGGGTATATATATCATTGTCTCATGGTATCTTGCTGTTGATGCAGCTATTACGGGAAATTTCTCATGAGAATGTCGTCAAACTTGTGAATGTACACATCAACCATGCTGATATGTCACTATATCTAGCGTTTGACTATGCTGAGCATGATATGTAAGTATAACAGAGACCCTCTGGGAAGCTCCTTTACAATTCACAACTTTTCGAACATGTTATGCATCCATTAGTTTTGTAATCGTTGACAAGCCAAGCATAAGGTTCATGTGTTCAGTGTGTGTACGTGTCCAAGTGTTGGACTGTTTCAATATTTAAACATTTCTTCTCATAGAGCCATGTCCAAGTGTCAAATCAATGTCCATCTTAAATGTTAGGTGCGGATACTTTAGGTTTAATCAAAGGCCCTAAGTAACATAGTGAAATATGACCAAGAGCATATGCATGTTATTCTGTTGAAACAAATGAGCATACATGAACTGTCTGTTCATTCAAAGGAGGTATTCTGCATCAACTCTACAGAAGGATAGACATTTTGCTAGATATAGGGAATATTGACTTGCTTTTTGTGTTCATCCTTTCTTCCTTTTTAGGAGGCGAGTTCAGAACCTCCATATGCTTAACAGAAATATTCTTTCTTTGGTATATCTTTCCCTTTCTCTCAATGTAACCAGAATTTCAATACATAAGTCTAGTTTTATAATATGAATTCATTTATTGTGTCGCCACCCTGGAAGAACATCTCCATTTGCCTTCTAGAGTCTAAATACTTATGGGCTTTTCATAGACATAGATCTTTGCCATAAATAGGAAACTTTTGAATCTGACCCTTTAATATTGAAATTCTACATTTACTTTCCCATGTAGTAGTTCTTTAAAGATAATCTCTTAAATAAATGTTATGAGGCTATCTATGGCAAATTAGTGAAGTAAATATGAGTACATATGAGAAAAGAATATTGTATTAGTAGTAGTACTAGTTGAAAAGAAGCATAATAGTACTATGGTTCATTTGATGCCTATCCATTGCAAATTAGTAAAGTCAACAAATTAAGACATTATTAGATTTCTTCAAATTTTCAATGTTGAAACAGCATTTGATGTTTGGTCAACTTCTCTCCAATTCTTGATGGATTCTCTGCATGGGTTTAAGATTAGCTCTTGTTCGTGAAATTGAATAAGTTGTCCATTCCTTGTCCTCTTATTTGGACTTAAGCATGAGATTCATGGTACAATAATTTTCGTGACATGAAGAATGTAGATGCTACCGAATTTCCCCCCTTTCACCATTTACTTACCATTGTGCTTAAATAAATTTAGACTTTAGTTAATTGTGGTTATTTTTAGTTTGTAAGAGGTCACAGGAAAAGGTCAATTTATAATTAAACTAGCAGATATTTGCATTGTGGATGGTACTGACATGAGAGTAATGTATAGCTATTTCTCTAAGTGTTTAATTCTGCAAGAGGAAAAAATGTGATTTGGGATATGTAAAAAATACTCATTAGTAAAAAAAACTTAAAGATTTAATCATACAAAATTTAAAATTATTCAAGTGTTATATATTCTTTGTGGTTGGCATAATATAGTTTTTTTGTTCTTAAGCCTAATCTCCAAATTTATTAGCAGGCAAATGAATTATTTTATCATGATGATTATAGTCTTCGTTTCAATTATCAACTTTCTATTAAATTATTTTTATCTGATCATCGGATATAATAATATAGTTATTATCATATCATAACATTAGTGGCTCATAGCATGTATGATTATTTGTTTACAGAAATAAAATAATCTTTACAAGATATGACAAGACATGAGATTATGAAGTATTAAATTTCTCATAAAGAAGGAAGGATTTTCTTAGACATACGAATCTTGGCATTAAATGCTTTTGGAGAAAAGAAAAGATTTATCATTTTAAAAGCCAAGTATATGATTTCAACAGGACAAGGTAGGAGTACCTTTCCCATGCTACTTTTTATAAAGTAAGCTTTTATTAATAAAAATAAGTTTGAAATTAGTGGTTGGTTAGAACACTTTTCAGGCAATATGATCCCTTCCATACAACAAAGGATTTGATGTTTGTACCCAAAAGGATTATTCGTAACAAATATAATAATATTTAGAATATTACAAATGATAGATAATACTTTTATAACTCAAAAGAAAATATTTTGGAGGTGTCACATTAGCCTAATTAATATTCTATGATGTTCAGTTTTTTGGGTTGATAACAATTTAATATTTATGAAGCCTGACTGTTGTCGCCAAAATCCCATCTGACCTAGTAGTTCTTTGAGATTAGTATTGTATTGGTCAGCGAGGATATAGGCTGGATTTGCTAGATTAGACCAAGCTCAGCTTGGTGGCTACTTGGATGAAGAGTTCTGTTAGGAGCTTGAAGTCCTACCTAGAAACAAGAGATAACATTGAAGGTTGTTGGATTTTGTCCTGCATGGGACCCCTCCAATGCCTAAGTTAGGCAAGGATGTTGGGGTAATAGTGGATACTTGAGAGAATATCAGCATAAGAATAAGCGTATCTGGAGGTCCCTTGAGTGCCTTTTGCATAGGATGAGGTTAATGTCGGTAACCGAGGAAGGCAGCCATGTGCATTAACCACTTAGTGAGCAATAACCACTGGCACACATCATGGGATTTAACTATTCAGATTGTGCAGTAACTACTCTACATGTGGGATGAGTTGTAACTGTTTCACAATGTCTAATTAGTGTGCGGGGTTGTAACTATCTCATTAATGAGCTTTAATCATCTTAACTGTGCCTAAATACGGGGACACGTGGCTTGTTGCTGTTGGTTGTCCATGTAGGTCAATAGCTTAGGTCAGCAGGTTGGTTGAGATCAAGGTTAGCTCCTTGATTTATTGTTGAGATTGGTAGTAGTCACGAATCTTCGAATCCATACCACATCAATTGCCCTCCACTTTTGAATCTTAGCAATATTCTTTAGCTCACATGATGACAGAAGTAGCCAAATTAATCAAGTTGGTCTGTCAAAGGGGTGCACCCATTTGCTTTGGGTTAACTCTGGAAGTTTCTAGAATACTGCATTAAGTGCTCTATGTTTTTTTCAATATGACATCAGATTTGGTGGGATTCTCCATGCATTGATTAGACTTCTTAAGGAAGTTTAAAAGAGCAATCTAGGTAACCATCTGCAAGCAAATGCCAAGCTGACATATGGTGGTAGATCATGTTGGGGTTGTCACATGGACACATTAACTAGAACCATTTGTCCTTCTATATAAAGGCTTTAGATTTTTTCCTTTCTACCATTTATAAAATTTGGAAGTCCCTTTTGCATTAATAAGAATCATTAGTGATGTCGTATAGATTCTGATTTGTTACTATTACTGGCCTTGACAGTAGACCGAGGAGCTAACCTTAGTCTTGACTGATCAGTTGACTTGAGTAGCTGATTGAGTTGCTGACCTATGCGGATGACCAGTAGCAACGAACCACATGTCTACAGATTAAAGCACATCTAAGATGGTCAAAGTCTATTAAAGGGACTATTACAATCCAATGTACTAATGAGGCATGTTGTGGAATGGTTATAGCTTGTCCCTTATGTAGAACCATTATTGCATGATTTAAGTAGTTAAGTCCTGCAAAGTGTGCAGGTGGTTATTGCTCACTGATTGGTTAAAGTGCACATTTGTCTTCCTCGGTAACCAACATCAACCTTGGCCTATATCAAGGACACTCGGGGAACTTCCAGGTATGCTTATTCTTACACTGATATTCTCTCATTATTCTCTCGAGTCTCCACAATTTTTTCAAAATCCTTACCTAACTTAAACATCAGGGGGTGCACCACCAAACAAAATATGGCGACCTTCGGTGCTATCTCTAATCTAGCAAATCCAACCTGCATCCTTGCTGACCAATCCAGCACTAATCTCGAAGAGCCACTAGGTAGGGTTGAATTTTGGCGGCAATATTATATATATGCATATACATATATAATGCATGTATGTATGAATGTATTATATTACATATATAGATGTTTACTTGATGCATAGGTTAGGAGTCTCCAAATCACATGATTTTTGATGTCCAAGTAATTTAGAGCAGTAGATCACATCCAATGTCTCGGCCATTGTTGTTGGACCCCCATCATCCAATCATGATTTTACTAGATCTGTGTAGAGACCCTCTCAATCGGATCCCAGTCTATATCCAAAGGGAGGTGTTATCTTGCTAGCTATGTTACATAGAACCTTCCTTTTAGTTTAGAGTGTTGATGTTAGTCATTGAACACGAACATTGGTAGGGGTGTGGAGGAGTTAGGTTGGCTTGATTTGAGGGTAAAATTGAAACCAAACTGATTTAATTCTGCTTCCTAGAATGAAAGTTGAAACTGAACTGATTGCTTATAAAAACCATATGAAACTGAATTGAGAAATTTGGTGCAATTTCGGTTTGGTTTATTGGGTTGAGGAGATCCAATTTTAGGTTCATTGTATCAAATTGAGAACATTAGGGCATTGTCAATTTGTGATAATTTTCTTGGAGATTTTATCCAAAAAACCCCAGTAAAAAATCTACAAATCCTTTAGAAAGGCAGAGAGAGGAAATGGGACCTAGAGTCAGGGTAGTCTAAAGAAAGGTTTTGGATGCTTCAATTCTTTCTAGACTTTTGTCTCCATAACCTCTCTTCTCCATACACTTCCCTTTCCAAGAATCAAAAGAACGGTATTAGGATAGGAAGTGAGGCAATCAATAAGAGAGGAGAAAGTGGTGAGGACTTGATAAGGGGGTTATTGGCAAGCTTTGAGGGGATAGTGGGGCTCAAAAGAGATGAGACACTCCACCACGGGGTGCAAGAGAGTTGTCTTCCCTGCCCATTGAGGTCGCTCTAGCCACTGGACAATGACACCATTGGTTTGTCATCTTTGTATTGGCTCACCATCTTGTGGGGCCTCTAGTGGTTGTGGTGGTGATGAGAAGAGGATGCAACAAGATGAGGTCCAGTGAGAGAAGAAGAGTCGTGGCAGCCCGCTGGGATGAGGGGTTCTTATGGCTATGGTGGCGGGAGAAAAATATAGGTGAGATGGGCAGTTGTTTGAGTGGTGAGGAGAACCATGAAAGATGATGAGGGTTTGGGCTGAAACCATTGAAGGGACTGTATATATGCTAGTTTTTTAGTTTGGGTTATTTTGTCAAAAATGCAAATCGAAACCGAATCAATTTTTTTACCAATTATAGAATTTTTCGACCGAAACTGAACCTAGTATAGAAAAAAACTAGTTTAAATGGAAACAAAGTGACTGGTTCGTCCGGTTTCATGGATTGGTCCGTTTTTGGCACACCCCTAAGCATTAATATAACATTATAGTAGATGGTTTTGTAGAAGGAAATTCTTAAATATTAGAAGGATCTAACTTCGACACGTTTAGGTGGAGCTAGGAATTATCCAAAGGAGTGCCCAAGTTGCACTCTTTCTCTCTCTCACACACACTCTCTCTATATGTGTGTGTGTATATATATATATATATATATATATATATATATATATAATATTGATGTTTAAGTATTTAACTTCATAATTATTTATTTGAATAAAAAATACTATCACCTTTTTCTATGATTTCAAGGAAAGGAATTAAAAATTCCTAAGTAGATCTTTGCAATATATGGTATGATGGAGAATTATTTATGGATGATACAATTTTCAGCTATCAGGGGACCCCAAAAATTCCTCTCTAAACAGGTGAATGTATGCTACTATAGTGGGCCTATCTTGCTTGTTCATACATATTTTCTTGAAAAAACAATAGAATTAGAGAGCTACATACATCTGCTGTCAAAGTTGATGATTAGCATTTGAAGAGCTTGAAAAGACTTGAGGCGAACTATAAACAAACTTAAGTAGTCAATGCATGGGGGAGGTGAAATAGAGATTCTTGGTGAGGAACAACTTGCAGATAAAGTGAGATGCCCCAACACTGTTTAGAGAACTGAGATGGTCAGAGGGGTAGAGAGAGAGGCTGATGAAGAGTTTAGTCGAGAAAAAAAGATTCCATTCTTCGAATTCCCTTAGAATTTAGCATGGTAAAATAGAAAATCAAAGAATGATTTTAATTACGACTTTTGCTGAGAGTGGATTCTAATTGATGTCTGTATTTCCTGGTTAGTGAAAAAAAATCTTAGAAAGGTAATAATTAGGTACCTGATAAATATGCCTGTCAAAGAAAGTGAATTGTGAATTGATTTTGACATTGTGGGACCTCACAAGGCCAAAAATTGTGGTGATATATGTATAGAGAGAATCCATAGAGAAGAGGTATCTATCAGAAGGGTTGGGGGGTGCATGGGTCCTTGGCATCAATGTGGCTCCACCATTGTAGACAAACCAACACCTCACATGTGAACCTAAGTTGACGTAACGTACCTTGGTATAGAATGGCTCCATTCCTTGCTCTCCTTTTTTTTGTGTTTGTTTTCTTCAGGTCTAGACATTGGCTCATGATAACCTTGAGTCATTACGTTGTGTTAAAGATTAAAACAACAATAAAAGTTTGCTAAAACAAATGAAAACCACTTGTTGCCCAAATGCAAGTTGCTATTTTGCAGAAGTTAGGTACAATAGCTATGATGGAACATGTGTAAGAAGTGGGGATAATTGGACAGAATGCTTGGTGTATTTGGCAGAAGAAAAGTGGAGAGGAATGGGAGAATACAAGATCTCCTTATTCCCATATTTTCAATTGCTGCAATGATCAATAAAATATCTTCATTGAACACAATCTCCCTACTATTAATATCCTCACACTTTTCCTAATATTGGACCTTTTATTTTAAGGGTTCTTTGCAAATCTTCTTGTTTGGCATTTGTAATTGTTCTTGACTACATACAAACTCTAATCTTGAAAATTATTCATTTTATCGGTTTAGCAACCGAGGATCCTTTGCTTGCGCCATTATTGTTTCTTTAAAAAATTAATAATTAAATCTGAAATTTTAATTTATAGTTAAATTAAATGACTGTATATCCAAAATTTTTAGTAGTCACATGGATTTGCACATGCACTATTACTGGTAATGAAAATATAGAATCGCAACATTCACACCTCGCTTGGTATTTCTCCAACGAGGAAATCACAGTTGTTCAAGTCATGGATGGTGGAATCGTGCTTATCTAGCTGGGGACCGATATGATTTTCAGTCCATAGATTTGAAATGAAGGGAGAGAGAAGGAGAGAGGAGAAGAGAGAAAGAGGGAGAGAGGGAGCAGGAGAGAAGGAGAGGGAGGGGGAGAGAGAGAGGCTGAGAGAGAGTTGGAGAGAGGGTTTGAAAGCCCACAACTCGTTGGTAAGGGGTCGCCCTTGTTTCATTTCGAAATAGGGGACGAGCCCCCTTTTTTTTCAAAATTTTGAACTAAAGTCGGTAAACTATTTGCTGATTTCACTTGTTGTTTTCTTAAAATTTTGAATTGAAGTTGGCAAATTGTTTGGAATTTTGAAAAAAAAGGCTTGTTTCCTGATTTGAAACAGTGACCCCCTGTTGTTCTCTCTCTCTCTCTCTGCCTCTCTCCCTCCCTCCCTCCCTCTTCCTCGCTCTGTCATTTCCTCTCTCTCCCCTTCTCCCTCTCCACCTCCTCTTCGGCTCTCCTTGTGATGGTGCACTCTGGAATGGCATAGTATGGGTTGCACAGTACGGTATGGGTTGCACGGTACAGACTGTACTTGTGCCAAGCCGTTCACCGGCTGGTTCTCCCTCGAGTACTGGTTTGGCAAATGTGGATTCAAATAGCTTCATGTGCATTGGATGTGCTAGAGTAGTTTTTAGGAAAAAAAAATTATGAACATTAAATCTTGAGCCTGGAAAAGCAAACTTCAAATGTAGTTATTGTGCCTAAAATGCTTTGCTCTAAAGATGTATGCATTCATGTACCAAAAACAAAGAGATGTATGCATTTTATCACTACGGTGTTATGGCTTTTCTTATTTGATGAGATTTGTCTTCTTAAGCATAGGATTAATATAATAGTAAATAATTTGAATCCAAAGTGGAATAGAGATATTGCCCTGATTTGGAAATAAGTTCTTGCGGTCTCTTACTGATAATTATACAATATGATGGGACTATATGTTTATTTGTAAATTGCTTCTAAAAGACTGTTCGTAGGCTAATGTGGAGCGAATATATAACTTCATGCCAGGTAGAACTTCATTCACCTCATGAAATTTGACATTCTTTGTTTGGTTTGCATACTTTGAATCCACTATTGAAACTCTCAAATTTCACTCTGGTTTCTAGTTTACTACTTCTGTTCTTACTATTCTTAATCTTGAATCTTTTGCGATGCTTTAGAAAACATAATTTATTAATATATAAAGCATGAGCAAATGCATATCTACTCATGCTTAAAGAAGTTTAAGAGTTAGATTATTTTGTTTGAGTGCTTGATTTTACTATTCTCTATCTGGTGGCATTAGCATGGAAGCAAATTTCTAATGGTTGCTTGCATGTCATTTTTGCTCTAATAAGCATGCAATTTCAGTTCCATTGGCTTTTTACATTTTCTTCATACATATTTATGAAATGGAGTTGTTAACCGAAATTTCAAATCCATGATTTTTGCTTTGCAAACAAAATAAAGGCTTCAATTTACATATTAATGAAGTTAGACAAATCTTGGTGATCTAAAAGGGAATTTGTCTTTGTTCTTGAAGAAGCTGTTCCTGCAAACTATGTGCATAGCTAAAAGTATATGGAGAGTCTTTTCAACTCTTTCAGAAAGTATGGCCCCTAAACTGAGTGGAATGGAGGGAAAGGATTCATGTAGCTGACCCTAAGTAGTTTGGACTAAGGCTTAGTTGAGTTAAGAATCTTCTCAACAGTTAAAGCAAATTCTTCTCACTTGCTTGTGCTTTAGAGACATGGCAAGAAAAACATATGTTACAAATTTCATAGAGCTGGCTGCTTCATATTACATGGTATTAATTAAATTTGACAATGAGGACGCATAAAGGCCAAAAATTGGTCAGTGAGTTGGAACAAGATTCCAGAGTAGGCTTGATGGCCTAAATAGACTACTTAAGCTACTGATAAGCCTATTGGTTCAAGCTTCTTGTTTAGGCTACTCATAAAATGATTCTGCTCTAGGATGTAATTTATCAATGCAAGGGCATCCAAAAGGTATGCTCAAATATCAGTAGAGAGGCAAAATAAATTTCTATATTACTGTCTACCATGTCTGTATTTCAGTTTACACTATTATTTTTTGTTATTCATAGTGTCATAACACTTTTTTCCTTTATTTCTTATGATGTAGGAAATCATCAGACATCATAGAGAGAAGCTTAACCATGCGATCAATCAGTACACAGTGAAGTCACTTCTTTGGCAACTGCTCAATGGGCTCAATTATCTTCACAGGTTGGTTCGTGTATGAGATAATAGTAATGAATGATAAATAGATTTCATGCTTCTTTTGTATCCTGTGTTTCTCTTTCAACTTAATGTGCTTTAGGGCTATCATTGCAATTATACACATTATTGGCATTAATCCTGGTAAGCTTACTTAATTTGCCTTAAAATTTTTTGGTTGCAGTAATTGGATTATTCATCGAGACCTCAAGCCATCCAACATTCTGGTACAATTATTGGCGAAGTTCGTGATATCGTGTTTAAGATAAAAAAGCCTTTTTCTTTCTCCATGTTGAAGTTTGATGTGAATCAGGTTATGGGTGAGGGCGAGGAACATGGAGTTGTGAAAATTGCTGATTTTGGACTCGCTAGGATATATCAAGCTCCTTTGAAACCTTTATGTGAAAATGGGGTAAAAATGCTATCATTCAAATTAAAGATGTCACTAATGGATGGGACATTTCCTTTTCTTTTTTCACCTTTCATGTTTCTGTACACATGAGTTGACTCCCCTTTTCCAAAAACTTATTCCTATTTTGTTCTCTTTGATTGCTTTTGTTGTGTTATCAACTCATAAATTGTAGAAACAGCTAGAGTGGATCGGATTGTGAATCAGATCGTAAATCATAAGATTTTTTTTTTGATTTCTTTCAGAAATTCCTAAAAATAAAAGAAATGCAAAAATTAATATACAAAAGTGGATGAATGGGAATAAAAGCATACATACATGATACAACACATCTAGTTTTGACCAATTCAGGCCCGTATGTAGTATTTCTAATGAAACAAACATTTTGTTTGGTTATTCAAGATGTCCATTTACTATCTATCAATTAATTGTCTTTTTATGTAGAATGCATTAGAATAAACAATACTTTAGCATGTGGCTGTAAGCCCGTAACAATACAAATGTTTTCATCTGATTTCTAACTCTGTGAACTCTGGTAACAGACTTGCTAATTACTAATTGAGGTTTATTAGCGGTATGTAATTTAAGAACCATATAGTCAACTAAATTATAGAAAATGGGCCTACACATTATTTAACATGAGGGTTGGCAGTTTTTGACCTGCCTGCCAATTGATCCACAACTGGCCTGCATTAAGTAGGTTCAAAATTTGAATAAATGGGTCTGTGTCAGAAACTGGTTGACTCGCATAGACCTGTTCACTAAACATATGTTCATGTTTAGACCTCAGAGTTGTTTAACTTGTTTTGATTGTTTAATAGTTGTGTCAGGTCATGACCTGATCCTTTTAATTCGTTTAAGACCCACTTAACCCATTTAAAACTCATTTAATCCATTCAAGACCTGCTTAACCTGTTTAAACTGTTTCAATCTGTTTATTAAACAGGTTATGTCAGTTTGCATCAGGTTACTTGTCTAATAAGAAGATCATGTTTGAGTTTGGATTTTTGATCTGTATAACAAATGGGTTGGGTGGGGTTGACAGAATTTTGACTTGACTCGCATTTGATCTGACATGTATCCTACCTGACTTGACCTGATTGCCACCTTTATTTAACATGTAAATAACATTGTCAAATTAGATCCTAAGATTCAAAAAATTTATAGTGCATCATGTGGATCTAAAGTTTGCGAGCCTTATCCAATGATGGGATCTGGTTTGTTTAGAGATGTTTTTTCTGGGTTGTAAGATCTGGATCATGTATTTTAAGATTTTAACTATAATTCCTGATGTGGTATATGCTGATTAGTAGGAAGTCAAACTTATTTTAGGTAGCAAAGAAAAAAATTAAATTAAATCAGTCTCAAATTATGATGAAAACATATGTGACCAAGTAAAATCACTGGTCAGCTGTGGAAGAAACTTAGGGACTAGCAATGCTGGGTTTTATGGCATTGCCTAACATGGAAAGAATCTAGAGTTTGGATATATGAGAATTATTAGTTGTCAGAATGTTTTATTGGTGTTTTCACCACCATGACCAACTACTTTTTTCTGTTGCTTCAGCTGAAGGGAAAGGTTGTGGGAGGAAAAAAAATAGGGGAGAGGTGGAAGAAGTGTAAGAAAACGAACAATAGAAAGAAGGAAGAAAAAGAGTGAAGAAAGCAAAGGAAAAGTTAGAGTTACTTGATAAGGTGGAGGATAGAGAATGATTAAACAATTAGAATAATTTTAAAAACAAGACACACCATTGCAGTAAAGGAGGGTTGTGATTTGTGAGTCATAGAACAAAGAAAGAGGAGGGCTCAAAAAGAGGGAAAGAAAGCGAAAAATAGACAAAACCTGTGGGTCATGGAGGAAGGGAACCTGCTTCTTAATGGGGAAGAGATAAGGGATGAGAAAAGAGGCTAAAGAGAAATCATGAGATAAAATAAATGGAAAGGTAGATTACCTTTTGATAAGGGAAAAAGGGGAACAAGAACTACACGAGAGAGTCAAGGAAGATTGACACTGTGATTTGAGAGAGCTCAAAAGATGTCTATTCTAATTAAGTTAATTTACTCATAAACTTGGCTATAGACTGCTCTATTTGTTGAAGAAGATAACCACAAATCTAACTAGTCGAGGTCATGTGCTAGTTGTATCATTTTTTAAGCAGTGGGAATTGGGAAGTCTTATAAATAAGTTACATGCCTTCCATATTAGGCTATGGCTTCATGTCAGAAGGGTGAAACTAAACTACAAGGGGCCATCCGCCATAGTTTGAGGGCAGTAAATCACAAAGTAGAACTGCTAAAAATCAGATAGGTCACAAACTTATAGCAATCCTCATTGAGGATACTAAATGCATAATGACCTGTGATCAAGTTGTTTAATCACTGATATCAGTCATCTTGGTGGGTGACAAATACATAGATGAATCAAGATATCGGCTTGTCTTGGACGTGATGGAAGATTTAAAAGGTTCTCAAAATATGAAAGCTACTGGATATCTTGATCAATAAACTAGCACTGAGATAAGGAAACATCAGCCCTTTTGGTAAAATAGGATTAATTGCAATATTATCGATTACAAAATCCTATTCTTTCCCATTTCTCCTCCAGTTGACCTCCCCTGCCCAACCATGGCAAACCTGTTGTCCATGTTCTCAATTGCCAACGCTGTCATCATCACCAAATTTGTCAGTTTTTGCTGTTGCTAGTACTAACCCCTCCTCTTCCCCCCTCCTCCAAGCTCTCCTTGCTGGCCATGGCTGAGCTCCCCTCTGCCACAACAGTCAATGGTGTCTATCAGAGTTTGATCGTGGTGTAGATAATACAGAGCCACTGCCTTTTCCACCTGTTGGTCCTAACCATGCTGTCCCCTTCTATTGTGGGCGAGATCTCTGTCAGGCATTGGTCTTATGTCATTGGCCATGATTTGGAAACCATAATATGAGGAAAGAAGATTAGCAAATTGCAGCTGATTCACTGATATCAGATCTGCTGGTATCATAATCTCTCCTTTTTCAGTGGCTGTTATAATAAAAAAGGCAGATTTTTGTATCAGTGAGTGCCTGATAGTGATGCAAAGCAATATCTTGGCTGAGATGAAAACCATGGATGTTAAGTTTGCTGAGATACTCAAAGGTCCCATGCTTGCTGAGATAGTTCTTGTTGTTGTGAAACTTAAACATGTGTTGCATATGTTGCATCTTGGAGTATTGAGAGCAATAATCATGGAGTGCATCCCAAAGACACTCAGCAGTTTTAATATTGCCTTCTTTAGGTATTCAAATAGAGTAGAATTAATCAATATGGTGAGCATATGATCCTTGATCAACAACTCATTACAACCTGGGTTGGGTCCTAACATCTTAAATATTTTTTCCTCACTTGTTGATTCCTTTAGATATATTTATTGAATGGGTAAATGTGGATCCATAATATTTTGATCATGGATGAAAGGTAGAATATGCCATTAGTTGCTTGATATAATTTGTGCACTGATATCTGGATTTATCTAGTTTTATGATCCTTAATCAAACCATATATGATGTCCTTGTGGTAGAAACAGCAGCCTCCACAAAGCTCCTTGGAAGAGTTATCAACAAATTACTGCATTGCTACTGTTTGTGATGAATCAAAATTCATGTTGCCCAACAAAGATATTGTTGGGTCGAGTTATAAGTTAATTGTGTGGTTACTTGTATTACCAGATTTAATAAGTTCAAAATCCAATAAATAAGATGTAAAAAAATCATACCTCGGACAACTTGCAATTCATAATCAAAAGCTTTCTTAGACGAGAAAACTCAATACAATTGAGGCCAGATATCTAGATTTTGAGGTTTGTACTTTGTAGCAAAACATGTTCTCCTGAATGTAGCTAGGTAGCACTTCATTGCTTTTTGTGCATGAATATTTAAACATTTCGTTTAAAAGAGTTTTTAGTTGATGGTTTTGTGATCATTCATGAACTTGTTCCTTTCTGTATGATGGAATTCAGTTCTGTATTTGCTGGTTTTTGATAGGTTTGTAATGGTTGGTTTCACTCTCTCCTGAACTCATATTTATTATGTGGTTTGATAATTGACAGGTTGTGGTAACTATTTGGTATCGTGCTCCTGAGCTACTACTTGGAGCAAAACACTATACAAGTGCTGTTGGTATCCTGACACTTCAGATAAAGCTGATTTAGCATTACTAATTGTTTAAATCTATAGTACCTTTCAGCATTTTTCTTCAACCATGGCCTCAATGCTTATTAGTAAAACATGCCACCTTAATGGCATATAGATATGTGGGCTGTTGGATGCATTTTTGCTGAGCTACTGACTCTGAAACCATTGTTTCAAGGGGTGGAAGTCAAAGCTACTCCTAACCCATTTCAGGTATGAGTAATTTTTGTTGCAAGTGACATAGATTTAGTTGTTTTCTTGTTACATTTTTTTTCCACTGACATAACATCTCAGACATCAGTAAGGATTGTGATTTAATCTTGCCCACTGTTGTTTCTAAAACTTAAATGTTTTTTGCCAGCTTGATCAATTGGACAAGATATTCAAGGTCTTAGGTAAGAGTGTATTATCAGTTTTTGAATATTCTTTACTGTGCTTACTGTGCTTGATGCAGAAATATGTTACTAGAAATTGTTCTTCACAGGGCATCCTACACCTGAGAAGTGGCCTAGTTTAGTGTATCTTCCATATTGGCAAAATGATCAACAGCATATACAGGGTCATTTGTAGTAAGTCTTATCATCTACTTAAAAGAAAGTCAATGTTAATATTTATGTGAAGTTACTGATTGGTGTTTCTTTAACTTCAATTTTCCCATGTACAGCGACAACCCTGCTCTCCATAGCTATGTCCATTTACCACAGAAGAGTCCTGCATACGATCTTCTCTCAAAGATGCTTGAGTATGTAAAGTGATCTAATCCATAGAAGCTTACTGTTGTTTTCTTAGTACTTAGATGTTTCAGAAATCCATATCATGTTGTATTTGCTAGATATATAATCTTGTCATTTTCTGTTAGCAAATTCGGTCTTTATATAGATTTATATATTATATGAGCCGCCTCACTAATGAGATTATATCAACTGCTGTAAGTTCCTATGATATATAAGCTGGTAATTTAATATCCGAGTTTGTTTTCTTCTTTCAATATTTTTTTGCTCTTTTTCAACGTCTACTATTTTCTAAACTTAATGCACCAATTAGTTAGTGAAAAACTGAAGAAAGCATGCTGTTGGATAGTAGATGTGGAGGCCTTGCAAATGTCCCATCAGAATTTATTTATAAAAAAACCTCAACCTTCCATCTCTTTGATATATGTATCTCATGCATGGCATAAAACATATATTGCAAAAGATTTCTTTTCAATTTTTTGACTATAGTGACTTTCATGGCTTTTAGAGGTCGATAGTAGGTTCTTTCAATTCTAATTCTTTATGCATGTTGATAGGTCCTACTGGGGTTTATATTGACCTCTTTTATATCAGGTTTTATATTTCCTGTTTATTTTTTTCAATTAAATGAAAAATACTATTTGAAAGGATAACTTTGGATAGTCATAATAACTAATCAAATCAAAGGAGTAAATGGACTGCATTATGTGGAGATGATGAAAACCTGTACATTAGTATTGACTGGAGGAGTAAATATATGAACTAGATGGACATAACAAAGGTATTTATGTTGTATAATTTTCACATGCCAGAGAGATTTAGAGAGATTTTTTTCACTTATAATAATGGACTTATTGATGTTTTATAAGGACAATAATTCTGGCTTTTCCAGTCTCCTTATTTTCGCATCATCACCTCTTCTATCCAAAACACCAAAAAGGTTTTATGCCCCAAGATGTTGTCCTTGTATAAGGTAACAGGACAGTGAAGGAGATGCTGCTGAGATAACCAAGAACTGATGGAATTATAGAAGTTCATAGATCTGAAATGTGAATACCGTTTACTCTTATCATTTTCTATATTTTTCACTGCATCATTACTCTAATTGGGTCAGTCCTTTTTATTCACATTATTCATTTATACTATCAAGTTCCTGAGATTTTAGATACACCTTTCTTAGACTTTGGTTCATTATGGTTTTTGTTACTACTGAGATTTATGTTGCATAGGGGATTCAATGAACTCATGTGGCCTAGTTAGCAATATTGAGTTTATATTAGAAGGCATATTTATATAAAATTAATATGTTGATGTCTCTTTCATTTTCATATATGTTGCTTGGACACTATTAAGGATGTTAATGTCACATGTTGATATGAATTGTCGTATCTGAAAATTTCATGGTATCCAATGATAACTGATTATATCTGAATATGTATGCAGGCTTATACACTGATTCTATATTCCAAATTAACTGTTTATATGTTCTTACAAAAATATAAGTTAGAGACCAGCATACTCGTAAGTACCAGTCACCTAGAACTAAAAGAAAACATGAGTTAATTCACAATATCCTAAAAATGTCATTTAGGCAAGATTATATATATTTACAGTCCTATATCAAGGGTTAATACCGTCTATGTCGATAACATTGTTCCTAGTGTTCCATGATCTTGTGGATCAGAGTTAAGAAATATAGATGTCAGTATTTGAGTTGTGGTTAGTAGGGCTTTTCGATTTCTATCCTGTATAATTGAAAGCAAGGCTTTAAATACTTGTGTGATAACGCATTTTTGCACCTTTTTGAGTTTTGGGACATAGCACCATCCTGGGTGTGGGACAGGTGAGTCAGGAAGTGTACTAGGACTAAATAGGATTATCATCCTGAGTATCAAGATGTTGGGGCATCCTGTTCCATAGAAAAAAACAAAACAACCCCATCTCAACCTTGATTGCAATTGTTCACTTGGAAAAATGTGTCAGAATTGGTGCTTGTATTGGTATATGCTACTATTACTCTCAGTATAACATATGTGATAACCAAAATTTTGCAATTAAAATTAATAGTTTAAGCACTGTTTCCAACCGCCCTTATTTGTTATCCCTTAAGATTTTTTTTTTTGAACATCTACATCTAATGAATTACTTCACGTGGAAATTTCATGCACAAATTGTAGAACATAAAAAAGAAAATTTTACTTGTTTTTCCATTCATTCAAGATATTGATAAGAAGATTGTTCTCTTTATTTCGTAATGAATATCATTTAAAAAAAATGGATCTCTTTGGTCATTCTGTATTAGTTGTCTTTCATAATGGAGCTGTGCAGAAAAGAAAGAAGCTGGCAGTCTATTTTTATTTTATCTTTAGCTACAAATTTCGGATTTTAATGCTTCATTGTTTATGCAAATATTTCTCAAAGCACTTAAAAAAATTCCCCTTTACATTTTATTGACCTCAATGGCACATGGTTCCTTTTACTTTTTTTTTCTTTTTTCATTTTCAATCTAAATTGTGGGTCTGGGCTGATAGATGGGATTTCCTGTAATTCATTTGTCTTTTTTAACTCAATACGTGCAATTCATGTGGCAGGTTACTTGAGGGAACAAATGAAAATGGGGGGTATGGAAATAATTGTTTTAGAGACTCTATGAGAGGAATGTACAGGAAAAGGCAAAAGAGGTGGAGTCATATGGGGTCGAGTAGGTTGGAAAAGAAAGACTTTTGAACTTAAGAGAAAGGTAAGGGGTAAAACCATGGGGTAAGGCCCATGGTGGGTGTCCCTAGCGCCAACTAAAATATAGAGGTAAAAGGGGTGCACTGGCTTCAGGTTTTGGAGTTGAATTATGCTTAGCTAAATTCCAAGCATTTCCATTATAATGCTGCATTGGGAAACACATATAAGAAAGTATGGAGTTGGAAGCTATGGTGTTGTAATGGAGTTGTATAAAAGAGCTGGAGCCCTATCTATTGTAAAACTGATAAATACAAAGGATTGTGGAATTGTCCCAAACCGATTGGTTCAGGGCGTATTGAACTATACTAGTGGTGGACTAGGAAGGTTCTAGCATTCAAAATGAGAAATTGGCAAAGAAGGGGGAGAGGGAGAAGAAAAGAGAGGAAAAGAGAGAGGGAGAGGGAAGGAGAGGTTGGGGAGGCTGGCAAAGGCTGCCGAAGGGCCATGGGGGCCTCCGGCAGCCTCCCTGGCCTCTTTCTCTTTTCCTTTCCCTCCCTCCAGCCCCCCTCTTTCTCTTTTCTTCTCTCCCGTTTTCTCTCTGCCCTGCCTCTTTGTTGTTTCGGTTTGAGCTTGGCATGGAACGTCATGAGGGTATACCAAACCATGCTGCTGGTTGATTGGTCCGGGCCCTGCTACTAGGACAACCAATCTTGATATATACTCTTGCAATTTTGGAGTTTGCATTTCTTGCTAAGCAATTCTGAAAGATGATTGCACATGGGTTTGTTCTTTCTTTATGGGGTTGCTCTTTTTTTGGTATAATTTATTGTATCATAGCTTCATAGCTAAGCTTCTTTATTTACTTCCTTATTGTTGGTGTCAATATAGATGATCTAACCTTCAAGGGGAAACTTAAAATCATTTAATTCTTATTTTGCATTCATTTTTTTTTAAAATTTTTTGATGATCTTAAGTAAGTGTTGTAATAAAATGCACTCAACAATTGGAAAATGTTTTACACATGAATCTTCTCTTTCTCTGAGCTCAATGAGTTGTTTTTCTGAAGGAATAACATATGATATATCTGTCTCAGCTGTTATGTACAGTCATGTTAGTCATGTTGCATGGCATCAATGCTAAGCATGCATAAACATGAACAGAGGCACTTCCAGCTTGAAAGATATGTATTGACATGCTAGAATATGCCAGGAATTTAGTTTACTTATTTACTTTATTTGGGTAACAGTTCATTATCTGGTGGAAGGTTGGTGAAATCAAGCTCAAACACCCTAGGTCATACATTGCATAGATATCTAACATATACTTTAACGTGAATTAGCATTATTACAATAAATAAACAAAGAAGAGTAAGAAATTGGGAGAGTTAAAAATGAAAAATGACCATGTATGGTACATCTGATTTTTCATTTTCGTAGTCTTATCTCTCAACTTTTATTATCATAGCATAGTGTCTTCTATGACAGTGTTACAGACAAGCTGGTATATTCTGATGTGGGCCAGTGTTGATACACTTCCATTCTATCATGCCAGAAACCATGTGCCATGGCATATTTCAGTGCATGTATGCAACTGTATGATATAGACTTTACAAAAAGCTGAATTCTCTATATATCTTTAGTGTGCAATAATGTATTTTTTATAATAAGCCTGTTTATGCCACATGCACTGGGTCTAAAAGTTTCACTTAATATAATTTGTCTTCTTGTCCCTTTTCTTTTAAAAAAGGCGGTATGCCTTCATCATGATTTATGAATCAATTCAAGTCGAAGATCATCTTTAGCATATTTTTCTTCTTGTTTACTAAATTTTTGGAACAGCTTCCTTATTTATTCTAAATGTAAATCTAGTACTGTTACTGTTATTTTGTTTTTTATTTTGTAGGTTTTAGTAGATTCCAACTTGATTACTTAGTTTTGTACAATCTGTTATGCATTCTGTCTTTAGTTGCTTAATGTAACATTTTATAATCATTTATGGTGCAGTTTCATATTATTGGGTATCTTGGCATTTATTTTTATTTTCTTGATCCTGTATCATTTTGTTATTTTTCCCTCATGCTCTTTTTATTGTTTACAGTCTTTCCAGATAATGCATGAGTAATTAAAGGAACCTTGTTGATGTAATAAAAAATAATTGTTAGAAGAAAACTATATGTTGCTTCTTGGTGGTTAGGTGAATGAATCTTTATGTTAACATTCTATATTGTTTCCATGTTTTTGTCACTTACCACTTATGTTTATCATAGAACTTTAGATAATATCATGTATTTTTGCTGGCACGCAATAATACTATGTTTGACTTTCACCGTTAATGTTAGATTACTGATTGCTTCCTGTTTTTTAACTTATAATTGATACTGATAGACTCATAGACCAACTACCATTTTACATGTTATGAACTTTTGGGTTCTTTCTGCGGCAGGTATGATCCTCAAAAGCGTATAACTGCAGCACAAGCTTTGGAGCATGAGTAATGATCAAACTCTTATATTTCTTATATTAAATTCCTTCTCCTTTTATGTGGTAGTCAATTGTTGCCTAATTAAAGTTCCCTTGTTTTTTGTCTGCCATGGTGGACTCAATTCACATGGAAGCTATCCATGAAGGAGGATAGAATAGGAATCGATATTTGATTAAACAAAATCCACATTGTTGGGACTATGTTTGCTATGATTCCATATTATTTAATATTGTAAGCCTGCTGTTTTCATAGCAACATAAACATGTTTGAAAATTATTAGGAGTGTGAATCTGAAATCTGGACATTTATGAAGTTTATTTTCTGCAACTAGGCAAAATGATTTATGATTTATTTTTCTTGCTTTTTTTTGAACTTGAAGTGATGAAAATATCAAGGTCCTAGCATGAAGCCCTAATGTTATATCAGATTCGGTTAAGTTACTAAAAGTTAAATCAGCTCTAGAAAGGAAGCCTTCATGATATTTACGTGCTATACCTTCTATATTGTTTTTTTAGAACATATCCTATGATACTTCTTTTTAACTGGCTATTCCGAAACCTTAAGCAAATATCCTAGCAAACTGCTAGAAGCTGAGTTCTCATGAGCAACCAACTTGGAACTTTCTATAATGTTTATCATAAATAGCAATTGATATATCTTGCTATGAAAACTGAGACTTTATGCTGTAAATCCATAGTTACTCAGTCAACTTTGACATTTTAGCACCACTGGATGGAATTTTGTTTATCATAGAATCATTTGTTTAGAGGGCATAAATCTTATTTTGACTTTCCATTTCTAAGACTAAGACTAATTCTTAGATTGCGCAGCTTGTATGTTGTTATGGTTTTCATCCTGGCTCTAATAGATGTTTTAGGCTTTTAGCTTTAGTCTACAATAACCATAACCTTCTAATCTTCTCCCATCTACTTGAGGTTGGCTTTATGGATCCTCATTCACCAAGTATTCCTACTTAGGAAGACCTCTAATGTTATTCCAAGCATCTATATATCCTTTCTCACAATCTCTCTATTTGTGTTATGTTAGGTTTTCCTATTCTTTTCTTATAGCCTTCAAATGAATTAAAGTCACCTTTTTTTACCGTCTCAATTGATTTTTCATCAGTTTGTCCTCAATAATATAAATCCCACAACTCTAATATATTCGTGTAGTAATTTATCTTTTCGAGTTTTACTGCATCCATCTTAACATTCTTTTTTCTGCCACAGTCAATATGTTTTCATATGTTTTTTTTATTGCCCAGTACTCTAAGCCATGCAACATTGCAGGCCTTGCCGTTATTCAATGAAACTTCCCCTTAAAGTCTCTTAAGTATGTGCCTATCATGTGATATTCTAGACACATCTCATGCTTCATCTAACCAGCTGTAATTCTATTACATGTATCTTCATTTATCTCCTCAATATTTATAATAAATCCTAAATAATGAAATACATCATTTTGTCGTATTTCTTGTCCATCAGTCTTCAATGGTATTATATATTTTTTTCCATTCTCACTAACGTTTCATTCCACGTGCTGTGTTTTGTTCTATTGACTTTTGAGTCCTTATCCTCTAAAATTTTCCTACATTGCAATTTAGCTTTGAGTTAATGATAGTAGACGTGTATTTATAATGGGAAAAAAACCCTTTGTTTTTATTGATTTATTGGCAATTGTTCATTTTAGATTATGATGAAGAGCTTAGCTAGGGGAAGTTCCAGCACAATCCTTAATTTAGTGTAGTCAGCATTGTGAAGACTATTTGGTGAGGATAAAAAGGTGAATTTTAAAGTTTTCAAGGCATTGTTGAAACATCATGAGAGGAGAAAACTTGCACATGGGCCGATAGTAGTTATAAGCAGTCTCTTTCTGATTGCTATTAATGACTTGTAGTGAATACTTTTCAAGACCTATATCTTGGAATTTACCTCACCATGTCATATCTTTCTTTGCCCGAAGATGAGAAGCTATTGTGTTTTAAGAACCTGGGAATCTTGATAGCAGCAAACCTAATCCTGCTCCTGCTTCTACATTGGGAAGGCATCAATTTTCTTATGTTAGAGGCTAATTTGCAATATTGATTGTGATAATGTAACAGAAGTACTTTAATGGCAAGTGGATTAAAGATGTGAAAATTTGCAGACATATGCATCGACTGATTGAAGGAGCAAAAGACTTAACTAATTGATGGTCTATCATATAAAGAGGTTTAGGAAATACCACAAATTCTTACATGGATTAGCAATTCATTGAGTGATCTGTTGTAACTTCTTAGCATGCTCAGAGCTACAGTTTTTTAATTTCATTCTTGTTGATATACGTGCTGCTAGAATCTTCATGCTAAGTACTTGATAATATCTTTTCTTTTGAACATGCATCTTTTGAACATGCAAGCATGGTCTTTCAAGGTGTTTTTTTTGCCCAAATGAATTCGACGACCACTTTTGAGTTGACTGATTCATGGAAATTTTCATTAATTATTTTTGGTGTTGTGCTTATTTTCATCTTTGACTAGCCCATTAGCAAATGTTGGTGGCTGTCAATGCTGAAGATCATGCCTATGCTTTTTGAGTTTTATAAGCAGTCATTAGGCACCAAGGACAAAACTCAAACTGATCAGATGGAATCCTTTATGACATGTTAACATTCAATAGGGCATATTGGACAAATTGTCTGGCTATGTGGGACCTGCTGTTTCTTTTTGTTTGTATCCAAGCCTCTTCTCTTTGTATTAGTGTCTTCGAATTGTTCACTAAGTAGAGTCAAACTACAAGCAGAAGCAGATGGTCATCACCATGTGTAGGTCTTGAAGTAATGGTGTGCTTTTGAAGCAAAATCATCTTGATTTTGCTTTATATGTTCTTTTGTCTTAAAAGAAGTTAATATTGTCTATATTGATATTCTTACATTGATCAATTATTTCGCCCACATTGAGAGTGGAAACAGAATGCATGCTAACAGATGTAGATCCAATAGCTTGATCCTCCAGTTTTAATGAATTAAAGCACTGGAACTCACCTTAATCAGAGTTCTGCAAACTTGGAAGATTGCTAGAGATAATTCTAATTTGTTTTCATGATTAGGTAGAGCTTCTATCATTTGGTTATGTGAGTTACTATAAAGATACTCTGATCCTTGTAAGCCATGATTAGTTTGTGTTTATGTGAGAGAAGTTTGGAATTTCTTGTCTGGTATATTTGCTTTGTGCTGAATGAATTAAAGCACTTAATTCATGCCTATCTCTGAATAGTATTGGCCTACTTTTTTTTTTTTACTTTTTTTCCAGGTATTTTCGGATGGATCCTCTGCCAGGGCGCAAGTAAGTTATTCTTTTTATTCGTATCCAGATAAACTAGCTTTCATTTAATAAGGAAATACTGCAGCTAGTGTATGTGTGCGATAAATGTATGAGAAAATCTGCTGTTTAATGGAGTAGCAGGATAATTGATGCATGTTTTCCATATAATTATAATTTAACCATGTATATGTGGCATTAATGCTCAGTGCACTGGTACCATCCCAGCCAGGAGAGAAAGCTGTGAATTACCCTGCGCGTCCAGTTGACACTACTACAGATTTTGAAGGGACAACCAGTGTTCAACCTTCTCAATCGGTATCATAGGAGAACTTGAACCTCAGATCATGTTGGATATTCTTATTTTAAGTTGTGAATGTGTTTAAATTGAGGTTTAAAATATATTATAATAAATATGCTAGACTATGCTTCCTTGCAGAAAATTGTCAAAAAATGCAACTAAAGTACTAAAATGCTTACTGAATCTTAGATTGTCTCGAGTATTTCTTTTGATAATCAACATAATACCTTTGGTTCATATAAGAACATGTGATGCTACATCCTTGCAAATATGCAATGTAGTTGCTGATAAATATCGTGGAAAGATAACTACCATGTCATCTAGTGCAATTTGAAACTGCAATGGAATATTCATGTTATGTTGTTAAGGATGCAGATGCTACAGATGGATGGAACTGCAATGGATGGAACTGCAATGGATGTTCATGTCATGTTGTTAAGGATGCAGATGCTATAGATGGATGGAAATGGATGCATTTTTAAGAAGTTTGGCACCCAGTCTTGAATACTTCATGAATAAAGCAAAACTAGCCTAGCAGGTGTATCTACACTGAAGGATTCCAGCTTGTGGATATTGCATTTTTGACCACCCACTATAAGAGGTTCATATGTTTTAAGTCCAAAAACTAGTGTGTATCTTGTGATATCTCTAATCAGAGATGAAATCAGGAAAGTGCTCACCTGTTCCATGTGCTCTTCCTAACTAATCTAGGAAAAGAAATCTGCTTGGAAACTGCTGAAAGAGGAGAGTTGATATTTGTTATTGTCACTGCTGTTTGTTTTTTTAACTTGCCATGCTCTTATTGATAGCTCATTCATCAGCATGTGCAGCTTCCTTTGAATTTGACGAGTCTTCAATTCAGGATTGTTCTCTATGAATTGAATTCTTTGTGCAAATATCTCTTTAGTTGCATTTTCTGGTGATCGTTTTCAGTTGCTCTGACCTTTTGTTTCCGATCTTTACTGTTGTTGATGGTATTCAACATGCTACTATTATAAGATTGGCTTTATATAGCAAAACCTGATGAGGTACCTGGCAATGGTGCATGAATAATAAGCATGTATATTATGTCCTAGCAACTGACTTTGCAAGAGGGTTGTAGAGTTATCTAAATTCCTTACTAATTATTCTTGTATTGATTCATATATTTATACCAGCAGGCCATTTTGCATCTCAGTGGTTGTTTTTTCCTTTCTTTTTGACTTTTTGGCTAAGTAATTGGAAGATCTCCTTAAGTTAATCCACCATGTCTCTCACCAAGCATCTTGCAAGCTATAAAATTTGATGCCATAAATTTTCTGGATTCAGGTATCATCTGGAAATGCTGTTCCTGGGAGTGTCGCAGCTGCATCTGTGGTGGCCCCTAGACAAGTGCCTCGACCATTGCCTATGGTTGGAATGCAAAGGATGCCAGGTACAGGGATGGCACCTTTTAATATTGCATCCCAAGCTAGCATGGGTGGTCTGAATCCTGGTAATATTCCTATGCAAAGGGGTGTGGCTGCTCCACCTCATCAGCAGCAGGTAGTCCTGGAAACTCAATTAGTTTTTTCTATTGTTTTGTATATGGCTCTAATTTGTAGAACGTGCCTTCTTGAACAGTTAAGAAGAAAAGATGCAGGAATGGGATTGCAGAATACCGGGTACCCTCAGCAGAGAAGGCGCTTTTGATGTAATTTATCTTTGCTCTCTTCATCTATATAGAATTTATTTTTATGTCATATAGGCAGTATATTGCTTTTCCATTTGTTACATCATATATGTATTTTATTCATCCCAATCTTGAAAGTCCTATTTGATTCTAAATTTTGTATGGTGGTGACTTAGAGATCCCCGTATGAGGTTTAATGTAGCCTCCTGGAAGGAGACTACAGTAGATAATTCTACAAAATTATTTTGGTTTCTTTATCAGTCACTTTCAGCTCTCCAATGCAGTTATAAATAGAGGGCAGGTCTTGGTGCAATGGTAAGATTGTTCTATTGCGACTTGAATGTCATGGATTCGAAACATGAAAACGACCTCTCCACATGCGGCATTGAGGCTGCTCATATTTGATCTATTCCCAGACCCCTGCAGTTGCAAGGCCTTGTGCACTAGTATGCCTTTTTTTAATTTTAGATGCAATTTTTCTCTGCTCTCGTGAACATATTTTTTATCAACTGGCATCCAGGTTCTTGTTTTCAAAGTTCAGCCTTCGTTGTGTCTTGCTTTTCAAGGAATATATTTTTTGCTTTTATGAAATTACTTGTATTAATATTATATAGTTTTCTTATATGACATTTATTTCATGAATCTGTGGGGGTTAACTTTAATGGACAGAATGGTAGGAGTGAAATTTAGCTTTAGCAGTAGATGTTTATTTAATGTGCGGTTATGTACATTATACAATGAGGTGCTTGTCGATGAGGACTGACTATCTTGGTTGGATGGAGATTTTAAAATCAGCATGGTGGCAAAGGGTATGTTCTCCCACCATCATTACCGCACTTGACATCTGTCTTGACTGCAAAAGCTGCTCTAAGCTATAGCTTTACCATCAGGAGCACATTGTACCATTCCTGTGTTCTTGTAGGTTTTTTTAAGTACCAGTCGGGTTTTGAATTGCTAGGATATTGATGATGAAGCTTTTCACGTTGCATCACTTGTCTCACATTTTCATCGTTCATGATGCAGGTAGATGTTTCATTTTCCCACGTCTTCTCAAGGTTTTTACTTTGGACAGATTAGAAGTTCTGACAGTTATGCAGTGGACATATCAGACGGAACAATAGGGAAGCCATCAATCATTGAAATGCTTGTAGAGTCTCAGATGAGCAAAAACAGAAACATAGAACCTTTCCTTCTATAAATAATTCAAACTTGTGCTCTTGCATCAACCGTTGTTTTGCAAACTCTATAATCTGGGAGTTGCCCATGATACATTTATTACGTTAGATTTACATTAGCAAGTAATTGTTATAGGATAAATCCTACCTATATTTTATTCCAAGCAGTTGCGAGCATTGTTCTAATCAGAGTATAAAAGATATTCAAGTGGGAGAATGTAATAATTTTCTTAATTTGGATTAATATTAATTAAAATTTTATTTTATTAAAACCGGGTTGATTTTATAGGGAGAATGTAATAATTTTCTTAATTTGGATTAATATTAATTAAAATTTTGTTTTATTAAAACCGGGTTGATTTTATGGTCCATGTTGATAGACGTTGGTTGAGTCCATTATTATGTGATCATTGTTTGGGCTAGGAGCATCTCATGTAGGTTGGTGTGGTTGAGGCAGCACAGTGTAGGTCTTGATCTAACTGGTCCGTGATGAGAGGGCATGTTAGGATTTGCTTATAAATAATATGCTAGGTTTTCTCTCCACTCATGATGTATGACGTTACGTGAGATTGGTTCTCACGACTTGTTCCATCGATGAGCCGTCTATTACGAGAGGATGCTGGAGAGAAAGTCTCTGTCTTCGATGTTTATGTGAGGATCGCTTCTAGGATTGGATTCATGGCTGTTACAGCCGTGACAGTGACGTGGCCAGGCTCAGGTATCGTCAAATGCGATCGAGCCACGTGGAAGTTTTCCAGGCCGAGTCGGTGCCACGTCTTCAAGGCCAGGATCGGCAAGACTATACCGCTCGACGACTGTCTAAGGCAAACCGTCCTTGTCGAGGTCGAGCTCGGCTCGGAGTTTCTCTGCCACCTCGCTGGCGCCCGGACCCGGAGGGGTCCGCCTAAGTGAGGTCGGCCGAAGCCAGGCGACCTCCTGCCACCTCCCCAGGTGTCCACCAGGAGGGTCCACCTAAGCCAGGTCGGCCGGTCCTTCGCCCTTCGCCAGGTGGCAACCCGGAGACGGGCCCACCTCGGCCGAAGCCAGGCGACCTCTTGCCACCTCGCCAGGTGTCCACCCAGGAGGGGTCCGCCTAAGCCGAGGTCGACCAATCCTTCGCCCTTCGCTAGGTGGCAACCCGGAAATGGGCCCACCTCGGCCGAAGCCAGGCGACCTCCTGCCACCTCGCCAGGTGTCCACCCAGGAGGGGTCCACCTAAGCCGAGGTCGGCCGGTCCTTCGCCCTTCGCCAGGTGGCAACCCGGAGACGGGCCCACCTCGGCCGAAGCCAGGCGACCTCCTGCCACCTCGCCAGGTGTCCACCCAGGAAGGGTCCACCTAGGCCGAGGTCGGCTGGTCCTTCGCTCCTCACCAGTTGGCCCCCAGAGACGGGTCCAACTTGGCCGAGGTCAGACCGCTCGTACGGAGAGGGTCCCAGGGAGAGAAACGAGTCCTGAGGCCATCCCTCGGACCGTACGAACCCCAGACGGCGCTCCGTACGGAGGACGGCGGCACGCGGAACATCACTTGCATCGGCCCGACAGGTCCCACAGCCGAGAGACGCGATCCTGACGAAGCAGGCCCCATAAATGGATGGCGCCCATGCTTGGGGATGAGAGCGCTCTCGCTGGGCCCGAGGCCTGGCCGGCCGCCTTGCCAGCGCCGCCCTCCCTTTTTTTCTTCTGTCTTTGCCTTTTCTCTGCTGGGCCCGGCGGACGAGGTCGGAAAGCCGCCTGGTCCCCTTCACCGAGAAGGGAAAGGAGAAAAAGATCGGGAAGGAAGTCTCCAAGGAGGAAGAAACAAGCGCACGACGAAAGGAGATAAAGAGGGAGGAATCTGGGGACGACAAGGTAAGTGAACAAGCCTGGGGAAGAAGAAGAAGCACCGGCACAAGGCCTTGCTCCGAGGGTGAAAAGCCCAGAAATCCCGAGAGGGGAACACTGGGTGTGAGCCCGGCTAGGAGGCCCAACCGAGATTCTGGTCCCCAGAGCGTTTCCCTCACTAAGTAAACTCTCTAAGTCTGGAACCCCTCCGGGGGTCCGTCTGGAGAGTCTGTTCCTTCTCGTCGTTTACTGACTTGACCGTCGGAGCTCCCTCGCCGGAATCCCCGGCCAGGGTCTTCTAACCCCCTTTTTGCAGGTTCGCCGCGGGAAGGAGGCTCCCTCGCCAGGCGGTCAGGAGGGATCGACGGATCCGCGGCACGGGCGCGGCGACGAGAGCGGCAACAATGGCGATTACATGTATGTCTTGTAATATTTTTTTCGGATCTATTTAGTTTGATTCTAATCATTGATCGATCCTAGGATCGAGGAAACCTTTATTTTTCTATATTTTGGTATCAAAGTTCTGATATCTGATTAGAATCATTGTTTTATATTTTAGATCTGTAAAGTTTTATTTTTGTAAAATTTTCTTTCTTTAATTTTTTTTTCTCCACCAATCGTTTTGGATTTATGTGCCCGAACGTTGTTCGGCCGTGGGGTGGTTGGTAGCATCGAGATGAAGCCTGGTGACTATCAGGATGAAGGTAAAGTCTAGATGCATAAAAAAAAAAAATTGGGAAGATGAAGCCAATCTGTCGATCGTGGACGCATGCTTGGCCATGGTAGAACCGTAGGACACCACTGCAGTGGTTGATCGGGTTTTCTCGATCGTTGGGAGGCTATCCCGTCGGTTTAGGCATCGGCGGTGAGCGATTTTGACGGATGCGGTGACGAACTAAAAAAAAAATGCCATCATACCTTTGGGCCCGACCGAATGCTGGTGACGCCGTCGGAGGCCGCGACTGGCGATCCTCGGTTGACTGTAGTGGCCGTCCGGCCGGTCCGGTGCCGGCGGTGGGGCATTTTGGAAGAGAGGGGTGGCGGATAAAAAGAAAAACTTGGGAAGATAGTTGCTCGTCCCGCTAGTTGTTAGGGGTGTTCCGACCTCCGGTGTCCTCATCGGAGTTGATGACCGGCCGTTCTCGACCGGCCCTAGCAGAGGACTCGTCAGTGGCTGTGCCAGTGGGGTGAATCCATGGAAGCGGCCATGGGTTTTTTTGGAGGCTCTGTTCCTTTTTCCCTTGGGTTAGATCGTGGGGAAGAAAGGATGGCTAATGGGTTTTGGATTTTGGGTTCAAACCTAAAATCCAATAACCCATTAACCAATAAGCTTTTTAAAAAAGGGGGGGTTTAAATGGATTTGGACTTTGGGTTATCGGGCTTTAACCCGTTTAAATCTGGATCCATCGATGAATCCAACCCAATTGTGAAATTGGATGAATCCAATCACATTGGGCCAGTTTTAATTTTGGGTTAAGGAGAATTTTGTATGTTAGCCCTTATAAAATTAATGATTCTAAATGGGTTCAAATAAAATTATAGATAGACCCTTAAAGTTTTGATAATTATAGTTGAGTCCATTCGGCCATTTTGCATTTAGACCCCTGAACTTTCTAATATTTTATATTAATCCTTTCTGCATTCAAGTTTTTGGAAAATATATATTTTCATATTGATTCAAAAAAAAAAAGGACCAGTAGTGATGGGAACTACCATGCCCTACTCCCATACCTCGCTAGAAGCATCTAGGAGCGATTGACCGGCTATCATTCAGGCAAT
The DNA here is from genome assembly GCA_021397845.1 of Areca catechu. Taxonomy (NCBI): domain Eukaryota; kingdom Viridiplantae; phylum Streptophyta; class Magnoliopsida; order Arecales; family Arecaceae; genus Areca; species Areca catechu. The sequence continues at coordinate 153,152,995 of CM038049.1, read as the reverse complement.
GGCGACTAAGGCTCGTTCACCGATGCTGGTGCTGAGCGGTGCTGGGCCTTTGGGATGCTGCTCCTGGCTCTGTTTTCTCAAGGACCTCCAAGTGGTCCTCCGCTATTCTATCGCCGAATAGATTCTATTAGATTTTGGTAATTCGTGGTATCTCATCACAGGGTCGTCGTCCGGAAAGAGATAGCAGAGGCTGTTGCCAGATTACTGGATCCTGCCCGGCTTGTGGTGAATGCTGTGGCAGACTTTTTAGACAACTAGATGAGTGGCTGATGGCTCTCTTGTGTCGCTTCATTCTTGTCTTTTTCTGAACTTGGACCTAGGTGGCCAGGAAATGGCTGCTAGTGGTCCAATTGGCCAGTGGCTCTCCGTGGAAGAAAATTCCAAGCTCGGAGAAGCCATCAATGGAGTTTTGGAAAGTCTCGATTGGGATGATAAAAGGGGGAGAAGAAGAAAATGTTTTAAAGGATTTTGGGTTGATGGGTTATCGGGTTACAGCCCGCTTTGAACAAAATTTATTAATTATAAATTTAGCCCGAATTGTAGAACTGGTTAGATTCAATTACATTGGGCCTATTTTAACTTTGGAATTAAGAAGATTATTTGCCATTTAAAACCTTATAAATTAAATATGAGTCCAAATAAATTTCTATAATTTACGGTTTGGTCCTTTACCATTATTTTTGATAAAAATTGTTGTAACTTGCTTATTTTATATTCGATTTGAGTGATTTTTGGACCGTTGGACTCGTAATAATTTGAAGAACATTTTGGTAGAGTTCTTTATGTTTGATAAATTATTTAAATAATTTAAAATTATTTATGTGCAATTTTACTCACTATCATATAGTTCGAGTGCATTTTTCCGTAGCCTCAAAGGATTTGGAGTACTCTATGAATTTTGAATAGTTGAGTTATAAAGAATCAATTATTTATCTTTTATTTGGAATTGTATATTGATGTCTCTATAATAATTGACCCAAAATTGACTGTAATTGATCGTGACACTTATTATATACTATGATTCTTGTCCAAAGGTGTATATTTGTATTCAATAGAGTTAATACTATTTAGCAGTTAGTATATTTGTATTCAATAGAGTTAATGTTCCCATTATGATGACTCTGACTGAAATGAAGATATGAAAACTGAAATTGTGCCAGCACTAAGTATGATGGAATATAGATATTACATTATATAATGATCTTGCATCTTGGTTGTCTTATTAGAATACTCTGAAATAAAGCTGCCTATAAAAGTGGTAAAGAGTAAATCATTTTGAAATATATTTATATAATTGATTCCATTCTGATTATTGTATTAATGATAATTTATTTTAACCTTATTTGTGATAGATATGTAGAATCTGATAAAAGAAAGTCTGGATAGTCGATGGATAGATGAAGTAATATGTGATAGATATGTAGAATCTGATAAAAGAAAGTCTGGATAGCCGATGAATAGATAAAATAATATGTAAGTTGAATAAATTTATTAGCATCAAAATGTATTTTCCGAACTCCTTGTATCATCTTTTAATGATCAATTATATCTCCAAATGTAGAAGGTTTAATTTGGTCTTGAATCAATGCAGCAGTACTGCATAATCGATCTATGACAGTCATGGTTATTGGCTTTTCAAGAGTTTTGAAGCTTATAAGAGATTAGAGGGAATTTCGCCTTTTGGGTGAGCGTCAAAGATTATCTTCAATTATGTTTACCTCTCTCTTTGTGAACAAATTATCCTTCTTTCTTGTTCTCCTTTCACTGCATCGGATTCTCTCGTACCTTGAGAGGCGGTTGGATCAATGCAAGAGAAACTAGAGTATCTTCGTGAGGGCCTCAAGTAATTGCCTCGTAAATGGAGCCTCGAGAATGGAGTGAGGACCCACGGGAATAGAAGAGTAAGCTGCCTTTCCGGCCTGTGCCAGCTTTCAAAATAATATTACTGCTAGTTTATGAGTAAACATGTCATGAGAAACCAGTACCAGGCTATTTCAATCAGTTCTATTGCCATGCCAAGAATTACTCTTGTCATTGCTACTTGTTGCTCCGCGGTGCAAAGAGATCAGTGGGAAATACTGACTGGTAGAGGGAATTGTCCGTACTGTAACGTCTTGTTTGTTGTACTAAATACCTGGGTCAAATGCCGAGGGCTCGAAGATAACTTGGGAACGACCTGTGTTAGTCAATGCTAATGGACTGCTTTTTTAGGCAGCAGTATCTCTACGTTAGGACGGTAGTTCGGTTGGTAGAGATCTTATCTCACTATCAATCAATCATGGATTTGAGACATGATCTTGTGGATGACTCGATTAAATCGAGTGAGAGATCAGGATCTTTTCTTTTGTTCCTGTTTTACTGGATGGTGTTTTAGTGATGCGAGATTGATGCATTCATCATTAGATAGGAAGTGACTGAGAAAATCTGAGCATCTCGAATCGAACATTATCTGACGAGATGAGAGTTTACTGGATAGCTGTACTAGAATTTATCCTTTCTATTCTTTTTCACTTTATCAAAAAGAAAAAAACAGCATGATCTGTCCCCGTCATTGTGTACTGTGTAGTCCTATGCTTATGGACCGCTTTCGTCGAACCCATGAAACAACCACCCTTCATTGTTTAAATTATCGTGCATCATAATAATGCTATATAGCAGCCACGGGTAAGTCTGTGCACAGCATGCGGTGCTCAAAATTCAAGTTGGACTGTACCATATTTTTTATTAGTCCAGGTATATCTAATTTGGCATGATGGGATGGATGGGATGTGCATTGAATATTTGGAGAGTAGTATATGTTATCAACGAAATAGAGAGTTAGCCTTTTTTTTTTTTTTTTTTTTTGAAATTTTGGATGGACCAAAATGCCCTTTTCCTCTTTTAAATATTTTTCCCTCTTGAATGCTATAAAGAGCCAAAAATTGTGGTGGGGAATTCATTTTCGCCTCTTGAGCTGGAACAAGAAGATGACGATGAAGATGAAGAAACAAGAAGATGGCGATGAAGACGAAGAAGAAGAAGGCACTGGGAGTCCAATGTCATGCCTCGCCACCTTACGCGATCCCTCCCCACAGTTAATAATCACTTGGAATCCTCCGCCTTCCTCCCGTTCTCTTTCATCTCGTCATCGTTCTCCGTCTCTTTTCAGCACAAAGCTCGCATCCTTGTTCCTCTTTATCCCCACCAACTATATAGAAAGAAGATAGAAAAAATGATAAATATATGCCAAAACAGAATTATGACATTGTAGTTAAAAATTACGACATACTAGTTAAAAAAATTGACATCCATGTAAAAAACATGAAATTAAAAGTATTAACCCCTTCTACCAGGAATATCTATTATGTGTGGTCTGAATTATAACTCCAAGGATGCCTTCACGGATGGTAAAAGAATATAAATATATGCCAAAACAGGATTATGACATCCTAGTTAAAAAACTATGACATATTTTAAAATATTATTTTTTCTTGATCTTTTTATTACAATCTAACAATCTTATTCAAGCTAATGTACAGTTGAAAAATTCTATGACGGAGGATAAAAGCCTTCATTTTCTGTTTTGTATCGAATTGTTCATGTTTTGAAGTTTTTGATTCTGAAGTTTTCTTAGAAGCATTTTATTATAATATGGATGCCATATATCGGCAATGCATACTTAAATACTTCTGTTATGCAGGATCAAAACATCCGGTTTATGATTTTGTGCAGGGATGTCCTAGTTTTTTAACTAGGATATCGTAATCCTATTTCAGCATATATTTGTGATCCTTTAGCATTCGTAGCATATTATGATATCCTAGGAGTCATAACTCAGCCACAAGTGATAGGTTTTCTTGGTAGAAGGGGTTAATATATTTAGTTTCATATTTTATGATCGGGTGCCATAATCTTTTAGTAGGGTGTTGTAAGTTCAGATATCATATTTTAAAATGTTATTTTCTCTTCGTCCTTTTATCACAATCTAACAATTTTATTCAAGCCAATGCATGGTTGAAAAGTTCAATGATGGAGGACAAAAGCCAGGAAAGGATTTCCTGCACTGGTTGTTTATTCAGGAGATGATAACACGCCCTTAAGATCTCTCATGAAGCTACAAAACTAGAAATAGGTAAAAAAATTATATATTTTAATATAAATTTTTAAAATTTATGTCTGCAAAGGGATGTCATGATATATTTTTAAAAATATCAAGTCTTCATAGTATAAAATTATGATACTATGCATAGTTTCATGACACCGTAGTTCAGAATTTATGACATCCAAGTTTAAAAACTACGATTTCCTAGTTAAATAACTACGACACCCATGCAGAAAATGTAAAATAAAAGTTTTTAATCCCCTCAACCTGTAATACATGTTATCCATGGCTTGGTTTATGACTCCTAAAATGTCAAAAATTACCACGGATATTATAAGATTAATCAAAATGGCTGAAACAATATTACGACATCCTAGTTTAAAACTTATGATACCCTACTTAAAATACTACAATACCTATGCAAAAAATATAAAATTAAAACCCCTTCTACCTGTAATACATGCATCCGTGAATTGGTTTACGACTCCCGGAGTGTTAAAATTACCACGGATATTATAAGATTACTCAAAATAGCCAAAACAGTTTTATGACATCCAAGTTCAAAAACTATGACATCCTAGTTAAAAAACTATGACATCCATGCAGAAAATATAAAATAAAAAATCTAATCCCTTCTACGTGTAATACATATCATTCATGATTTGGTTTATGACTCTCAGAGTATCAAAAATTATTATAGATGTTATAAAATTAATCAAATAGCCCGAAATAGTATTACGACATCCCAGTTTAAAATCTATAACATCCTAGTTAAAAAACTACGATATCCATGCAGAAATTATAAAATAAAAATTTCTAACCCCTTCTACCTCTAATACATATCATTCGTGACTTGGTTTATGATTCCTAGATATCATAAAATTACCACAGATGCTATAAGATTACTCAAAATGGTTGAAACAGTTTTACGACATCCCAGTTTAAAAACTACGATACCCTGGTTATAAAACTATGACACACATGCATAAATTATATAATAAAAGTTTGTAACCCCTTTTACCTGTAATACATGTTATTCGTGGCTTGGTTTATTACTCCCAGAGTGTTAAAAATTATTACGGATACTATAAGATTAATCAAAATGGCCAAAATAATTTTACGACATCCCAATATAAAAACTACGATACTCTAGTTAAAAAACTATGATACCCTAGTTAAAAAACTACAACATGCTTGTAAAAAGTCTAAAATATAAGTTTCTAATCCCTTGTACATGCAATACATGTACATGAATCTCAAACAGATAAGCATTCTTCTTAAACTTTGGCTCCAATCTATCATGTTCATTAGTTAAACTTTGGCGGTTACCAACAAAAACTATGCTAATTAAGTATAAAATATGAAACAATTATTTCTAATGCTTCTTTTATCATCATTGCTTTTGACAAGTGAAAAAGTATCATGCTGATATTTATCTGATACTTAGAGTGAGAGGTCATGATAATGCTACTTAATTACAAGATGTGCATGACTGCACGCTTCTTTGATGGTAAGTTATTGCCAATCCTTCAGAATTCATGAAATTCTTGATTGATATAAATTTGTTGATTTAATTCTTAATTGAAGCAATTAATTCCCATAATCCTTAGTTTTTAGAATTGAGAGCGACATCTGTGTCTGTGATTGCTTATGTGCACTCTTAGGCTTAGTTCTTAGGTTTATAACCTGTAATATGTCACTCTTTATATCTAATGTTAAATAATTACTACGAATGCATAAAATACTGCTACCTGAAATCTTTAGATAGGAAGTCCCCAGCATCCACTGAGTCAATAGGACATGGGAGCATTAATGAACTAGTCATAGATCAATAGGCTTAGTCCTTAATTGAGCATTAGTGAATTGCAATGCATCTCTGGCAAACACTGTATCAAAAATGCAGTTGCTAACTCTATACTCTATGTGCTCTTGATTAAACTTGTTAATTTGAGTCCCTGCTACCTCATGATGTTAGTCTAAGAATTCAAGTTTGGTTTGAGAAGACTGTTCCATTGCTTGTATCAGATGTGAGGAACTAGAGTGGCATCACAAAGTCACTAGTTCTTGCTTATCAGCTATAGGATATGATCAATTTTTATGGATGCATGATGTTTGGAGGTCAACATTTGCTCTAGGAAGGAAGATAGATGAAGATGCTTCAAAAGGGAGCAATGGGAAAATAGAAGACATGATAAGAACCAACTTAATAGATGTTGCTTCTGGAGCCAAACAACAAGGCCAGATGGAGGGTTCCACTCTATAGTTGTGGTCTAGTTAAAAGGAGGCCAAAAGAATTCATGGGCTGTAATTGTGAACTTATAGCTTATATCCCTCACTATTTCAACCACTGCCCAGATTTAAAGTTGTACAATGGTACCGAAATTTAAGTTCTATTGCATACTTATATAAAGAGTATGAACTGTAATGCTTTTGTCACCATGTGGATTACTGAACTGGAAGTGATGTGATTATGGTATGGAAATCTTTTTCTATACACCTTGCTACCTTGGATTTGATGCACCTCAGACACCATAATTATACCTTATTATGTTGGCAATGTTATTTGTAAAACATTAGGAATAATTCATGATTCTTTGTGACTTAACTTTTTTAATTACATGATATTTTTGTTCCTGTACTATGCCATATCTTTGTATGCTCTTTTCCCCGATATATGTAGTTGAATGTTCCCCCTCTCTCTTTAGAACAATTTTTTTTTACATGAAAACAAAATGTTGTGAACTCATCTTTTAGGTGAGCTTCATCCTGTGTTATTTGTATCAAGCTGGGGTGCATGCTTTTCCATAGCATGATTGTATGGGATCGGAGATCATGAAACTTAATTTTAGGTGAGCTTCGTTGAATGTTTGATGCTGTGAAACATTTTGATAGGCTCCAACTAAAAGTTTGGCATACATAGTTCATTCAACAAAACTAGAATGATTATAGAGAGCCTTGAAGAATAGAATGCCTGTGCCTTTAAATGTTGGCACCCTCCAGATTGGTGATTCTATTGGCACCTTGATGAATGATTATGGGGATTGGGATGAGCAAAAAATTAAACTTTATGTTTGGTCCAGAGTTGGCCAACAAAGTACAGTGTATGCATATTATGAAACATGTTTAATAGGATACTTAGGTGTGGCATAAAACTGAACGAACAATGGTTAAAACTAGGGACATTTATAGAGAGCTTGTCCTCCAATCTAATCATGAGAGGATAAATAGCAGACAATTTGGTGTTGTGTGAAACCTGATGGCAATACCTCAAGTGAAGATGTTATGGTGGAAAATGACTTGGCAAAGACTCCCAGTTAAGTGTCAACCATCTTGCATGGATCTTTTTTCGATGACTATTGATGATAATAATTCAATTTGTTTAATCTTATAGCATTCGTGGTATTTTTTTATACTATGGAAGTTATAAACTAAGCCACGAATGACATGTATTGCAGGTAGAAGGGGTTAGAAAGTTTTATTTTATATTTTGTATATGGATGTCGTAGTTTTTAAACTGGGATATCATAGTTTTTAAACCGGGATGTCGTAATACTGTTTCGGGCTATTTGATTACTCTTATAGCATCCGTGATAATTTATGATACTCTGAAAGTCATAAACCAAGCCATAGATGATATGCATTACAGGTAGGCATTATAAAATTTTAATTTACATTTTGTGTATGGGTGTCGTCGTTTCTTAACTAGGATATCGTAGTTTTTAAACTTGGATGTCGTAATATTGTTTCAGGCTATTTCATTAGTCTTATAGCATCCGTGATAATTTATGACACTTTAGAAATCATAAACTAAGCCACGGATGTCATGTATTACAGGTAGAAGGGGTTAGAAAGTCTTATTTTACATTTTGTACATGGGTGTTGTAGTTTTTTAACTAGAGTGTCGTAGATTTTGAACTTGGATGTCGTAATACTATTTCGGGCTATTTGATTAATCTTGTAGCATCCGTCATATTTTTTTTACACTCTGGGAGTTATAAACCAAGCCACAGATGACATGTATTATAGGTAGAAACGAATGACATGGATATCGTAGTTTTTTAACTAGAGTATCGTAGCTTTTGAACTTGGATGTCGTAATACTATTTCGGGCTATTTGATTAATTTTATAGCATCCATTGTATTATTTTTATACTCTAAGAGTTATAAACCAAGCTACGGATGACATGTATTATAGGTAGAAGAGATTAGAAAGTTTTATTTCATATTTTATGCATGGGTGCTATAGTTTTTTAACAAAGGGTATCGTAGTTTTTAAATTAGGGTGTCGTATTACTGTTTCAACCAATTTAAGTAATCTTCTAGCATCCGTGATGATTTTAGATATTTTGGGAGTCATTGTTTAGAACATGGATAATGGAAAGTTCTATTAGGAGCAATTATTTCCTTCACTTTCTTGTTTTATGTTGAGGTACTCTAATTTTGTAATTATATGTCATCCATTATATCAAGGGATGTCATAATTCTGTTATCCCTGTTTTAGCCTTTGGGCACATAAAGTAGTCCTAAAATTTATATTTGAAATAAACATATTCAATCACATTTCTAATATATCCTGTTTTAAATTTCTCCAGATAATATAAATATACACAAAACTGTATAAAAATTCAGTATTTCATATCCTCTCCTGTGTTAGTCGACTGCATACATAAGCATCAAATTCATTTAAAAAAGAATCGAAAGATGGTATAGTGGGTTCAATTACTTGTTCGGGTACTTTCACTACATTATGGAAAGTCTGCCTCTTGTTTGTACTACCTTTCTTTCATTTTGTACATGAGTGTCAATGGAAGCCTGATCCATATTTTTCCTTGATTTCTTTGATTTTTTTCTTGACTCACTCTTAATTCTATTCTCTCTTGGATGACCTTTCATAGTAACTAGGTTTGGGTCTTGGATTAGAAGTTGTGTACTTTGCTTAGTTGCACAGTTAGCATCTATAGTTCTTCTGAATAATAGTGTAATATCTTTTATTACTAAATTAAGTACATCTTCAAAAATGGAGACTATCTCTGCAAGCTTCATCATCCAATGACTCATCAAAGCATATCTACGATCAAGAAAATATAACATTTATATTAGAATTTCATGACATATGATAGATTTATGTAAACATAAAATAAGGCATCTGAATTTAAATAATTCATTGACTGCGTACCGTAATTTTTGTGTGTTTTATCACAAAATTGAGTATTGCATTCGAAATTATCGAATTGGTATTTTATGTCCTTGCACCATCTATTCAAGAAGTACTTATTTGGAAAACATGAACAACTCAATACAAAATAGAAAATAAAGGTTTTTGTCCTCCATCATTAGACTTTTCAATCGTACATTGGCTTGAATAAGATTGTTAGATTATGATAAAAAGATCAGGAGAAAATAACATTTTGAAATATGATTTTTGAACTTACAATATCATAGTTAAAAGGTTATGATACCCGATCATAAAATATGAAACTAAATATATTAACCCCTCATACCAAGAAACCTATCACTTGTGGATTGAGTTATGACTCCTAGGATGTCATAACATGCTGCAGATGCTAAAGGTTAACAAATATATATTGACATAACATTACGACATCCCAGTTTAAAAGCTACGACATGCTAGTTAAAAATTTATGACATTCCTGTACAAAATCATAAACTGAATGTTTTGATCTTGTATAACAGAAGTATTTAAGTATGCATTGCTGATATATGACACCCATATTGTAATAAAATGCTTATGAGAAAATTTTAGTATCAAAAATTTTGAAACATGAATAACTTTGTACAAAATAGAAAATGAAAGCTTTTATCTTTCATCATAGGACTTTTCAACCGTGCATTGACTTGAATAAGATTGTTAGATTGTGAAAAAAATATTAGGAGAAAATAATATTTTGGAATATGATATTTGAACTTACGACACCCTAGTTAAAAGATTACGATATCCTAGTTAAAATATTATGATACCCGATCATAAAACATAAAACTAAATATATTAACCACTCCTACCAGGAAAACCTATAACTTGTGGATTGAGTTATGACTTCTAGAATGTCATAACATGCTATGGATGCTAAAAGGATTACAAATATATACTGAAACTAGATTACGATACTCCAATTTAAAAGTTATAACATCTTAGTTAAAAAACTACGACATCCCTGCACAAAATTATAAATCGGATGTTTTGATGCTGCGTAACAAAAGTGTTTAAGTATGCATTGCTGATATATGACATCCATATTATAATAAAATGCTTATGAGAAAACTTTAGTTTCAAAAATCTCAAAACATGAACATCTCGGTATAAAACAAAAAATGAAGGCTTTTATCATCCGTCATAGGACTTTTCAACCATGCATTGGCTTGAATAAGATTGTTAGATTGTGATAAAAAGACCAGGAGAAAATAATATTTTGAAATATGATATTTGAATTTATGATACTTTAGTTAAAAGATTACGACATCCTAGTTAAAATATTATGACACTCGATCATAAAACATAAAACTAAATATATTGACCCCTTCAACCAGGAAAACTTATCATTTATGGACTGAGTTATGACTCCTAGAATGTCATAACATGTTACGGATGCTAAAGGATCATAAATATATGCTGAAATAGGGTTGCAACACAGTTTAAGAGCTACGATATCCTAGTTAAAAAACTACGGCATCCCTACACAAAATCATAAACTGGATGTTTTGATCCCGCGTAACAAAAGTGTTTAAGTATGTATTACTGATATATGACACCCACATTATAATAAAATGCTTCTGAGAAAATTTCAGTTTCAAAAACTTCAAAATATGAATAACTCGATACAAAATAGAAAATGAAGGCTTTTATCCTGCATCATAAAATTTTTCAACCGTACATTGGCTTGAATAAATATTGTTAGATTGTAATAAAAAGACAAGAAAAAAATAACATTTTAAAATATAATATTTGAACTTATGATATCTTAGTTAAAAGATTACAACACCTTAGTTAAAAGATTACGACACCCTAGTTAAAAGATTATGACACCCGATCATAAAACATGAAACTAAATATATTAACCCCTTCTACTAAGAAAACATATCACTTGTGGACTGAGTTATGACTCCTAGGATGTCATAACATACTACGGATGCTAAAGGATCATAAATATATGCTGAAACAACATTATGACATCCCAATTTAAAAGCTACGATATCCTAGTTAAAAAACTACATCCCTGTGCAAAATCATAAACTGGATATTTTGATCCTGTATAACATAAGTGTTTAAATATGTATTGCTGATATATGACACCCATATTGTAATAAAATACTTTTGAGAAAATTTCAGTATTAAAAACTTCGAAACATGAACAACTCAATACAAAATAAAAAATGAAAGCTTTTGTTCTCCGTCATAGGACTTTTCAACCGTGCATTGACTTGAATAAGATTATTAGATTATGATAAAAAGACCAGGAGAAAATAATATTTTAAAATATGATATTTGAACTTACGACACCCTAGTTAAAAGATTACGACACCCTAGTTAAAATATTACGACACTCTAGTTAAAAGATTATGATACCCGATCATAAAATATGAAACTAAATATATTAACCTCTCATACCAAAAAAACCTATCACTTGTGGACTGAGTTATGATTCCTAAGATATCATAACATGCTACAGATGCTAAAATATCATAAATATATGCTAAAACAGAATTACAACATCATAGTTTAAAAGCTACGATACTCTAGTTAAAAAACTATGAATCCCTGTACAAAATCATAAAACGGATATTTTGATCCTGCATAACAAAGTGTTTAAGTATGCATTGCTGATATATGACACTTACATTGTAACAAAATGCTTATGAGAAAACTTCAGTATCAAAAACTTCGAAACATGAACAACTCGTACAAAACAAAAAAATGAAAGCTTTTGTCTCCGTCATAGAACTTTTCAACCATGCTTTGGCTTGAATAATATTGTTAGATTGTGATAAAAAGATCAGGAGAAAATAAAATTTTGAAATATGTCAGTTTTTAACCAGGATGTTATAATCCTGTTTTGGCATATATTTATATTTTTTACCATCCGTGGCATGTGATGACATCCTGTGAGTTATAATTCAAACTACAAGTAATAGGTATTCATTGTAGGAGGGGTTAATACATTTAGTTTTATGTTTTTTATATAGATGTCATAATTTTTTAACAGGATATCGTAATTTTAAACTATGATGTCATAATCCTGTTTTTGCATATATTTATCATTTTTTTCTATATTCTTTCTATACAGTTGGTGGGATAAAGAGGAACGTGGATGCGAGCTGTGCTGAAGAGAAGCGGGAAAAATGATGATGAGGCGAGAGAGAATGGAGGCAGAGGATTCCAAGTGAGTACTGACCATGGGGAGGGATCGTGTGAGGTGTCGAGGTACGACATTGGACTTCCAGTGCCTTCTTCTTTGTCTTCGTTGTCATCTTCTTGTTCCAGCTCAGGAGGCGAAAATGAATTCCCTACGCAATTTTTGGCTCGCTGTAGTATCCAAGAGAAAAATATTTGAGGAAGGGAAAGGGGATTTTGATCCATCCAAAACTTTCAAAAAAAGGTTAACTCCATCACATTGATAACAGGCACAACTATCCCAATATTCAATGCACATCCCATCCCGTCCCATCATGCCAACGTAGATCTATGTGGATTAGGGATGGCAACGGGTCGGGTTTGGGTCGGGTCAACCCATACTCGCCCCGCTAAAAAATTATCCGTCCCATACCCGTCTCGGGTCGGGTCGGATCGGGTATAAAAAAATCACGTATGGATCGAGTCGGGTATACTCGGTCTTATAAAACTTAGTTTATTTAAAAGCTAAACGGATCGGGTATATCCATCTCATATCTAATTTACTTAAATATTTTATAAATATAATTTTTTATATATATAAATGGGTCGGGTTCGGGTCGGGATGTACTACTACCCATACTCGACCCGAACCCGAGTTGGGTTTTTTTTATATAACCCATATCCGTTTATAAATTAGACGGGTCAGGTTTTACTCGTCCATTAGGATCGGATCGGGTCGGATACCCATCGGATCGGTAAAAATTATCATCCCTAAATTGTGGATCAATGAAAAAAATAGTGCAACCCAACTTGAATTTTTTTTGCACCAGCACAAAGACTTACTCTAGCAGCCACTTTAGGTTTTGGACGCCCTGCATGCAATACAAATACATTTGGATTTTTGTTATTCAGTGGAATTGCCTTTTTACACCAGCAGATGATTCCAGATCCAATCATACATTTCAGATATACCAAGCCTACCAAATTAGACATAATTATCAAACTAAAAAGCATGGCCAGCCACATTAAGCCCTAGAAAGTCAGCTCTCAAACCCTACCAGTCTCTGGATTTCTAGAGCGAGTCGGATTCCACTTCCGAACCCCTCAATTCCAGGAAATAAAAAAGATTGAAATCACCCGAATTACACCCACACCATTCCCTGCACGATACAAGTCGTTTGAAGCGTGGAGCTGACACCTCATGAAGAAGCTCCAGGGCCAGGTGTTGTTACAGCTGTGACCCGTGGATGGACACGGAGGTGGGCAATTTTTTAACATCTGGCCATGTAAAAGTCTAATTCTACCACCGAATCCTCTCCAACAATGCATAGATTTTCTTGCTTCCAGGTCTGCGGCTAATCTTAGAAACGGGCATGTTAAATTTACACTGCTGATCAAACCATACATACTTTCCAACCAGCTGCATCAATTTTCAGAGATCATAATAGTTTTTGTTTTCGGTCGAACAGGGAGCAACAGCTTCATTTATGATAACATTAACAAAAGTACCAAGCTCCTAATACATACACAGTCCCTCCAAATGATAAGATCGGAGCATGGCTGAAGTAGAAATAGCAGCTACAACATCGCCAAATCCCAATTCAGAAGGCAAAGTAAAACAGCTTACTATCTACAAAAGAAAGCACTTGCACACGTCCTCACTTCCCAAGGTCAAAATTACACATGGGTAAATCATGAGTAGTACATCATACAGGTTTCTTGCCTGGGAGGTAGGACGGGGTGCCACCATCAACCTGGTTCCTTTTCCTGTGGAATATGCCACTTAAGTTGGGTAGCAACGTCTTCTTCGAGACTGCCGCTCTATTAACCTTTTGATTCCCTTCGGCTGTCTCCACCAGTTTCGCATTTGGAGCCTTGAGTTTTGGTGGTGATGCTTCCGCAGACATTTGTGTCTCAGCCAGTATACGAGAAGCAGCCTCGGCAGCCCTCCTCTGTTCCTTCTCCCGCCACTTCCTCAGCTCTCCTTCCACTGCTCTCTTTGCTGCCTCAGCCATCTCTGCCCTCTTCAGTGCCTCTTCGGTTGCTAGCTCAATGTCCTCCATCTCCTTCCGAGCTGCCTCTAATCTCTTGATTGCCTCATTCTCGCTTGCCCTCACAGCTTCCACCTGGGCCACGGCAGCAGCAACCTTCATCTCGGTCAACTTCTCAGACTCCTCCACCTTCCTGCTCAAAGATTCCAACTCCTCTTTTGAGATTGTAATCTTAGCTCCAGACTCTGAAGTCGAGGCTCGAGCAGCATTTGCTTTGTCTGATAATTCTTTTATCTGGTCCAGGGCCCTCGCCTCTGCTGCTTTTGCTTCTTCTGCATCTTTCAAGGCAACCTGCAGCTTCTTCTCTGCTTCGGTTAAGGCTATCCGGGATGCTTCAGCTTCATTTCTTAGCTCTTCAGCAGTTCTCTTCATTGCTTCTGCTTCCTGTATTGCACTCTCAGATTCAGCAGATAGCTGCTGAAGGGCTGACATCAGGTCATCAGATGCTGATGTTGCTTTCAATTCTGCAGCTACGGCTGCCTCAAGCTCACTTTTGCATTTCTGAAGCTTGATGTGAAGGTTCCCAACAACAGACTCGGTCTCGGCATCCTTCTCTTTGAGCTCGTCATGCTCTTTCTTCACTGCTTCTAGCTCCAGCTTCAGGGATTCCACCAACGTCCTAAGGGAACTTTCTTCTTCAGCAATTTTTTGCAACACCTCCTTCGCACCGTCAAGCTCTGTCCTTACGGTCATCAGAGACTCTAAATCTGAAGCACGGGCATCTTCCATTTTCTTCTGGATGGCTCCAATCTCAGCAGTTGTCTCTGCCAGCTTCACCTCAAGATTCTTATGAAGTTCAGGATCAAACTCCTTTTTTAACAGTGCCAACTTCTTTTCAGTGTCATTTAGTGCTTGTTTGTAAGACTGTCGTGCAGCATCTTTCTCAGAATGTATCTTCCATTCCTCCTGTTGGGCTTGCTCCATAGCAAGCTTAACATGCACAAGTGGCTCCTGTGCTGCTGCAATCTCCTTGGAGAGTTGAGCAGCCTTCTCTGTGTTGACATCAGACAACTGCTTGGCCTCCGCTTCCTGACGGAAGGCTCTGAGTTTGGCTTCCATGGATGACTCAAAATCCTTCTTGATTCTTCTAAGTTCCTGCTTTGCTGCATCAAGCTCTGTGATGGCAACTGCATACTGTTCCCTTGCACTGTCCAATTCCTGTTTCCACGCACTGTCCTTTCCGGTACCGTCACCAGAACTCTCATCTTCAAGTTCTCTTGTTTGACTCTTAGCAGCTTCTGTGGCTTTTAGTGCCAACTCCTTGGACTCATTTATGGTATTGAGTTTGTGGGTTAGTTCCTCAACAGATTTTTTAGCCCCCTCTAACTCAGCTAGTGCTTGGACCCTGGTCGTCTCGGCATTTTTTAGCTGTTCCTTATACTTGTTTAGCTCCTTCTGGGCCAGGTGTAGTTGTGTCTCCTTTGCCAACGCTTTCTATTACAAGAAAAATAAATAACTAAATAAATAAAAGGTTGGACGATGATTTAAGCAATGACTAATCCGAGTGCATATAATGGATGTGCGGGTATTTAGATCAATGAAATAAATTCAGGAGTTAAAAACCCATACCATTCTGCTAACTTGAGGATTATAAACTATGCAAAAGAGCTCATAAAGCATTCAGTGATATATAAATACAGGGTTAAAAATTCAAGCAAATAGAAAAAAAGATTCCCCTGCTGACTCTAAGAAATATTATATTTTGAAAAATCAGCAACATCCTCAGAAAGTCAAAATGGAAAATTTTTTATAATTTATCATGGATGTGTTTGTTCCTCTGTAGATGAAGGGCCAAACTGTATTTCATCCAGAAGTTTGCAGTTCCAGGTGTTTGTTGTAACATTAAGCAACACAATAATGTGAAGTCCAGCTTCTCAGTTCAGCAAAATGCCCACCCTGAGTTCAGCCTGGGAAGCACTTTAGTTTTTGGTCTAGTGAACCAGGAATTTAGAATTACTTCAGGACCATGCCGCCAACACTTCCTATCAAAGTGGGCCCTTTAAGCTAATATCTAAGAGCTATAACTAAAAGTTAATAATAATTTTAATGCCCAAGACTTTCATTTCATTAGCACCGACCTCCTCCAAGACAACAGCAGAATCAAGTTCTGAGAAGTCAACACTTCAACACTTGTATAAAAATAAACACATCTTACTTGCATTTTTTGTAGAGTGATATGTAACTTTTGGAAAGCCAAGTTAGTTAAACTAAACTGTAGACAGAGACATTATTTTCGTGAGGGTACCCCAATAGCCATGCTAAAGGCAGCCATACTTTGCAGCTCTTCCACCCATCATAAGATCTTAGATACAGGTAAACCACAATGCAACTGAAGTCAAAAGACTTCATTATGTCGTGTTGTAGCTTGGGTATATAATCCACAGTGGTTTGTTTTTGCAAGTTGATCTCTTATTACCCAGAACAACTGTTATTTCTTTTCTTTTCTAAAGATTCATTGGAAAGCTACATTCTATCCTTTAAAGTCAGAAGTTATCTGGCTTTCAGAACTGCTCAATAATACCAATTTAAGAGCTGCAATATGCATACACTTAAATCTATGTCACTTTCCCAAGAAACAAAAATTGTAGAGATACCTCTGCCAAGGAAGGCTTTGGTTTTCTCGCACTTGGTCTATCAGCTGAAAATGCTACCTCACCAAACAAGCTGACAGCAGCTTTGACAGATTCAAAAGGGGCCCTTGTGTCTATCTCTCCCACCTCGGCTTTGGGTGAATCAGTAACATTTTGATGAGCTTTTACTCCCATTTTCCCTTCTTATCCTAGCCAGCCTGCAAAAATATTGAATCAGAGAAAATGGCATTTCTGTGCTGATGCAACTCAAATAAATGATAAGTGATTTAAAATCCACCAAAAAAAAAAAAAAAGAGAGGAGCTAGAATGGTCAAAACCTAATACACAAGTACACTCCAGAAATAAGTAACAACAGCACTTCCTGATATATATGGTCATTAAACAAAAATTTTTTATAACAAAATATTATATGCAGCAGTGGAGCATAAAATTTTTTCCCTGGATAATTATTACAGGTTAATGATTGAGATTTTCAATCAATGTAGAATTATAAACTAGTAGCACACATGACAAATTAACATCTCAAGCAAACAATGGTGTATTCACATTGTAGTCCAAAGTAAGTCAACTACCATTCATGTTACAAAAGTTAAAGTAGGAACTAATGACACTATATAATGCATTTAATGCAATAGACTATTTTCAATGGTTAGCAATAGTATTAGATCCGTAAAGTTCAGTTTGTGAATGAAAGCATAAAGGTAATAACAATTTTCTTTAAAAAAAATTGAGAATATACTTCATCAAATTTGCCACACCAGGTACATATGCAACTTAGTTGTTGCTTCTTAGAAAATTAAATTACGAAACCATCCAATATTTCACCATTCAAAACGTTGAAACTAATCTTACCAAGCTTTAAAAAATGAGTAAAGGAGGGCATACCAGTATTTGAAAAAATGGTCTAGACAGTACTAGGTATTGACAAATGGTTAGACATTGTGCACTTGTGCCAGTTTTCCACCAGAATGGTACAGTGCCACTTGCATAATCCTGTTCTAGAGGTTTTACAAAACTATATTCACTATTTTCACTGTGCTGAAACACTCTTGTCCAGATAGACAACACCATCTTATCATGCATCTCATGTCAAAGTAATTTGAAACAATTTCCCTTGCATCCCATGCTGAATAGCCTTTCCAAACTTATATTCTATTTAATGTGTCAAACTCATCAAAGATGGGTATGTTGATATCACCATTGGAATATCATACATCTCAGCCATAGGATGTCAAACTCTCAAAAAGCAATAATCAAATGTGAACTCATGTCATTAATAACCACACAACATAAGTCACAAGTTCTCCATTCTCTTAGTACAAGCTAAATAGAAACAAACTTGAGGTAAATGAAACTATAGGCAACCTAGGAAGCATGGATACTTAAAATCAAATGTAGTGTTCATATTGTATCCATATTGGATAACGATACTCATCGGATACTTCTGGGATACATGCCTGATACCTGTGCTAAGTATCCTATTTTACAAAATTTCAAAAAAAAAAAAAATCCCAGTGTTTTCTATATACACTTTAGATACTTCCCCAATACCTTCAGAAAATGAGAAGGGTCAATTTTGCAGTCTATTGATATTAATATTACAATGTATGGTATGGTTACTGTCCATGGAACATGACTAACTGAACTTGTAAAAGTTAATGCGACCATAGAAAATATGGATAACGTTACTTTGATAGCTTGCTATGCTTTGGGAATGCTTTTTCATACATGCATATGCATTTGTGTGTATGCTTGTATGCATGTAAGTATAAAATAGATACACACATATTTACATCCAAGCATATAGGTGTATAAACATATATGCGTGTGTTTATATGTACACGTTTAATACATATAATAGATAGATATAATATATACTCAACTTAACTCAGCCTTAAACCCAAACTAGTTGGGGTTGATTGCATGAATCCTTTTCCTCCATTCCGCTCATAATAGGACCACATTTTTGGAAAGATGTAGCAACATTAAGTCCTTCTTTACTACTTCATCCCATGTGATTTTCGATCTATCTTTACTCCTCTTTCCTTCTACATGTATCAAATCACTCCTTTGTAATTGTTCATCCCTCGACCTATGTTGTACAAGTGCTCACCAAAGTCATCCTTATCTCAATTTGGCCTCAGTTGGTATTATCTTCACTTTTCGATAAATGATTGCATTTCCTATTCTATCTTTTCTTGTATTACATAGATACAATATATATAATATAATATATAATATGTAGTATATGATACATAATACATAACATATAATATACATAATATATAGTATATGATACATAATACATAACATATAATATACATAATATATGTAAAATATATGTAATGTAAAATATACAATATATAATGTTAGATATTATATATATTATGGATACTTTAAGGATGCCTTTTCATATATATATATATATATATATGCATTTGTGTTTGTATGCATGTATGTAAGTATGAAATACATACATACATATTTACATATATAAAAATAGGCATATAAACATAAATGCATCTGCATATGTATACATTTAATACATATAACGAATAGATATAGATATAGTATATTATATATTAATATATGATATATGATATAATATGTATAATACATAATAAATATATTCCTTGATGCATCATATCCGTGTCCTATATGTGTCCTTGCTTCACAAGAAGCAAACAAATTAAGCTTTCTAGATCCTTCTTCTAGTCAACTTATATTTCATCCTTTCACTTCCATTACTTTATTAGCTTTTAAAGATTGAAAATCCTAAGCTAGCAAATACGGAAAAAATATCTGGCATTGAACAGATTTCACTAAGTTAAAATAACAGACCCAAGTTTTTTCTAAAGAACTATGAGTCATTATGAACTGTATCTTGAACAATGAAAAAATGTGACTATAGTAAATAGCATCCATAAGCATCAGGCATCCAAAAAACAATTGCATTTTCTAAGGGCCTGTTTGGTATTGTTATTGTTTTCCATTTTCATTTTCAAAAATACAAGACAAAAAATGAATTAGACTGGAAATCATTTATGATGAAACCCTTTTTTTTCAAATTGTTTGTAAAACTTTAGAGCTTTTGGTAGCAAATATTTATTGCTTTTAGAAATTTTGTGCAAATGCTATTTCCAACATCAATCCCCATGTGTTACTTTACTGATTTGATGAGAATCAGAAATGCAAAAATAACAATGATACCAAACGGCTCTTGACAATGTTCCAATAGGAATGTTCTATTGTAAAAACAATCAAATGTCGAAGTGTCATGATATCATATAGTTTGTGATATAACCCATGATCTAAGACAAACTAGTGTCACCTCATATCAAGATATGGGCATAAAGCAGCTGTTCCAGAGGACTAAAAGTATTTCCAAAAGAAAGTACATCAACATATGCCATATCATCAAGATGAAATTGTCATCAGCTTGAGAAATAACCATTAAAAAAAAAACTATTGATGGAAATCCCAATAAGCCACTTCAGTATAATTTCTCCCTATATCTCAACAGTAATTTTCTAGCTATCTACACTGAGAGAATACAGATAAACAAACTTGGACAGATATGAGATTAAAATAAGCATATAAGACCTGCCTTGTGATAATGTCTACCAGAATATATGGCATTACTCAGATAACCCAATAATATGACACAAGAAGCAACTGATGTTCAAAGTGAGTTGTCACCAACTATTTCTTATCCAATCTTATCAAAAGGCTAAGAGGTAAGTTATCCAAATAAGTTTGCAGTGACCAATTACTTGCATCATTTTGCAAATGTAATTACAACCAAGGGTTGAAGTCCTAGATTCCTAGCAGGTCAGTGGCCATCCCGGCCACTTCCAGTGACATTACAACAGCTGAGATGGATGTGAGACCCCAAAATGCACATCTGTCCACTGTGCTGATTGTCCCACCTCCATGTTGGCCAGGACTCACACCGATATGACTGTCCTACTGGGACATGCCATCATTTGAGGACAAGGTTGCAGGGAGGGACTTCGCTCAATCACGAGAGAGAATGCCTTGATCAATCACCAAGGGGAAAGGAAGGCTTCGGTTCAGCTCGTTTAATATGATGGCTGAGGTGCTCAGCCACTTGGTTGTAGGGATGGTGGCTTTGGTTCAGCCCCACCTCCTCTTCTTTATTTTCCCAACAATGCTCAGGCACTCAACCCTCTAGGGAAGGCTTCGGTTCAACTCCACCTCCACTTTTTCTTTTTTGTTCAAGATGCTCAGGTGCTCAGCTCCTCAGTTCCTCAGTCAGTGGGAGGAAGACTTCAATGCAATCCCACATCTTCTCCCTCTCTCTTTTTCTTTTTCTTTTTTTAAAAAATTAATACCATGGCCCTGAAAAAGGATAGAGTCTAGAGTATGCCCCCCTTTTTATGAGGACTTCAGAGGAGGGTTTTCGGAACCGGATCAAACTAGCTGGTTTGGGATGTTTCGAACCATACAGGCAACAAACCGGGATGGTTCCGACATGGAAAATGGAATACCGGACAAAGAAGAGGGAAAGAGAGGAAGAGAGAGAGGAGGGAAGGGAAAAGGCATACGTTGCTGTCAAAGATCGGCGGTGGCCGCCGAGGCTGCTAAAGGGCCACGGAGGCCTTTGAGACTCTCCACATCCTCTGCTAGAGTCTCTAATCGATAGAGATAGAGAGAGAAGGAAGGTACTAGAGGGCAGGGAAGGTGGTGGAGAGGGCGCCGGAGGGCTGCCAGATGGCCTATGGGTCTCTTAGTTATTATGGTTCTAGAATGGCTAGCAAGTTGAGGTCATTTCACTCTATTTTTTATTATTTAATATTGTTCACTCTTGAGACCATTTGGATGGGCCATGGCAGTGACTAAGATTGAGACTATTCATTATGGTCTTAATCCCACCTTTATTTAGGCTATTTGGATGGGTCACAAGCATCATCATTTAGTTGCCTGGCTCCATGAAAATTGAGGCCAATTCATTCAATGGTTGTTCCAATGAGATTCCTACTATCGAGGAAGTAAACAAGAAGGTCAAGGATGTGTAATTGAGTTTAGTTAGAATCAAGTCTCACTTGTCTTCTATTGAGGTCTCAAGTTGCTAATGACCATGAAGTTTTAGCTTCAGTATTTGTCCTTACTTGAGTCAAATTTGTTAAAAGAGGGTCCCTTTTTGTATTATAAAGCATTGCTTTCTGTCTGTTTTGGCATATTTAAGCATAGATTTACATAGAGTGATGGGTTTCATAAAATGTAAGTGATCTTTTATATATTACTTTGTGGTTGACTCCAGTTCTCCTCCCCCCCCCCCCCCCCCCCCACACACACACCCCATATTGCATCTCCTTTTTTCTTGTTCTCTTGATACCTATGTTAGATGCAATACTGCCAATAAATTTATGTTGCAATAGTGAGATGACTCTGCATGTAACGATTCTTCAAAGCCCCTAAAGCATATTTAACCTCCTTGTAAAAAAAAAAAGAATCTTTATAGTTGAACAAATCATTTGTTTACAAAGCTATCATTGGTAAGCTCCTCAAGGTAAAACCAAACACCCTGATAACAGCTACACATTGACTTGACAAGACTTTCGAGACTATAATATTATAAATTATCTGAATAACTTTCAAACAATCAATTAGAACTAAAACCACATATTCCATATGTTACATGCTCGTATAGATAAAGCATCTGATCAATGCATCTGAAAGAACTAGTGCATCATGCACTTGATTCTATGTACACAATTATAACAATATTTCAATGTAACTAAGTCCATTACTATATTGACACATACAAAACTGCATATAACAGTTATTTCCTGATAACATAAACCAATGATCTATACCACAGCAACTCCAAAAGTTTCAAAAATAATAGTTTATCCCAGGAATCATGACATCATTGATCATAGAAGCCTTCATTATTTATTTTAAAAAAAATCCGGCTGATAAATATATTTATGGGGACCATAATCACAGAGATGTAAAACGTCAGAGTAAAATTAAGGACTAGAGCATCATCAATAAACAAAGATATAAGAAGAATAGGATAATTATAGAATACCCAGTAACAATAGCCTAAGCAGTTAACGATAATCAACTAGTTAATTGAAACAAAAATTTGATAGAAAAGAAGAGGATTTTATCAATATCAACAGAAAATATGAGGCAAATAACACAAAAAAAAACATACACAACGAGCAAAAACAATTTAGAAAAACACAACTAGCTCCAACAATTAAAAAGCTACAATTAATAGGCATAGCAAATATTCCATTCGATACACAATTAGCACAAGCAATTAGCATATAAATTAGACCGAACATTTAACAAATGCAGCACACACACACAGACAGCATAAATTGCCCAACCAAAAGAGACTAATTTTTCTAATTTCCTCCGATGACCATCCTTCAAACAATTTAAAAATTGCACGCATGAGACGCTTCCACGACTAATTGAACAAGCAAAGATCATTTAAACAGCCACAACCAAAAAATTCCGTAACATGCATATCTAGCATACAGGCCACGATTAAAAATCAACAATCACCTATATCCATTAACATAAGCAACCACCAATTAATATACACGCATTTAGAAAAGAGAACACAGAATACGAGATAAAGTGGATTCTGAGGGCGCGACGGCAAAGAAAGAGGTAACTTAGGGT
Organism: Areca catechu; assembly: GCA_021397845.1. Lineage (NCBI taxonomy): Eukaryota > Viridiplantae > Streptophyta > Magnoliopsida > Arecales > Arecaceae > Areca > Areca catechu. Next base: position 153,129,259 of record CM038049.1, on the reverse strand, counting down.
TAGGGTTCCCGTCAAGGGGTGGGAGGGGACTTGGGGGAGAAAAGAATAGAAGGGAAGAAGAGAATCAAACCTCGAAGAGACGAAAGAGCGCCGGCTACGGAAAGAGGGAGAGCTCGAGAAGCGGAAAGGACAGCCGCAGAGGGATCGGAGTCGGGATCGAGCGATCCGAGACGGGATCCAGCGACGGCGAGAGAAAACGACAGTAGTCGGCGCCGGCGATCGTCGGCGAAAGGGAGAAACAACCGAAAGCGACGGCAACGGGTCGAGAACGAAAGGGAGAGAAAAGGGGGGGGGGGGGGGGGGGGTGGGGTGGGGAAAGGAAATGGGCAGAGGGGAGGTAAGCATACGGTTCGGCGGAGTGGTGACAGTTTTTTTTTTTTTTTGATGCACGGTGACAGTATTTTTACCAAAACGAGGGAGGAGAGCATCCGGGCAAAAATTCTCCAATTCATAATTAATCCAGATTATCATTAATACAGTAGCTCGGTTGATGATGACTTTATCTCATAAATTTAAAGTAAAATTTTATGTATAATTTAATTAAATTTAAAAATTATTTTTTGAAATATATAATAGTTGATGTAAGTACGAAGTTGAATATTATTCGATAAGATGGGGGTCGAGTTTAATCCTCTATCCCTTTTGGTTCAAAAAAAAAATTCAGAAAAAAAAAAATGTATTATTACATAAGTTAGCTTTGCTTTAATGTTAGTGCAGTAATTTTTTTAAATTTTGCTTACAAGTACCCTTAGAAATATTTAATATCTTTAAATATCAAAAAAAAATTATACTAAAGTATCATAAATGGGACATAGATTTATATGATATTAAATATTATTATTTTTAAATTTTAAAAACAAATATATTTTTAAATAAAAATAATTATTAAAAGCTTGGTCTATTTATGCTGATCTATTAAAAACTTGAATTTGGCTATTTAATGTTTAAGAGATATAAAGCCGATCAATGTCCAATAGACGCAAATATGATCAATGCCCAATAGGCACAAATATGATCAATGCCTAATGGGCACATGTATGATCAATGTTCAAGAGGTATAAAGCCGATCAACGCTCAACAAGCATAAGATTGACTAACTTTCAGATAATTGGCTAACTTTATAAAAGATAAACCTTATTAATATTCAAATAATGCAGGGACCGTTCAATCTCTGGAGAGGGGCTGATTAACTATAGATGAAGAGCTGATCAACTATAGATGAAGAGTTGATCAACTATAGATGAAGAGCTGACCAACTAGAGATGAAGGGCTGATCAACTATAGATGAAGAGCTGAACAACTATAGATGAAGAGCTGATCAACTAGAGATGAATGGCTGATCAACTATGGATGAGAGGCTGATCAACTATGGAAGAAAGGCTGATCAATTATAGATGACCTTTATTGCATGTGTTCACGGTCCTGGATTAACCGTTTAACAGCTAAATACCAGCTATAAGCGGTTAAGTTCGTGGCCTATAAATTCCTTCAAGTGCGATGATGATGGGACTTCTGCTGCTTCTTCTTTTCCATGCCATTCTTGACCTAGTTTTCCTTCAGATCATATCTGTTCCAGTCCAGACACCATTAACAAGATTGAGAGCAACCCTAACACCCAGATCCTCTAAGAAGACGGTGGAGGCTAGATCAAATTCGCTTGATCCACTTTTCTTTTGATCCAGGCTTGTTGTAGTTTGTTTGGACGCAACAGATTGGCACGCCAGGTAGGGAAAACTCAGTGAAGGAGTTTCAAATAATCTGGAAGGAAGTATGGTGAAAGGTAGAAAGAAGAATCTGCCAGCAAAAGATATCTCCCGTTCTTCAAAAGGGACCGATCCTGTTCTTGGCAACCGAGAGAACGATCCTAGTCTTGGCAACAAAAGGGACGATCCTGTTCTTGACAACAAAAGGGATGATCCTGTTCTTGGCGAAAAGGGGAATAATCCTGTTCTTGGAGAGAGGGTGGAAGCTCTTCCGTGGGATACTTTGATCAAGGGAAGTTAGATACTCTGTTCAACAAAGTAGAGGTGCTTACTGCAGCAATACAGAACCTTCAAGAAATTGTCACGAGGGAATCAATACGACCTACTGCATCAAGAACTAGCCGACAACCTTCCCTTCAGGTAAGTAAACATCTCAGCCCAAGAAGGCATTCATCTTATCAATGTTCTTCAGGTCCACAGTCCCCGTTGAGGCATCATCACCAGTCTTACATCACACTAAGAAGCGAAATAAAGGGAAACGTCCATGATCTCGTTCAACATCGTATGGAGAATCAACCCCTGACAGTACTCAAGTTCAACACTTTGCAAGAATAAGTGATTTTTATAGAAAATTTAAAAAGCTGGAGTTGCAAGTCGCCAAGGTTCTTGAATAGAGGAAAGCAGAGGACACTACATCGAGTTGCAGTATCTTACCTCCTTTTTCTAAGAAGGTTATGGAAGAAAAAATTCCACATCACTTCAAAGTTCCGCAAATCGAACTGTATGGGTCGTTTGACCCTTTGGATCATTTGGGTAGCTTTAAAGCCCGCCCATATGCTGATCCAAGGGGCATCAGATGCATTGCATTGTCTTGCTTTTCCTGCAACCTTAAAGAAGTCAGCAAGAATATGGTACTCAAGTCTGCAGCCAGACACTATTCATTCATTCAATCAGCTAGAGAAGTTGTTTATCTCCCACTTCAGAACAAGTAGGAAAATGCCTAGGAATTCCGATAGCTTGTTCTTTATTCAGCAGTCAGAAGGGAAATCTTTGAGGGATTACATTAAGAGGTTTAATTCTGCCATGTTGGAAATACTGGATCTCAACGAATATGTGGCAATTCTGCTATGAAGAAAGGCTTGTGAGCCTCCAGATTCACATTTTCCTTGAATAAGAAATTCTCAACCAACTATTTCGAATTACTGGCCCATGCTCAAAAATACGCTCAGGCTGAAGAACAAGCCTTGAGCCGGCGACAGGTGGAGAAAAAATTGATGCCAAGTAGGAAAAAGGCCAAGGAAGAAGAATCTCGGTTCTCTAGAGTCTGATCAATTCAACAGCAACGTCAGAGGCCGAGGGATTTGGTCGGTAGAAGTTACGTCAATCGGCTTGACACTTATACCCCCTAACTCTTCCAAGAGAACAGATCCTAATGAAAATTGAGAAAGAAAATTTTCTTCAAAGGCCAAGGCCAATGAGGACCCCACCAGCTGTGCGAAATAAGACCAAATATTGTCGGTATCATCACGATCATGGGCATGCAACAGAAGAATGTATCCAGTTAAGAGATGAGATTGAAGATTTGATCAAGCGAGGTTACCTGGATAGGTATATCCGGAATCCAAATTAGAACCGACAGTTGAAGTGGTGGTGCCAAGGCCTGCAGTTCCAAGGATGATTATTGATGGGATGGAGCTCCCAAACCAACAATCGACTGATAGATTTGTCGGGATGATTTGTCATGCATGTTTTGAAGATGATCGGAGTTCCAAAAGGCTTCGAGGAAGTGTTGTCTTCTCTGACGAAGACCTACAAGGCGTTCAGACCCCACACAATGACCCTGTAGTGATTTTTGTGATAATCGCAAACTTTGATATACATAGAATTTTAGTGGATAATGGAAGTTCTGCCAAAATTTTGCTTTACGATGCATTTGTTAGGATGAATTTGCCGATAAATAAGCTACGAAGGATTCATGTGGCATTACCGGGTTTGATGGAAATTCTGTAGGAGTAGAAGGAGAAATCACACTCCCCGTGACCTTCGGAACAGCTCCAAAGCAGAGGACCTTTCCTCTTACCTTTATTGTTGTTCGAATCCCTTCTGCTTATAATGCTATTTTGGGAAGATCTGCCCTGAATAAATTTCAAGCCGTTGTATCAACCTATCATCTTTTGATGAAATTTCCAACTCAAAATAGGATTGGAGAAGTAAGGGGAAACCAACAGATGGCTCGTCAATGTTTAACAATCCTAAATCAACAGTCAGCCAACAAACCTACTGTCGAACAAATGGATCCACGTGATCCAACTGATGGAGTCAGCATATCAATAGAAAAGACTATTCATATTCCTTTGATAAAGGATGATCCTACTAAAACAATTCAGATTGGAAGCTTACTTGTTGAAGACCAAAAGAAGAAGTTGGTCGATTTTTTACAAAAAAATGCTGATATATTTGCATGGATAGTTGCCGATATGAAGGGAATTCTAACTGAAGTGATTATGCATGAGCTTAAAGTTGATCCGCTCAATCAGCTTGTTCGACAAAAAAAGCGCAATTTTGCCCCAGAGAGACAAAAAGTTATCAATGAAGAAGTGACCAAATTGCTTGATGCTAGATTTATCAGAGAGGTTCACTATCCTGACTGGCTTGCCAATGTAGTAATGGTTAGAAATGCTAATGGAAAATGGAGGATATGCATAGATTATGCTGACCTTAATAAGGCATGTCCTAAAGATAGTTTTCCTTTGCCTAAAATTGATCAACTGGTTGATGCAATGGTTGGACACAAATTTCTTAGTTTTATGGATGTTTTTTCTGGATATAACCATATACGAATGAGTCCAGATGATGAAGAAAATACGTCTTTCGTTACTGATCGGGGGATATATTGTTATAAAGTAATGCCATTTGGTCTCAAAAATGCTGGAGCTACTTATCAGAGGTTAGTAAACAAAATCTTCGAGAGTCAAATTGAAAAAACTATGGAAGTATATGTAGACGACATGATCATTAAGAGCGATCAGTCTGATGATCACATTAAAGATCTGTAGATAGCCTTTGATATTTTGCGACAGAATCATATGAAATTGAATCCGACCAAGTGTGTCTTTGGTATAACTTCTGGAAAGTTCTTGGGCTTTATGGTTACAAAGCATGGAATTGAAGCCAACCCAGAAAAAATTCGAGCCATCTTGGGTATGAGGCCTCCAGTTAATAAAAAAGAGATCCAACAGTTGACTGGACGAATCGCTTCGTTAAGCCGATTCATTTCTCATTCGGCTGAGAGATGTTTGCCTTTCTTCAAAGCCCTACGACAAACCAAGGAGTTCAATTGGATGGATGACTGTCAATCAGCTTTTGAAGAGCTTAAGAAGTGTTTGACAAATCCGATTATATTATCTAAACCCCAAGAAGGAAAAGATTTATATCTTTATTTGACTGCTTCTGATGAGGCGATCAATTCTGTATTGGTGAGAAAGGAGTTCGATGGATTGCACAAACCCATTTATTATATCAGTAAAGTCCTTCATGATGCAGAGATAAGATATCCAAAGCTTCAAAAAATTGCTTATACTTTGGTAATATCGGCTAAGCACCTCAGGCCATATTTTTAGTCTTATCGCATTGTTGTATTGACCGACCAACCTCTGAGGACTATTTTATAATGCCCTGATACTTTCGGTCGGATGGCGAAATGGGCAGTTAAATTGAGTGAATGTGATATTATTTATCAGCCATGATCAGCAATGAAGGCTCAAGTACTGGCTGATTTTATAGTCGAATGTACCTGGAATAACAATGAAAAGGAAGCTCAATCATCTGATGAAATAAGGGTGACTGATGCGTCTTGGATATTACATGTGGATGGAGCTTCAAATTCTTCTGGCTGTGGAGCAGGATTGATCTTATCCAATCCAAGTGGAGATGTTATGGAGATGCACTCAGGTTTTCTTTCAAAATTTCAAATAATCAAGCTGAATATGAAGCTTTCCTAGCTGGTTTGAGAATTGCAAAGGAATTAAATGTCCGACAACTAAAGGTATTATCTGATTCTCAACTAGTTGTTAACTAAGTAAAAGGGGATTTTGAAGTTCGTGATGCTACATTAGCTTTATACTTGAAGAAGGTTCAAGAGCTTGGAACTTCATTTGATTTTTGGGATATCAGTCATGTCCTTAGGGTTGAAAACTCTCGAGCCGATTCATTATCTAGATTGGCTGCTTCTACATCTGACCAAATGAGTTACAGACAATGGGAGATAGTTTGATAATCAGAAGTTTAAGGATTTCTGTGCTCAATATGGCGTCCTTCACAAATTGACATCTATCGGACATCCTCAGGCTAACGGAGAAGCTGAGGTAACTAATCGGACAATCCTTTATGGATTGAAAACCCGATTAAATAAAACTAAAGGATCTTGGGCTGATGAACTTAACTTTGTTCTATGGGCCTACTGAACAACACCTCGATCTACTACGGGAGAGTCTCCATTAAATCTTGCCTACGAGAGTGAAGCGATGTTACCTATAGAAATTATACTTCATTCCCGAAGAACTGATTGCTTTGCAAAGCCCAATAACAATGATCGAAGGAGAATCGACCTTGATCTGATTGAAAATCCCACGTTACATGCACAACTGAGAATGTTAGCTTATCGTCAAAGGGTAGCTCGGTGATGTGGCTGGATCGCTGACATGGGATGGGCAGATTGACGTGGAGTCCCTATCAGACGCCACGCTGGATTTTCAACATGGGCCCCTTCGCCGGGCCAAGCTCCCCCAGAACAGCAGAGTCACTTGCCGAAGTCGAGCTCCGTCCTCCGCCAGGTCGGTCCTCGCCGGGGTGGGATGCCTAGGCCGAAGCCGAGCGTAAGTCCCCCCCCAAGGTGGGCCCCTTAGGATCGGGCCCCGTGGTCAGGAGTCGAGCCCAAGTCTCCTCCGCCATTTGGAGCCCCTCCGAGGTCAAGTCCCCTGGGCTAGGCTATGCCCCACCCACCTTCGTCAGGTCGAGCTCGCCCGAAGCCGAGTTTAGCTGGTCCGGAGTCGAGCTCAACCCTCCTCCACCCAGCTGAGCCACCTCGAGGCCAAGCCCCTCAGAGTTGGGCCCCATCTCTCTAGCCCAGTCCCCAGCTCGGGCAGAGGCACCAACTGCCAAGGAAGCAGTGCCTCCCCTCCAAGGATGATGGCGGCCTCCCGAGGGCCGTGCGGCAACGCCTGCCATGCCGCAATTAATACCCATAGCTGTCACTCACACCAGAAGGGAAGGAAACCCCCTGATTAAGGCGCCATGCTCTCCACCAACCCATCGTACCACCAGGGAAGGACCCAGCCAGAGGGCGCGAGTCTCAAGGGCGGCGACCCATCGATCGAGATCATGCCAGGCTCCCGGAATGGAGCAAACAGAGGGAATGTCAGAGTGCATGGAAGCTTCCCCAGCCATTTGTTAGAAAAGGCATCCCGTCTACGGCACAATATCTCGTCGCACGTATCTAATGACACGGGGGGATCCCGAGGCAAGCCAGAGTAAAAACCCAGCCAGGGTAAGCCAAAAGTAAGTAAGCAAAGCAAAAAAGAAGACGGAAGACCACTGGGACGGGCGACAGAAAAAAGGGAGAAGGGCCACACAGGAGGACTCTTCCACCTCGGCCACCACCTCTACCAGCCCGCTCTCACTTCCATTCACACTACACTCACTCCTCCTAGCATGGAGCTCATCCCAAGGGGCTCGACCAGGAGGATCTGTTCCCCTGGATCGTCACTGACTTGATCGTCGGAGCACCCCCATCGGAATCCCCGGCCCGGGTCACTGATGCTATTTCTTGCAGGTCCCGAGATATAAGAGGCATCTCGAAGAGGACGGACGGGCGATCATCAATGCCACCAACAGTTACGGGCCACGACAATCCTGGCGGCAACAAATTGGCGTGCTAGAAGGGGGGCCGCGAAGCAGAACGATTTCTGATCCAGCTCAAGTCCCACTCAAATAGCTCATCGGGAGGATGGTGACCACTCGAGCGAGGGGAGCCTCCACCAGTCATGCGGAAGAATCCCCTTCCCACGGGAACCCGCACGGTTCGGGAATGGAACCACCCGCTTCGGTTCAACCGCCTCCGCTAGAAGTCCAGCTGACCGCGCTTGCCCAACAGATGCACACTCTCACAGCAGTAGTGCGCCAGCTCCAGCACCAGCATCGGTCCTTGGCTACTCACCAACAGCCAGAGATCCTCGCGGCCCATGCCGCAACACCCCGCGATAGCCTGCGTTCCTTCCATGGAAAGCATTCACAGCCGCAGGCCATTACTGACCCCTAGGGTAGTCGTCAAACCCTGGCAAAGAGACAACGTGTCGGGTCCGTCGACGAGGAGAGCTGCTCACCACACCTTGATCGGAGGGCATCTAAATCTCGCCAAGGTAGAAAGGGCAAAACCCCTCGTCACGGGCACCGCGCACCCATGTCACCTTCTCCGCCTCTCTCAGCGGAGGGTCAAAGGATGAAGCCATCAGGCGCATAGCGGAGAAGCGCCACAAGCTGGTGGAGTTATCCCACCGATTTGCTAACTTACCTAGCTCCGCTAGTGAGCCAGTGGGCTACGATGCCCGTCCTCCATTGGAGCCGATTCCCCATCCGTTCCGCATGCCGTAGGTGGATCCTTACGACGGGACCACCGACCTCCTGAACCACCTAAAAAGTTACCGGGCCCTCATGAGGGTCCAGGGGGCCACTGACACTCTTCTATGCATCGCCTTTCCTGCTACTCTCCGGAAGGCGGCTCAAGTGTAGTTCGCCCGCCTTGACTACTCACCAACAGCCAGAGATCCTCGTGGCCCATGCCGCAACACCCCGCGACAGCCTGCGTTCCTTCCATGGAAGGCCTTCGCAGCCGCAGGCCATTACTGACCCGGGGTAGTCGTCAAACCCTGGCAAAGAGACAACGGTCGGGTCCGTCGACGTGGAGAGCTGCTCACCACACCTTGATCGAGGGCATCTAAATCTTGCCAAGGTAGAAAGGGCAAAACCCCTCGTCATGGGCACTCGCGCACCCATGTCACCTTCTCCGCCTCTCTCAGCGGAGGGGTCAAAGATGAAGCCATCAGGCGCATAGCGGAGAAGCGCCACAAGCTGGTGGAGTTTTCCCACCGATTTGCTAACTTACCTAGCTCCGCTAGCGAGCCAGTGGGCTACGATGCCCGTCCTCCATTCTCCCAGGAGATCCAAGCGGAGCCGATTCCCCTCGTGTTCCGCATGCCACAGGTGGATCCTTACACGACGGACCACCGACCTCCTGGACCACCTGGAAAGTTACCGGGCCCTCATGAGGGTCCAGGGGCCACTGACACTCTTCTATGCATCGCCTTTCCTGCTACTCTCCGGAAGGCGCTCGAGTGTAGTTCACCCGCCTTGAGCCGGAAACATCAACTCCTTTGCCCAGCTGGGCAGAGGTTCGTGGCTCACTTCGATGCCTGTCAGAAGATGCCACGAGAGGCAGACAACCTCTTCTCCATCAAGCAGCAGGACCGCAAGCCACTGCGGGACTATGTGGCTCGCTTTAAGGCTACAGCGCTGGAGATCTACAACTTGGAGGAGCTGGTCGCAATGCTGGCTTTGAAGCGAGGGCTCAGGACTTAATGCCTGACCTACTCGCTCGATAAGAAGCCCCCGAAGACTTACTCTAAGCTCCTCTTCCGAGCTCAAAAGTACATCCGCGCCGAGGAGGTGGATCGTACAAGGCGGGAGCTCGACAGGAAGCCGTTGAAGAAGCCGACACCTGCCGAGGTGCCTGGGACATGGAGGCCGGGATCGCCAGCTCAGAGGTCTCGGCCAGGACCAAGGTCAAGAGGCGCTTCCATCTTTGAGGAGAGTTTCACTCCCCTCATCGCCCCGAGAACGAAGATCCTCATAGAGATCGAAGGCGAGGCCTACCTGAGGCACCCACCGCCATTGAAGCCATCCTCTGGCCGTGACAAGATGAAGTACTGCCATTTCCATCGCGACCATGGCCACGACACTGAGGAATGCCATAATCTCAAGTGGGAGATCGAAGAGCTCATCAGAGGGGCTACTCGGAAGATATATGGGGGCAGACCTCAAGCGGAATCTCAGGCGCTCGTCACCCTCCCACCATTCCCGGCGGTCGACAATCGCCCTATTGAGAAACTGGTGGGGATGATATGCTGGGGAGCCGAGCGCGCACCTAAGAGGGCTCGAGGGGCGGGGCATCCTAAGGTTGTACTCCCCTTTATGAGGGAAGGAGAAGATGGAGGAAAAATGTAAATAATGATGCTGTGGTCGTTGAGATGACGATCGTAAGCATCATGTGAAACGCATCTTGATAGATAGTAGAAGCTTCACAGATATGCTTTTCTACGATGCTTTCTCCAGGATGAACTTTTCTTCTGTTCAGCTCAAGCCTATACACACCCCCCTTGTTGGTTTCACATGAGACTCTATAGGGGTGGAGGGAGAAATTACTCTCTCAGTCACTACCGGGACCCTGCCTCGTAGAGTACCGTCATGATGACGTTCACGGTTATCAAGCTTCCTTCAGCCTACAATGCGATTTTGGACCGACCTGGGCTCAACCTCCTCAACGCTGTTGTCTCTACCAAGAGATTCTTGTACAATTCCCAACCCCTTGTGGTATCGGGAGATGAGGGGCACACCCTAGCTGGTGCAGCACTGCTTCCAACTCTTCCCAGGGCCTGGGCCCCCGAGGACTCCAAGGTAGATGAGCTCGACCAGAGGATTCAGGACCCCAGAGGAGGCCCGGTCGAGCGCCTACTTCCTTACCAGCTCTGGGCTGACCAGACGAAAATAGTGCAAATCGGAGCCTAATTGCCCCCGAGAAGGAGAAGGCTCCACTGTTGGAGTTCCTGCGGGCGAATGCAAATGTGTTCGCCTGGATAATGGTGGAGATGCCAGTATTCCCCCCGAAATCATTACCCACAAGCTCAACATCGATCCGAAGCACAGGCCGGTTCGACAGAAGAAGAAGCTTTGCCCCAGAGAGGCAGGCGGCCATCACCAAGAAGTGGAAAACTCTTAGCCGCCGGCTTCATCCGAGAGGTACAATACCCGAGTTGGCTGGCGAACGTGGTGATGGTGAAGAAGAACAATGGCAAGTGGAGGATCTGTGTAGACTACATCGACCTCAACAAAGCATGCCCAAAGGATAGCTTTCCTCTACCAAAGATAGATCAGTTAGTGGATGCCACCTCAGGGCACAGGCTGCTCTCCTTCATGGATGCGTTCTTCGGGTACAATCAGATCCGGATGCACTCGGGGGACGAGGAGCACACTGCCTTCATCACTGACCGAGGGACATATTGCTACCGGATGATGCCCTTTAACCTGAAGAATGCTGGGGCCATGTACCAGCATTTGGTCAACAAGGTCTTCAGGACCAGATTGGCCAGAACATGCAAGTGTACATGGACGACATGCTCGTTATAAGCAAGCCGAGCTCGGACCACGTCGCTAACCTCGCCGAAGCCTTTCACAATCTCCGGAAGCACCAAACGAAGCTCAATTCGATAAAATGTGCTTTCGGGGTGGTGGCCAAGAAGTTCCTCAGCTTCATGGTCACCCAGAGAGGCATCGAAGCGAACCCGGAGAAGGTCCAGGCGATCGTTGATATGAAGCATCCAACATCCAAGAAGCAAGTCCAACGCCTGACGGGGCAGGTTTTAGCCTTAAACCAGTTCATCTCAATGTCGGGTCGGCCGACTGCTACCTCCCCTTCTTCAAGGCATTGCGCAAGATGCATGACTTCACTTGGACTGAAGAGTGCAAGATAGCCTTTGAAGAACTGAAGGAGTTCCTGGCCTCTCCACCTCTACTATCTAGATCGGAAGAAGGGGAAGAGCCCCTACTCTACCTGGCGATCACACTCGGGACCGTCAGCTCGGTTCTCATCCGCATGGATCAGGACGAATCCCAAAAGTCGGTGTACTACACCAGCAAAATCCTTCGCGATGCGAAGATCAGTATACTCGCTCCGAGAAACTCATTTTTGCACTAATCATGTCTGCTAAGTGCCTCATGCCCTATTTCCAAGCGCACCCATCGCGGTTGTGACTGATCAGCTGCTGAGGACCATACTAGGCCACCCCGAAACTTCCGGGAGACTAGCTAAATGGTCCCTGACACTAAGCGAGTTCGACATCGCATACCAGCCCGAGGTCATCGCAGAAGGCCCAAGTCCTAGCCGACTTCATGGTCGAATGTATAGGACCCACCGAGGAGCCAAAGCGGATGGCCCGGAGCGCCAAGCTGAGCCCGGACCATGGGAGGACCCTTGGATCCTCCACGTGGACGGTGCCTCCAATTCCAGCGGGAGTGGAGCAGGCCTCATCCTCGCCAATTATGATGGAGATGACGGAATGCACCCTACGCTTCAAGTTCGCCACCACAACAACCAGGCGGGTATGAAGCACTCCTCGCGGGCTTAAAGGTATCCCTCGAGCTGGGCGTGCAAAGCCTGAAGTCTTCACCGACTCCCAACTGGTTGCCGGACAAATTTCCGGAGAGTACGAGGCCCGAGATCCCCAGATGGTGAAGTACCTGGAGAGGGTTCGTTCGAGCACGGCAGGCTTCCATCACTTCCGTATTTTCCACATACCCCCTGAAGAAAATGCTCGTGTGGATGCACACTGTCGAGGCTCGCAACCCTGCCGGACTCATCGCTGGGGCCTGCCTATATCGAGTACCTTGAGAATCCAAGCTATGAAAGCCCAGAGAAGGTGCAACAAGTAGCCCACGAGCCAAACTGGATGGACAGATACATCAAGTACATCCAGGACGGCCTCCTACCAGAGGATCGCAGAGAAGCCAGCCTCATCAGAAGGAAGGCCATCCGTTTTGTTCTAATGGACGGTCAGCTCTACTGCCGATCTTACTCCTACCAACTCCTGAAGTGCCTCAGACCCACGGAGGTAGCCTTCGTGCTCCGGGAGATACACGAGGGCCTCTGTGGGAACCATGTGGGAGGGAGGACTCTGGCGTACAAGGCTCTTCGCCAGGGATACTTCTGGGAGACGATGAGGGAAGACGCTGCCGACTTCGTCAAGAAGTGTGACGAATGCCAATGCCATTCCTAAATACAGCGCCTGCCAATGGCACCAATCTCCCAACTGTCATCCCCCTGGCCTTTTGCACAATGGAGGATGGACATCCTAGGACCGTTTCCCACCGTGCCAGGGCAACGAAAGTTTCTGCTAGTGGCGATCGACTACTTTACCAAGTGGGTCGAAGAGGAGCCGTTGGCTCGAATTATAGAAGCCAATATTCGATAATTCTTCTGGAAGTTTGTCATCTGCCACTTCGGACTCCCCAATTGCATCATCACCGACAACGGGCGACAGTTTGATAACCGGGAGTTCGAAGGATTCTGTGCCGAGCACGGCATCCAACACAGGTTCACCTCGGTAGCTCACCCCCAGACAAATGGGGAAGCCGAGGTGACTAATCGGACTATCCTTCAAGGACTTCACACCAGGTTGGATCAAGCCAAGGACAGATGGGCAGAGGAGCTTCCAAGCATCCTATAAGCCTACCACTCAATGCCTAGAACAGCAACGGACGAAACACCCTTCAACCTCGTCTTTGGCGCTGAAGCAGTAATCCCGATCGAGCTTGGCATGCCTACACTGTGGGTGCAGGAGTACGACAAGACGCAGAATTCGGTGCACCTCCTACTCAACTTAGACCTCCTAGAAGAAACAAGAGACAATGCCTGACTTCGGATGGCGGCATATCGGTAATGAGTTGCCCGATATTACAATGCACGGGTGAAGCTGAAGACTTTCCGACCTGGCAACCTGGTACTGCACCGGGCCGAAGCGTCTCAACCCCGGGAGTGCGGCAAGCTCTCGCCAAACTGGGAAGGCCCTTATAAAGTGATCGAGGCCCTCTCACATGGGCCCTACTATCTCGAGGACCTGGATGGTGCCAGGTTCCCCCGAATATGGAATGCCTATAATTTGAGAATATACTATCAATAGTGTAAGTTTTTTCTCCATTAAAAATAAAGACTTTCTTTGCACAACAGGTTACTTGCCTTGCAGGAATGTCACTATCCGAGGCCCAGCTCTCCGAAAGGCCTACCTCGAGCCTAGCTCCAAGGTGCCCAGCAGTCCGAGACCCAGCTCTCCAGAAGAAAAAGCCTTGAGCCACTGTTCTCAAGCACTCAAGCCCGGAGCCACTGTTCTCCGGCACCAAAGCCTCGAGCCTAGCTCCAAGGCATACAAGCCCTGAACCACTATTCTCAGGCACTCAAGCCTGAAGCCACTGTTCTCCGGCACCAAAGCCTCGAGCCTAGCTCCAAGGAATACAAGCCATAAGCCACTGTTCTCAGTCACTCAAGCCCGGAGCCACTATTCTCCGGCACCAAAGCCTCGAGCCCAGCTCTAAGGCATTCAAGACCCGGAGCCCAACTCTCCGGCCAGCACATCTTCGAGCCCAGCTCCAAGACAGTGATTCCGGAGCCACTGTTCTCCAGCACCAAAGCCTCGAGCCCAGCTCCAAGGCATTCAAGACCTAGAGCCCAGCTCTCCGGCCAGCACATCTTCGAGCTGAGCTCCAAGACAGTGATTCCGGAGCCACTATTCTCCGGCACCAAAGCCTCGAGCCCAGCTCCAAGGCATTCAAGACCCGGAGCCCAGCTCTCCGGCTAGCATGCCTTCGAGCCCAGCTCCAAGACAACAACTTCTGAGCCTTGTTCTTAGGCGACCAAGACCCGGAGCCCAGCTCTCCGGCCAGCACATCTTCGAGCCCAACTCCAAGACATGGATTTCGGAGCCACTATTCTCCGACACCAAAGCCTCGAGCCCAGCTCCAAGCATTCAAGACCCTGAGCCCAGCTCTCTGGTCAGCACATCTTCGAGCCCAGCTCCAAGACAGTGATTCCAGAGCCACTGTTCTCCGGTACCAAAGCCTCGAGCCTAGCTCCAAGGCATTCAAGACCCAGAGCCCAGCTCTCCGGCCAGCATATCTTCGAGCCCAACTCCAAGACAGTGATTCTGAAGTCACTATTCTCCGGCACCAAAGCCTCGAGCCCAGCTCCAAGGCATTCAAGACCCGGAGCCCAGCTCTCTGGCCAGCACGTCTTCAAGCCCAGCTCCAAGACACAACTCCTGACCTTGTTCTCAGGCGACCAAGACTCGGAGCCTAGCTCTCCGGCCAGCACGTCTTCGAGCCCAACTCCAAGACAGTGATTCCGGAGCCACTGTTCTTCGGCACCAAAGCCTCGAGCCCAGCTCCAAGGCATTCAAGGCCTGGAGCCCAGCTCTCCGGCCAGCACGTCTTCGAGCCCAGCTCCAAGACAACTCCTGAGCCTTGTTCTCGGGCGACCAAGACCAAAGCCCAGCTCTTCGGCCAACATGTCCTAGAGCCTAGCTCCAAGATTGCGAGGCTCGAGCTCATACAAGATGGAGCTCTCCTCTCTAACCTCCCCACACCAAAAAAAAAAAAAGAAAGAAAAAAGAGAAAGAGGAGGAGAGGGAGAAAGCATTTACACTACAATAAAAAGAAGAAGTTACGCTGATCAAGCACTCTTTATTACTTAAAAAGTGTTACACTGTTTCCTGGGCCCTGACAGCCAGGCAGCCCGGTCCAACAAAAGAAAAATAAAAATTTACAAGAGGTCCTACTCTACTGGGCCGGCTCCTTCCCTAGACGTGCCCCTAACTTCCCCCTCTTCCACCTCCGCTGCGGGGGCACCCTCCTCGGTGGCCATCACCGCGGGGACTTGTTCAGCTGTTGCCACCATCGGAGCCAACTCAGCTGCCTCTATCCGTGGTGCTAGTTCAGCCATCTTCGCCGTCGAGGTCGGCTCGACACGGCCCGGTGTCGCTGAGGCCACCTCTGGGAGAGGCCCACTGGAGCGGCTCCCCCGCCCCACTGCAGCCGGCACTGGAGATGGAGCCTTCTTGCAGGGGCCCGGAGCGCGGTCAACCGCTCCTCAGAAAGGATCCTGTTGGAATCCGATGCACCGCAGCGAAGTGTAATTTCAAAATGATGAAATTGGCACCATAATCCCTTAGCCAAGATCTCCTTATTCGTTGGTTGTCCTCTTAACCAAGGATTGTAGAGACACTGGTTATGGCATGCAGATGTTGTGGTTGACATTTCATCGAACATGACCGTCTGTACTTTCTGCCTAGAGTTTTGATATGGACGTAGTTATCCCTCAGACATGAGATCGTCTGGTAGCTTGCGAGCAACTCATTGTACTTTGGTACTGGACTATCTGGATTTCTAATCCAGGGATGGAAGGTTTCTGGGTACAGTTAAGTACTCGTGTAGCGGTGATCGGATCAAGATGGGATAACCCTCCAAAGTGTTTGGAGCAGATATCTTATTGTGTTTCAATTTAGCAAAACCTTGGCCAGGGTAGTCATTATAAAAGTGTTACAGGACTTGTGAGATTGAGACACATGTTGATGGACTTTATGGGTTGGGCAGTTAAACCCTAAGTCTTCCTGAGCATTGAGGTCGAAGGGATTAATTACAAGTTTCCATATCTCCTGGTTCTTGATTGTTGCTCTGCAACTTCGACCTATCCGGACGTCGGGTGTCATTGCTAGATGGCGACTTTGACTGGTATTGGAAATGTTCCAGTGCTACCGGCTTAGTGTTCGACCTATGGGGTCACACACCATAGGGGTTTCTACTTGATCTAATGATCGGAGAACGATTGGGAATCATTCGTGGACTCACAGAGAAAAAGGGTTTTTCTTTATCCAAGTGTCAACACTTGATATTCTTGAAAGTGCGACACTTGTGTAAGTGTCGACACTTGTTGATTTCGCAAGTGTAGACACTTGATGTCACAAAAAGTTGTGACATGAAATTTTCACTAATAGTTGGTGATGCATGGAGGTGAATTAAGTAATGTGATTACTTGATAGCCCAATTTGATTGAGCTATAAAAATCTGGAACGAATCAAATAGGATTTGGTTCAAAATGGGTTTGAATCCAATCGGGTTGAACCCAATGTATGCACACTTGACCCAATTGATTTTAGTTATGAATTAAAATCAATTAATACATTTAATCTGAATTTAAATAAGTTTAAATTCATTTTTGGGAAGTTATGTAACTTTCCATGACCATAACTCCCCATAACTACCCATTACCACACCTATAACTCCCCACTCTCCCTCTCCCTCTCCCTCTCCATCTACTAAGGGGCTGAAATGGGAGGACGAAAATAAGGAAAAATTCAGCAAATAAAATGCTGGAAAAATCAAAGGGAAGAAAGGGAAGAAACTAGGAAAAGTTCTAGTTTTAGGTATGAGGTTTTTGGAGAAAAGTGTGCATTTTGTACCTAGAGATCTAGGTCTTAGGATTGAGTGTTTGAGAAGGGTTCAACCACTCATTCTCCACCTCTTGAGCTTCTTCATTCATTCGGAGAGTCCGGCATCGAAAGAAGAAAAGGAGTCCCGATCAAATCATTCCACAACAAGCTAGCACTTGGAGTGGAAGTAGATTTTGAAAGAGCCCTGGTGTGAACCACCTGTAGAGGCCGGACACGTGTGCGGCTAAGCAGAGTTCTTCCTCCTGCTCCTGGATCTTTCGCAGCGGAGAGCGTCTCCATTTCATACAAGGTATGGTTTTACATATAGATATGTTGCTTTGAAATGTTCATAGCATGAATTCATGATTTCACTATTTATATTAATCATTCATGCAAGATCTTGGGACAAGTAGCATAGAAAAGTTTTAAAGCATGCTTAATTAAATGTTAATCATTTTATCATGCTTCGCTGCATGTTATTTTGAAAAAGTTTTAAAATACAAAGCATGCTCGCTACTAGTTTTCCTTTCAATTGGTATCAGAGCAACCAGGTTGCTTTAGCATGAATGTTAGTATAAACATTATAAAATCAGTTTAATTTCTTGCAAGTACTCGGATTGAGTGCCCTACAAGGCCATCCGTCATAGGAGAGAAGTAGGGCTGCAAGACCCTCACTTCCCATTCAAAGGGATCTCCTATGGCGTGTAGGGGTGCCATTGTGAAGGACTCATGAAGAAGAAAAAGAAAAGAAAAAAAGTAAAGATTAAAATATTTTGATCTTTATTATGTTCTAAATTTGAAGTCATAAAATTTTAGAAATGTTCTAAAGTTAGTTTATGATTGCTATGTTAAATAGTTTAACATAAAATTCAAGTTTAGAAAAGACAAAGTTTGGATTTCAGCATTCTGTGCTCGGATTTGATCAAGTGTCGACACTTGGTTTACCTAGTGTCGACACTTGGGTGTCTATGTGTCGACACTTGGCCTTCTAGGTGTCGACTCATGAACAAAACACAGAAATTGGTTCTCTGTGTGTCGACCTGTCTCAGAGTAGTGTCGACACCTAGTGTCGACACTTGCTACTGAAGTGTCGACACTTCACAGTGAACATAAATTTAAAATGGATTTTCTTGTAAAATATTTTATAAAGTTTTTTAAAATATTTCAATCTGTTGTATGATTAACTTATTATGAATTAAGTAAATCTAAGTGACTAAATGATCTAAGGATATGATTTAAGATCTAAGTCATATTCATAACTTTGGTTTAAATGGGTTAGCTTGAATTAGGTCCTAATTGGGTTAGACCTAAGTTTAGATGAATAGGACTTAATAGAGAATTAACTTAATCAAATGTTGAGTTAAGGTTCTTCTCTAGTATCTATCTAATAGTTAGATTGATTGGTCCATACATCTAAATGGACTTAATCTTGGCTTCGTGGTAGGACCCGATTCCTTAGGCTAGTGTAATCGAAATTGGTGAACCAATGGTGTCTAAGGTAAGTATGGCTTTTGATCTATGGTTTTTGGGGCTACCTCTTTCCTGGCCAATGATTGGTGTCTAAGGTAAGTATGGCTTTTGATCTATGGTTTGGGCTACCTCTTCCTGGCCGAAAGATGGTTAATGGCTTAACCCATAACCTTGATCTCACTTACCTGGCCAATATGGTCAAACCAGTTTTGATTAGTTAGCTCATTGATTCGAGTTAGCCCATGCCAATAAGGTTAATCAGCTTGACTGATTTAGGTGCCCATGGATTTTGTGGTTCATGTAACCCTTTCATTAACATATGAAGTTAGTGAAAGATAATCCATGACTTATCCTTTCTCTTCTGTCACAACATGTATAAAACCTCTAAATTATTAGGTCCTTAAAAAGATAGAAATTATATGATAATTTTTTGTCTTAGCCTCCCATTAAGATGTTGGTAATGAGTCCCGTAGTGGGGTGATCATCGGCAGATCCATAGATCAGGTGGTCATCATACTATTGGAATTGTCATTCATTATATGATGACATAATGCAACTTTCTTAAACAGGTGGTCAGGTTAGCCGGCCAAAGTCGGGCTTGATCATTTGTTAGCTAGAAGTATTAAGATCAGTCATGTTAATGGTTGGACCTAACTGGGACCTTCTTTAGCAGGTAGCCCAAAGGCCGATTGAAGTGTTCCTAGGGCAAAATAATTACTAGGAGTTGTTTAGAGAAACAACTGGTTATGAACCTACCTTTAGATGGACATGGGTTGGCCGACCATAGTCGGGCTCATGTATTGTCTATTGGATTCTGGTACCACTAAGGGATAAGTGTTATTCTTCGGATTGGAGGTAGAGGCTACCAGTCTAATAAATAGTGGGAGGAGCTTTTAGACAAAAGTCCATGTCTTTAAGTTTTAAATAATTCATATACTAAATAGTCTTGGTTTTCTTTTTCAGATTATGTCTACTAATCTGTCACTCCGGTCATTATTAGATAATGACAAGCTCATGGGACCCAACTTCGATAGCTGGTATCGAAGACTGAGAATTGTTCTCGAGCACGAACGGATCCTTTATGTATTAACGAATCCGGCACCTAAGGGGCCAGCCCCCACCGCACATACTGCAGTCAGAGATGCTTATCAAAAGTGGATCTCTGACCGTACTACGGTGCGGTGCATTATGTTGGCGGCTATGAACGACGAGTTCAGTCGCAGATTCGAGGAGGCCCAACCGGAGGAAATCCTTCAAAAGTTGAAGGAATCTTTTGGTGCTCCAGACGACGTTGAAAGGTACAGGGTTTCCTCTACCATCTTCAACGCTCGAATGACTGAAGGATCCTCGGTCACTGATCATGTATTGTACATGATCGAGATGATCGAGCGCTTGGCCAAACTCAGATATCCTTTCCACGAGCAGCTTGGGAAAGATGCGATTTTGAATTCTTTGCCTCCCTCCTACTTACCTTTTCTAGATCACTATAGATTAACAAGGCCTGTAGTCAACTACCATGGGTTGATGGGGTTACTACAGACTTATGAAAAGGATCACCAGCTCCAAAAGAGCTTGGTGAATTTAGTGGGAGGCAGTGCGGCAAGGCGTCGCCCCTTTAAGAAAGGGAAAAAAAAAGAATAAAAATAGAATGGTACAAAGTGGTGGGCCCAGTCAGATTAAGAAGAAGGCTGACCATAGTCAGGCAGAATGCTTCTACTGCAAGAAGCCGGGTCATTGGAAGAGGAATTGTTCCGTTTACCTAGCTACACTTGACCCGAACAGGCCAAAGAAGAAGAAGCAGCAAAAGGTTGCTGGACAAAGTATTTATATGATAAATCCTTGTTGTTTTTCTATTTGTGATACTACTAACTGGATATTAGATACTGGTAGTCCTTATCATATTTGCAATACGTTGCAGGGACTACAAGTTAGTAGAAGATTCGAGAATGGCGAGAGATTTCTGAATGTGGGGAATGGAAGTCAAGCTCCAGTCCTGGCATTGGGAATTGTCAATCTATTTTTGAGTCTTGTAAAGTTGTTCTTAGTGATTGTCACTATTGTCCATCATTCCTTGTAAATATTATCTCTGTAGGTCAGTTGGCCAGTAATGGTTATGAACTATTAATCAGAAAGATTTTTGCAAAGTCATTATGAATGATATTGTGGTTATGACTGGACATATTAAGAATGGCATTTATATTTTATCATAGCCTATTGGTATAATGTACATTTCTTGCAAACGCCCTAGATTGGATAATGTCAATGATGCTTATCTCTGGTATTGTAGGCTAGGTCATATAAACAAGAATAGAATCAACAGGTTAGTGGGAGAAGGTTTCCTAAACGTTAGTGATTGTGAATCACTGCCAACTTGTGAATCTTGTTTACTTGGTAAGATGACCAAGTCACCTTTTACTGGAAAAGGTGTACGAGCCGATGACATTTTGTGTCTAGTACATACTGATGTATGTGGACCAATGAATGTCGATGACAAGGGTGGGTATAAATATTTCATTACATTTTCGGACGACCTCTCAAGGTACGGTTATGTCTTTTTGATGAGACATAAATCTGAATCGTTTGAGATGTTCAAACGGTATCGTAATGAAGTTGAAAAACAAATTGAGAAGCTTATTAAAATCCTTCGATCAGATCGAGGTGGAGAATATCTTTTTGGGGAGTTTCTGACTTATCTTGAAGAGAATGGGATTCTCTCTCAATGGACACCTCCTGGGATGCCTCAGTTAAATGTTGTGTCTGAAAGGAGGAATCGGACTCTGTTAGACATGGTCAGATCCATGATGGGATTTGCAACTCTGTCAACTTCCTTTTGGCGGTATGCTTTGGAGTCAGCATGCTATCTTCTAAATAGAGTTCCGAGTAAGTCTGTTAACAAAACTCCATATGAAATATGGAATGGGCGTAAGCCGAGTCTATCACACCTTCGGGTTTGGGGATGTCCGGCTTATGTCAAGCATTTGGAAACAGATAAACTTGGACCTAGGTCTGACAGGTGCCTCTTTGTTGGGTATCCTAAAGAGTCTAAGGGTTATTTCTTCTATATGCCTGGGGAACAAAAATTGTTCGTCAGTCTTAGAGCTACCTTTTTGGAAAGGGAGTACCTTACTGAAGGTGCTCAAGCTGCCAATGTTGAGCTTACTGAAGTTCAACAGATAGAAGAACCAAATCACTCAAGGATTGCTACAGAACCCGTTATGATAAGATCAAACCTTGAGCCTCTTGACCAGTCATTA
The DNA here is from genome assembly GCA_021397845.1 of Areca catechu. Classification (NCBI taxonomy): domain Eukaryota; kingdom Viridiplantae; phylum Streptophyta; class Magnoliopsida; order Arecales; family Arecaceae; genus Areca; species Areca catechu. The sequence continues at coordinate 153,107,530 of CM038049.1, read as the reverse complement.
AGGAGATCTGGTAGAGTACCGCGTCAACCGGACAGATACTATGGTTTTCTGGTTCGAGACGGTGATCCCGTTGAGCTCGATGAGAACAACGAGGATCCAATCACCTATATGGACGCGATGCAGAGGTCTGATTCTGAGTTGTGGCTGGGAGCCATGAAATCTGAAATGGAGTCCATGGAAATCAACAAAGTATGGACTTTGGTTGATCCACTTGAAGGGTAAAACCCATTGGGTGCAAATGGGTCTTCAAAAGGAAACGGGGCATAGATGGGCAGGTAGAGACCTATAAAGCCCGTCTGGTTGCCAAGGGTTATCGTCAACGTTATGGTATTGACTATGACGAGATGTTTTTCCCTGTGGTAATGCTCAAGTCTATTCAGATTATGCTTGCCTTAGCTGCATATCTGGATTATGAAATCTGGCAATGGATGTCCGAACAGCTTTCCTAAATGGTGAGCTAGATGAGGAGGTGTATATGATGCAGCCTGAAGGGTTCACATCCACAGATGAATCTAAGGTATGTAAGCTTAGTAGGTCCATCTATGGACTAAAGCAGGCATCTCGAAGTTGGAACATGCGTTTTGATAAGTGTGTCAAGACGTATTGTTTTGTTAGGAACAAAGAAGAACCCTGCATATATAAGTGGACAAATGGTTCTGTAGTTGTATTTCTTGTACTGTATGTGGATGACATTCTCTTAATCGGGAATGACATCCCTGCATTACAGGGAATAAAAGTCTAGTTGTCATCCCAGTTTTCTATGAAAGACTTGGGTGAAGCTTCTTTCATACTAGGTATGAAGATCTATAGGGATAGATCAAGGAAGCTTCTGGGTTTGTCCCAGTCTACGTACATTGATACTGTGCTGAAAAGGTTTAGCATGGAGAAATCCAAGAAAGGCTATCTTCCGATAGGCCATGGAATTTCTCTTTCCAAGAAGGATTGTCCGACAACTCCCGAGAAAAGAGAGCGTATGAGTAGGATTCCTTATGCTTCGGTAGTAGGGTCCATCATGTACGCCATGACATGTACTAGACCAGACGTGGCATACTCATTAGGAATAGTGAGTCGATACCAGTCTGACCCAGGTGAAGCACACTGGAAGGTCGCAAAGACCATCCTGAAGTATTTGCGAAATACCAAGGACCAGTGGCTTCTTTTTGGAGGACCTGACTTGAAACTTGTGGGGTATACTGACTTCAGTTTCCAGTCAGATAGGGATGATAGCAAGAGTGTATCTGGTTTTGTTTTTACCCTGAATGGTGGAGCTATTTGCTGGAAGAGTTCCAAGCAGCACACTATAGCAGACTCTGTATGCGAAGCGGAATATATTGCAGCATCTGATGCAGCAAAGGAAGCTGTTTGGTTGCGAAAATTTCTTGGCAAGCTGGAAGTGGCACCTTCCCTGGATGGTCCTGTTCCAGTGTACTGTGACAGCACTGGAGCCATTGCTCAAGCCAAAGAGCCGAAGTCCCATCAGCATACCAAGCATATTCTGTGCCGATTTCATCTTGTGCGAGAAATCATGGAACGAGGTGATATCGACCTTCTGAAGATTGACGGAAAGGAGAACCTGGCTAACCCCTTTACTAAAGCCGTTGGAATTCAAGAACTCAATAATTGTAAATGGAAGATGGGTATACAATACTGTTCTGATTGGCTTTAGTCCAAGTGGGAGTTGTTGGGTGTCTCAAAGCCAATTTCTACTGTAAATAATTATACATTTGATGTAATTATATATGAATTATATTATTGAATAAAATGTTTATTCTGACAGTTCATCACTATTTCATCTTTCTGTAATGAGTTCTTCAGTGATGAAGTCTTTAGGACTATTTGTATGTGATATAGAGAGGATATATCATATAGTCCTAAAATTGTTCGCGACCAAATGATACACTTATTTCAGGATGATAGTATATCAAGTATAGGTCGTTGTGTGCCATAGTCGTTGGTTGTCCTCTTAACCAAGGAGTGTAGAGACACTGGTATGGCATGCAGATGTTGTGTTTGACATTTCATCGAACGTGACCCGTCTGTACTTTTTCTGCTTAGAGTTTTGATATGGACGTAGTTATCCCTCAGACATGAGATCGTCATGGTAGCTTGCGAGCAACTCATTGTACTTTGGTACTGGACTATCTGGATTTCTAATCCAGGGACGGAAGGTTTCTGGGTACAGTTAAGTACTCGTGTAGTGGTGATCGGATCAAGATGGGATTGACCCCTCCAAAGTGTTTGGAGCAGATATCTTACTGTGTTTCAATTTAGCAAAACCTTGGCCAGGGTAGTCATTGTAAAGTGTTACAGGACTTGTGAGATTGAGACACATTGTTGATGGACTTTATGGGTTGGGCAGTTAAACCCTAAGTCTTCCTGAGCATTGAGGTCAAAGGGATTAATTACAAGGTTTCCATATCTCCTGGTTCTTGATTGTTGCTCTGCAACTTCAACCTATCCGGACGTCGGGTGTCATTGCTAGATGGCGACTTTGACTGGTATTGGAAATGTTCCAGTGCTACCGGCTTAGTGTTCGAACCTATGGGGTCACACACCATAGGGGTTTCTACTGATCTAGTGATCAGAGAACGATTGGGAATCGTTCGTGGACTCACAGAGAAAAAGGGTTTTTCTTTATCCAAGTGTCAACACTTGATATTCTTGAAAGTGTCGACACTTGTGTAAGTGTCGACACTTGTTGATTTCGCAAGTGTAGACACTTGATGTCACAAAAAGTTGTGACATGAAATTTTCACTAATAGTTGGTGATGCATGGAGGTGAATTAAGTAATGTGATTACTTGATAGCCCAATTTGATTGAGCTATAAAAATCTGGAACGAATCAAATAGGATTTGGTTCAAAATGGGTTTGGGTCCAATCGGGTTGAACCCAATGTATGCACACTTGACCCAATTGATTTTAGTTATGAATTAAAATCAATTAATACATTTAATCTGAATTTAAATAAGTTTAAATTTATTTTTGGAGAGTTATGTAACTTTCCATGACCATAACTCCCCATAACTATCTATTACCACACCTATAACTCCCCACTCTCCCTCTCCCTCTCCCTCTCCATCTACTTAAGGGGCTGAAATGGGAGGACGAAAATAAGGAAAAATTCAGCAAATAAATGCTGGAAAAATCAAAGGGAAGAAACTAAGAAAAAGTTCTAGTTTTTAGGTATGAGGTTTTTGGAGAAAAGTGTGCATTTTTGTACCTAGAGATCTAGGTCTTAGGATTGAGTGTTTGGAAGGGTTCTAACCACTCATTCTCCACCTCTTGAGCTTCTTCATTCATTCGGAGAGTCCGGCATCGAAAGAAGAAAGGAGTCCCGATCAAATCGTTCCACAACAAGCTAGCACTTGGAGTGGAAGTAGATTTTGAAAGAGCCCTGGTGTGAACCACTTGTAGAGGCCGGACACATGTGCGGCTAAGCAGAGTTCTTCCTCCTGCTCCTGGATCTTTCGCAGCGGAGAGCGTCTCCATTTCATACAAGGTATGGTTTTACATATATAGATATGTTGCTCTGAAATGTTCATAGCATGAATTCATGATTTCACTGTTATATTAATCATTCATGCAAGATCTTGGGACAAGTAGCATAGAAAAGTTTTAAAGCATGCTTAGATTAAATGTTAATCATTTTATCATGCTTCCGCTGCATGTTATTTTGAAAAAGTTTTAAAATACAAAGCATGCTCGCTACTAGTTTTCCTTTCATCCTCATCCTTCCGACTCGCCTTGGTCCTTAGGGACTCGAGTTCCACCTGTCGCTCTTTGTCCCTCTTGGCCCAATTACGGCAGAAGTCCCGGATGAGGACCAGTTCCCTACTTTGCTGCATCAAAGAAAGAATGTCAGCTACGATGCCAAAGAAGGTTAGGAGGAATAGAGATGGGCGAGGAGAAACTTACGGCGTAGAGGTTGGCGAAGGATGAGTTGATGACATCGTCGAGGAGTCTCCCACTCCCTTCCCGCCGGTCGCAGGACTGGACTGAGAAGTCCATCATCCGCTCGGCGAGGCTTGGGTCCTTTATAAGGGAGACGTTGGGCCCTAACCTAAAAGGGACCCGACGATAGTCCCTATCCCTCTTCTCCACCGACTCGGACCCCTCAGCGGTGGAAGATGCCTTCGACGCCGGTTGCGAGCTCGGCGCTGCTTCAGACTGCACCATGGCTGCCGGCCTCACGTCTCTCGGCTCCCCGTCCTCCTCGACCTCGACAATCTTCGGAGGGGGGGCTGCCACCCTTGCAGCAGCAGTAGCCGACCTGGCCCGGACAACCAATTTGGTCTTAGGCACCGGGGCCGGGTCGCGCTGCCTTGGAGGCTCCGGGATGGGCTCAGCTGCCCTCTTCTGTCTCCGTTCGAAAACCGGCGCGTCTGGCCTGGCCTGCACCGGCCTTGCACCGTCATCTGCACGAGCCCTCTTCGGAGCGGGCTCGCCGACCTCAACCGCCTGTTCTCGCTCCTTGGAGAAAGAAAGCAGCTCATCCATAGAGAATTTCATGCCTGCACCAAGGAGACACAGTCAACCCCAAGTTCAAAAAAAAAAGAAAAAGAAAAAAAAAAGAAAGAAAGAGAATGGAAGAAAGGGAAGGGGTGGCCAAGCCGAACTCACCCGACTCCCGCGTCGGGCCGACTCCGGCCTCGTGGAGATTCCGCTCTGACAACAGGGCCTCGAGCGAAGGGATCTCGGTCGATCTGAGTTACTCATACAGTTCGAGGTCAGCTGCTTCAACGGAGGAGTTTCGGTTGGGAGACTGATCTGGGTCGCTCCAAACCCAGTCGATCCCTTCAACCGAGGCAAAAAAATACCTACTCTTCCATCCCTTGATGGAAGAGGGGAGCTTAAACTTAATGCCCCGAGGGCGGGAAGAAAGAGACCACCACCCCTCCTCGGTAGGGTGGCGTTTTAGGGTGGAGAAAGCCCTGAACAGAGAGAACGAGTGACGATCCCGTGGAAGTAACACAGAACGATGAAACAGAAAATTGTTCTGATGGCATTTGGAACCAACTAGGGGGAACAAGGTAATAGTTGGTCAGAAAAGAGAGGAAAAAGGGATGAACAGGAAATCGGAGGCCCCCGGCGAAGGTCTCCTCATAGAAGGCGATCCGACGAGGGCTACTAGAAGTGACTCACTCCCCCGGATGAGGAACAAAAAGATGGATGGACTTGGGGATGTCGTAATCACCCCGGATGGTCGCGAGCTCCTCGGCGGTGATCACTGAAGCAATCCCCCCGGGACCTGTTGACTGAGGAGGTTCGGGAGTAGGAGCAGGAAGAAGAGGCAAGTGAGGTGGTGGAGCGGACTCGGGTTCCCTAATGGCTACGGGACCATAGGTAGGCCTCATACTGAACTCGTAGCGCGCCGCCTCCCTTTCCTCGTCGGAGGAAGGAATTTTCGGCCTGGAAGATCCAGCCTTGGCTTGGCAAGAAGGACGAATGTTTGGGCCAAAGCGGTCCATAAAAGAAGAAGAAAAAGACGAAGGGAGACCTAAGATGACCCATAGTTGACAAGGTGGGAGAAGAAGAGAGAATTGACCTGCTAAGAGTCCAGGAAGACAAAAACGGCCGGAGAAGAAAGGAGAACCTATGTACGACGTCAGGCGTGAAAGATTTGAAAGAAGGTAAGTCCTGAAAAATTTACCTTTCTTTTCGAAGTAACCTACGCCCGACCGTATCGTTATGGCTCCCCCGTCGAGAGATGCTCGCCACGTGTCACCGATCGATGGGGCCAGCACCTTAATCCGACTGTGGTCGCTCTGAATTTCATACTCGTAGTAACTGCTCCTCGGACATGGCCGCGTGGCACCCTCGTACTGGCTCGAAAAATTGCCTACGAAGCACCACCGATATCGGTCATTATTGTATCAGATCTTTTGCCTTTCTACGTCAGCACCGTAATTACTCCCTTTGCCCCGAGCGCCGTGCACCAATGGGCCTCGGGAGTGGGGGACAAATGATGTAGCTGGATCGCTGATGTGGGGTGGGCAGATCGACGTAGAGTCCCTACTAGACGCCACGCTGGATTTTCAACATGGGCCCCTTTGCCGGGCTGAACTCTCCCAGAACAGCGGAGTCGCCTGCCGAAGTCGAGCTCCGTCCTCCGCCAGGTCGGTCCCCGCCGGGACGGGACGCCTAGACCGGAGCCAAGTGTAAGTCCCCCCCCAAGGTGGGCTCCTCAAGATCGGGCCCCATGGTTAGGAGTCGAGCCCAAGTCTCCTCCGCCACGTGGAGCCCCTCCGAGGTCAAGTCCCCTGGGCTAGGCTATGCCCCATCCACCTCCGTCAGGTCTAGCTCGCCCGAAGCCGAGTTCAGCTGGTCCGGAGTCGAGCTCAGCCCTTCTCCGCCTAGCTAAGCCACCTCGAGGCCAAGCCCCTCGGATTTGGGCCCCATCTCTCCAGCTCAGTCCCCAGCTCGGGCAAAGGCACCAACCACCAAGGAAGCGGCGCTTCCCCTCCAAGGATGATGGCGGGCCTCCTAAGGGCCGTGCTGATGCGGCAAGCATATGATTAATGATTTGATTAGTGTATGTAGAGCAATGAAACCTAATTACATTAGCATTGTACTCATCATAATAAGTCTTAAGGATTACATGAAAAGGGACTTTTACTTGATTAGACACAATCCTAAATTAAGAAGGAAGAAGATCTAGATAATAGGGGCTAATGATTGTGGACTTACCGTGATGAGCTTTCCAACCTTCTTTTGATTCATACCTTGAAACTACCAACGCTCAGAACTGAAGAACCTTGGATAACAGAGATCAGAACCCTGGACTTGGGCTTCAGCTTGTTGGTTCCTTGTCAAGGAAGACCCTGCTTGCAACTCGAAAACCTCGAAGGACCCTGCACATAAAGAATAAGAGTTAAGGAAGAAGAAAGGCATGCATATGGAAGGGATGGAAAATTTGTGAGCAAAGAAAGAGATTTGAGATGGCCTGGCCGACTCCAAGGCCTTCTTCTTGACTTGGGCGTTGGATGCTTGGAAGAGAGAATAGTTTGGTGTGGAAGAGGGGCTTAGAGACAATCACTCAAAACATAAAACTTAAATTCAACTTCAACTTTCATTAATCTCCAAAAATCAATCCCTTTTACAATGGGGCGTCCAAGGCTTTTTAATAGCCTTACAAAACTTTTGAAATTTGAAAACTCCCCAAATTATGGAGGATTACAAGGGAGGTTGGAGGATATGGGGCCTTGTTACATGGGATAAGGACAAATTCATGGAGATTCTCCCCAAATTGTGGAGGATTACAAGGGAGGTTGGAGGATATGGGGCCTTGTTACATGGGATAAGGAGAAATTCATGGAGATTGGCCGGTTTCTTTGAATTTAAAATACTTGGTCGATCTCCCCTTTAGGCGCCCATTTGAAGGTGATGTGGCTGATGATGTGGCATCCCTGGTGGCTGCTTTGTTGGCATGGTGATGTGGAATTCCAGCTTGGTGGACCAAGGTCTTGATTTGGAAGCTCCAAGTGGTTTGGTGAACCTCAACTTGAAATAGCTTGGACTTGATTTAAATAAACCTAATGGAACTCTAATTGAGTTCTTATTTGAACCCAGATTGAGACAGGACATAATTACAGGACTCGATTGGACATAATTACAAGATTCATGAAATTGAAACTAAGTAATTACAGGACTCTTGAAAGTAAATTGCCCTTTACAAGAAAATTTAACCTAGTGATCTTCGATCCAAAATGGAATCAGGTTAACCTTATTTGAGTGGGGTTTTATTCTGCTTCTGCTTCTGGTGTCCACACCACGTGCGGCAATGCTTGCCATACTGTAATTAATACCCACAGCCGTTACTCACACCAGAAGGCAAGGAAACCCCCTGATCAAGGCGCCATGCTCTCCACCAACTTGTCGTACCGCCAGGGAAAGGACCCAGCCAGAGGGCACGAGTCTCGAGGGTGGCGGCCCGTCGATCGAGGTCCTGCCAGGCTTCCTGGAATGGAGCAAACAGAGAGAATGTCAAAGTGCATGGAAGCTTCCCCAGCTATTTGTCAGAAAAGGCGTCCTGTCTACGGCACGATACCTCGTCGCACGCGTCTGACGACACGGGGGGATCTCGTGGCAAGCCAAAGTAAAAACCTAGCCAGGGTAAGCCAAAAGTAAGTAAGCAAAGCAAAAAAGAAGAAGGAAGACCACCAGGATGAGCGACAGAAAAAAGGGAGAAGGGCCACACAGGACTCTTCCACCTCGGCCATTACCTCTCCCAGCCCGCTCTAACTTTCATTCACACCACACTCACTCCTCATAGCATGGAGCTCATCCCGAGGGGCTCGACTAGGAGGATCTATTTTCCTGGATCGTCATTGACTTTACTGTCAGAGCACCTCCACCGGAATCCCCGACCCGGGTCACTGACGCTATTTCTTGCAGGTCCCGAGGCACAGGAGGCATCCCGAAGAGGCAGACAGGCGATCATCGATGCCACCATCAGCTACGGGCCATGACGATCCTGGTGGTAACACCCGGTATTATAATTCAAGGATAAAAGCTCGAATCTTTCGGATTGGAGATATTGTTCTGTGCCGAACTACTGTATCCAGTCCAACTAAGCAGGGCAAACTTGTCCCAAATTAGGAACGCTCTTATCGTATCACTGAAGTTGTACGATTAGGGACCTATCGACTTGAAAGTCTAGATGGTTATCCATTGGCAAGGCCATGGAATGTAGAAAATCTATGCAAATACCATCAATAAAGATATCCTCTTTTTCTTTCTCCTTTTATATGAAGGAAATATATATTCTCTAAAAAAATAGAGAAAAGAAAGGTTGGCCTGATAAGCTGACCGCAATCCGATAAATAGAGTTAATCTGATCCACTAACTCATCGATAATAAATGATTAGAATAACTGATCCAAAGGTTGGTCTGATAAGATGATCGCGATCCGACAGATAGAGTTAGTCTGACCCACTAACTCATCGATAATAAATGATCAGAATAACTGATCCAAAGGTTGGTCTGATAAGCCTACCACGATCCGACAAGTCGAGTTAGCCTGACCCACTAACTCATCAATACTTAATGATCAGAATAACTGATCAAAAGGTCGTATTGATAAAATCATAATCTGACAAATTGGGTTGATCTGACCCACTAGTTCATCTATATTCAAGGATTTGCTGATCAATTAAAAAGTTAATCATATGACAAGTGATGGTGAATGATATATTTTATTATTTTATCAATAATATGTGTAATAGTGAACTGGTAGTAATTTCATCGCCGCTTTTTCCTTTTTTCTTTTTATAATCAGAATATTAATGACGTCACCAGTTCACTATTACACATATTATTCTGCTTTTTTTGATGTTTCTTTAGTAGAGGGCATTACTGGGTTATCGGTTGACTTCTTTTCTTCTCTCTCTAAATAATCCATGGTAATGGAAGAGAAATCAAGGTCAGGATACAATCTTTTGACCTTATCAATACAGTCCTTGAAGTCGAGTTCGTGACCTTTGGCTCATACTTTTTCTATTCCTCTATAGAAGCCGTCAGATTTCGTGAACTTTTCAATTACAAGGGACTTCTGTTGGGTTAGCGAAGTATTTTCTTGTTTGATTTGCTTCAAGTTTTCTTCAAGAAGTGATATCCTCTTCTTCATCAGAATATTTTGGCTTAGTACTTTTTCGTACGCCCGAGTCTTTTCCTCTATGGCTTCATCAGCTTGTTGAAGTATTTTTCTTCTTCTGGCTCCATCATCCACAAGTTGTTGGGCATGACTTTCGATTTGTCTTAGTTGTTTTTGCAGAGATAGGATCTTCACGGTCATTAGGAGAACTCTTGATTCGAAAACTCTCCGATCAGTAACAGCTTTGTCTTTTTCTTCCTTAGCTGTAACCAATTGCTTTTGAAGATCTCCCTGCAGGTTAGTTGTTTGATTCTAGTTCTCTTCGATCATAGAAATATCATTGACAAACTGAACAAAAGATTTGGAACAATCAATAAAATACAAGTAAGTTGTTTGGGAAAAAGAAGGAATATTACTTACCTTCATGATTCCTGGGTATATGGAAGATAAAGTCTCTTTCACTCCTTGTTTGATTGTCGTCTCCCAATCCTTCCGAAGGATGGTGGATTGTAGTATGGATTTTGCCAGCTTTGGATTGTTGATACTTGTATCAGCAGTTAGCATTTGAACGGCTTTGTCATCATTTGGATCAACTGGTTCCTCCAAAGGAATTTTTCCTTTCTTCGTTGAGGTATGTTTGGTAGGTGGGTCATGATCTATTCCTTTTGGAAGTGGGATGGAAGGTTTTTGTCCTTCTTCTTCAGATGAAGAAGCGACATATTCGGGAATTTATGGTTTGTTGGAGGTATTTTTTGATAAACACCTTCTTCTTACGCATGGCCGTTCCTCTTTGAATCATACCGATCCGATTCTTCTTTTTGACATCTGATGCATCTGATGAAGTTTTTTATCACTTGGCTTCATCTCTCAAATATGATGAAGATATATTCTTGAGGAGTATTCCTTGGAACAAAATATTTTGGAAAAGTACTTGGGACGAAATTGGCTCAAAGTCCTAGACCTAGGACCTCTTTATATGGAGAAAGCCTATGGCCACGATTCATGGTCCAAATTCCGAGATACCAGGAGATCTTGACACGTTTAAGATCCATATTTGGTAGAAATCCGTGTGCCACTTCTGATTCCCAGAATGTCAGTTATAAAAATATATGTTTAAAGGTATTTGATTTGATTTGAATTTGAATTTGAATTTTTACGGTCTTTTGAGTCCTGACATATGCAGTTCTACGACCTGCTGAACAACTCTTCTTTTAACAAACAAGTGACATCTGTGAAGTTAGTATGATTACTTCGTTTGAGAAGTTTTCTTACGAAATTTCTTTTCCTTTTAAAGTATGTAAAGAAATGGCAGGACATTCAGTAAGTTAGATTAAAGCATTATATCATTCATGAGTAAGTTAAAAGTTTGGATAACTTAGAAATTATTTCTTTAAATATTTGGAAAGTAGTAACTACTTTCTTAGAAGAGTCAGAAACCATATTTTTCGATTGAGTTGTTCCGTTAAAAACTATTGTTCAATAAGCATGTTCGGAATTAGTTCATTTAAATTGTTCTGAATAATAGTTAATGTTTATAATTCGGTTGGATGATTTCGTGGTTAAATTGGTTTTCTTTGAGAATTTCTTTGTTTAATATGATGATTTTATACTTAGAAAATTTTTCCGTTGATGAAAAGCGAAACTTTTGTAATCGATGAACATTGCTAAAAAGAAAGATTTCTCATTTCATATAACAAAGTTCTTACATCATTGATCTGTTACATCTTTTCCAACCGAGCTTTTCTCCATTTTGGCTTGATTTATAAAAGGAACTAATGAAGTTTTCTCTAAAATTTGAGGATCTGGTACCGATCTTCAGTTTGGTCTTCGATTGGTTTTTTAGTTTGGTCTATAGCTGGCTCTTCGACTTGATCTTCTTTATCTGAATCTTCTTCATCGGCGTCCTCTTCATCTGAATCTTTCTCTATTTTTGAAGTATCAAGCTCTGGATAAAATTTCTTTACCTTTTTTAAGCAATCAACAAGACTAAGGTTATAACTCTCGACTCCTGCTTCATGGAGTTTGTCGTCGAAAGCTTTCGACTGAATGTATTTTTTGATGGCTCCATTGACAGCCTCTTCAACAGCTTGCTCAATCTTTTTGGTTGCCGTCGAAGTCCTTTCTTCAGCCGCTAAGACTTTCTTCTCAGCTGTTAAAATTTTTTCTTCGGCTTTTTCCAACTTCATTGACATCGATCGGATTTTCTTATTTTTCTTTTTCAACTTCAATTCCATAGTATTTAATTTTGACCATGCCTCTGTCAGCTCTGTTTCTAAAGCTGAAGTTTTGGTTGCCATTTCTCCCAGTTTCTTTTCCATGGCATTCTTCAGTTCTTTGGCAACTTCTTTTTTCGCCTTTGCAACGTTTATCTCGTTGCACATGGTTTTATGAAACTGATCAAAATTTTTTAAACTTTCATCCATGATACTAATCCCATGGATGAGCTGTTCATTCACATTTTGAATTAATCAGATTTAATAAGAAAAAGATATGACTAATTTAAAAAGAAATAAAAGAAGAAGAGCAAGTTTGGTTCCGTACCTTCAGTAATGTGGGGTGAAGTAGCAAAATAGTGTCATCAATCTGCTGGGATTTGGTGATTTCCCTATCTCTCGGAATGATGATGGATTTCAGAAGCCGACGAGCTAGAAGTGGGTCATTCAATCCCGAATCATCGGTGTATACAAGAAAATCGGTCGAAATATTTGTGACGGAGTTCTTTCTTCTTCCTCTTCCCTCATTGGAGCTTTTCCTTTATTAAGCTGGTCAGCGGAAGGTAATGATGGATCTACTCCTAAAGGTCCCATTGGTCGTCTTTCTTGTGGTGGAGGTTGAAGGGATGTTGATAGAGGGACTTTATCATCCTCCGACACACTGGCTATAAGGATCAGAGAATCAAGACCCGTTGCAACCGCTGAAGCCATTGGGTTTATCAGATTTATTTTTTTCAGCTTCTTAATTCTTCTTTCTTCTTGAACGGAGGAGGTGGCTTCTGTTTTTCTTTTCTTCGAAAGTTTTCGAAGCTTCCAAACGTCCACCATGATTGACGTATCTGCAGTATTTGAGAAGTCAAAGATTAAGATTGATTGCTAAGAAATAAATAAAAAGTGACATCAACAACGAAGATACCTAAAGAAGGTTTGAGACTGATTTCTGCTGAAAAAAGCCCTCTTTCATCAAAAAGTTCTTTAATCGGAGGAACCTCCATCCCCGTAAGTTTCTCGTAATCTTCTTGGTCAGCAGTCAAGACTTTCTTGCCATCATTGGGAGTCAGTCGGGGTTCCCTATGGCTAATAGTGAAGTCCCAAGGGATCCTGGAGATAATGTAAAAGAAGCCGGGTTTCCAACCATGAATGGCCGAAAGAAGCCTTGAGATAAATTTCTGACCATGACGTGGATTAATCACCCACCAACCATGGCCATGAAAGTCTTGTTTCAATACAAATAATGTGGTGAAAAGAGAAGTTTTAGGGACTATGCCCGCATCCTTGCAAAGAACCAAGAATGCGCAAATGATTCAGATACTATTAGGGGTCAGCTGAGATGGTAGTACCCGATACAATCTGAAGATTGTAAGGAAAAAAGGATGAATTGGAAATCTAAGACCAGCTCTTAGATGTTCTTCGTAGATTGTCAGATTATCAGGTGGAGGCCGATCTATTTGGTCGTCAAGATTGGGAAGGATAACAGCATACTCATCCAAGATATTGTAGTGTTGTTTCAAAGCTAGGATTCGATGTTCAGTTAAAGTAGATCTAATATCATCTATCTTTAATGATTCAGCCTATTTTTTCTATTGTTGGGAGGTGGATTCCTCAGGGTTTTCGACATGACTGACCTTTAATATCCTAGCCATAATCGGAAAAGGAAATAGAAGAAGATTAACTTAAAAGAAAAGGCAGAAGAAGAATAGAGGCCAACCTGAGAATTTTCTTTTGCTCCTAAGGCGAAGAGATTGAAATGGTGAAAACCTATTTTTCTGAGAAGGATGGTGTTTATATAGTATCCTTCAACGGTCTAAGATTTCTCTCAAATAATGAGATTGACTCGGATCTTGCCATCTGTCCATAAATATATGATAAAGAATTGGGTTTCTCGAAGGATCGAAATGACTCTTTATAATATGGCAGCAATAATCTGTTGACAGGATGGAGGCATTTATTTTTTATGAAGATTTTTTGGCTTTCTTGGATTTTGAAAATTATAATGATGAAAAGGAGATACGGCTGTTAGTTTTTATAACCGCCTCCCCAATCAGGGTTCGACACGTCATCAAAGCGTGCTGCCCCAAAATGGAAGCTTCTAACAGTTTCTGATTTCCAATTAATGAATTCAGAAATTAGGAGGACTAGTGTTGGGATATGACAGACTTGGTCTATTTATGCTGATCTATTAAAAGCTTGAATTTGGCTGATTGATGTCTAAGAGATGTAAAGCCGATCAATGTCCAATAGGCACAAATATGATCAATGCCCAATGGGCACAAATATGATCAATGCCCAATGGGCACAAATATGATCAATGCCCAATCGGCACATGTATGATCAATGTTCAGGAGGCATAAAGCCGATCAACGCTCAACAAGCATAAGATTGACTAACTTTCAGATAATTGGCTAATTTTTATAAAGGTAAACCTTATTAATATTCAAATAATGCAGGGATCGTTCAACCTCTGGAGAGGGACTGATCAACTATAGATAAAGAGTTGATCAACTATAGATGAAAAGCTGACCAACTATAGATGAAAAGCTGATCAACTATAGATGAAGAGCATACCAACTAGAGATGAAAGGCTGATCAACTATGGATGAGAGGCTGATCAACTATGGAAGAAAGGCTAATCAATTATAGATGACCTTCATTGCACGTGTTCACGGTCCTGGATTAACCGTTTAACAGCTAAATGCCAGCTGTAAGCGTTAAGTTCGTGGCCTATAAATACCTTCAAGTGCGATGGTGATGAGACTTCTGCTGCTTCTTCTTTTCCGCGCCATTCTTGACCTAGTTTTCCTTCGGATCATATCTGTTTCAGTCCAGACGCCATTAATAAGCTTGAGAGCAACCCCAACACCCAGATCCTCTAAGAAGATGGTGGAGAGCTAGATCAAATCGGCTCGATCCACTTTTCTTTTGATCCAGGCTTGTTGTAGTTTGTTTGGACGCAACAGATATAATATATATAATAATAAAATATAATAATATTAGTATAAATATGTTCTAAACCCTTATAATAATATGCTATATATTAATGTATTATGTTATATTAATATATAATATAATATAGCATATATTAATTATTATAATATATATTAATATTATATATTAGAATTATATTAATATTTATTAATTATCTTTATTTGAAAATATTTATTTTTAAAATTTAAAAATAATAATATTCAATATCACATAAGCCTGGATCTGATTTATGATGTTTTAAAATATGGGTTTTTCTAATTTTCAAGGGCATTAAATGTTTCTTAAGCTTAAGGCAGTGGTTAGCAAAACCCTGGTAATATTAGTCATGTGCCATGCATGTGACTGGAAAGGGATGCAAGTGGTTCAGGTTGAACCAAACACAGCAAAATTTGGCCATGGGGGTAAAAGTTTAAATTGGACCCATAAGGGATCAAGTCTTGGTTAAGAGGAGGTGGATGGTCTTGGTTAAAGTCTTAGGAAGGAAAAATGTTTGAGTTACAACAATTCTATTAATCAAGGAGACCTATGATCTCTCTGGTCAAATAAGATGGATAGATGCTGATATGTTTTATACCACCAAGGTAGGTGCTATGACAACAGCATGGTACAAACATCACATAAGATGCCAAATGTGCTAATTGCCAACCAAGTTTTCAAGGGAAAAGATATTTGAGGATGGTATCAACATTGGCATTTACAAAAATAGTAACATTTTTAGACTTTTGCTAGGCATATGAACTACCATGTCATGCTTCATATAGTAGCTAGAGTGCATTAAAACATGCAAGTTATCAAAATCCACCTCTATACCATTATGTGCCTAGTAATTAATGTACTTTCTACTATTGCAATTTATTACATTTTTTTTCTTATAGAAAAATAAGGAAATCTAGATAAATTATTATTATCTAGCTCTAGATTTTCAAAAATACACTGAAGAATTAAATCTAAAATCTCTAATTGCTAAGTAGAGAGGTGTCAATTGCCAAGCCTCAGTTGATAACTGCTATGTTTGTTCTAACACTTAATCAACGGTCAACTAAATAATAATTTGTCCAAACTAAGTTTATAAAATTCAACCAAATATAGAAAACTTAAATTAAAATTAACTATTTTAGATCACCAAACTTTGGTTTAGCTTGTTATTGGACCATCCTTTGCCATTATAGGCAAGTGGTGGGGGCTTGATTTTGCAATTGTTAGCATTTGCTTTGGTTCCTACTTATACTAACCTCCCGTTCTATAAGAGGTGGCTTAATCTATCCCATATGGCCATACCAATTCTATGGACTCGGTAGGTGGGCATGCGTGGGAGGGTAGCAAGTAGATCCTTAAAGTTTATTCTTTTTTTAAAAAAAAAAATAAAAAAAATTATTAAAATAGTAGCCCGATTGATTGAGGCCTTACATCACTATCAATCGATCATGAGTTCGAGACATGATCCCAGTAGTGATTCGATTAAATCCAGAAATTTTTCTAGGATCCGCGACCACTGATGTGAGTGGGATCAGGGTTTCATTCTTTGTCCCCATTCTACTAGTCGGTGTCTTGGTGGTGTCAGGTTGACCTATTTATCTTTAGGTAAAAAAAGATTATACAAATTTGAGCATCTTGAATCGAACATGAGTGGGATCAGGATCTCCTTCTTTGTCCCCATTCTACTAGTCGGCGTCTTAGTGGTGTCAGGTGTCTTAGTGGTGTCAGGTTGACCTATTTATCTTTAGGTAAAAAAAGATTATGCAAATTTGAGCATCTTGAATCGAACATGAGTGGGATCAGGGTCTCCTTCTTTGTCCCCATTCTACTAGTCAGCGTCTTAGTGGTGTCAGGTTGACCTATTTATTTTAGGTAAAAAAAGATTATGCAAATTTGAGCATCTTGAATCGAACATTATCTAGTGGGATAGGAGTTTGCGAGAGTAGCTACATCGAGATTTATTCTCCTCCTATCACTTTTTTGAATAAAAAAATTTAAAAAAAATATTTATCGATTATTTTTGATAGGCTTGGATTGTATCTTTCACGAGAATGAATTATTGATATTCATCCATGACATCAACTATTGAACGGCACAAAAGATATTCTAAGAACTATGTACACGGAGAGAAGGAAGCCACTAGAATGCTTTGAAAGCTATGTTCCTGCATTAAAAATAATGATTGTTGATGTCATGAAAAATATTAATTATTTAATGTGAAAGATATAACTTGAACCCTATTTTGGTTAGAACGAACTATGAGCCTTAGAATTTTCTATGAGAATAATAAAAATAGGGATGGCAACGTGTCGGATTTGGGCTGTGTTCTTAACTATTCAAATCCAAACATTAATATTCAATAAACTATCCAAATTTAGTCCAAATACTATCAGGATTGGACTTTTTTATTCAAACCCATCTCAATCGAGTATTGAATAATTCGGATTTATCCAGCCCGAACTCAATTGAATTCACATTAAACATTTTTTTCATTTTTATCAACTTTAAAGCTATCTATCATTCCATAAATCATACATACCTTAATTAAATAAAATTCAACTATATTTTTAGTTCAATCGCACTTAGTTTCATATTCAATTAAAATAAAATTTAAATTATCTTAGGCAAATAAAATTCAAAAATACTTAGTTCAATGCCCTGAAGTAAATAAAAATAAACATAATTTTAAAGCATATCTAACTCTAAGTTCCAAGTTTCAAAAAAACTTAAAAGAACGATTCTTGATTAGTCTTTGATTGTAATATCATTTTTTTACCTGATTCGTCTACAAACAATTAATCATTGTTAGTAATGATTGAATCAGGGATTAGTTGATTAGGATCCTTTCCGATCCCTTTTTGAAGATAATGATAAGGGTTTAGATATTTTAGGATTTAATAACTAATAAATAATAACTGATAAAATATATTTAATATAATATATATATTATATTAATATATATATTAAAATATTAAAATAGTTTAGGTTGGGTGAGAGTCGGGTGCATATCTATCTAGTTCTGATCCAAACTCAAAATTAAGCTTTTAGATTTTATCTAAATTCGCTCTAAATGTAATTAAAGCATTGATTATCCGATCTAATTGGATTATATCAGTCCAAGTATTCATGAATGTTATTGCCATCCCTGAATAAAGAGACTGGCAAAATTATTTTAGGTTTTAAGGATCAAGCCATGAAAAGCTGGTAACAACGTACAAACGCACAATATTTTGGACCGCATGATAACTTCCCGTATAGTTTTTCTCTGCACTCCAGATTCTGAACACATGAGCAAAGTTCCGGTCTAGCTGGGCGCTCATGAAGTCCACATGTTTCAACTACCACCCTACCAAAAGACTATTCTACCTCAAACACCCAAAACCAACAAAAGAATACAAAGCTATCACCACATCCAGAAAGCCAAATTTATATGTCCAAGATTTTGAGATAGAAACCCAAATAAACCTTATAGAGTACTCAAGAATTTTTTTTTTGGACGACACAGGGTTCCTAGTCTTTCTTCGTAATATTTTTATTTTTTTTTGGATGTATTCATATATTACTTGTATAAATACTCCGTTTTATAAAAAATGATGGTCGTGATTAAATTATTTTTTTTAAAAATAATGCATAAGAGACAATAATTATATTTATTGCAGATGCTTCCGATCTTTTTAATTGATTGATAAGGATATTTATTGATATGTTTTATACCAATAAAATAGTATACTAACACCCATCATAAGAGGGTTCGGGTATCTTTCGTGTGGAACAATGATTTTCTTCTTTTATTGTACTTAAGTTATTTTGAAAATTATGTATTTGTTTTGGGAGAAGTGCGGGTTGCAATCTAATGATTGATATTATAAATGAAGATAAATCATTAAGATATAATTAGAATCCATTATAAGATGCGAAATATGATAATCGCTAGCCAAGAAAAATAATATTTGAAGACAACCAATCAATGATATTTATAAAATAGTAGCGGTCACAAACTTATGTTACCAATATGAGCAAGAAAATCACACTGCATGCAATAGCTAGTTAGAGTGTACAAAACATGCAAACCATCGAAGCCATTATTTACCTAGTAATTACATTGCAACTCTGACTCGGCCTCAAGAATTTATCGACTACCGATTGCATCACCAGACATGGTAGACCTAAATGTCTGACTCAGAGCGGCTAAGCCATCGACTAGGGAAAGGACACCGAAATCGAGTACTTCACAATCGGAGAGGAGTGGCCTCAGAGTCAATTGAGTAGCTATTATTCCTGGTCCAAGTAGCCGCTTTCCAAGCTAAGTCCTAACGATCCTCCGAGTCTAACTAGTATGGCATTTTCAATGCATACCTGTTGATTTCCTAGTTGGGACAGATTAGCTAGTCGAGTAGACCAAGTCAGTGCACTGGCGTGGGGCCAAGTTTCACTCGTACTCGGGATTTATGATGTTCGAGTAGCCAACGATCCATTCGATCATAGTTATTCTAGCATAGATTGTGGCAAACAAGATCCCAACGGATCCTGACACCATAACAAAAAGCTGCCAACGGCAAAGATTCTAAGAGACAAGATCCTGCTATCTTAGCAGAGTTTGATACATTTGTTATAAAAGTCTACCTCTACAATAGCATCGTGTTACTCCACGTTATCCGACAAATAGATAAGATGGGACTCCCGGTGAGGTACATGCGATATAACCCTCCTTATATCACAGATGCTCACCAGACCACTATCGCTATCAGCTCCACTGCTATAACATCTTATTTCTCAAATACTGACTTGAGCGTTAGAGGGTCTCCCAATCTAAAATCTTAGTCCAGGAATTATTCTTGCATGTCTGTATAGTGGAGCACCTAGAAAAACTTTCCATCATCATCGGAGCAAACTGGAGTACTCTCGGCCGCCCCTGGAGTCGTGATTTGATGGCAACACCTAGTAGCCATAAATTGTCATGTATTTTTTCTTATAAAGAGAAAAGGTTATATATTTAAGAGTACAATGTAAAGTCCTTGATCGCTAAACAAGAGGTTGCGACCACTAGGCCAAGCCCAAGTTAATGATCATGTATTGTTCTAACATCTTATTAACAATCATTCTAACAGTGTTAATAATTACATTCAAACAAAAATATATTCATAATCAGGTTGGTTGAGTAGAAACCTTGAATCAATTTGTAAACTAATTATAATTTATGTAACGAACCGGAAAGAAAAAAAAAATTGTTGTCAGCCCGGCCCAGACCCACACTTGGGTGGGCCATCACGCGGGCCAGGTGCGACGCAGAGGCGTGCGGGCGAGCGGCAAGCGAGAGCGCACGGGGCGCGTGCGGGCAGGCGACACGTGCTAGGGCTAGCGACACGCGGCGCGAGTGCGGGGCGAGTCGCGGCGATGCGTAGGTGACGCGCGGGCGACATGCGGGCGGGCACGTGAGGCGCGGCCCGTTGCGGGTGTGAGAGGCGTGGCCCGGCCCATTGCGGGCGCGCGCGAGGCGCGGCCCAGGCCCACGCGCACGGCGTGCGCGGGCGCGTGGGCTCGGCCCAGCCCGAGCCGGCCATCGCGTAGGCATTTCCACGCGTTTCCCAGCCCGTTTCGCGCGGTTCACGGCAGCCCATGGGCTTTCTTAGCGATCTGGACCTTTCGATCGCCTGATCGAACGGCTGAGATGAGTCCGACTGAGTTTAAGCTTGATCTGGGGCTTTTGGATTCGGATTTTGATGCGATTTGAGGCGTCGATATCAAATCTAGCGACTGGAAAGATTTCTTGATGGTTTTGGACTTCTAAGGTGACGTTTAAGGTGGTTTTGGATTGGTTTTGCTTCTCTTTTTAATCAGGGACGTCGAGAGCCAATAGTGCAGAGAGCCAGAGAGCCAAGAAGAGAGGAGAAGTGAGAGAAGGGGAGAGGAAAGGGATCTTGGTTTGAAAGAAGAGGAAGGCTGTCATGCTATGATGGCATGGGATAGTGATCTGTTTTGGGGATATGTTGGAGTTTGAGATAGAGAGATAAAGATGAGAGAGAAGATGAGGAAAGAGAAAATCAGGGAAAACTTTCTTTCTCAAAATTTGTAAAACTAGGATTTGGTTTGAATGAATTTATTTATTATTGTAGGAGATCAATCTTTTGAGCAGGAAGGATTTGGATGAATTTTGGGTATAGATTGATATCGGATATCTGGGATTAGCGATTGAAGGTAAGGATTCTAGACATGATCACCAGTTTTATATATTGTTTACATGGCATGATTTTGATCCGAGTACATGGCATGGGCATTCATGATTTATTATTGCATGGTATGGTTGATTTTTCATGATAGACAATATGACTATAGTTGTTATTATTTATATTTCCAGATACTATGTTTATCAAACAAAATTGCTTTTGATGATTTGGACCATGATGCCGGTCAATGAAAGATTTGAGATTTCGTGGTTTGACATCATGATATAGTGTGACATCATGATATGATTTGACATGATGATATGAAATGATAAAGTATTAATGGTAATTGGACTAGCCATGCCACGGGATAGTGGTTACTGATATTGCCAGACACAGACGAAATCGTGACAAATATTGCCTATCACAGGCATGGATTTGCCGGTCACAAGTAGAATCATGACAAATATTGCCTCTCGCAGGCATGGACAGTGAGATTGCCGGTCACAGGCGAAATTATGACAAATATTGTCTTTCGCAGGCATGGACAATGTTATTGCCAGTCACAGGCATAGTTGTGACAAATATTGCCTTTCACATGCATGGATATTGAGATTGCCAGTCATGGGCTGAAGCATGACCGTGGTTAGTCCAGAACCCTAAAGAACAGGAAAAGTTAATGAAAACATATAAAGGAAATATAATGTTATGAAAGATTTTTGATATTCTTGATATGTGATTGGTTTTGGTTGCGTGACCGAAAAATTTATTATTTTCCGTTATATGATTATGATATTGCTGCTTTCAGTTTTTCTATTAATACTGGAGTGATGTGAGGGAACCTTACTGGGCTGTAGAGCTCACAACCCTACTTTCTTCTTTCACAAAGTTGTGCAGATATTTTGGGCTTGATGATGAATGAGATTTTTTTGAGGTAAGTGACTTTTGTGTACCCAGGCCTTGCATGATCTTTATGATAAAACCTAGAGTTTGTGCGGCCGGTCGCGTGCCGATTCGGTGCTGGATTCGGGATGTGACAGAGTGGTATCAGAGCTTAGGTTATGATCACTTGGGATTAGGGCTGGAAATGGGCCGGTCCAAAAGTCCATTATTTGGAACTAGGCTGGGCCAGCTCAATAAACTTCGGGCCGACCTGAAATTGGTTCAGGCTGCGGACGAAATTTTAAGCATATTCGACTAGTCTTAGGGCTGTAAAATAGAGTCCATTTAATTTTTGGACTAAAGGGATGCCCGGATTCGGTCCAAAAATTTTTAAAATATAATCTTTGGGCTGGCCAATGGGCTTTGGGCCGGCCCATTTCCAGCCCTACTTGGGATGGTGATACAAGTGGATGATAATAATAATGACATGATGGTTATTAGGATATGATAAGAATTGTGCTAGAGTGTAGGTTATGGTGATTTGAGACTGTGACATAAGAGATTAAGAAATTTACATGATGATTAGTAAGACATGACAGAAATTCTTGAAAGATTTATTAGTGAACATAGATGGTTTAATAAATTATATCAGAGTACGTAGTGGAAGCATAGTGATTTTGAAATGTTATGATGGGAGCACTGATTTAGATCTCAATAAGCTAATTTCGAGGACGAAATTATTTTAACGGGGGGAGAATGTAACGACCCGGAAAGAAAAAAAAGAAAAAAAAAATTGTTGTCGGCCCGGCCCAGACCCATGCTTGGGTGGGCCATCACGCGGGCCAGGTGCGATGCAGAGGGCGTGCGGGCGAGCGCAAGCGGGAGCGCACGAGGCGCATGCGTGCGGGCGACGCGCGCTCGGGCGAGCGACATGCGGCGCGAGCGCGGGGCGAGTCGCGGGCGACGCGCGGGCGGGTGCACGAGGCGCGGCCCGGTTTATTACGGGCACGTGGGCTCGGCCTAGCTCGAGCCAATCATTGCATGGGCATTTCCCACGCGTTTCCTAGGCGTTTCGCGAGGTTCACGGCGGTTCATGGGCTTTCTGAGTGATCTGGACTGTCCGATCACCTGATCGAACGGCTGGGATGAGCCCGACTGAGTTTAGGCTTGATCTGGGGCTTTTAGATTCGGATTTTGATACGATTTGAGGCGTCAATCTCAGATTGATGGCTTGGAAGATTTTTTGATGGTTTTGGACTTCTCAGGTGATGTTTAAGGTGGTTTTGGATTGGTTTTGCTTCTCTTTGTAATCAGGGACGTCAAGAGCCAATAGTGCAGAGAGCCAGAGAGCCAAGAAGAGAGGAGAAGAAAGAGAAGGGAGACGAAAGGGATCTTTGTTTGAAAGAAGAGGAAGGCTGTCATGCTATGATGGCATGGGATAGTGATCAGTTTTGGAAATATGTTGAAGTTCGAGATAGAGAGATAAAGATGAGAGAGAAGAGGAAGGAGAGAGAAGATGAGGAAAGAAAAAATCAGGGAAAACTTTCTTTCTCAAAATTTATGAAACTAGGATTTGGTTTGAATGAATTTATTTTTTATTGTAGGAGATCAATCTTTTGAGCAGGAAGGATTTGGACGAATTTCGGGTATAGATTGATACCGGATATCTGGGATTAGTGATTGAAGGTAAGGATTTTAGATATGATCACCAGTTTTATATATTGTTTTACATGGCATGATTTTGATCCGAGTACATGGCATGGGCATTCATGATTTATTATTGCATGGTATGGTTGATTTTTCATGATGGACAATATGACTATAGTTGTTATTATTTATATTTCCAGATACTATGTTTATCAAACAAAATTGCTTTTGATGATTTGGACCATGATGCCGGTCAATGAAAGATTTGAGATTTCATGGTTTGACATCATGATGTGGTGTGACATCATGATATGATTTGACATGATGATGTGAAACAATAAAGTGTTAATGGTAATTGGACTAGCCATGCCACAGGATCGTGGTTACTAATATTGCCGGTCACAGGCAAAATCGTGACAAATATTGCCTATCACAGGCATGGATTTGCTAGTCACAGGCGGAATCGTGACAAATATTGCCTCTCGCAGGCATGGACAGTGAGATTGCCGGTCACAGGCGAAATCGTGACAAATATTGTCTTTCACAGGCATGGATATTGAGATTACCAGTCATGGGCTGAAGCATGACCGTGGTTAGTCCAGAACCCTAAAGAAGAGGAAAAGTTAATGAAAACATATAAAGGAAATATAATGTTATGAAAGGTTTTTGATATTCTTGATATGTGATTGGTTTTGGTTGCGTGACCGAAAAATTTATTGTTTTCCATTATATGATTATGATCTTGCTGCTTTCAGTTTTTCTATTAATACTGGTGTGATTGTGAAGGAACCTTACTGGGCTGTAGAGCTCACAACCCTACTTTCTTCTTTCACAGAGTCATGCAGATATTTCATGCTTGGTGATAAATGAGATTTTTTTGAGGTAAATGACTTTTGTGTACCCAGACCTTGCATGATCTCTAGGATAAAACCTAGAGTTTGTGCGGCGGTCGCATGCCGATTTCGGTGCTGGATTCGGGGCGTGACAATTTATCCAAACAAAGTTAATAAAATTCAGCCTAATAAAGAGAGACCTCATCTATTTTGGATTTACAAACTTTGGTTTGATTCAAGAGGCAGGTTTACAAACTTTGGAGACCGTCACCGGATCTCCTTGATTTCCCTTCTCTCAATCATCGATGATGATGGTGGCCGGCAGGTGTGACCATGGAGGATCGACCAGGCTCGCCGTATAAGAGAACAACAACCAAGAAAAAAGGAAGAAGAGGCACGACAGCTGTGCCTCCTTCTTACATGCTATCCAAGGAGGCTACAAGGGACTCTTCTGGCGATAGATTTGGTGGCATCAAGATTGTTTTCACCATTGACGACTTCCGATAGTGCTTGACGGTCGTGATTGCATACTACAGTGCGAGGATTCGATAATGGAGGAGCTCGTGGAGGAGGGCGAGGAGAATGTAGAGGCCATGTGGACGAGGGGAGGTACTGGTCATGGAGTTTTCTGGCTCCTTATCCGACTCCTTTTTCTTTTTCTAGGTCGCCAACGATCGAGAAATAGCTGCCAGTGGTTGGGAATGGGTGGCGACCCATTGACAGGGCCTGGGTAGAGGTTGAAGGAGCCGACCATGATGGTTTCTCAGCCTCTCATGGTAGTGATCGGGAGGAAGAAGGAGATGTTTAAGTGGATTTTGGATTCGGGTTTTCAAGTTTCAACCCATTTGAAATCCAACCCATTAATTAAGTTTGAGCCCAATTAAAAAAAAAAACTGGCTAAACCCAATTACATTGGATCAATTTTAATTTTAGATTAATAAAATTTTGTAATTAAGTCCCTATAAAACTTTAAATTACATATGGATCCATACAAATTACATATATATCCCTATCAATTTTTTAAAATATTTTATAGAAAAGTCCATATATTTCTATAATTTATGATTTTGTCCTCTATCATTGATTTTTTGATAAAATCATTGTAACTTGCTCATTTTTATCCAATTAAAATGATTTTTGGACTATTGGACTCGTAATAATTTGAAAAATATTTTAAATTCTTTATGCATGATAAAATATTTAAATAATTTATAAATTATTTATATATAATTTCACTCACTATTGTATAATTTAAGTATGTTTTCATATATCCCCAAAGGGTTCAGAGTACTCTATGAATTTTGAATAGCTAAGTTATTGAGAACTAATTATTTTATCTTTTATTATATTTTAAAATATATATTGATGTATTTATTATAAATATTCCAAAAAAATGACTGTAATTAGTTGTGACACTTATTATATGCTATAATTTTTATCTAAAGATATTTTATAATTATATAGTAAGTGTTAATAGAAGTAGCAGTTAGAATGCAATAATATATTATCCAATTCAAGTAATTTTTGGACTATTAGATTTGTAATGATTTAAAAATATTTTAGTTAAATTCTTCATGCATGAAAAAATATTTAAATAATTTATAAATTATTTATGTATAATTTCACTCACTATTGTATAATTTAAGTATATTTTCACATACCCCCAAAGGGTCCAGAGTACTCTATGAATTTTGAATAGCTAAGTTATTGAGGATTAATTATTTTATCTTTTATTATATTTTGAAATTATATATTGATGTATTTATTATAGTTGATCAAAAAATGATTGTAATTAGTGATGATACTTATTATATGCTATAATTTTTATCTAAAGGTATTTTATAGTTATGTAGTAAGTGTTATTGATAGAAGTGATAATTAGAATGCAATAATATATTATGATTTGATCAGTATGGTGCATGTTATTAAGTATCCCATTTTGGACTGATCTTTTATGGTATACATATGGTTAAAGTATATCATTTTATATTTGTTTGGATATTTATTTTTTTATATGAGTAATTTTATGGGTTAACATAAATATTTATCATCAAAGTATTTATTTATATTATCTATGAGATTTTTTTCATTATGAGAGGGATATTTTCTGGTTATGACATACAATCGCCTGCTTAAAGAGGGTTGTTGTATGTTTTAACTGGAAAAGGTTGCATGGGGCATTATATTGTAAGAGTGCTCTAGCTTTCATGGGTCTATCTGTCCAAAGGGAATAGGTCATGAATGTTAGGATATTTTATTTGCTTGTGGCTTTATGTGAAGAGTACTTATACATATTACATTGTCTGTCCAAAAAAATATATACTATTATATTTAGACTATTATATATTATTTATATATATGTCCATTGACTAATATTTTACATTCATGCCATATTTGATTATATAGTTATTTTTGATATTAATAATAACAATATTGTTATTAAGATCTTAACTAGGTCAAATTATCAAAGGTAGGGGTATATTAGGCTTAAAAAAATTATCTGTCGAAAAGGGATATATTTTTGAATGCCTTGTATCCTCATTATGTTAACCTTTATTTTTTTTAAAAGAGATATATATTGGGCCTAAAAAGTTTGTCTACTTAAAGGGAACATATTTTTAAATGCATTATATTCTCATTATATTGATCTCATGATTGGAGTTTAAAAGTATGTCATATTCTCTGCCTAAAATGGTTTTTATGCTAATGCACATGGTGCTCTTGTTAAAAATGACTTATTATACTCAAGCCTTATTTATTTATTTATTGTTTGTATCTCTAATATGTTGCATCTATCAATGATCTTAATTTATCGTTTATGTATCTTATGCCACTTTAGAAGTCATAACTTGATGATCCCTAATTGAAAGGTTTGTGAATTTTAATGGATGGTGACCGTCAAAGTGGCCCGTTTACGAAGATTTACAAGATCCTTCTCTTAGATATTTAGAAGAGATTGAATAGCATTATATGTTGAAGAGAGATACCTTATGTAGATCATTTTCTTCCTAAAAAAATTTATAGCATTGGACCAAGGGTTTTCATTAAAATAATACTTATAAAGATTTTTTGATATATATATTATGTATGTTTTTCTATTAATTAACTGCATAAAGATTATTTAGCAGTCATTATATTTATATTTAATAGAATTAATACTTTCTTTATGATGACTCTGACTGGAATTATAAAATATAAAAACTGAAATTATGCTAGCATTAAGTATAATGGATTATGGATGCTACATTATATAATAAATTTCTATCTTGGATGACTCATAAGAGTACTCTAGAATAAAAGCTACATATAAAAGTGGTAAAGAGTGAATCATTTTGCTTGTAATATATATGTTGCCGCCCGACCCCGTGGTCTGTAGTTGGAGACGACCTTGGACCCCATCCTCATCGCTCGGGAACCTGCTCGCATGCCCGACTTGCAAAACAGAGGAGACCCGGGCCAGGGATCCTAGCGGGGGCACTCCGATGCTCAAACAGTAGCGATCCAGGAGAACAGATCCTCCTGGTCGAGCTCCGTAGATGGACTCCACTCTAGGAGGAGAAAATTATGTACTTGGAGAGTGTGAATGGATTAAGAGTAGAGCGGGAGAAGTGGCAGTGGAAGAGTGTTTAAACTGGATGGCTGTGTTCGTAGAGACCCTTCCGGTGAGTCTCCGGTAGCCTAGAGCACTTGGCATTTCAGTTGCTCTCCTGTATACCGCCCCTCTTGCCTTTTGTTTGTTACTTACCTTCTTCTTGGAACCTTGGAGAACTCTTTTAAGCCAAGATGGCTGCATGCCACCTACCTTGGGATCCTCCCCTCGCATGCAGGTGCGTGCGAGCTGCTCCGTGCCGTGCACGAGGTGCCTTTTCCCATTCGTGATAGGAAACTATACCGTGTGCTCTGACCCTCCCTTTGGCCGCTCCTCTTTGGAAAATCTGGCAGAGCCTTGATCGGGGGTAGCCGCCCCCTGGATTTGAATCTCCTGGATTGATTTTCTCTTTTGGATGGCATAGATGGTCAGTCGGAAGCACGGCGCCTCGATCGGGGGACCCATTCCCTTTCGATGTAAGTGGTAGCAGGGACAATTATTGCAGCCTGGTGGGCGCCCCTCCGTGATCCTTGGATGGCTTACCGCCGTTCAAGGAAGGCGACGATGTCCCTCGGCTACCAGTCCCCTCGTCTAAAGTGGGGCTAGTTCAGGAAGGAAGAACTTGACTTCGGCCAGGGCGTCTCGACCTCGAGGGAACCACCTGGAGAAGGAGTCCGAAGAGAACCAGAGCTCGACTTCGGCCAGGGCGTCTCGACCTCAAGGGAGCCACCTGGCGAAGGAGTCCGGAGAGAGCTGGAGCTCGACTTTGGCCAGGGCGTCTCGACCTCGAGGGAGCCACCTGGCGAAGGAGTCCGGAGAGAGCCGGAGCTCGACTTCGGCCAGGACATCTTAACCTCGAGGGAGCCACCTAGCGAAGGAGTCTAAAGAAGGACGTCCGACATGGCAACTTCCTCTGACGTGGCATCTGACTGGGTCTGACATGGGTTCTATGTTAGCGATCCCACCACATCAATATATAATTATTCCATTCTTGGTATTATGCCTAAGAATGATAATCTAATATAATTTTGACTTTATTTATAAAAGGTATGTAGAATCTGATAAAAAAGAATCTGGATAGCTGATGGATAAATAAATCAATATGAGATATGATGGCATGATGGTGCTAGAGCTTATATTATGAAATTAGAGAGTATTGCACATAAACTAAGTATTATGAGATTTCTATTTCTAATATGTTAGTTACTCATCATATTTTTTTAATTTATTATTGTGTGGTTAGTGAACTTAAAACCATATAAGTGGAATAATTAGAAGTTTTATTATATTTCATTTAGAAGTTTTGATATTTTTGAGAAAAGGAGAAGAGTATTGATATGTTATATTAATCATATTCTAGAATCCCATACATAATAAATAAATAGTATTATTGAATATTTATACAAGTATATGATAGTTATTTAATACACTTGCTTAAAACTCTTAAACAAAATGATATGATTGAGAGATAAAATTATACTCTTAAAGATATAGTTTTTTAGTATGATGAGTGGGTGCAATTTGTCATGATATCTCTAATATAAGACCCTAAGAACTGCCATTTATATTTTGGATAAAATTCTTAGTAAAATAGTTACACAAGATATCTTTTGAGTTGAAGGTTGATAGGAAGCCAAATATTATTTAATTTATATTTGAGGTTGTCCTACAATGCTTAATCATTAATACTCCTTCAACGAATAAATTTTGGATTTAAAATAATATGTTATTCAAATGGTTATCCAGATAATTCTAAATGAATATAGATTCTACTATCCTAATAGGGTATAAAAATATTGAGTCAAATCATGCCATTTTGTAGATTCTAATTTGCATGATGTTTGATGCTCTTTTGCTAAAAATATGATATTAAAAGAAAAATAAGTTATTACTCTTATTTTTCTTTTATTTAAGAAAATATTATATTTTTCCTATTGGAGGATAGTGGGAGAGTAATATCATATATACAAACTAATTATAGTATCTCCATTACCAATTGATATAGTACTAGTAAAGGAATTACATAATAAAAAATAAAAAAATATTATTTTTATGATAATTTGATTTCTTAATATGTGAATGGGTAGAGGGTTTGTTTGTAGAAAGGCATGAAAACAGAATTTAGTGATATTTTTTTTAAAAATATATAGACAAAGTTTATGGCATATTGCAAAATCATAATTTATATTGTTTTGATTATAAAATTTTATCCTAGATCTTATAATTGTTCATTCTATCTTAAAACCACTTAAGATTTATTATAATAATAGTATAGCTATGTTCTTTAAAGAAATAATAAGAGTTTTCATTATCTCTATCTATATAAAGATATAATATTTGATAGTTAGGGATTTTAGTTAAAAGAAAGATATTTTGTAAAGTATATTTGTATAGAGTTAATATTTATTAATTTTCTAATCAAATGAATAAGACCCATAGTTTTCATAAAATATGTCTAAAATATAGGCATTTTATAATCTTTTATTTTTTAGATTAGTGGGGGTTTGATGAATTTATGCGTTGTCTTGATTGATCAATTTTATTTGTCATTGATTACTTTATTGATGGATTATAATTCAAGGATATATAACTATCGAGTGCACATATAAAGAATCCATGTTGGCTGATCTTTTGATCAAGGATTTGAGATCGATATACTTTACAAAGCTTGTTAAAAATATAGACATGTTAAATTTTTTTGATGTACTTGGTCAGTGGGAATAACTTTATATTTGTACTTTATTATTATAAACCTTTATTTTATTTATATTTCTATCATGAGTATTTATATACACTATTGATATGATAGTTGATGGATTACATTCCTATATGGTTTATCTATACATTTAAAATAAAATATAATATAGTAACCTAAGGATGTGTATTTGTCTTGAGAATAATAATTGTATGATATATCTTATTTGTTATTAAGAGATCTTGATATGTTTGTTTGGAGACATACGGGCTTTTTTGAAGTCATGGAATTTTTTTAGCTTGTAATAAAGTATATGGTTAAAAGAAATCATAATTGTTGGTATATTTATATATTTTTTTATTATGATATATCTGTTATTTAATGTACTCGTTGAATGAAAACTAAGACTAGGTATCGAGTAGTATGTGAAATAAAATGGTTTATTATTTTGAAGTTATTAAAATTTTTCTTATTTATTTTGTTTTCAAGTATGTTGAAGAGAAATTGGTGGTCCAATAATAAAAATAGCATATCTTCTTTGGATCACTTTTGGATACTATTTTCTTGCTACACTACCATACCAAGACTCATGTCAATGGTATTTGTGATGCTTGTAATCATGGATAAGTCTTGTGTCAATAAAGATACAATGACTTCTATGATTTGGCATGATTGATACTATTGGATCGAGTTATTTATAGGTACTGTGTATAATCATATTTTTGTTGCTACATATTATGTTCAGCTCGAGAGTCGTTTTGAAATAAAATATTTTCAAAATCATAATAACGTTATCCAAGTGGGCGAATTTAAAATTTTTTTCTAATTTTGGACTATCATTAATTATTATTTTATTTTATCTTGGTTTATTAAAAATGGGTTGATTTTATGATTTGTGTTGATAGACATGTGTATAGTCCAATGTTGTGTATGATCCTTATATTTTGGCTTTAAGCACTTTATATTAGTTGGTATGGTTGAGGGGCACAGTGTAGGTCTTACCCCAACTGTCCCATGACTGAAGAGCATGTTAAGGTTTACTTATAAATAGGCTAAGTCTTCTCTCCACTTCTTATAATATTTTATCATGAGATTTGTTCTCACAGCTTGTCCCATCGAATAACTGCCTGTTGAGAGAGGATGCTCAAAAGAAGGACTTGACCTTTGATATTCATGTGAACATCTATGATTGCAGGTTTTGAAATTTATGACAAATGCAAGTTATGCATCCCAATTCTTTAGATATTATTTATCCTATGAGGTTTACAGATCTATTTTTTCTTAAATCAATTCTTGGAAATAATATCAATTTTGGTATTCTAAAAATCCTACATAAGATCTTGGGTAATAAAAATTTTCTTATACTCAAATGCTATAGAATAACCATTTACAGAGACAAGAAGTTCTTTTGTTGGGACAAGGATCCATTTTCTATCAAGAGGAGATAGGAAACATGAATCAATTATTTTCCAAGGATGGGATTCACTTAGACTAATGGAATGGATAAAAGCTCTTATATATTGGCTATCCTTCTTGACAACCCAACCTCGGCTATTGCTTTCTTATTGCCTAGCTAGCTCATGGCTCATGCTTATCCATTGGTCAACCAAATTACCAGCATTGATCTTTCCATCGGTGCACTTGCAATTTGTTTGTTCAACTTCTTTTGGTTCACTTTGATTTGTAGAGGGATGGTAGTAATTGAAATGAATCAAAATAATAAATATAATGACTAAAAAAGTCAAGATAATAGCTGGGTTGATTAAATAAATAACCAGTTAACTGATTGGATTGAAGGGATCATAACAATTGAAATAAGTCAAAATTACAAACATAATAATATTGTTTAGCTCAGCTTCAATACCATATTGATTAACTAATTGATCCAAAAGCTTAAGTTCTTAGGAGAAGGGTCAATAATTTTTATCAAACCATAGACAAAATCTTGCATTTGCTCTTGGTTTATGCAACTAAGAAGCCAATTAGCTAACTAGCTAGTTATGGCATAACTGCATGAACATTTAATTAGCCCTCACATAAGTTTACATTTTAATGTGCATGCACTTTTGTTAAATGCCTTATGGAAGAACAAACACATGATGCTAGCTTGTAATTAGTTTGTTTTGCAAGTTCCAATCACTCAACCATTTGAGTTTGATAAAAATGACTAATAGTCACTGTCAATCAAAGGAGATCATTATGTGGTTAATGAAATCATCATGTTAATTATAAAACTACTTGGCACTATCATAACAATTGATAGAACAATTAAGACAGAGGGACAAGTAAGAGAAACACAACCACCTTGCCCCTAGAAATCATTCACTTTGTTTGCCCGTAACCAAAATCCATGGCACATTAAAAAGCAATCCTGCTTCTCCAACATGTCCCAACTTACAAGAATGTGGTGTGGTTTGTGTCCTTGAGAAGTTTTGTAGAGCCCAGGACATCTTTCCATCTAAATGGTCATGATTACAGCTTCAATAAGAAGCATCAAAAAACTCTACTGAGAGACCCTTACAATACCATATAAAATATGTGTGTGCGTGTAAAAGGTAGTAGTGATGGTTGCATGAGGAAGATAATACAAAATCTACAAAGCCTTTAAATTATTGCTAAAGATGGCAATGATATATACTCGTCTATTGGCCAGGGATAGTATTATGAAAAATTATAAAATAGAGATTTTTCCTTACTATCTTTAGGGTATTGAGTAGAACAAGACATCTTAAATCTTGAAATTATTATTTACGACTCATACATTCTTAAGACTAGACTTTTTTACACTTCAAAACTTCCTTTTTTTTTTCCACAAAATCTCCTATCCTAATTCTTTTTAACAATATTGCTATCAGAAAATATTATTCTTAGACTGGCCTTTTTGCACTTCAAAACTTCCTTTCTCCACAAAATCTCCTATCCTAATTCTTTTTAATAATATTGCTATCAGAAAATATTATTCTTAAGACTGGGCTTTTTGCACTTCAAAACTTCCTTTTCTCCACAAAATCTCCTATCTAATTCTTTTTAATAATATTACTATCAGAAAATATTATTCTTAAGACTAGGGCTTTTTGCACTTCAAAACCTCCTTTTCTTCACAAAATCTCCTATCCTAATTCTTTTTAATAATATTACTATCATAAAATATTATTCTTAAGACTAGGCCTTTTTGCATCTCAAAACTTCCTTTTCTCCACAAAATCTCCTATCCAATTCTTTTTAATAATATTGCTATCAGAAATATTATTCTTAAGACTAGGCCTTTTTGCACTTCAAAACTTCTTTTTCCACAAAATCTCCTATCCTAATTCTTTTTAATAATATTGCTATCAGAAAATATTATTCTTAAGACTAGGCCTTTTTGCACTTCAAAATCTCTTTTCTTCACAAAATCTTCTATCCTAATTCTTTTTAATAATATTACTATCAGAAAATATTATTCTTAAGACTAGGCCTTTTTGCATCTCAAACTTCCTTTTCTCCATAAAAGCTCCTATCCTAATTCTTTTTAATAATATTGCTATCAGAAAATATTATTCTTAAGACTAGGCCTTTTTGCACTTCAAAACTTCCTTTTCTCCACAAAATCTCATATCCTAATTCTTTTTAATAATATTGTTATCAGAAAATATTATTCTTAGGACTAGGCCTTTTGCACTTCAAAACCTCCTTTTCTCCCAAAATCTCATATCCTAATTCTTTTGAATAATATTGCTATCAGAAAATATTATTCTTAAGACTAGGCCTTTTGCACTTCAAACCTTCTTTTCTCCACAAAATCTCCTATCCTAATTCTTTTTAATAATATTGCTATCAGAAAATATTATTCTTAAGACTAGGCCTTTTTGCACTTCAAAACCTCCTTTTCTTCACAAAATCTCCTATCCTAGTTCTTTTTAATAATATGCTATCAGAAAATAGGTTTATTCTTAAGACCAGGCCTTTTTGCATTTCAAAACTTCTTTTTCTCCACAAAAACTCCTATCCTAATTCTTTTTAATAATATTGCTATCAGAAATAAGGCACCAAAGGTTTGAACTTCTAAGCATGAGGATTTTTGTTGTCCAAAATTGAAAACAAGACTTAATAGGGCTAGTAATAAGATGTTACATGGTATTTCTCTTGTAAGAGGACAATTCATGGTTTCCCAACATTATTTGCTTGGCCTTCTAGCACGAAGCAAGCCAAGCAGGCCAACATGTACTCCAGATAAAAGGCATTACTTAAGAAACACAACAATCAGAATCTCTCTAAGACCAGCTTGCAAAGTTATGAAATCATGAGCCAGCAAGATGGTATAACTTTACACGTATCAGTATAGCAACCATTTAGCAACTAACAACACAATATTATTAATTTGTATGTATCCGTGTACGTCATGCTTTCTCACTATTCTAAGATAAATGCATTTCTGAATTTATTTTCTCCCTTCTGAATTAAGTGTTCTTATCTTTTACTTATGAAGCTTATAAGTTTGCATTTTCTTAAGAGGTACTTGGTGGTTATATATTATTTTAGTTCTTTGTCATGTTAGATATATACAATAATGGTTATGAAGAGAGTAAGGTGAGAGGCATGGCTTGCGTTTCCCAACTTCCCATAGGAGGAATAACAGCAAAGATGCCGAGTGAAAAGAGTGTGGGTTTGGAGTGTTTTTCTCAGTGGCTGGTAATAACCATGTGATATTCCTTCACTTTGACCTAAGATTAAATGGCAAATGAATGAGATTGGAATTTGTATTAATAAAGTTTTAATATTGGCTTCACCGAAGGTGACCTTAAGCTTAAAGAGTTTTTTTCCCTCTCATCTGCTTTACATGACAGCCTTCTAATTATACAAAACATGTCTAAAGTGGTTACTAATTACTCCCATATTTGTTAATTATAATTCTCCTTACCTCTCTACCATGGCATAGAAACTACCTCTTGAGGTTAGTTTGAGTTATCCAATAGCATGCTTATGATCAATATTTGTGGAACCCACCAAGATAACAAAATTATCATAGTGCCCTTTTCATTTGAAACAAAACAAAGCCAACCTCAAAGTCTTGCCTTCCAAGTTACAATTAAGTGAAATCCACTGCTGTACAAAATAATAAATTGACATGGTAACATGATGTCAAATTTGCTTTTATTATAAGTTTTATTTGTTTTAAATACGCTAGATGTTATCTGAAACCATTCATGGTTCGCAACATTAAGCTGAACTTTAATTTTTTTGCCTGATTCTTATTCGATTTTGTACTCATTCAGCAAAATTTAAAACCTTGGAACAAAGTTATAGCAAAACTGAAAGTTAATTGCAGAAACAAATACTATGTTATGAAAAGGTTTAGGAGGTTTAAGAGTATTAGTCTAACCAAGAAAAAAACATTCACTTAAAAAATAGTGCTGCTTGCTGTATCCAAAAAAATGGGTGCTAAATATATGTAAAATGTAGGTGAAGGGCAATTACATGCTGCAATTAAACTGCAGCTTTCATCAAACAGAATAAGCACCACCTGAATATCAGTGCATGCATGATCTCTACCATGGCTGCAGTTAGGAAATGAAATTAATGTACAGTAACTTTATTACCAATACTTTTATGGCACAATTGCAAGTATGTTAAAGATATATATATATATATCAGAATATCAAGTGTTAAAACTTGGTTGAGGATATTTTGGTCATTAAGGGCAATGTAAATTGCTGGGTGATATATATATATCAAAATATAAAGTTTTTAAACTTTGGTTGAGGATATTTTGGTCATTAAGGGGCAATGTAAATTGCTGGGTGATATGGTGATTAATATGTGAAATCCGGGTAGTTGAGAAGCCCACCTTTCTTAAAAGGCAATGATGAGAGAAAGGAGAGAGAGAAGATATAAGGGAGTTCTGTGGGATTAAACGAAACAAAACCACTGCTACCAGGAATCCTATTCATCCCACTCACCATTACCAACTCCTATACGGCAAATGAGATTGTGAGATTGCTTTCTCTGTACTCCCACCTTCCCCTTTCCTTCAGAGCCCATCCAGGAAGCAACATATATAAGAAGGAAAGGCCAGCATCAGCATCAACCTTCATCTTATTCTAAACCAATCTTCCTTCTCCCTTCCCATGGAGCCATCCAGTATTTGTGACATGTTTCTGTGTTTACTTGTCTTTCTTAGCATCTTGATCCTGTCATACAGGTTTGTGAAATGTACGTTAACATCTTTAGAACCTTCTTTAATTTTATATCTGTTCTATTGTGCATCTTGATCATGGTTGTTTGCCTACTATTTCAGTCTCTTTTTAACCGATGCAGATAAAGACTTGTTGAACCAAAAAAGAGATCTCATTCCCATAAACCTAGCAAATATGTTTAATGAGAATGGCTACCTTGACCCACCCCATGATCCTAATCCTTTGCCAGAAAATTTGTTGATAGCCCATCCCTAGCTCCCACATACAATAACAGCAACAGCAACAACATCATCATCAACAACAACAACAACAGTGGCCTAGAAGACAACATTAGAATCTCCACCTTCTCCCTTGAGGACTTCTCCAACCCCAACAATCTCCCCTCAGATGAGGCAGCCATTGTTATGGGTTTCGATCACCTCCAACACCAGCTTGGCTTCGACCTCGAGCAAGAGCTCCAGAGCCATATGATTCAAGACACTCCACCCATGGGGGGCACCAATATTTGGGACTCCACCATGCAAGACATCCAAGACTCCACCATCCACCACCAACAACAAAACTATGAAGGCCAGCAACAGCATACTGCAGCACAGCAAAATCTCCAAAGCTACGACGGCATGCCGTTCCCCGATCCATCGTCACACATGCTTGCTCCTGACCTCCTCAACCTTCTAAAATTGCCGACCGTAGCTCCGGTGTTTCCATCGACCACCTCCATTTCCTTCAGCAACCCAAGCCTAAAGCCTGGGAACATTCCATTGGATGTTTACAGTGAGCTCCCCGGGGCTGCTGTACCTGACAATGGGTCAATGCTTTATGACTCATCCCTACATTTGGGGTACCCAGCCCCTCAACCTCACTTGCTAAGAGACTTGTTTCATTCACTGCCACAAAATTATGGGCTCTTCAGTGGGGTGGATGAGAGAGAAGCAATGGTAGGAGTTGGAGGAGGAATAGGAGGAGGGCATGTTTTCCAAGAGATGGATGGCAGTCAGTTTGATAGCACAGTGTTGGATTATAGGAGGGAGATGGGAGGGTTGGGTAAAGGTGAGGTGAAACCCAATTTTGCTACTGAGAGGCAAAGAAGGGAGCAGTTGAACGAGAAGTTCAAGGCTCTCAGGTCACTTGTTCCAAACCCTACCAAGGTACAACCTCTCTCTCTCTCTCTCTCTCCTCTCTCTGTCTCTCTCTCGCTCTCTCTCAACCTCTCTCTCTCTCTCTCTCTCTCTCTCTCTCTATTCCTCTGTGGGCGTGTGTGAGTGCATTGATTGGTTTCCTAACGAGTTCTAATTTTGTTCTCTTATGAGTACTCATCTCAACCTATGGAGAAATCTAGTATATATCATCAATATCCTTTCCTTGTTCGTGAGGATTTAATTACATGCTCTTTGAAAGTGTGCCTAGGCAAGTGAAACAAGCGCATGCATCGATCCCGTTTTTGCTTGGTACTGACTTTATTGAATTTAGCTAGGAATTTTTGTACAGTATATGGTGGATTTGATGCGTTCTATTTGCAAGGCAAGCTAACAAACAAATAAAAACACAGTAAAATATCCTCGTCTCTTTTCTAATATTAGTCCAAAATTGTCCCCCCACTCCCACCAAGCGTGAACATGTATTAATTCAGACAAAAACAAACTCATATTTAAACTAGACAATCATGCTTCTTTGATATCTATCTAATAAATAATGTTGATGTTGATAATATAAACTTCTTATCTTTATTCTCTTGTTATACTTAGTAGTTGAATTTATTACTTGCGCTTCTGTTCAAAGACTGACAGAGCATCGATCGTGGGAGATGCGATCGACTACATCAAGGAGCTCCTACGGACAGTCGAGGAGCTGAAACTACTGGTGGGGAAGAAGAGACATGGGAGGGAGAGGATAAAGATGATGAAAATGGAAGATGAAGGCACCGCCGACATGGATAGTTCCTCGATGAGGCCTCTAAAAGATGACCATGATCACCCATTCAATGGGGCCTTGAGGAGTTCATGGCTTCAAAGAAGGTCCAAGAAGAGCACTGTAGATGTTCGCATCATTGATGATGAGGTGTACATTAAGCTAATTCAAAAGAAGAAGGCCAATTGCTTGCTTTACATTGCAAAAGTCCTTGATGAGCTTAAGCTCGAACTTATCCATGCTTCTGGTGGAAACATAGGAGATCACTACAGCTTCATATTCAATACAAAGGTCATAAACATTTTCTTTTCCCCTTTTTAAGAAAGCAAGATCATTATAATTTTCATATTCAAATACATCAAAGCCCTTTCGGAGTCAGTAAACACTTGTGAGTTAAATATTTTTCTCCATTTGCTATGTAGATTTGTGAAGGCTCTTCAGCGTATGCTGGTGCAATAGCCAAGAAGGTCCTCGAAGTAGTGGATAGACAACAACCTGCTCTAAAATTCCCTGCTAGCTTTTAGGGATTGATTGAGATGTGGCTTTGAAGCAAGGTTCTTCTGTGGATTTCCTTATTTGTTTCCTTTGAGAATGAATGGCATGATAGCTGATCAGTGGAGGACAAAAGTCCATCCATGAGGTAGTTATAACCTAGAGTCATTTCAATGGCCACCTAATCATGTTTTTCTTTCTATTCTAAGATTCCATGGTACTAACTTTTCTCATCCCAAATATATAACCTCAGTATTTGAGACTTTTAATATTATGTATTGGAATTATTTAGTTCTTAATGAAAAAAAATGTTGAAGTACATACTTTATGGGATTTGGATGGAATACACATGCATTCAAACTTCTTGTTGAAATAGAATATGACAAACAATTATATGTAGTTTGAAAATATTTAAGATAGGTTGGGACTCTTAATCCAGGTTTTGGCCAGTGCTTTTAATCTGACAATGGGAGTGTTTTGTCAGATGAAGTTTTCTCCTTCTGTGTGAGGATTTTTAGAACAACTAATGGCAATAGATGAATAGGTAAATCTGCAGACACAGTGAATGACTAGGTTTCTAAAAGCGATCCTTCCAATCACAGGCCACAGATTTTCCCTCATTATCAGTGATTTGATCTGTTTTATTTTGTCATGATGAGTTAATGTCACAATATACATACATACATACATATATATTATATATATATATATATATATATATATCATATATATATATA
Organism: Areca catechu; assembly: GCA_021397845.1. Taxonomy (NCBI): domain Eukaryota; kingdom Viridiplantae; phylum Streptophyta; class Magnoliopsida; order Arecales; family Arecaceae; genus Areca; species Areca catechu. The sequence goes on along the minus strand of CM038049.1, from coordinate 153,067,643 downwards.
TCTAGTATATATATATATATATATATCTATATATATATATATATATATATCTATATATATATATATATATATATATATATATATAAGTGTGTATCTTTGTTCTCTGATACAGCTTGCATACTCTATTCTAATTTCTAACAGTATATCTGCATATTATTAGTGAATGTATCTTCAATTAAGTCCAACCATGCATGATCCTTATAAAAGATGATCACATATGCTGTTGGGTTGTGCATAGCGGATTGGATCACTTTAGACTTTCAATTTAATATTTCTTTTCGTTCAAGTATTTCATTGAATACATCATAGACATAAATACATAAGTACACAGAAGATAAATTCATATGGTTCGGCAAATTTGCCTGCATTTACAGAGAGGAGGAGCAATCTACTATATAACCATCCTGAATTGGATACAAAAGCGATACAAATATCCAATAGAAAGGATTCTCAAATAATCATAAAGTAGCAATAAAATTATTGAACAGAGGTAACAAATTAAATCGAAGATATCAATATCCTTCTCAGCCTTTGCTACGAATCAAGAAGATAATACCTGAGAGAAGACCGTATCCTTCTCGACCTCAATAATCGATCAAGAAAAGAATATCTTCCCGACGATGAACCAATAGTAATGAATAAAGGGACCCTGTAAACATTCAAGCCAAGAGGAATGAAGAACAAAGCAAACTTGACACGGGAATTCACTGGCATGCCAAAAATAGTGAATGCCTTCAATGGTCAAAGCACAAATTAAATCGATTGGGACTGAAAGCAGAACCATGATTGGGATGAACTAGGACAAAACCGAGGGGTCTCTGTTCTTTCCTTTTATAGAGAAAATAGAATAACCTAATTGAAGATGATCTCCACAAGCCTGATGCTGGATGTCAGATTTGTCAAAGATGAAGTCAAGTCAAAGAAGAGTTCTTTCATCCCCAAAATTTATTAGGAAGAAAAAAACCCATTTGAAGAAGAAAACCGTTCGTCCCAAATAAACTCTCAATGAAGAAGCCAAAACAAATAAGAAAGGTCCTTATACAGAAAAGCCTATCAAAGAGTGTTATTCGGAGTAATCTAATAATAACAATTCTCCTGCTTGTGACAAATCATATACCTTTATTAGATGTGAATAAAAAAATCTTCTCCTCACTACAAGCCCCGAAGGGCATCACCATGTGCTCACATGAATCAAGTTTAGAAAAATCCTGAACTTAATTGCAAGAATTGGTTTAGTGAGCATATTAGCTAGATTATAAGTAGTGCAAATTTTTTGAAATAGGATGTCACCATTCTCCATCAAATTTTTGTTGAAGTGATATCTGACATCTACATGTTTAGTGCATTCATCATCTCTGGCAAGATATAAAGCACTTTGATTGTCACAGTAAATATCCAAACAATCCTGTTTATGATCCAAATCTTGTACCAACCCTCTTAGACAAATAGCTTCCTTTATTACCTCTGTCAATATCATATATTTTGCTTCTATGGTAGATAAAGTAACTATAGACTGCAAAGTAGCTTTCTAACTGCTGTACCTCTTAGACAAATAGCTTCCTTTATTACCGCTGTCAATATCATATATTTTGCTTCTATGGTAGATAAAGTAACTATAGACTGCAAAGTAGCTTTCTAACTGGCTGTACAACTTAAGAGAGTAAATATTATATGATCAATTTTTCTGTCCAAATCATAAACATAATCAGAATTATAAAATTCTAAACCAGTGCACTACTCTATCTAGAGAATACTAATTCTAAATTAGAAGTGCCTTTAGATATCTAAGTATCTATTTCATAGCTGATCGTGAGCTTTTCCAAGCTGACCATTATGTACATGATGCTACCTACTGTACTCGCATATGATATTCTAAACATATATCTCTCCTCATCCTTAGTTTGAGGACAATCCCTAGTAGATAATCTGAAATAACTGGCAAAAAGAGTAGTGACCGGCTCTTAATTGTAGACATCAATCTTTCCAATACTTTTCAATATAACTATGCTGAGTAAGAAAAAATCTTCATGATGGTCTATTACGAATAATCTCCATTCTAAATATCTTCTTTACTAATCCAATGTCCATCTCAAATGCAGTATCGAGCTCAACTTTCAGCTTTAGATGACTGACATATTCCTGACTGTAATTATCATATGATTCATATATAATAATAAGTAACAAAGGATCCATCTGAATACCACTGATGATACATGCAATTGTGATATGGAGATTTATTGAATCCATAGTCGATAATAAATCACTAAAATTTATGATTCCACTATCTTGGAGACTGCTTGAGACCATACAATAACCTCTTGAACAAGCATAAATGATTTTCTTTATCTGGAATATCAAAATTAAGTGGCTGTTGCATATAAATTTGCTCCTCTAAGCATCATGTAAAAAAATTGTCTTCATATCTAGTTGTTCCAACTCCAAATCCTAAGAAGTAACTAAAACAAGCAACATACAGATAGAAAAGTTTTTGATTATAGAAAGAAATATCTTCTTGTATAGTCAATACCGTTCCACTGACTGTAGTCCTTAGCCACCAACCTAGCCTTGTATTTGAAATCCTGAGGACTGGCTCCTTTCTTCTTCTTAAAAATTCATTTATAACTAATTATCTTCTTGTCCTTTAGTAATTTGACTAATTTCAAAGCCTGATTCCTTTCTAAAGATTGTAGCTCTTCAACTATAGTTATGGTCCACTGCTTAGCCTGTAAACTACTACTAGTCTCCTGATATGTGGTCGGCTCATCACTAATAATGTCTGCAACTCCCAAAACATAATAAACTAACTCAACACAAGCAAAATCTTCAAAACCATATCTTTGAAGTATTCTGATCTGGTGCCTGGGTCTGCAAATAACAATACTATCAACCTAAACTTGATCTTGTGTGATAACCTCCTTCCAAGTTTGTATCTCTATATCTATTTGCTATTAATGCTTATTCTAAGTATGAGCGTTTCTATTTAACTACTGCTGTTATGATCTAATAATCTAATTAATATCTATAATAGTCCTACCATGCTGATCCTGTACCTGATCTCACTATAGCTACCATGAAGGATTAGCTATTTCATGAAATGTCACATTCTTGCTGACTAGAAATTCTTGGGATCTAGGCTCTGTGCACTATAATCTGTAGCCCTTCATTTCATATGTATATTAAAGAAATATATACTTTTTAGCTCTGGGATCTAGCTTTCCATTTTTGATATGTGCATAACTTGGACATCCAAAGACTCTAAGTATTGAATAGTTTGCAGGTTTGCCTACCCACATTTTTTTGAGAGTTTTCGTATCCAATGTTGATGCTAGAGATCAGTTTATAATATAGCAGGTTGTTTGCATAGCTTTTGTCTAAAAATATCTACTCAAATCAAAATTAGATAGCATAGATCTGACTATCTTCAATAGTATGCAATTTATTCATTCCATCATACCATTTTGTTGAGATGTATCCACTATGATTCTATGTTTAACAATGTCCTTTGACTTAAAAAGTTATCAAATTTGTAGAATAAAATTCTAATCCATTATTAGTCTGGAAAGTTTTCACCTTCCTCTTAGTCTCCTCTCGACCATAGTCATCCACTTTTTAAATATATCAAACACATTACTTTTATTCCTAATAGTGTATATCTAGACCTAGTGGAAGTAGTCATCAATAAATATAAGTAAATATCTAGATCTACCTTTGGATGTAACTAGGACAGTTCGCTATAGGACAGAATGAACATAATCTAATATATCAATTATCCTGTGTACGCTTGTAGAGTAGCTAATTCTGTATTATTTTCTAAATATATAATGCTCACAGAATCTAAGTATACCAACCTTTTGACCACTTAGCAAACCACATCTACTCAGCTCCTATAAATCTTTGTTTAACATGTGACCCAACCTTTGGTGCCACAGCTATGTCAATTGCTCAATAGAAGACTGTACTATTGAAACTTATCCAACCACTATATTGCCATCCAAATAATAAAGGATGCCACTTAGTTTGCCTTTTAATAGAGTCAATGCTCCTTTATTGATAGTTATAGATCCTTTATCTCATTGCCATCAAACATGTTCTATCAAGGATATGCACTAAGAGAAGGTTCTTTTTCAATTGAGAAATATATTTGACATCATCCAAAGTTACCATAGTATTTGCCTTAGACTTAATTTGAACTATACCAATATCTTTTACTTTGTAGATACCATCATCCCTAGAAAAATGGTGCCTCCCTTACATGGTCTAAAAGAAGAGAACTATTTCTTATGGGATGTCATGTGGATAGATGCTCTAGAGTCTATGATCCAAGTATCAGCTTAAATAATACTACAAGTAGTTATAAATACTACATCATCTATAACACTACTATGATCTCTTGATATAACTATAACTGATGTCAAATATAAGACTATTTCTTTATCTTTCTGTTCCTTTTCTTTCTTTGATTGTAAAATTCTATACCTTGATTTCCAATGACTTGGTTTCTTACAATAGTGACAAACACTTGATCTTTTAGGCCTAGATTTTGATCTAATTTTGGACCTAGATCTATCTTGCCTAACTTTCTTTTGCTCTTCTTTGCCTCTAATTGTAAGTCCTTGGGCTGGAGTCGGAGCTTGATACTGTAGCTATACTTTTAACCTAAGCTCATTGTATAATAAAGTGACTTCCATCTCTTCAAGACTTATAGTCTCTTTTTCATAGAGTATGGTAGTTGTAATATGCTCAAAGGACTTAGGTTAAGAATATACTAAGGTCAAAGTCTTGTCTTTCTCATCAACATCAATACCAATATATATCAAATCAAGTAGGAGCTTATTGTACTCATCCAAGTGATCTTTGAGTGAAGTCCTTTTCATCATAGAAATGTATGTAACTTTTTTTTCAAATACAGTTTATTAATAAGAGATTTTGTTATATACAAACTATCCAATTTTTTTTTATACACCTTTAGCTATATAAAGTTCCATAATATTATATAGGACTTTGTTATCTAAACCCAAAATTAGAGTCTCTAGTACTCTCTCATTGATCTCCTCTTTGACGACTTGATTATTTTTTAGAATTGAATCTATACTCTTGAGGGCTTTTGCTATGTCTTTCTTGACTAACAAATATTTCGTCCTTACCTTCCATAAGGAGAAATCACCTGTGTTATTAAACACAGTCATTTCATGTATTGCAGTTGTAGAATGAAAAATAAATATAGAATCATTAGCCATTAAAGAACTTTGTTGCCTATCAGTTGCCATCCAAATGCTATGATATCAATTATTAGAGTTGTGCATAGCAGATTGGATCATTTTAAGCTTTCGATTTAATATTTCCTCTCATTTAGGTATTTTGTCGAATACATCACATGTAGAAATAAATAAGCACAAAGAAGATATAAATGTATACAGTTCAACAAATCTACCTATATTCAAGGGAAAGAGTAGTCCACTATATAACATTTCGAATTGGATATAAAGATGATACAAATATCAAATAAAAATGGTCCTAAAATAATCATAAAGTAGTAGCAGAATTACCGAATAGGAGGTAACAAATTAAATCGAATAGACTAATACCCTTCTCGGCCTTGGCTACGGATCAAGAGAAGATAATACCCGAGAGAAATGGATAGTATCCTTCTTGGCCTTAGCAATTGATCAAGAGAAGAATATCTTTCCAATGGTGAACCAACACCAACGATCAGAGGCATCCTGTGAATACTCAAGCCAAAGAGGAACGAAGAACAAAGCAAGCTTGACACGAGAGTTCACCGGCATGCCAAAAGTAGTGAATGCCTTTGATGGCTGAAGCACAAATCAAATCGATTGAGATTGAGAGCTGAACCATGATCGGGACAAACTAGGATGAAACCTAGGGCTCTCCATTCTTTTCTTTTAAAAGAAAAATAGAATAACCAATTGAAGATGATCTCCACAAGACTCATGCTAGAAGCTTGATTTGTTAGAGGTGAAGTCAAGTCAAAAAAGAGTTCTTCCATCCCAAAATCCATCAGGAAGAAAAAATCGTATTTGATGAAGAAAACCATCTGTCCCAAATAACCTCTTAGTGAAAAAGCCAAAACAAATAAGAAAAGTCCTTATATAGAAAAGCCCTTCAAAGATTGTTATTTGAGCAACCCCTAATAATAAAATTTTCCCATTATAGGAAATATTTCATGATAGACATTTTGGAATTAAAATTTTCCCATTATATATAATTAGTTTAGGTTCCCTTGCAAATTATAATATGCTTTAAAAAAGGAGTGTCCATCTTTAGGAGGATTCAACATTTTCAAAGTATAATATTGATTATTAGTATTTTTATCATTTTAAAAATAATGATTGCTTAAGAACTAAATGAAGGATATTTTTGTGTATAGGGTAGATGAGTAGAGCTAGCCTTCTAGAAAGATATTTTGAATTAAAGCTTCCTATTGTATATATTGGTTCAAGTCTTCAAACCCAAAAATGCTTCTAATGTAGTAGTAGACATCATTAGGAGGATTTAATGTTTTCAAAATAATACACACACACACACACACAAAAAGTCTCCTAGCAAACCCAAATATGCTCTTTAAGAATGGTGGGTTTGTGATCTTTATGAAGATTTAGTACTTTCAAAATACAATATATTTATAACTTTGAAAATGAGAGTTGCTTAAGAAATAAGTAAAGGTGTTGCGTAGATGTAACAACCCAATTAAGAGGGCGGGGGATGAATTAGATTTTTTAAAAACTTATACAACCTAAGATAATTCTTAAGTGTAACTAATCTAAACTTAATTATGCAACGTGAGAATGAAATAAATATGCATAGCAAAATAAGTAATAAGTCAAGCACAAAACATGAACAAGAACAAGCAACACAAATTCAACGATATATAGTAGTTTGGTGCCAAACCTAGCATTTATGTCAACTCTCCATGTCATCATCTTGCAAATTCTATTGAAATCCACCTAATTATGATGTGATTGTTTTATCTAGGATTATAATCAAAATTCAATCAGTTTTTTGGGTTGTCTTGAGCGAGCTTACAATCAAACCCAATAAAAAATAAAAGAATAAATAAGAGTGTAAGAATAAAAAAACTCATTGAAGCTTGGTTGAAGTCAATGATGATTACTTTTTGAAGCTTGAACTTCTCTTTTTCAATTAATGAGAAGTTTCTTTGAAGATTGTTATAAATGTGCTCAAGGTAGATCATTTTAATAAATGCTCTTGATTTCTTTCTTTTGAACTAGCCCAAAGCTCTCATCAAGAATTTATGATTTTCTTTTTTTCTTTCCTTTTAGATTCACTTGGCTTGCTTCTTAATTGAATCATTGGCCTTAAATAGCTTTAATCTGGTGGGGACACCAGGATCAGATACAGATCGCTGGATCCCATATGATTTGCTGATTATAATTTTTTTTAGAATCTTAGTCATGTGTCACAATTTTATAAGCAAGTAAGATTGAGTCCTGTAATAAGTTGAGGTTAATTGATTTGTCTTAACCCTTAACCTAGTCAATATATTGAGTCCTGTACTTTAGTTATGAGTCCAGTAAGAGTTCAATTTTGTACAAGAGAAGAGGATACCCTATTGTGGAGTTCCACTAGGCCTCATCCAGGAGCCAGAAGATCCCACTTCAGCCAATTGGACTTTGTATGACAACCCAGGTCCAAGATTCCTGCATGATACCTAAAAGCCCTCCAGATATTTTCTGGATACCCAGATTCCCTCCAGACGCCAAAGAATATTCTTAGAACAGGGCCTCACTTGATTCCAGAGATCCATTTGCACCTCAGCATAGAGAAGATTCAAGACCCAGGTCCATAAGAACCAAGATGCCATTTTTATTCCAGGAATATTCCATCCAAGGCGCCCCAGCTTCCTAGAGGCCTAAGGTACCTGCACCCAAGCCGAAGCCCATGCGCCCTAAGCCCCTTGGCCGGCTCATTGCTGCCCCCTTGAAGACCACATGCCAATCAAAGCAAGAGTATGCGTCCTCACATGTTGACCAAGTCAAATCATGAAGGGAGAAGGAGAAGACTAGTCAAAGTTCCTAACTTAGTCGGGATTTGTTTTCCTAATTATTTTAAGACTTGTAATTCTAACCTAGCTAGGAGATGGAGTCCAAGTGGAAGGAGGAAATCAAGTCCTTATCAACTTGTATACTCCTAGTTCTAGGTTTCTTTTATAGTCTTTCTCCCACTTAAATTGTATAGACATATTCTAACTAGGAGAAAACTTGTAATACCTTAAGAAGAGGTTATTCTTAACCTAAGTGTAACCCTAATTAGGAGAGGGCATCGGAGCTCTATAAATACCCCACCCCTCTTCCTCTTGTAATAACTTTTATTCATGATATCAAAACCCTGGTGAATTTTATTTGAGTTTGCTCTTGTGTTGGAATTGTGTTCTTGTGTTTTGTTGGTTACTTTGTGTGCCCTAGCCATCCTTGCTACCCTAGCATCTTTCCATGCCCAAGCTTGCTGCCATCCAAGCCTTCACACGTCCAAAGGAAGAGTGCCCTAGGCCACCCAAGCAAGGATCTTCATCAAGCTTTTAGCCGCCAGCCATTCAAACCCTGATTTGGATTTCTTTCAAATCCTAGTTTTCTTTACTTTTATTACTTGCTGTTTTGATTGACCTCTGATGCTTACAGGATCCCCGAGCTATTTCACCTCCCTAGAGGAGGCTCTCCTTGCTTCCAGGACCACCCAAATCAGTCATCAAATTCAAGGGAACCGAGCTTCATCATCCAGGCCCAATCAGAGTACTGTGTGATCTTTCATCAGAAGTTTTTCAAATCTTTGACTGGTAACATCCTTTCCTTCTCTTGAAATCTGATTTGTTGAAGGTAAGCTATCCTAAACTGGGAGTTTCTCAATTCCCAGGTCCTGACTTTCATTAACTTGCATGTGCGATCATGGTGATTCTTTGCATTGCTACTCTTTTGCTAGTTCTTACTTAATATCAAAAATCTAGCCTGCAAATTAAATTATAAAAAAATATAAAAAATTAGTTTACTATTTTTCTTGCATGTATAGCAATCTTAGAGTCATCCCATATCAGTTTGGTATCAGAGCATGTTTAAGATAGCATTCATCTACATTAGAATCACAAACCCTAATTTTTGCATCCTATCACCTGCATTAGAGGTCTAGGTTTTGGTCAATTTCAGCATCTTAAATATTTTATTTTTCTGTGAAATCTTTACATCATGTCCTCTATTTTGTTCTAATAATTTTTATAATTTTTAATTAATTTTATCAAAATCTTAACTTTTCTAAAATTTGGCATATTAGAAACCCTAACTGAAAACCTGAGATTTCTGTATTAGTCTGAAAACCCTAGGATTTTCATCATCCTCTGATTTTTGTTTTGCATAAAATTTGGTAGAGTTCATCATAACCATCTTTCCTCTATTTTAAAATTTTTTAGATTTTTTTCTACATCAGTAACTATGTCAAATTCTGCATCTTCTGAAACCCTAATTTTCTGAATTCTACTATTTCTGCACCTTGACTCAACCTAACCTAATCAACTTCCACACATCCCAATCCCAAGCCCAATTTGTTTGCTAACTTAATCAACATAAACCTAATTTGCCACCTCATAAAATATACATAAAATATTTTATTTTCTGATTATTTTAGATTGCATCAGGACCATCGATTGCCATCATCTGCATTAAACTAATCTTAAGGGCACTTTCTCTATCTCAGATCAGGGCATGAGGTCATAACATGTCCTGGGCCCAAAACAATCTCCTTGCATTCTCATGCAAACCTTAATTAAAATTAATTAGACTTAATTTCCTTAGAGGTCTAGGTGACACCCAACAGGTCGGGTCCGAACCGTGTGGACCAACTAGTGCATTTAATCCTGTGGCTATTACTGAAATCTGGTGTCTAAGGCTGAGGGTCCAGAGTCAAACGACCTAAGTGGTATTGTGGTTTTTAATTGGATCCCTGCGAAAGTAGGGGGGCCTCCTACACTCCCACCCTCTACCTAGCCAGAGGAAGGATTAGCTGCTGGGTTAAGTGTAAGTTGAGCTGACTCATTCAGTTTTAGCTCTAGGTCTAGGAAATCCTAGAATTACTGATCCTTTGCATGCTTAGCTGCACCATCTCATTCTGACTAATTATTTGATTGCATGACCACTAGACTAAGAACCCAATATCAGAAGTCTAAATCCCAACCCAGTTCAACCATGGAGTCCAGTCTCGAAACTCTCATAAGAACCATGAATGAATAGATGGTTGCCTAATTAACTACCCAGATTAACCAATCCAATACCCAATTGAACCATAAGCTTGACCAACTGATCCAATCAAGTAATCAAGCAATTCATAGTTTTGACCAAGTAGGAGATCAGTTAGGAACCCAAGGCAAGACCCAAAGAGTTGACCCTTGCCCTATAATCCCCAGAAACCCATAGTCCCTTAGATATGAATCCAGTAGAAACCCACTATCCCTCAGTCTACCTGAACCCTATAGGATTAGTACCCCTAGCTGTGAGCTTAGTATTGGTCAATTTTTCCTTAGTAAACCCCCTCTTACCACCCCATTGGTTCACCAGGATGACCTTGAAGAGGAAATATATGAAGCTGATGAGAGCCTAGTGAACGAGTATGAGGAAGAAGAGGAGTTTTCCATAGAAGACTTAGAGTTAGTTGAATCAATAGATACCCAGGTAGAAGCCACCCTAGAATCAGTTGACCCTGACCATACCTGCATAGTAGTTGACCCAGAGTTAGATAGCCTAGATCACACCCAGGCAATCATGGAAGAGCAGTTAAAGGAAGGTGTTGGCCCAGGTAGGCAATCCAAGAGGGGGGTGAATTGGGTTTTATAAAACTTTTGTACTATTTGCAAAGTGTGAACTAAAGCAAGTATGTGCTAATGCAATTCAAGTGCATGTGTATTTCAAATAAATGCAGCGGAAATAAAGAAATAAAAGCATAAGAAGAACAATCACACAAACACAAAGGTTTATAGTGGTTCGGTGCCAACCAAGCACCTACATCCACTTCCCAAGCCATCCTTGGGAATTCTACTATAATCTCACGATTACAGTCAACTTATTTTCCGGGCTCACAAGTCAAAACCCTTGGTTTTCATGGGCTAACCAAAAATCCCTTGGTTTTCCAGGCTAACCAAAAACCTTGATGGTTTTGCGGGCTAACCAAGAACCTAGTTGGTTTTACGGGCTAACCAACAACCCAACTTGTTTTATCTTTGGGCTCACAAGTCAAAATCCTAGTTGGTTTTTACCACATAGGCTCACCAACAACCTTTGATGGTTTTCACTAGGCTCACCACCAACCTAGATACAAGAAATGAAGAATGAAAATAAAAAGCTTTCTTACAAAGCAAATTTTTTGTTGAAGTACGTTGATTGTTGATGTTGAGCTTGTTTCCATGTTGTAGAAGCTTCAATGGATACTTGATCATGTTGCTCTTGGAAGCTCCCTCTCCTCTTTGAATTCTTGGTGGCTCAACACTCAACAAATTGGATCCTCAAAATATCCTACACATATTTTCACTTGGAAATCAAAGGATTTATCTTTCAAACCATGGATCCTCTTCCCTCTTCTTCTCCCTTGCTTCTCCAAGTATTTAAATAGCCCTCCAAACCTTAGTTGACCGTTTATGACCGTTGGGGGATGAATTATAGCCGTTGGAGCCAAGTTGGGAAGTTCTGCAGCCCAAAAAACTAGCCGTTACTGTTCAAGTGTCGACACTTCACCTCCAGGTGTCGACACTTCAGTTTCAAGTGTCGACACTTCATTCTCCAGGTATCGACACTTCACTTTCAAGTGTCGACACTTCAGCTCCAGGTGTCGACACTTGACTGAGTACTTTCTGAAGTTTTCTATTTGTCTCAGGCCTTGAGTCGACACTTCACTCTTCAAGTGTCGACACTTGATCCTTAGGTGTCGATACTTGCTTCTCAGGTATCGACACTTCATCTGTGCTAGGCTGAATTTTCTTCAAATTTTACTTCTTTGAGTACCTATAACTGATTTATACACTTAATGCACAATTAGTACTCAAATATATTTAAATATTTTGTCATAATCAAAATTAGAGTCAACAATCTCTTCCTTTTTGATGATGACAAAACCTTTAAGTATATAAACAAGGTAAGCTCAAAAATAAATATAACATGCTCCAAAAGATAAATGATAAGAATAGAGCAATGAAGCAATGAAAAACATTGAGCTTCCCATCAAAATATGATCCAAAAATAATTTTTCAAAAGCTCCCCCTTAACATATGATTTCTAAATTATTTTTCAAAGTTTTTCAAAATATTCAAACTTTCAAATTTCAAATTTGGGTTGCCATGATCTTTAACTCAAAATTGTTAGATTTTCAATTAGAGCATCGTGCTCTGATACCAATTGTTGGCCCAGGTAGGCAACCCAAGAGGGGGGGTGAATTGGGTTTTATAAAACTTTTATACTATTTGCAAAGTGTGAACTAAAGAAAGTATATGCTAATGCAATTCAAGTGCATGTGTATTTCAAATAAATGCAGCGAAAATAAAGAAATAAAAGCATAAGAAGAACAATCACACAAATACAAAGGTTTATAGTGGTTCGGTGCCAACCAAGCACCTACATCCACTCTCCAAGCCACCCTTGGGAATTCTACTATAATCTCACGATTACAGTCAACTTATTTTCCGGGCTCACAAGTCAAAACCCTTGGTTTTCATGGGCTAACCAAAAATTCCTTGGTTTTCCAGGCTAACCAAAAACTTTGATGGTTTTGCGGGCTAACCAAGAACCTAGTTGGTTTTACGAGCTAATCAACAATCCAACTTGTTTTGTCTTCGGGCTCACAAGTCAAAACCCTAGTTGGTTTTTACCACATAAGCTCACCAACAACCTTTGATGGTTTTCACTAGGCTCACCATCAACCTAGATACAAGAAATGAAGAATGAAAATAAAAAGCTTTCTTACAAAGCAAATTTTTCGTTGAAGCACGTTGATTGTTGATGTTGAGCTTGTCTCCATGTTGTAGAAGCTTCAATGGATGCTTGATCATGTTGCTCTTGGAAGCTCCCTCTCCTCTTTGAATTCTTGGTGGCTCAACACTCAACAAATTGGATCCTCAAAATATCCTTCACATATTTTACTTGAAAATCAAAGGATTTATCTTTCAAACCATGGATCCTCTTCCCTCTTCTTCTCCCTTGCTTCTCCAAGTGTTTAAATAGCCCTCCAAACCTTAGATGACCATTTATGACCGTTGGGGAATGAATTATAGCCGTTAGAGCCAAATTGGAGAAGTTCTGCAGCCCAGAAAACTAGCCGTTACTGTTCAAGTGTCGACACTTCAGTTTCAAGTGTCGATACTTCATTCTCCAGGTATCGACACTTCACTTCCAAGTGTCGACACTTCAGCTCCAGGTGTCGACACTTGACTGAAAATGCTTTCTGAAGTTTTCTGTTTGTCTCAGGCCTTGAGTCGACACTTCACTCTTCAAGTGTCGACACTTGATCCTTAGGTGTCGACACTTGCTTCTCAGGTGTCGACACTTCATCTGTGCCAGGCTGAATTTTCTTCAAATTTTACTTCTTTGAGTATCTATAACTGATTTATACACTTAACGCACAATTAGTACTCAAATATACTTAAGTGTTTTGTCATAATCAAAATCATAGTCAACAGAAGGGAACCCAGATCCTATTACTAGAGCACCACTTGAGAAACTTTAGAAGATGACCCAATTGTAGAGCCTAGTCCTAAATTTCTTGAACCAGATGACTTTATTAAGGATTTGGCTTATCAGTACCCTCGGAAAGAATCCCATCCTATAGTTTCCATTGACGATCTCTTTCCTGAGATTAGTGATCCAATCTTCCATATTATAAACCCTGTAGGTACCCATCAACCCCATAAGGTCAATCTTATTAGTCAAGGATTAATCTCTAACACCCCTTCTTACATCCTATTCTACCCGATCAATTTTATTAGTCTAGGATTAATCTCTAACACCCCTTCTTACATCCTATTCTACCCGATCAACCCAGAACCTTCTTCTTATTTCTTACCCTGCCAGACTAACCCTGAACCCACCTCTTATTTTCTATCCTTTCCTAAAACTTCTTCTATTTTTTTCACTATTAGGTTGCATTTTATAGGAGTTTACATGTTGCATTCGTTCATTGAACATGTCATGTTTGCATTTTATTTTTGGAGAACCCTATGGCACCTTATAGGAGTATATAGTAAATTCTCATTTGCATGCCATGCTAGGGTCAAACCTAAAGAGTCGAAAGTATGTTAGGTTGGACCCAAAGAGTCCAATAAATTTTCTTTGATAGGGAAGTCTAGTCGAGTCTATTAGGTGTTAGTTGAGTCCAATAAATTCATAGCCTTGAATCACCTGCCTACACCTACATTAGCCTTTGCACAGCATTTGCATCTGGAAATTAGTCAAAAGCTAAACATAAATAATAACTATATAATAACTTGGCTAATTCCCGAAAGAAAGATAAAGAATTTTCTGTAGAGGATTGTGTGATTGTAAAGAAATTTCATGCTTGCGAAGCTGGCCCATTCAGAATCATGAAAAGAGTTGGACCCAATGCCTATGTGCTTGAGATATCACCTGATTTAGGTATTAGCTCCACCTTCATCATCTCAGATCTTGTAGAGTCTAGGGAGCCAGCAGTGATACCTAGCGGTCCTTTGAGCCACTCCCTTTCTTTGAGAGAGAATCCACCCCAGAGTGTCCACATATAATTTGGCCAATAAGTAAGGAAAGGAGTGAGCAAACCCTGGATGATCAAGCCATCAGCACTCGAGATGATGGTTATCAAAGGCATTTGGTCAAATGGCAAGGTCAGCCAGAATCTGAGGACTCGTGGAGTGCTGGTGAGGATCTACAGTGCCTTAACCCAGACCCTCCTTGAGCCAAATTGATCCTTACTTGACGGGGTCGAGTTCCTCCCATCCCGGGAGAATTGGTGGGGATACCAGGATCAGACACAGATCACTGGATCCCATATGGTTTGCTGATTAGAGTTTTTTTAGAACCTTAGTCATGTATCATAATTTTGTAAGCAAGTAAGACTGAGTCCTGTAATAAGTTGAGGTTAGTTGACTTGTCTTAACCTTCAATCCTTGTCAATATATTAAGTCTTGTACTTCAGTTATGAGTTCGATAAAAGTTTAATTTTGTACAAGAGAAGAGGATACCCTACTATAGAGTTCCACCAGGCCTCATCCAGGAGCCAGAAGACCCCACTTCAGCTAATTGGACTTTGTATGCCAACCCAAGATCCAAGATTCTTGCATGATGCCCAGAAGCCCTCCAGATATTTTTTGGATGTCCAGATTCCCTCCATATACCAGAGAATATTTTCAAAATAGGGCCTCACTTGATTCCAAAGATCCATCTCTGCCCCAGCCCGAAAAAGATTCAAGGCCCAGTCCATAAAAACCAAGATGCCATTTTTATTCCAGGAATATTCCATCCAAAGTGCCCCAGCTTCCTAGAGGCCCAAAGTACCTGCGCCCAAGCCCAAGCCCATGCGCCCCAAGCCCCTTGGCTGGCCCATTGCTACCCCCTTGAATCCCACATGCCAATCAAAGCAAGAGTAGGCATCCTCACATGTTGACCAAGTCAAATCATGAACAAAGAAGGAGAAGACTAGTCAAAGTTCCTAACCTAGTTGGGATTTGTTTTTCTAATTTTTTTAAGACTTGTAATTCTAACCTAGCTAAAAGATGGAGTCCAAGTGGAAGGAGAAAATCAAGTTCTTATCAACTTGTATACTCCTAGTTCTAGGTTTCTTTTGTAGTCTTTCTCCCACTTAAATTGTGTAAATCTATTTTAACTAGGAGAAGACTTGTAATATCTTAAGGAGAGGTTATTCTTAACCTAAGTATAACCCTAGTTAGGAGAGGGCATCGGAGCTCTATAAATACCCCACCCCTCTTTATCTTGTAATAACTTTTATTCATGATATCAAAATTCTGGTGAGTTTTATTTGAGTTTGCTCTTGTGTTGGAATTGTATTCTTGTGTTTTGTTGGTTACTTTGTATGCCCTAGCCATCCTTGTTGCCATAGCATCCTTCCATGTCCAAGTTTGCTTCCATCCAAGCCTTCACACGTCCAAAGGAAGAGTGCCCTAGGCCGCCCAAGCAAGGATCTTCATCAAGCTTTTAGCCGCCAGCCATTCAAACCCTGATTGGATTCTTTCAAACTCTAGTTTCCTTTACTTTTATTACTTGCTATTTGGATTGATCTCTGATGCTTGCAGGATCCCCGAGATGTTTCACCTCCTCAGAGAAGGCTTTTCTTACCTCGAGGACCATCCAAATCAGTCATCAAATTTAAGGAATCGAGCTTCATCATCTAGGCTCTAATCAGAGTGCTGTGTGATCTCTTCATCGAAGTTCTTCAAATCTCTGACTGGTAACATCCTTCTCTTCTCTTGAAATCTGATTTATTGAAGGTAAGCTATCCTAAACTGAAGTTTCTCAATTTCTAGGTCCTGACTTTCATTATCTTGCATGAGTATGCCTGCGATCATGGTGATTCTTTATATTGCTACTCTTTCTACTAGTTCTTTCTTAATTTTAGGGATCTAGCCTATAAATTAAATTATAAAAAAATATAAAAAATTAGTATACTATTTTTCCTGCATGTTTAGCAATCTTAGAGTCATCCTGCATCATAATCTTAGCTACATAAAGTGAACTAGCTATTAGAGAGATCAAACTAGCCATTGGAGTGAAAAAATAGCTATTAGAAGTTTTAAAAAAATTATATGTTAGGCTGTCTTGTAAAATTGAGTTAACTTAGATTGCATTTTAGTTGACTCAAGCTTCAGCTTCAAAAATTTAGCTTTTTACCTTTTTGTCTTCTCTAAAAGGATCGACTTGTGCTTAACTATAGTCGACTTGAGTACTATAGAGGCTTTCAAATTACTTCAAAAATATTTTCAAATACTTTAAATACTTCTTTAACTTCTCCAAATATTTCAAATACTTTGCTAACAAATAATTTATTCTTCTAAGCTTTTCTATAGTTTTTTAAATATTCAAGCTCATTGTGCTCCCTATAAAATAAATTAGCAACTCTACAAATATACAATCATTGGTATCATACTCAAATATTTTATATTCATCAAAATTAATCCTTAGGTCAACAAAAGAATATTATTATCAAAAATGTAGATGGCAAAGTTTCTATAATAATATGTTGAAACTAAAATCCTATTATATCTTTGTAATATAGTATAATTTTTATTTTTTATAATATTAAAAATATAGGCCACTTAAGAATTAAGTGAAGGATATGCTTGTTTGAAAGGTAGAGAAATGGAGCCTTCTAGAAAGATAAATTAAAATTTAGACTTTCCTCTTATATTTATTAGGTTCAACTCCTTTAGCCAAATCAAATATATTTTTAAAGAAGACCTGGCCACCTTTATGAGGATTCTATATTTTCATTTTTTTATTTTTATGGTTTTAAAAAGAGCAATTATTTAAGAATTAAACAAAGGATATTTTTATTTTAAAGGTAGATAAATAGAGCCTTCTAGAAAGATAATTTAAAATCAAAACTTTTCTATTATGTATATCAGGTTCAAGTCCAGATATTTTTATTTTAAAGATAGACAAATAGAGCCTTCTAGAAAGATAATTTAAAATCAAAACTTTTCTCTAATGTATATCAGGTTCAAGTCCAGATATTTTTATTTTAAAGATAGACAAATAGAGCCTTCTAGAAAGATAATTTAAAATCAAAACTTTTCTCTAATGTATATCAGGTTCAAGTCCAGATATTTTTGTTTTAAAGGTTGACAAATAGAGTCTTCTAGAAAGATAATTTAAAATTAAAACTTTCCTCTTATGTATATCAGGTTCAAGTCCTCTAGTCAAATCAAATACACTTTTAAAGAAAAGGTGGCCATATTTATGAGGATTCAATATTTTTAGAATATAATTAATTTGTAATTTCAAAATAGAGGTTGCTTAATAAATAATTAAAGGGTTTTTTTGTCCAATGAGATTGTTTTCTAAAAAAATATTATGAAATTAATTTTGTTTTCCCTTTGTATATATATAGGGTTCAAGTACCACTCGCAAACCCTAAGTTTCTCTTTGAGGGGGCGGCCGTCATTAGAAAAGGATTCAACATCTTTGAGAAAGATTTGATCATTCTTAGGTATGATCTATTACTTATTTTCTATTTTATGTATTTCTATGATTAATCCTAATGCATCTGCTTATGTGTTCATATGGTAATAGAGTCAAATATATCTCCTTTTCTAACAATTTTGAAACTCTAATATTAACTTTAATCAAGTTTTTGCCTTATATATTCATTAGGTTCAAATCCCCTTGCAAATCCAAAGTCCCTCTTTAAGCCGATAGTCACCATTAGAAAAATATTCAACATCTTTAAACAAGATTTGATCATCGTAAGGTAAGATCTATTGCTTATTTTCTTTTGATCTATTTTTATTAATAATCCTAATATACATGATTACGCTATCATGTGGTAGTAGAGTTGGATTGATCCCCTTTTTTGACAATCCTGATACCATAATATTAATCCCAGTAAATTTGTTGTTAGATATATAGAAAGCATGATCATTTTTAGGAGTAAATTTGATATTTTCAAAAAAAATTAGAGCTTTTCTCTTATATTCATTAGGTTCAACTCTCCTATCCATATCAAATGTATTTTTAAAGAAGACATGCCACCTTTACAAAGATTCAATATTTTCAAAATATTTTTTTATTTTTATGGTTTTAAAAGGAACAATTGTTTAAGAATTAAATAAAGGATTCTTTTTTTAAAGGTAGATAAATGGAGCTGGAGCCTTCTAGAAAGATAATTTGAAATTAAAACTTTTCTCTTTTATATATTAGATTCAAGTCCTCTAGTCAAATCAAATATACTTTCAAAGAAGGGGTGGCCATATTTATGAGGGTTCAATATTTTTGGAATATAATTAATTTATAATTAAGAAATATAGGTTGCTTAAGAAATAATTGAAGAATTTTTTTTGTCCAAAGCGGTGGTTTTCTAAAGAAAAATATTTTGAAATTAATTAGTTTGTCTTATATTGGCTGTTGTCATTAGAAAATGATTCAACATCTTTTAGAAAGATTTAATCATTCCTAGGTATGATCTATTGCTTATTTTCTATTTTATGTAATTCCATAAATGATTCTAATGCATTTAATTATGTGTTTATATGATATTAGAGTCGGATAGATCTCTTTTTCTAATAATTTTGAAACTCTATCATTAATCTTAAATAAATATTTGCCTTATATATTCATTAGATTCAAATCCCCTTGCAAACCCTAAGTTCCTCTTTGAACAGCCTGCCATCAATAGGAAAATATTCAGCATCTCTAAGATAGATATGATCATCCTCAGGTATGATCTATTGCTTACTCTCTTTTTGATGTATTTCCATAAATAATCTTAATACATATGATTATATTGTTATGTTGTAGCAGAGTTGGATCGATCTCCTTTTCTAATAATCCTGAAACCTTAATATTAAATCCAAATAAATTTGCTGTTAGGTAGAAAGCACGATCATCTTCAGGAGCAGATTTGATATTTTTAAAAAAGGTAAGTCATGTACGGGTATAATTTGTTTCTTATTTTCTTCATCCCTAATCAAATTTGTAGTTGGATAGAAAGGGCTACCATGCTTAGCAATGGAATCTACATGTTTACAAAGGATTAATCAACCATAAGATTTGTTTTTATTCTCTCTGTCCCATGTATCTTGATGAAATATCTTGATTTATGCGTTTGCACTTTCATGTCGTATTAGACTCGGCTTAATCACTTTTCTTTCAAGTTGTAAAGCTTAACTTTAATCAAATCTTTTATTGAGAAAAAGGGGAACCTTCCTTAATAGTGGATTCAACATCTTCGAGAAGGATAAGTTATCCTAAGGTATGATTTGTTCCTTGCTATCTTTATCATATGTATACCTATATAAAGATTTTGATGTATGTGATTATGCTTTCATGTGATTTCAGATTCGGATTGACCTTCATTTTCTCTAAATTTTAAGACCCTAATCAAATTTATTGTTGGACAGAAAGGGGGATCATCCTTAATACTGGATTCAGCATCTTTAGAAAGGATTGGTTCTTTTCAAGTATGATTTGTTCCCTATTTTTTTTTCCTTGCTTTCTTTTCCTTATATATCTTCATAAAATGTTTTGGTTTATGTGATCATGCTTTCACGTAGCATCAAAGTTGGGTTGACCTTTTTTTATCAAATTCACTATTAAATAGAAAGGAGAGCCGTCATTAATAGTGGCATCAACATTTTCAGAAAGGATTGGTTGATTATCCTCAGGTATTATTTGTTCCCTATTTTCCTTATCCTATGCATCTCCATGGAAGATCTTGTTGTATATAATTGTGCTTTCATATAGTATTAGAATATAAGGGATCCTTTTTTTTCTTTGAGTTTTAAATCTCTAATTTTGATTAAATTTATTATTAGACAGAAAAAGAAATTGTCCTTAGTAGCAATTCAAGATCTTTGGAAAGGATTAGTCATCTTCAGGTACAATTTCTTTACTAGCCTCTCTATTATATGCATCTCCATAAATGATCTAGGAATATACAATTATTCTACGATACAGTATCATTCAGTTTTGTCATAAAATCTTAATTCTAATCAAACTACTTGTTGGACAAAAAGGTTTACCATTCTTGTTAGTAGATTTTATATCTTTAGAAATGATCATTTATCATCATGTATAGTTTACTTCCTCTTCATATTGCCTTAAGTATCTCCATGAATGATTTAGACACATCTAGTTATGCTTTTATATATGTGGCATGGAAATAGGATTTGATCATAATCATGTATCAAAATTGATTTTATTCCTCCTTTTCTCATAGTTGTGAAATACTAGAACTCACCCAAATCAAGTTGGCTACTCAACAAAAAGGGTGTTAATAGTAGATTCAATGTCTTTAAGGGAAAAAATTGATCGCCCTAACATACACTATATTCTTTATTCTGTATATTCTATATATCTATCCATGAACTATTCTAGTGTATATGTACAAATAAAATTGACAATTCCTCTAATTAACTATTATTTTAGAAGAGTTAAGATTTTTCTATTATTCCATACATCATCAACCCTTTCTTTTCCTACATTGTTGATTCCTTGCATACCCATTTGGTTCTAATCAAAGATGAAATTATGTCTCAAATTTAATTTTTGCTTCTGCTAATCAGTGCCCTAACAAATTATAGTTTTCATTTCCAATCTATGTAAATCCTCATAGTCGGGTGGCCCCAAATATTTCCTGACCTACCTTGGGTAAATTTTTAATTCCAAGGATTCCTTTGGTTCTTTGTTTTGATTTGATTTTGTATTTAATTCATGGATTTAGTTCATATTCTCCCTTGAGTTTGATGTCATAATAGGACTAGAATTTAGATTATACATTTCTTTAAAAATTGAGCAGTCACTACCAATCATCCCATCACTAATTGTTGACTACTGATAATGATCAGTAATGAGCGGTCAAGGCCAAGTCCACCACAACTGCCTACTTGATATTGAAAGAGGGATGAAGAAGATGGCTAGAGTTGTGGATGATTACAAGTTTGGTTTTGAGAGATGTGATGTGATAAAAATATGCCATTAATTATAGAATATTGGTCAAATTTCTTAATTATAATTATTAAGGCATTTAGATTCATTAAGACTATTACTCATGTCGAACTTAGTGAGATTTTGTAAGACTTTAAGGTATACCCTATACTTCAGTTTTATTCTTCTTTGGGTTGTTTTGTAATGAAGATTTCTTTCCAGTGACCTTAAATTTATCACTTATAAAGTATTTTGTATGTCATTTATCCTAAGCTTGTTTATCATTAAAGAACTATTTTCTTAAAATATTGTTATAGGATAGATGATCTAATATAAGTAATTACTAGTATGCAAAAAACTATTTGCTCATTGCCAACACTTATTAAGGCACATGAAGCCAAAACAGTCAGGAGTTGAACACTTATTAAGGCACAGGATGCCAAACAGCTAGGAGTTGAACACTTATTGAGATATAAGATGCCAAATAGCTAGGAGCCAATTACTTATTTGAAATATATGGTGCTAGGTAGCTAGGAGTTGATCACTTATTTGAGATACAGAGTGCCCAATAGCTAGGAGTTGATTACTTATTTAAAACACATGATGCTCGATGGCCAGGAGTCGATCACTTATCTGAAGTGCAGATGCTTAACTACTCATTATATAGGTACTGACCACTTATCTGAGCTAGGTACAGAGTTCCATAACTTCATTTAACATGAAGCATATATTTTAAAATCATTAAGGCTATTATAATAGGTTGGTAAAGTGGTTATTAAGAAGTATAATAGATTACTTAGCAAACCACTTCACAAACTGACCTCTTAGTATCTTAACCGACTCAATAACTTTTTTAATAGTGTAACTACCTCATAAATAGTTATAACCACCTAACTAACTCCATCCCAAACCTTTATAAATAGGGAGTCGAGAAAAATTCTGGGGAACTCTTTCTGACTCTCTCTCCATTTTCTTTTCATAGTTCTCCTCCTCTAAGCTAACTTAAGCATCGGAGGGTCTCCTGTTGAAAAAATCTTATTAATTTTTCCAACGAAGAGAACTTTTGTAGGTTAAGGTGTTGATTGCATTTACCATAGAAGTCATCATCTAGCTTCTAGAAGGATCTCTTGGTACATCCAGTTTTCCAAGCTTGGAGAGGTGCAGTAACAGATTGATGCTAGAAGAAGGGCCTTTCCCAAATCTTTTATGAAAATATGAGAGGAAGACCTCCACTTAACTCTACTCCTCGATAGTAATCATCTTGAAATGCTCCCATATAGTAGAAGTTGAGGTAAGAAATTCTCAACCTACTCTTACTGTTGATTCAAGGTTGGACACTTTAATTAAGTAGGTCTAGCAGTTGATAAGTGTCATTCATCTTCTTTAACAATCTTCTATTTGTCCTCTTGCCCTATCGGTTGAATCATCTCAGTGGAACCACTGCATTAGTTTGATTGAGATGACAAAAGTCATTAACCTTTCTATAAGGAGGAAGAAATCTACAATCAATTCCTTCTCATGAAGGAAGAAACCATTGCCATCATATCATAGAGGATTTTCAAGATGATTCGACTCAGTGCACCCTTCGAATCATCGCTCTTGATGAAAGGATGATATCGAAAAGAAGGTCTAGGAGCTAGAAGCTAAACTCAGAGAAATCTATATGGAAGATTGCTATCGAAATAACGCCTAAACTTCAATACTCAATCCCCTTTCTTTGAAGAAATAATAAATGAGCTAATTCTCTGTCAAGTTTTAAGATGCTGTCAATCAAATCCTATGATGGTTCTACTTATCTTGTTGACCATTTAGAGGAATACAAAGCCCTTATAAGGCACCCAAGGTGCATTTGATACCTTATTATGCTTGGCTTTTTGGCAACTCTGAAGAAAGCCACCAAGATATGGTTTTCAAGCTTGTTGCCCAAATCCATCTATTCTTTCCAGCAACAAGGCAGTCAGCTGGTGATCTACTTCGATAATCATCAATCACAGTCAAAGAATAATAATAATCTATTCTCTATCAAGCAAGAAGAAGAGAAGACACTTCAAAGTTATGTGGCCCACTTTAATACAGCCACATTAGAAGTCAAAGACCTTAACAAATTTATTGCTATATTAGCTCTAAAGCGAGTACTTCAGAATGGTCACCTAAGTTTCTCTTTGGATAAGATTTTTTTAAAAGTTATGCTGATCTCTTCATATGTACAAAAAAATATGTCCAAATTTAGAGAGCTATTTTCTTCATCAAAAAGAAGAAGGAAAGAAAGAGAGCAGAAAGAAGTGGGCTTACAAGAAAGAAACTCATGCTCAGCTAGAAGCTGTCAAACCCTCAAAGACTTCAAAGCCAAACCATCCTGTATGGTAATTTGCCAACTATGACCCTTGACTGCCTCTTGATCTCAAATTCTGATGGAGATTGAAACAAGAATTTTCTGTACCGACTACTATCGATGAGGGATCTGATAGAGAAATAGGACAAGAATAAATACTACCATTACCACAGAGATCATGATCATGATATAGAAGATTATCATCAGTTAAAGCATAAGATTGAAAACTTAATCCATAGGGATACCTCAATAAATACATTAATAGCCAAAAAAAAGAAAAGACCTCTCGAACATAGCCCGAGCATGAAGTTGAGCTAAATAATCTACCAACTAAGGGGACAATTTGTGTGAACTTAGGCTTCTCCATGGATTGGGGGTAGGAAGATAGGATGAGTAGTCACCAAATAAGAGGCATCGAGCAGAGTTAACTAGTCCTCAAGATGAGAATGTTATCATCTTTTTCTGATGATGATGTAAGGGGGATTCAAATACCATATAATGATGCAATTGTTATCTTCATGAAGGTGGCCAAATATGATGTAAAAAAAATTTAATTAATAATAAAAGCTTTATCAATATTTTATTCTATGATGCTTTCCAGAAAATAAAATTGCTATTTAAAAGACTAAAAAAGGTGCATACTCTACTCACCGGATTCTCTAAAAACTTAGTTATCATAGAAAGAGAGATTATCCTACTAATAACTATAGGCCAGCCACCAAGATAAACAACGGTTCTACTCAACTTCCTAGTTATTCGAGTATCATCGATCTATAATGCCATTCTTGGATGACTAGAATAAATGCATTAAAGGTAGTGGGCTCTACTTATCACCTACTCCTTCACTTCCTAACCAAGCATGAAGTCGAAAAAATTAGAGGAGATCAGATGTTGGCAAGGCAATATTTTTTTGTGACTGTCAAATCCAGAAATAGATTAGGACTCTACAAACAGATGAGTTGGATGTTAGAGAAGGCATCACCACAAATAGAAGCAAGTTTATGGAGCAGTTGATAAGTATTCTTCTAATAGACAATTTGGATAAAACTATATAGATCTGATCTCTTTTGGTTCTTAAAATTAAAGAATGGCTAATCCTGTACTTTCGAGCTAATACCCATGTCTTTGCCTGGATAGTTGCTGACATGCGCATAACTACTAATGTCATTATCCAAAAACTTAGTATGGACCCTCATTATCTTCCTTTTAAATAAAAGAAGAGAAGTTTTGCTTCAAAAAGGCAAAGGTCCGTCAAAGAGGAGGTAGACAAATTTTTAAAGGTAAATTTTATCAAGAAAACTGACTATCCAGATTGGATAACCAATATAGTCATGGTCAAGAAGGCAAATGATAAGTGGAGGATCTGTATTGACTATATTAACCTTAATAAAGCCTATCCAAAAGATAGCTATCCTCAACCAAAAATTAATCAACTAGTTGATGCAACCTTTAAACATGAGCTATTAAGCTTCATGGATGCTTTTTCAAGATATAATCATATCTGAATAGATGAAGAAGAAGATAAAGAGAAAATGACCTTTGTGATAGAAAGAGAGCTCTGCTATTACAAAATGATACCTTTTTGACTAAAAAATACTGGAGCTACTTACCAGCATCTAGTCAACAGAGTCTTCAAAGATCAGATAGGAAAAATATGAAAGTCTATATAGATGATATGCTTGTCAATAGTATAAAGGTTGATCACACATAACCAACCTGGAAGAAGCCTTCAATGAATTAAGACGATATCAAATGAAGCTCAATTCAAACAAATATGCATCAGTGTTATATCGAAAAAGTTCTTGGACTTCATGGTGACTCAAAGAAGAATTAAGGCCAATCTTGAAAAGCTCCAAACACTTCTAGAAATGAAGCACCTCCGGAACAAGAAGGAAGTTCAATGCCTAACTGATCAGATCACTTCACTCAGCTAGTTTATCTCCTGATTAGTTGAAAACTATCTACTATTCTTTAAAATTATAAGGCATACTGATAACTTTGAGTGGTTGGATAGCTATCGATTAGCTTTTGAGGATTTAAAAAAGTACCTTAAATCTTCTCCATTATTATTGAGGCTAAAAGAAGGTGAGTAATTTTACATTTACTTATTTGTTTCTCCTAATGCCATTGCTCTATTTTGGTGAGAGAAGATGCAGGTGTACAAAAGCTTGTTCATTATACCAGTAATATATTAAGAGATGCAGAAGTGAGATCCATCAAGATCGAGAAGATGATCTATGCTCTTGTCACTATATCAAAAAGACTTTGAAATCCACACTTTGAAGGCTAAATATATTGGGGTGTCTAGCTAAGAGGGATATCAAATTGGAAGAATTCAATATTGAGTACAAATCCCATCCCAGTATGAAAGCCCAAGTCCTTGCTGACTTTAGCATAAAGTGTACAATACCTGATGAAGAAAAAGAAGAAAAGAGATTGAAAGAAAAACTAACCACTCTCTCTTGAATTTTGCATGTTGATGGTGCCTCAAACTTCGAGGAGAGTGGTGCTGGATTAGTCCTCACTAACCCTGATGGGGTCGCAATGGAGTATGTCTTAAGATTTGGTTTTAATACCACTAATAATAGGGCTGAATATAACATGTTATTGCTAGCTTAAAGATAGCTAAAAAGATTGGCATTGACCAAATCAAAGTCCTTTCTGACTCATAATTGATCGTCAAGCAAGTACGAGGAAAGTATAAAGCCAAAGAACCAAATATGATCAAATATATTTAGAAGATCAAAAAGTTATCTTCAAATTTTAAAGTTCTAAAAATCTAATAGATATTTAGATCTGAAAATGCCTGAGCAGATGCCCTATCACATCTTGCCACCTGGAATTGCTCGAGTCTTCCAAAAGTAGTCTTTATTGAACACTTGAAAATTTCCAGCATTGAAGAAGCCCTTATTGTTGCATAATTAGAACATGAGCCAAGCTGGATTAATCCCCTAATCAGATTTCTTGATAAAGAAGATCTTCTAATAAATAAAAAAGAAGCCCAAAAAATCAGATAACAAGTCCTATGGTATGTCCCTCTAAACAAGCAGCTTTATAAAAAATCTTTTACAATACGTCTACTTAGATGACAAGTCCTATGGTATGTCCTTTATAAAAAATTCTTTCTAAACAAGCAGCTTTATAAAAAATTCTTTTACAATACCTCTACTTTGATGCCTGCATCATTCAAAAGCTGGCTATACTCTTTAAGAAGTTTACAAAGATATTTGTGGCAGTCATAACGGAGGAAGAATGCTAGGCTACAAAGTTCTCAAGCAGGGATTCTACTGGCCAACCCTACAACAAAAAACTATAGACTTTGTTCACCGATGTCAAAAATTTGCCAATATTCAAAGGAGGCCTTTGGTATCGATCACTCAAATCTTAGCCCTATGGTCATTGGATATGTGGGGGATTGATATTCTTGGGCCATTCCCAATGATAACTAGATAGAAAATTCTTGATAGTGGTAATTGACTACTTCATGAAATAGGTAGAGGCTAAACCTTTGACCCAGATCACTAAGAAAAAGGTTCAAAACTTCATTCAGAAGTCCATTGTATGCTAGTTCAGATTGCCTAAATATATTATTTTGGATAACAGGTGTCAATTTGATAACAAGAGATTTCAAGAATTCTACTTAAAACTATATATTAAATACAGATTCATGTCAATAGGGCACCAACAATCCAAAAACCATTCTTCAAGGCCTGAAGTTTAGACTTGACCAAGCAAAAGGTCACTAGATTAATGAGTTGGACAGTGTCCTTTGGTCATATCAAATAACTCCTCATGTCCCTATTGGTGAAATGCCTTTCAAATTGAATTTTGGGGCAAAAGCAGTTACCCCTTTAATCAGCCTAGTTTCCAATTTAGTAAGGGGATATAATGAAAGCACCAATCAAGAAAAGCTTCGTACGAGCCTTGAACTTCTAGAAGAAACTTGGGAGAAGGCCCTTCTCATGATGGTGTGAGCATAAATCGTCCTGATCAACACTCCAGCGGAAGCAATTTAGCAATCCAGATGCGCGAATGACCATCTACCAGTGATCCAAAGACGATCATGGTAGGATACAGGTCAAACAAAGATCAAACGATCCCTTGGAACCTTCGAGAAGTAAAGGAGGAGAAGAGAGAACAAAATCTGGAAGAAACGAGAGTTCTCTTTCTTGATTGGTTTTCTTGGACTGTTATAGAATGACCTCTCCTTGACTAACCGTCCTATATACATATATATACACACCATGATCAAGAAGAACCAAAACCCTCCAAAACTTTCCAGCGCGGCAACACATGATTTAAAGAATCCCGTCATCCGAGCTAGCTCGAACTGCTCAAGTCAACTCCTTACTGTAAAGAGTACTCTGGAAGAGTCGGCTCGAACCTCTCGAGTCGGCTCTTCCAGACTGCAGATTATCCATTCTGTGTATGAGAGTCGACTCCCAGACATCCGAGTAGGCTCCCAGCACAACCGAGCCGACTCGCTTGGATCCGAGCTGACTCCTCTAAGAATCTAGCCGACTCGCATGAACCCGAGCCGACTCTTCTCCCTACAATCATGCCATGCCAACCATTAGAGTCGACTCGAAATTTAATCGAGCCGACTCCAATGTCCAGACTGACCAAAACTCAGTCTAACATCTAGGACTTTTCCTGGATATAATCTTAATCCTAGATACATCATGAGAGACCATGATAACCGGACCAACTTTAACCTTGGCCCAACCCCCTAGAATCTTAAATACACCACCTGAGACTCAACAATCTCCACCTTTGTGATCCAAGATTACAGGTTTATTACACTAGACTCCCCAAACCCATCAACCACATACATGACTGAAAGCTTTCTCCTAGTAGAGCATTTGTAAGTGCATCCGCCTGGTTCTCCTTGGTATGGACCTTCGCCAGTGACACTTCTCCTTCTTCCACCAGCTCTCGAATCCTGTAGTATCTCACATCTATATGCTTTGTACGTGCATGATAGACTAGGTTCTGAGTCAAATGTATGGCACTCTGACTATCACTGTGCAGGACCACCATGCATTGTTCCACCCCCATCTCAACCACTAGACTCTTCAGCCATAGTGCCTCCTTTGCAGCCTCAGTAATACCTATATACTCAGCCTCTATTATAGATAGAGCAATGATAGGTTGAAAGGTAGATCTTCAAGAAACTGGTCCACCATACAAGCAGAAGATATAACCAGTAGTAGACCTTCTTGTATCAAGATCACCTGCATAACAATCATCCACATACCCTTCCAAAGGATCCAAACCTCCATATGACTCCCTGGAGTTCCTTCCTTGTCCTTCTGACTGCCCACCAAATACCAGTCCATGCTTTTGAGTCTCTCGTAGATACCTTAGAATCCACTTCAATGATTTCCGGTGTTCCTTCCCAGGATTTGCCTGTACCTACTCACCTGGCTTACAGCATATGCCATGCCTGGCCTGAAACACACCATAGAATATATAACATTGCCAACAGCATTTGTATATGGAACTCTCTCCATGTACTTTCTCTCTTCATCTATTTAGGGGCTCTGTATCTTTGAGAGAGATATATGCCCTGGTAATGGTGTCTTCACTGGTTTGGCTTTCTCTATCCCAAACCTATCAAGAATCTTCTTGATATAACATCCTTGTGATAAATGGAGAATCCCCTTGTATTTATCCTTGCAAATCTCCATTCCAAGGATTTTTTGAGCTGGACCCAAATCCTTCATCTCAAACTTAACAGATAATGCTTTCTTCAGCTGATTCACATCACTCATACTTCTACTGGCTATCAACATATCATCCACATACAGAAGTAGATACAAAGCATTATCAGTATCCATATCCCTGACATACACACAACAGTCGTGTTCACATCTGAGAAACCCAAGGCTCAAGATGAATGCATCAAATCTCTTATACCACTGGCGAGGTATATATTTCAAACCATACAATGACCTCTGGAGTAAACACACCTTATCTTCCTGTCCAATCTCTATGAAACCATCAGGTTGCTTCATATAGATCTTATCATCCAGACTTCCATGTAGAAAGGCTGTCTTTATATCCATTTGCTCCAATTCCATACCATTTCTACCACCAATGACAGCAACACCCAGATTGAAATATGGCGTACCACAGGAGAAAATACCTCGGTATAGTCAACTCCTTCCCTTTGTGAGTATCCCTTTGCAACCAGCCTTACTTTGAATCTCACTCCACCTTGCTCTGAAGGTACTGATTTCTTTGTGAACACCCATTTGGAGCCAATTGCATGAGCATCTTCCGGTAAATCCACCAACTGCCATGTCTTGTTCTTCCTAAGAGATTCCATCTCTTCCATCATGCCTTGCATCCATGAATCTTTATCAGGACTTTTCATGGCTTATACAAAACTTTCTGGATCTCCATTCATAAATATAAGAGCATATGAAATTGCTTCATCCATGCTATATCTTATTGGCTTCCAGATTGTACATTGAGACTTATGCAATGCTACTTCCCTTGTACTGTCCTGCAAGTCTGCTGTTTGTGGCTCCTCCTACACCTCCCTTTGAATAGCTGATTCTTCTTGCCTCTCCTTCACTCCTAGAGAATCTTTCCTATCCAACTTCACCTCAACTGAAACTCCATTTACAACTGATGTTGAAGGCCTATCCTCCACCTATGGTGGGCTATCACTACTATTCATCTTATTGATTGCATTTCCAGTTGCAGTCCCCGGTTTCACCAAGATGCTCCTCTTATTAAAGATGACATCCCTACTGATCGCTGCCTTTTGAGACTGTGGATCTCATAGTAGGTAACCTTTGACTCCTTGTAGATACCCAATGAAGATCATCTTCTTCGACTTAGGATCCAGCTTGCTTCTTTCAATTATAAGTCGAGCAACCAAAAACTTTCAGGTGGCCAAGCTCCACATTCTTCCCACTCTAAGCTTCTTCTGGAAGTCCTCCATCCAACTTGAAGTGGGGGGACCTATTTATAAGAAAATATGCCAGAGTAATAGCATCACCCCAAAAAGTTTTTAGCAGTAATGATTGCAGCCTCATACTCCTTGCCCTCTCAAATAGTATCCGGTTCATCCTTTCCGCAACACCATTCTGCTATGGGGTCATCCTTACTGTGTAATGGCATTTGATACCATTTTCCTCACAGTAACTCCTAAACTCTGTATTAGAGTACTCCCCACCATTATTAGTCCGAAGGCACTTTACATATCTTCCTGTCTCCTTCACTACCTCAGCCCTCCAAGCTTTAAATCGAAAAAATACATCTGATTTTTCTCTCATCAGATACACCCACAGTTTCCTAGAGAAGTCGTCAATAAAGGTAACAAAATACCTTGCTCCACCTCTGGATAACAGAGAGCTGGTCCCCATACATCCGAGTACACCAAATCCAACACTCCTTCACTTGGCTTCGTACAAACAGCAAATTTCACTCTATGCTGTTTACCAAAGATATACGACTCATATAGGTCATTACCATCCTTTTTCAAAGCAGGGATGATCCCTCTTCTACTTAACCCTGTGAGCCCTCGGTCACTCATATGACCCATCCGATAGTGCCATAGTTTATATTTCAACTGTTCCTCCTGTGCAGCTACAAGCACCTCAGCACTGTCACTCACCATTGAGCCTTCCATCTTGTCTAGATTGTTGCTCAGTCTTCTTCCTCTCATTACCACCAAAGCTCCCTTGGTAATCCTCAAACATCCACTACCAGATTGGCAACTAAAAGCATATTCCTGCTCTTCCAAGTAGCCCAAAAAAATCAAATTCTTTTTCAATTCTGGTACATGTTTGATATCTGATAGAGTCCTTATCACTCCATCATACATCCTCATCCTAATAGTGCCTACTCCAACTACCATATAAGGGTGATCATCACCAACGCTTACACTACCTCCATTTGACCTATCATAGATGTAAAACCAATCCCGATATGAGGTATAGGTTTATGAGCATGCAGAATCTAAAATTCAGATATTCTTCCAATCCACTGATCCATCTGATACAATCAATACTTCTCCTCCATTGCTTTCCAAAGCAATAGCACCACTAGTATTGGCTCTCCCCTTTTCTGTCTTTCAAAGAGGACAATTCTTTCTGATATGCCCAAGCTGATGACACTTGTAGCATTTCACACTCTTGTGGTTCCGAGACGAGATCTGCCCTTGGACTTTTTCCTAGTTATGTCCTTGAGTCTTCGTTGCCTCTCATTCACTGCAAAAACCTCTGAGTTAGGATTACCTTTGCAGATCTTTTTCCTTTGCTCATTAAATCTGAGCACACCAATAACCTCTTCATAGTTCAAGGTTTCCTTCTCATAAACCAAGGTTGTTATGAGACCATCATATGATCCTGGGAGTGAACACAGTAGCAACAATGCCCGATCTTCCTCGTTTATCTTCACATCCAGACTCATCACCTCAGAACATACCTGATTGAATCTCTGAATGTGAGCAACTAGGTCTCCACCTTCAGGTATCCTCAAGCTATACAGTTGCTTCCTCAACCATAGCTTATTCGTCATGTTCTTTCCTATGTATGTATTCTCTAGTCTTCTCCAAAGATCTTTTGCGGTAGTCTCTGAACACACCTCAGATAAAACCTGATCAGCCAAACACATCCTGATGGTGCTGAAAGCAATCTCTTCTAACTCTTTCCATTCTTCAATACTAATCCTTTCCGGTCTTTCTTTAACCAAGACCTTGTAGATTCTCTGTTAAACTAGAAAATCTTTAACCCTTTGCTGCCACAGGGTGAAGTTTCCCTAGCCATCGTACTTCTCAAAATTTACTTTGAACCCACCTAATGCCATTACCACAATCAAGAATTCAAGAGATATGAAAACCGTACCTACAAGAAGCTTTGCTTTCAACCCTCTGATCTTGAGATCTTCCTTCCATGAATCTTGCTCGAATATCAAATTATGAGCAGAAATCGTCCTGATCAACACTCCAGCGAAAGTAATTTAGCAATCCAGATGCGCGATGACTATCTGCCAACGATCCGAAGATGATCACGGTAGGATACAGGTCAAACAAAGATCAAACGATCCCTTGGAACCTTCAAGAAGTAAAGGAGAAGGAGAAGGGAGAAAACAAAATTTGGAAGAAATGAGAGTTCTCTTTCTTGATTGGTTTTCTTGGGCTATTACAGAATGACCTCTCCTCGACTAACCATCCTATATACATATATATATACACACCATGATCAAGAAGAACCAAAACCCTCCAAAACTTTCCAGCACGGCAACACGTGATTCAAAAAATCCCGTCATCCGAGTCGTCTCGAACTGCTCGAGTCAACTCCTTGCTACAGAGAGTACTCTGGAAGAGTCGGCTCGAACCCCTCGAGTCAACTCTTCCAGACCATAGATTATCCGTTCTGTGTATGAGAGTCGACTCCCAAACATCCGAGCTGGCTCCCAGCACAACCGAGCCGACTCGCTTGGATCCAAGCCGACTCTTCTCAGAATCTAGCCGACTTGCATGAACCCAAGCCGACTCTTCTCCCTACAATCATGCCGTGCTAATCATTAGAGTCAACTCAAAACAGAACCGAGCCGACTCCAATGTTCAGACTGACCAAAACTCAGTCTAAAATCTAGGACTTTTTCTGGACACAATCATAATCCTAGATACATCATGAGAGACCATGATAACCGGACCAACTTTAACCTTAGCCCAACCCCATAGAATCTTGAATACACCACATGAGACTCAATAGATGGTAGTTTGTAAACAAAGGGTTACCTGATATTATAACTCCAAAATCAAAACTAAAGTCTTCCAATAAGGAGATCTTTTTCTTTAGTGAGCTGAAATCTCAAAGCTAATGGAATAAGAAAAACTTGCACTTAATTGGGAAAGGCCTACCAAAATATTAAAAGTCATTAACAATGGAGATCTTCCGGTTAATGAAAGAGAAGCCCAAGGGATTGATGATAAGCTTTATAGTATGTTCTCTTAAATGGGCAACCCTACAAAAAGTCTTTTACAATGCCCCTATTCTGATGTGTGCATTTTTTAGAAGCTAAATATGCTCTTTGAGAAGTTCACGAAGGCATATATGGCAGTCACATTGGAGGAAGAATATTATTCTTTAAAGTCCTCAGGCAAGGTTTCTATTGGCCTGCTATCCAACAAGATGCTATAAATTTTGTCCAAAAATATGATCGATGTTAGAAGTTTGCTAATATTCAAAGGAAGTCATCTATGCCAATCACTCAGATTCTGGTCCCTTGGCTATTTAATATGTGAGAAATTGATATTCTTGGATCTTTCCTAATGGCAATTGGCAAAAAAGTTCTTATTAGTGGTTATTGACTACTTTATCAAATGAATAGAAGTCAAACCCTTAGCCAACATAACTAAGAAGAAAGTTCAAGACTCCATCTAAAAGTCTATTATTTACTTATTCAGATTATCCAAATACATTATCTTTGATAATGAAAAGCAGTTTGATGACAAAAAACTCTAAAAATTTTGCTCAAACTTATATATTGATTAAAGGTTTATATCAGTAGAACACCCACAATCCAATGGGAAGATAGAAGTAACTAATCAAACCATTCTTCATGGTTTGAGGTCTAAAGTTGACCAAGTGAAAGGCCTTTGGGTTGATGAGTTGGATAGTATTCTTTAGTCCTATCGAATAACTCCTTATGCCTCAACCGGTAAAATCCTTTCATATTGATCTATGGGGAAGAAGCAATTATCTCTTTAGAAATTGTCTTAGTTTTCGATCTAGTAAAAGGTACAATAAAAGTATGGATCAAGAAAGATTCGTGCAAGTCTTAACTTTCTAGAAGAAGCTCGAGGAAAGCATGTATCAAGATGGCAGCTTATAAGTAGAGGGTTGCCTGATATTACAACTCCAAGATTAAAACCAAAATGTTCGAATAAGAAAACTTATTCTTTGGTGAGCTGAAGTCTCAAAGCTAATAAAACAAGAAAAACTCGTACCTAATTGGAAATCCTACAAAATATCAAAAGTCATCATACCTGAAGCATACAACTTGAAAAATTTGGATGGAACTTTAATTCTAAGATCATGAATTCTAATTTAAAAAATATTATTAATAATTTTTTTTCAAGAAGATGTTTTTTTATTATCTCTATCAAAATGATTAGTAGAGGGCACAGGTTTGTCCAAAGAAGGAACATATTTTTCTAATCTCATGATCAGGTATTTTTATCAAAGTGATCAATAGAGGGCATAGGTTTGTCTAAAAAAAAGTATAGATTTTTTGAACTATTGATCAGATATTCTCTATCAAAGTAATTAGAAGAGGGCACAAGTTTGTCCAAAAAAATACAAGTTTGCTCAACTATCGATCATATATTCTTTATCAAAGTAATTGCTAGAGAGCACATATTTGCCTAAAGAGGATAGAGGTTTGTCCAATCTCTGATAAGGTATTCTTTATCAAAGTGACCAAGTAGAATGGTAGAGGTTTGTCCAAACTTTGAATTAGATATTTTTTATATAGTATTCTTTATCAAAGTGATCAGATATTCTTTATCAAAATGATTGGATATTTTTTATTCAAAGTGATTGGATATTGTTTATCAAAGTGATTGGATATTCTTCATCAAAGTAATCAGTTTTTTTCAAAATGATTAGATATTCTTACATGATCTAATAAATAGCATAGTTTTGCCCAAACTTTTGATCAAATATTTTTATCAGATATTCTCTATCAAAAACTCTCTATCAAGTATTCTCTATTTGGTATTTTCGATCAAGTATTCTCTATCAAAGTAATCAGGACTAAAGTGATCAAAAAAGGCTTGAATAGCCTACATATTCTCTAAAAAGTGATCAGAAAAAGCAAATAAGACAATCAGCAGCTAATAGACTATCTGAATCTTAAACATACATTTCAAAGCTCAATGAGTGACATACACTTTTCATACAGAAATAATGAAAATAGTAAACATAGAAGATGAAGGAAATAGAATTCTTTAATTAATTTCAAAAAACCTCTTACAAAGTATACCAAAGGGATCCCTTCATCCCTATGGATTATATCAGTCAAAAAAGAAGAAGAAAAGAAAGAAAGTATACATTTATTTTTCTTTTATTTAACCTCGGAGCCCTCAAAGGTTTGGGGAATGAAGGGTTGGGACCTTTCTCTTTCTCACTGCTTGGAGCTCCCACATGCTTTAAAGGTGGATCATCTTGGACTAGAGGGCCATAATCTATTATCTCTAATCCCTTATCCAAAATAGTATTAGCTACTTTTATAAAGGAGTATGGGTCTTCTCCCAACACCTCTTTTATTAGTGACTGAGCATCCAGGTTAGTTAAAGTCAAAAAATTTGTAGCTATATTCAAAAAGAATTCTTTTATCTTTTGGATGCTCTTATTGAAACCCGGTTCAAAGGCAAAGAAGAAAACTCTTATATTTTTAGCAATTGCAATGTATTTGCTAGCCATTCTTGCAGCTTCAAAAGCAATAACCTCCCTTTTTGCCTATACCTTAGTTGAAGTCCTCGAAAGGTCGCTGATCTCTTTTCCAGGTATTTCTTTTATCAAGTCAATATTGATGAAGGCCTGCGACCCTTTTTCTGAAGTCCTTAGGAAGATCTCCAGGTTGCTCCCCAGGTACAGGTAGTATGTTGCCAATATTTTCTACTATAATAGCCACAAGTTACCACAAACTTTGCAGGTGATCTCACATGGCTGCAAGCATTCAACATATCAAAAAAATATATATATTGATAGAAAAATAGATGTTTCATTACTTTAAATATCTTTTACAAAGATAAAGTTTTTTAAACTTCCAATGAGAGAAAACATAAATATAAGAAGAAAAATGAAAAGAAGTATAAAGAGCTCTCGTACTTCCACCACCTGATTAGTCTGAGCTTTTGGCTGGGCATCTCCGTGTGCTTCCGATGCCTTAGCTATAGTTGTGGCTTCAAAAGTGGTCAATGGAAGCATTTCAATAGGTGCACCAATGTTCTGCACCTCTATTGCTTCCTCTATCACTACGATGGCAACACTCGGGATAAGAAAAGTAGTGTCGATATCTAGAAAAAGTTCCTTTACATTGTTCTTGAAATCTTTGAATCTTTCATAAAAAAATGCCCAGTGACTCCTCAGCAATGTCATCCAAAAAGTTGTTGAATGACTTGTACTCCTCTACGGTCTACTTCTTAGCCTCTGCAATCTCCTTTTTCCAATTTTTTTCTCTCAGAGCTTTCAAATGGAGACTCGATGCACTTTGACCTCTTTATTTGTATCAGAAAGGTTGGTCTTTAGCTAATTTATTTCTACAGAGGCTATAACTTTCAATTCAATCTTTTAGATCTTGGCAGTTTTCTTTTGGGCCTCTGTAGCATCTTTCTAGGCCTTTGCTATATTTTTTAGGTCTCAGTAGTATCCCTCTAGGCTTCCATGGACTTTGCCCGAGTGTTGGTTGCTTCCACCTCATCAACCGCCTTCTTCACTACTTCCATGGCTGCTGATAGATTTTTATTCAAATTATTTTTTTCTCATCATATGTGATTGATGAGTAAGTGCTTAAGACAATTGATGTTAGAAAGAAGTTGAAACAAAAAAAAAAAAAAAAATTAATACAGAATATAGATGAGAAGTAGAAGAAAAGAAAGCAAAGTGAAAGAATAATTACCTGGTAAATTCTAAGGTAGCTATCACTGAGCACTTGAGAAAAGGGATGTCTTTTTTACTCTTGTCTATTAGCAAGAAGTAGAGTCATCTCCAAAAGCTCCTGGGTGAGCCTTGGATCTATGCAAGCAAAGTCAATCATCCGTAGCTTCTTTTGTAGGATGAACTACTCTCCTTGAGCACCCAAGAGTTGGTATGTAAATCATTGTGTTGATTTGACAATCCTCGATGGCATTACAGTACTGGTTGGCAACGTGGTCGAATGGCCTCCAACAAAATTGTAGGGCTAGTTGTCAGAGGCTATGGTTGGATAGCTTCCAATGACCTAGTCAGACTAGTCATTGGGGAAGAAGGTGCAGGTGCAGATGCCTCCACTATTATAGGAGATTGGGTGGTTCCTGCTATGGGAATGCTTGTAAAAGACATCAGCAAAGAAGCCTTCTCGAGCTTCTTCTTTTTGGCTTCCGAGATGATATTTGCCCCCTTTCTCTTTGTAGCTTGCTATAGCCTCTCTAAGCTAATACTATTCATCCCTATAGACATGCTAATATAACTAACGGTCAAGAAATTGGCAAAATCCAATGACTTTATAAAAAAAAGAGAAAGGGGTACAAAGTGGTCAGACAAACTGTGAGGACCAAATAGGCTAATGCTTGTATTGTACAGGACTTGATCGGTCAAGAGAAACTTAAACTTCAAGATCTCAATATTGAGCAATATGTTGAAATGTTCCCGATCTTCATCATAGGGTTTTACTAAGGTTGGATTCTATCCAAGACCTATCCCAAGAAAACTTAAGGTTTAAAAGCTGATCAAAAGAATAAAAGAAAAACCTATTTTTCCATCCTTAGATGGAAGAAGGGATGCCCTCAATGATTTTGTAAGACTGTCTATGAGCAAAATAGTACCAATCCTTATCATAATGATAGGACTTTAGCATAAAGATGGCTCGGAACAAGGAACACCTAAGCTCTATTCCTACTAGTGATAAATGAGAATAAAACTAATGATCACCCTAAAGCCGTTTGGCGAAAACTGAGTTGGAGTGATCCTATAATAATCTAGTATATTCCTCATGAAAAGATGAAGTGGGAACCGAATCCCAGTATCGAATGCATCCTCATAAAAGATGATGAACCTAGACGGAGGAGACAAAACTAGCTCATCAAGGCCAGAGATTGTTAATCTAATGATATCAGGGATAGAGTACTTATTCCTAAGCTTCCTAAGGTCTTCTTCTATAATATTAGACTTCTCTTTATCAAGATCTAGAGAGGCCCTCCTATAGGGTTTTGTAGCAATAACTGGAGGAGCCAGGTGCCCCTCCTTGACTAGAATTGGATCTGTTATGGCTTCAATGGGATCTACTCTTGAGCTCCTCACTTTTCTAATGGCCTTCCTAACCCTAGAGGTCATGATTGTAAAGCAAAAAACTATGGGAAAAGAAAGAACTAACCTAGATCTCTTGGAAGCAAGTAAGACAAAACTTAGAGAAGAATCACTTGGAGACGAAAGCGAAGTAGCAAGAAAGCAAAAAGAACCATATTGGGAGATCGAACCAATTTTTGTAAATTCAATGGTTTAGATCAAACCATCTTACCATTAGATAATAGCCACATTGCATAATTCTTGGCTCAAGGTGTGGGCCATTTCCCTCTTAACATGTAGACTATCTTTATTGCCTCTGGAGAGGCCCCATTGATCGAGAGTCATTGTCATTTTGAAAATCGCTTGTTGCCAAGCCTAATGATGATTTTCATGAAATGTGCACACCACATTTAGTACTATATGACAAAATGGCAATACAAAAAAGTAATTAATTATCTTTTCCCTCATCAAAAGGCCTATAGAGTTTTTTTGTTGTACTTCCAAGTTAAATTAAGAAAATCAATTTGAACTTGAAAGTATGGGGCAACTGTTATAGGATACATGACCTATCATAAGCAACTATTTAAATATAGAAAAGCGTTTGACCAGGAGCTGATCACTTATTTCAGGCATAAGATGCTAGATCGCTAGGAGTCATCACTTATTCCAAGCACAGGATGCCGGGTAGCTAGGAGCCTATCACTCATTCAAGGCATAGGATACCAAATGACCAGGAGTCGATCACTTATTCAAGGTACAAGGTGCTAGACAGCTAAGGACCAATCACTTATTTAAGGCATAGGATGCTAAATAGCTAAGAATCAATTATTTATTAAAGGTACAAGATACTAGATGGCTAGGAACTGATCACTTATTCAAGGTATAAAGTGCTAGATAGGTAGGAGCCAATCACTTATTCAAGGTATAGGATACCAGATGGTCAGGAATCTATCACTTATTTGATGGCCTGTAGTTGATCACTTCTTTGAGACATAGGATGCTAGATGACTAAGATTACTTATTTGAGATACAGGATGCTAAACAGTCAGAAGCTAATCACTTATTTGAAGTACAAGGTACTAGATAGCCAATAACCAATCATTTATCTGAAGCACAGATTGCTTAACTACTCATCGGATAGGTATCAACCACTTACCTAAGTTAGGTATAAAGTTTCATAACTTTATTTAATATGAAACATATATCTTAAAATCATTAGAGTCATTATGATAATACTGGTAAAGTGGTTATCAAGAAGTATAATAGATCATTTAACAAACTACTTTATAAATTGATCTCTAAGTGGCTTAACCGACTCAACCACTTTCTTAATGGTATAACCATCTCATAAATGGTTATAACTATCTAACTAACTTGGCCCTCTATTTCTACAATAGAGGGTCGAGAGGATCTGCAGGGGTAATTTTGAACACACACTCTCTTCATTTTTTCTTACTATTCTTTTTTTTAAAGTTGACTTAAGCATTGAATGATCCCTCGTTGAAAAAATTTTATTAATTTCTCCAACATTGAGAACTTCTTTTACAGGTCAAGGAACTGATTGAGTCTACTTCCAAAGTCATTAGCTAGTTTCTAAAAGACTTTCAAGAGCCCGAAGCCACTCTAGCACAACCAACTTATTTAGGTTGGAGAGGTGCAGCAACAATTAATGATATAAGATTACCATAGTGACCCCATTTAATTCACCAAATGGCATTGGATCTAGATTTATATATCTAGTAAAAAAAGTTCACAAGTGCCTATAATATGTACACTTAAACAAGAGATTGAATACAAGACCTCTACGATCGCTGCTTGTCACTTAACCACCACAATAGCATCAACTTCTAATTTGGTTTTAGCCCCATTAATAATCAATCACTACACAAGTGGCCTATAGCTAATTGTTCTTTTTGATTTGGTCAATGGCCCATTTTTCAAAATGTTGTTGAATATAATTCATTGAAAAAAACAACTATTTTCTTTTTGATTGAGATATCTACCATATGCATGTCTGGTCAGATATTGGCATCTATGTGGCTGGAGGTGCCAATAGTTTGATTTGGGCCATGGTGAATTACTAAAGAACAATTATTAGAAAAAACTTGTCAATGCCAAAACTAGCTCATTTATTAAATAGGCTAGAAATCAAAATCTAGACCCTATTTATTTATTAGATAGGTACTACAAGCAGATATTTATAACTCGTTTAATAAACAAATTGATTTGGGTTGAGTCTATAGTGACCTATTAAGTTCACTGAGATTGATATTAGTACACAATCTAAAGTATTTAAGGTGGTTCTTAAGTAGGTTAATCATTTAAATAAGTCTTGAATGTATTGGATCATATTTATTTAGATGTAGACCATTTACTAAATAGCTCAATTTGATTAGATAGTTCACAACTTAAACATGATATGATATATTCAATAAAAAAGTTGGTCAAGTCTAGAGATACAATCGAGCTGAGTTGAGTCCAGTAGCTAGAGGCTCGAGCTCAACTTGATTCAAAACACTAAGGCTTCAAAAATTCTAGCTCAACTCAAGCCAATTCTATTCGAACACAAGTTAATCAAGATACTCAAATATTTGACTCAACTTATTCAAACACAACCTAGCTTTACC
Source organism: Areca catechu (assembly GCA_021397845.1). Taxonomy (NCBI): domain Eukaryota; kingdom Viridiplantae; phylum Streptophyta; class Magnoliopsida; order Arecales; family Arecaceae; genus Areca; species Areca catechu. The sequence continues at coordinate 153,026,044 of CM038049.1, read as the reverse complement.
GAGTCAAGTTCAAGCTTGAATTTATATATATGAAAATAATATAGAATGATATTATTTTAAAATATTAAATTAATATATATATTATAATCAAAGTATAATATTACAAAAGATTGCAAAAGATTATCTTGACCTTTTTTTACCAAAAACCATAACAATAATCTTTATTTTTTTACAAGAACTAAAGGGGCCAATAAATGGGGAGCCAACTGTCCATGATTGGAGGGGGACTTCATGATAGTCCTCCCAAGCATGATGGTCATCCTTAAAAATGCCTAGTCAATGCATCCTTGATTTCACAAGCATGGAGCTCTCCATCATTTCTTTCTGAAAGTCTCATACTATCAGTGAAGACAATCAGGTGGCTATCTTGGTAGCTACCACAAGAGCCAACAATAAGTACCTATTGGAATGGATGCAAAAAGTTCCTCGGTACTTCTATGTTATTCAGGCAAAATGTATTGTATTTCTTGAAGATTGTAATCATTTGGAGGTGTGGTTTTAGGCCTTCCCAATACTCCACCAAAGCAAAAAAAAAAGAAACAATAAACAACCATATGCAAATTGAGTCAATCATTTCTAAAAGATCAAACTTAATTAATTATAGCAAATTTGGAAGATTATCAAGGTAGATATCTGGGTGGGATTTTATCAATTTGTAACACGATTTCTAATAAAAGGTACCAAATCAAGTTAGCAACATCTTTTGCTTTGTGGGATGAAATCTCCAAATGCAAGGGACAATCAAGTTTTTAATTCAACCTATACACCTTAGGGCAAATTGGTTATCCAATTAATATTATGGTTCAAAGTTTCCACCTTACCTGCCTATCCTCACGTATGCCGCCTAGGGTTGTGTGGATCCTTTGGGCCTATTTTTCTCAAAAGTGTTCAATGTTTGTTAGTAGCTCTCAACAATAAAGGCTTTTAAAATTAATTTTAATAGAGCTGTTAATGGAAATGGCTCTATTAGAAGGGTGAGTTTTTAACCGAAGATTATAGTGGAGATGTTTGATCATGGAACCTTTAAAGGTACTCAATACTCATTGCTAATGGTCAAGTCATGTGCTACTTAAGAGGCTTGCCACAACATGCTTATTGCTATGTGAATTTGGTTAGGAGAATACTTTATGGCCATCATCTCTTGTATCATTGCATCTCTCACTAATAAGATTTAAAACAGCCTTCTCATGGATATTAAGTTGGTTCTACTATCTTGCATTTCATTTTGACAACCTTTCTTGTAAAGATCATCTCTTGGATCATGCATCTTGATTGTCGGAACCTGCAATATTAAGCAATGCTACGTTGGCTAAGTTATATGTCGCATGGGAGGGATGCCATGTTTTATGCTATATAAATTTTGTTGGAAGAGATTCTATAATCATCATATCTTGGAAGATGCTAGCTGGATCCTTTTTCATGAACATCAAGTCATATTTACAATCTTATATCTCATTTTGAGCCAACCACCAGGTTAGAGAGGATAGCCAATTGGCCAAATAGCTACGTCTTATAATAACATTGCATATATAAAGTGCTAATTTCATCAAAATTTTCTAAATTTCCTGGATTCTATCAAAAAAATGTGTAAACCAAGGAGATCATGGCTAACAAGGATGGGATAGTCAAAGGATGTTGTATCCTCTATAAGTACCTATCAAAAATATGCAATGACTTGTTCCTCCATTGTCCATTCATCGAGCCATTGTAAAACTTGATGAAGGAAAAGCTTAGTATCTCTGGTAAACCTTCTGGCCTTCTATCTATATTGACTCTCTAGCATTAGAAAAGGTTGCTAACTATATTGGAATTGGATGAATTAAGCTATGTTGGCTCTTTGTTTGAGCATCTATAGGGAAAGGGATGCTTGAACCTCAATTAAATCTTCTTAAACTCCCCATGCAATTCCTTCTTACATTTTAGGGATGTTTGAACCTCAATTAATATTTTAAACTCTCCATGCAATTTCTTCTTACATTTTCTGATTATTAGAGATTGTAAAGTTTAGTAGTTATGAGAAGTCACATGGCTGCCCCTCTTCCTTATTGTTTTGCTAAATAATTATCCATGCCCTTGGAAGGGTTCCTTACATCATAATTCCTTCTTTTGTCTTTTTTCCTAATAAATTGATATGCTTAGCTCTTTAATCGAATCAATTTTCCTAATTTGTTTCTAAAGTTTAGTCACATGGATATTTTTGGTTATTTTTTCTTTAGACTTATTAATAGTAATGGAGTGATATAGATACTCCACTTTTATCAAACCTTAGTGTTTTGACAACTGATCAGACCAGTAATCAACTATTTGGATGTTAGATGGAGAATTTTAAATGGCCAAAGACATGAGGCAAGGCTGATGATATAAAAGTTCGATCAACTCTTCTTTGAAAAGTTAAACAATCAATAAAATAAAGTGGTCGATGAACAAGCCAACAACTAAAGCTTGCTAGTGATGAATCGAAAATATCCAACAAAGTTGGCAGATGAAAAAATAGCTCTCATAATAGAAATATTATTATAAAGTCTGCTATAATAAGAATAAGTTAGCAATAACAAAATATCATTGAGGCTAACTGAAAGGAGTTTCTTCCAATAAAATTCAGTTAGTACAAATGCCTATAAATACTGGTAAGAGGATCAGGCAAGCCGATGCTATGCTTGGAAAAACTCTGACACTAATACTTTTCTATTTCTCATCTGTTCACTAGACCTCATTGACTAAAGTATCGGAAGGTCTTTCATTAGAAAAACTCTGGTTAGGGACTTGTTTTGCAAAAATTAAAAGTGATCGATTGGACTTCTATAAGAGAAACCAATCATCAAGAATCAGCACAACAGATTGACGCTCTAAGTAGGGGGTCATGTGCATGGTCAACCACCTAATTCTAACTATAATGGATGTTAGATGGAGAATTTTAAATGGCCAAAGAACATGAGGCAAGGCTGATGATATAAAAAGTTAGATCAACTCTTCTTTGAGAAGTTAAACAATCAAATAAAATAAAGTGGTCGATGAACAAGCCAATAACTAAAGCTTGCTAGTTGATGAATCGAAATATCCAACAAAGTTGGCAGATGAAAAAATAGCTATCATAATAGAAATATTATTATACAAGTCTGCTATAATAAGAATAAGTTAGCAATAACAAAATATCATTGAGGCTAACTGAAAGGAGTTTCTTCCAATAAAATTCAGTTAGTACAAATGCCTATAAATACTGGTAAGAGGATCAAGGGCAAGCCGATGCTATGCTTGGAAAAACTCTGACACTAATACTTTTCTATTTCTCATCTGTTCACTAGAACCTCATTGACTAAGTATCGGAAGGTCTTTCATTAGAAAAACTCTGGTTAGGGACTTGTTTTGCAAAAATTAAAAGTGACCGATTGGCACTTCTATTAAGAGAAACCAATCATCAAGGATTCAGCATCAATAGATTGACGCTCTAAGTAGGGGGTCATGTGCATGGTCAACCACCTATCTTCTAACTATAATTGGATGTTAGATGGAGAATTTTAAATGGCCAAAGAACATGAGGCAAGGCTGATGATATAAAAGTTCGATCAACTCTTCTTTGAGAAGTTAAACAATCAAATAAATAAAGTGGTCGATGAACAAGCCAACAACTAAAGCTTGCTAGTTGATGAATCGAAAATATCCAACAAAGTTGGCAGATGAAAAAATAGCTATCATAATAGAAATATTATTATACAAGTCTGCTATAATAAGAATAAGTTAGCAATAACAAAATATCATTGAGGCTAACTGAAAGGAGTTTCTTCCAATAAAATTCAGTTAGTACAAATGCCTATAAATACTGGTAAGAGGATCAAGGGCAAGCCGATGCTATGCTTGGAAAAACTCTGACACTAATACTTTTCTATTTCTCATTTGTTCACTAGAACCTCATTGACTAAAGTATCGGAAGGTCTTTCATTAGAAAACTCTGGTTAGGGACTTGTTTTGCAAAAATTAAAAGTGACCGATTGGCATTCTATTAAGAGAAACCAATCATCAAGGATTCAGCATCAACAGATTGACGCTCTAAGTAGGGGGTCATGTGCATGGTCAACCACCTATCTTCTAACTGGGAAGGAGAACCTAGAGAAGATAAATAATGATAAAAGGAAAGGCACAGAATGCCTTAGCTAGTAGGGATCGTCAATCATCTAAAAGAAACGATCCATCCAACCCACCATTGGAGGCTAATAACATACCTCCCATAATGGTGGTAGAGAAACAATAATTCACTCTTTTGAACAAGATGGAGATCTTGATCGCTATTATTCAAAATCTTTAAGAAGCCACAATCAATAATCAACAACAACCGATGGTGCTGGCTACTCTGGCAATCACCTCTAAACTTAGCTGATGATCTCCTCTAAAAGAATCTAGGTGTCAACAAATGATTCAACATTCTATTGATCGATGCTCTCTGAATCAACGATCTCTAGTCCAACAAGATCCTCAAAGATGCTCTCCGAATTGACGATCCCCAGTCTGGCGAAGTCCTCAATGATGCCTTGGACATGATCAATAAGAAGTCAATGTAGAGAGAAGCATCCAAGGTCTCTCTTTGAGTTTTCGAGAGAAGACTCCACCCTAGAAGTTACTTAGCAAGGTTGAGAAACTTGCTAAACATGATGACTATAAGAGGAAATTCCAAAAGCTGGTGCGATGACTTGTGAAGCTGGATGACAACCAAAGAAGATGAACAACTCGGATATAATTTTTGACCTCCATTATCTCGATGAATCATGGAAAAAAATTTACCTCACTTTAAAATACCTCAATTGGAGCCTTATGATAGGACTACTGATCGACTAGATCACTTAGATGGTTACAAAGTTAGTACAATGAACCAGGGCACAAGCAATACCCTTCACTATCTTGTTTTTCCAGCGACTCTGAGAAAGATTGCACAAGTATGGTACTCAAGCCTCAAGCCTGTTACCATTTACTCCTTCAACTAGCTGGAAGGATAATATATGGCCCACTTTCAAACAAGTCGAAGAATGCTGTGCAATTTAGATAGCCCTTTCTTCATCTAATAAAGTGAAGGAGAGACCCTGAGAGAGTATGTAGCATGCTTCAACGCTGCCACACTTAAGGTCCCAGATCTTAATGAATCTATAACTATGTCAACAATGAAGAAAGGACTTCAACTATCTAGATTAACCTTCTCCCTGGATAAAAAGTTCTCTAAAAGTTACTTGAAGCTGTTAGTGCATGCTCAAAAATATACACTGGCTAAAGCACAAGCTACCAGCTAATGCCAAGCTGACGAAAAATCAGCATCAAAGAAGAAGACTAGGGAGATAATGATTCTTGATCCCACAATGATAAGGATACTCAAGCTTGATGAAAAAGTCCGAAGCCAAAGAACCTGACCTGCAAATTTGATAATTACACTCCTTTATTTCTCCCTTGAGAAAAAATTCGGATGGAAATAGAGAATGAGAATTTCTTAAAAAGACCTTGACCTATGCATGCACCACTGACTCATAGAACAAAAACAAGTACTGTCGATTCTACCATGATCACGGCCACATAATTGAATAATGCATTTAGTTGAAAGATGAAATAGAAGACTTGATCAAACATGGTTATTTGAAAAAATATATGTACAATAAAGATCATCAGACTGAAGTTGCTATGCCTAAGAAACTGTTGCTTGAACCAAAACTTGCCAACCAATAATCCACTGATGGGTTAGTTGGCATGATACATTAGGAGACAAACTCAAGGAAGGCAAGAGCCGAAGAAGATGCTCCAAAGAGGTACCAAAGTAGCAATATTATTAGTTTTCCTGATGATAACCTTTGGGATATTCAAATCTTCCATGATGATCTTGTTATTATTTCAGCAATGGTAGCAAATTATGATGTAAGAAGAATTATGATAGATAATAAAAGTTCTATTAAGGTATTGTTTTAGATGCTTTTGTTAAAATGAACCTTTCTCGGGATAAGCTATGAAAAGTTTCAATACCGTTAATTGGGTTCAGTGGAAACTTGATCGGACTTGTAGGAGAAATAACACTTCTTGTAAGCATTGGAACAAAGCCCCGATAAAAAACCCTCTCCATTAATTTCATAGTCATTTGAGTATCTTCAACATACAATGCCAAACTAAAATGACTAGCCCTGAATAAATTCCAAGCAATCATTTCAACTTATCATCTTCTGGTATATTTCCCAACTAAAAATGGGATTGGAGAAATGAAAGGAAACCAAAGACTTGCGTGGTAATGCCTGTTGATCTAAGACAAGCAATCGATAAACGAGATGTCATTGGAGTAACTAAACTAGAGAGAGGTCGAAATACATGGTAAATTGGCTGAGAAGACTATCTTTGTACCATTGAAAGAAGAAGATCCAACAAGAGCTATACAAATTAGAAGCCTTCTAGATAAAGAGCAAAGGCAAAGCTGGTAGATTTTCTTCAGTATAATGCTGACATCTACGCTTGGTCGACTACAAATATATCTAGGATTTCTCTAGAAGTTATTACTTATAAATTGAAAGTCAACCAATAATATAAACCCATTCGATAGAAGAAGAAAAACTTTTTTCTGAGCAACAAAAAGTCATTGATGAAGACGTGAGCAAGCTCTTCGATGCTAAGTTTATCAAAAAAATCCACTACTCGGATTGGCTCGCCAATGTGATAATGGTTAAAAAGAAATATGAAGCGGAGGATTTGTATTGATTATACTAATCTCAATAAAACTTGCCCTAAAGATAGATCCCCTTTGCCAAAAATAGATCAATTGATGATGCGATAGTTGGGTACAAGCTGTTAAGCTTTATGGATGCTTTCTCGGTTATAATTAGATCCGCATAGATCCTAAAGATGAAAAAAAGATAGCCTTTGTAACCGAGAAGGGTATTTATTGCTATTAAGTGATGTCGTTTAGTTTAAAGAATGCCGGAGCAACCTACCAATGGCTGATTAACAAAGTTTTTAAAAAATAGCTTAAAAAAAATAGAGGCTTATGTCGGCTTATGTCGATGATATGCTGGTAAAAAGCATCCAAGTATCGGATTATACCAAAGATTTAGAAGAAGCTTTTGATGCACTATGATGTCATCAGATAAAATTAAATTTGATAAAGTATATCTTTGGAGTAATATCAGGAAAGTTCTTCGAATTCTTATCACTAACCAAGAAATTAACACCAACCTTGAAAAAATAAGAGTAATTCTCGACATGAGACATCCCTCTAATAATAAAGAAGTATAATGGTTGACCGGGCGCATTGCTTCATTGAGCCAATTTATTTTTTGGTCAGCTGAAAGATATCTACTATGCTTTAGAATCTTTCGACAAACAAAGAATTTTGAATGGTCAGACAACTATCGATAAGCTTTTGAAGAATTGAAAAGGTATCTAACCAATCTACCTTTACTCTCAAAATCTTAAAAAGAAAAAAATTATACTTATATGTCTCTGCTTTGCATGAGGTAGTGAGTTTAGTACTCATTAGAAAAGAGAATAGTGCTCTCAAAAACCAGTTTATTATTCTAGTAGGGTGCTACAAAAACTAGTTTATTATTTTAGTAGGGTGCTACATAATGCTGAGACAAGATACTCAATGGTAAAAAGCTAGTTTATGCATTGGTGGTAGCAATGAAATGCCTAAGACCATACTTCCAAGCTCATTCAGTAATGGTATTGACAGATCAACCATTGAAAGCTATTTTACAATGCCCTGATACATCAGAAAAGATGGTGAAGTGGACTGTTAAATTGAGCAAGTTTGACATAATCTATTGACCACATTTAGTGATGAAAGTACAAATATTAGCAAACTTCATCACTGAATGTACTTGGGGTATCGAAGAAGATAGGCAAAAGGCAACCGAAGAAGTTAATCAAGCAAAGATTGATGAAGAATGCCAGGATCCCACATGAATAATCCATGTAGATGGAGCATCTAACTCCTTCGATAGTGGGGCAAGATTGATTTTGGCAAGTCCTGAAGGAATTGTCGTTGAATATGCTCTTCGATTTTCCTTTCATGCATTAAACAATTAGACAACGTATGAAGCACTCTAGGCCGATTAAAAATTATTGAAGAACTCAAATAGAAAAGAGAATAGTGCTCTCAAAAACCAGTTTATATTCTAGTAGGGTGCTACAAAAACTAGTTTATTATTTTAGTAGGGTGCTACATAATGCTGAGACAAGATACTCAAAGGTAGAAAAGCTAGTTTATGCATTGGTGGTAGCAATGAAATGCCTAAGACCATACTTCCAAGCTCATTCAGTAATGGTATTGACAGATCAACCATTGAAAGCTATTTTACAATGCCCTGATACATCAGAAAAGATGGTGAAGTGGACTGTAAATGAGCAAGTTTGACATAATCTATTGACCACATTAGTGATGAAAGTACAAATATTAGCAAACTTCATCACTGAATGTACTTGGGGTATCGAAGAAGATAGGCAAAAGGCAACCGAAGAAGTTAATCAAGCAAAGATTGATGAAGAATGCCAGGATCCCACATGAATAATCCATATGATGGAGCATCTAACTCCTTCGATAGTGGGGCAAGATTGATTTGGCAAGTCCTGAAGGAATTGTCGTTGAATATGCTCTTCGATTTCTTTCATGCATTAAACAATTAGACAACGTATGAAGCACTCTAGGCCGATTAAAAATTATTGAAGAACTCAAAATTCGAAAACTTAGAGCCTTCATAGATTCTCAGCTGGTGGTTAATTAGATAAAAAATGAATTTGAAGCCGAGAGGAGACCATGATAAAATTGAGAGAAGATACAAATTCTCATAGCTGGATTAACTTTTTTAAAATATCTCATGTTCCTCAAGCCGAGAATGCTCGAGTTGATGCTTTTTAATTAGCTATGATAGCTATCAATTCTCTTGACCAAACATATATCGAGCACCTTGAGACTTTAGTATTGAAGAAAGTGTAGAAATATATCAAGTAGAACATGAATCTAGTTGGATGGATCCGATCATCATATATCTAACTAAAGAAATCATGCCTAAAGATCCTATCGAAGCAAAGCAAATTAGGTGGATGGCTTTATAATACATAATTATAGAAGGAATCCTTTATAAAAGATCTTTTACTCAACCCCTTTGAAATATTGGATTTGATAAATATCGATTATGCCTTTTCATGAAGGCATCTGCAATGATCACTTAAGGGTAAATCCTTAGCTTATAAGATAATAAGACAAGATTATTATTGGTCGACTATCCAAAGAGATGTAGCTAACTTTGTAAGAAATATGATCAATGTCAGAGGTACTCAAACATCCAAAGATGTCCTGCAAATAAGTTAACTAAACAAATGGCTTTTTAGTCATTCGCTTAATAGGGAATGGATATTCTTGGTCCATTTTTTTCGACTTCTAGTCAAAGAAAGCTTATTATTATTGCCATTGACTACTTCACCAAGTAGGTCGAGGCCAAATCCTTGGCTCATATAACTAAAGAAAAGGTCAAAAGTTTTGTAAGAAACAATATAATTTATCATTTTAGAATTTCGTATGCCATCATCACCGATAATGGAAGGTAATTTAATCAGCACATCCGACGATGTCTCAAAATTGGCTTAATTGCCCATCATTAGTATGTCCGATAAATTAAAGAGTTGGCTTAACTACATAGCTTATTGATATGTCTGACAAATTAAGAAGTTGGTTTAACTATCCAACTTATCGATCTGTTTGATAAATTAAAAAGTTGGCTTAACTATCCGACTCATCGATAAGTTCAAAAATTTAAAGAGTTGGCTTAATTGCCCAGTCAGCGAATATCTGATAAATTGAATAGTTGATTTATTTATCAATGGTATATCCATATATTAATTATGATTAAGATTATCATCCAAATTCTCTAATACTTTAATCGACATCTCAAAGATAGATAAATGATAAAAATAATTACCAAAGGCTAAATTAACTATTGCAAGAAGAGTCTATTGGTAGAAAAATAAATGAAATTTAGGTTTATTAGTTGATGTTGGTGGCTAGGTTAGTTGATTGTTAACTGAAGATTTGATACTTGGATATTTTTTAAATAAAAAGAACAACAAGAAGGAAAATATCCTAAAAAAGAAACAAGTTTTATTATCTGCCTGTTCAGAGAAAAAGTTTCTACAATAATATTCTAAAAAGTTCATAATCACCTAAAGGATTAGATAAGCAAAAACAAGCAAATAAACAAGAAAAAAGAAATCCTTCTCAAGGCTAGTCTCACTAATAACATCTCCAGGACATCAACGACAGTAGCAATGCTAGCTTTTGGTTCGACAATAGCTATTTCTAGCTAAATAGTTGCGAGGCAACTTTGTCGGCTGAAGCACCTTCTTCGCTCGGAACAACTTCTTTAGTTGAAATAACTTCATAGAGATTTTAGGAGTAGCCGTTGGAGAAGTGATTCCACGTACTTCAAAATTAGTCACCGAATGAGTAAGTATTTCAGCTAGAATCTCTTCGGTAGCCTATTCACCATCTTCTCTTATTGCATCTCCTCTGCTAGCAACCCTACCCTATGAAGATCTAGATATGGAAAAGGTTCTATAATTTTTTTCCTTGCAATCATTAAAACAATTTCCTAACTAAAGGCTCCTACCTTCATTATCTTGTCTTCGAAGGCAGATGACCTTATGATCTTCAACTGCCAGTATAACTTTATCCTTAGCAAGTTTGGTTTCTTCTCGGCTCTTCCTTCTGGGCAATGGCATCGATAGCTTTTTGCTTCATCTCTTTCATTGTTTCTTGTCAGAAAGGAGCTTCTTTTCTTTTTCTTTAGTTTGGCCTCCACTTTGGCCAAGTTATCCTACATTAGCTTAAGCTCTTTGCAAGCAGGAAAATATGTGATACTCTTCTTAAGCTTGATCTCTAAACTTTTGCTTTAGTTCTTCGATGACTTCTTTTCAACCCATGCGTCTCAAGCTAGTCTCTAAGGTCCGGTTGAACTCCATGAACCCTAAGATGCTCTCTTCTATCAAAGCCACCTCATGAATAAACTGAAACAAAATACCAAAGTTAGAAGAGTAATTGGTGGTACTAATTAAAACAAACAAGAAAAAATTATCTGAGAAAACTCAATACAAAAAAGGAATAACCTCATCCAAATGAGTTTTGGTCATCTCTCAATCTCTTGGAAGAACGACGGCTTTAACAACTAATGAGTTAGCTCAGGGTTTTCCAATCCTGATTTGTCAAAGAAATATTGAGGTCGATATAAGTCTCGAGCTCTCCTTTAGCCCGATGGTCTCCTTTAAATTTTGCAGGGATTTGAGGTGCCTTTTCTTTGTCAAGATGAGCTCGCAGAATAGATGACTGGCTGATAGGCTAATCGATCGCTTAAGAGAATGGCAAGTCGATGAAGTAACTCTTGTCGAGCGCAAATCAGCAATGGGGACATCATCATCAAAAATCTCCGTCATCTCCACATGTGTAGCAACTGAAGTAGGGGTAACCAAAGTTGATGGAGCCCTAGAAGTGACGAGCCTGGAGCAATGCATGCACTTTTTGGATAATGGGGTGCTCCATGGGAATGGCATATCTTTGTTGAACCGCCTGACAAAGCTTTGAGTGTATGGCCTCATATTCTTACCTATAGGAAACAAGTCGATTAACTCAGTCCGACGTACAAGGTAAATAAAAAGAAGCTACAACTTATTTATCAGGCTATACCTAAACTAGGCATCATATTAACTCTACAAAAAAGAGGCTTTGCTCATCCAATAGCTCCTTCATGGAGGGATTTGAGCTTTTAAAAATTTTTCGAAATCCTTTTTGTTAGCTACAAAGACCTTTTTACCATCATTGGGGGTTAAACGAGGCTTTCTCCATTCAGTACTAAAATCTCAATGCTACTGAGTAATAAGAAGAAATAGTGCTTCCATCTATAAATGGAGGCTGGAAGATCCTTAATAAATTTTTGACTATGGCATGGTTTGATAACCCACCATCCTTGGCCATGAGGATCCCTCTTAATCATAAAGAGAGAATAAAATATAAAAGTCCTAAGCTCATTTTGAAGATCATGATACAAGACGATTAAGGCGTAGATAACCCGAATACTATTTCAAAGTCAACTACACCGGGACAACATTATATAAAGTTAAAAATCTTAACGATAAAGGGGTGAAGAGGAAAGTGGAGCCCTACCTTAGATGTTCTTCATATATTGCAATACTACCAGAGGAAGACCAATTCATCCTATCATCGGATTTGGAAATGGATACTTGAAAATCCTGCACAATCTTATAGTAATTCCATAGGCTAGCTACCTTAGGCTTCTAAAGAATTTCTTCATCTATTCTAGACGAAGATCCTCCACATTTGGACCTCCCACCCTTACGAGACTAGAATTCTCAATGGATTGCTGCGAGGCCTCCCCGCCATGAGTGAAAGCCCTGGTAGCAGCAGGGATTTCTAAAAACCTAACCATATTTTAAAAAAAAATTAAAAATAATAAAAAATAATAAAAAAGATTTTATAGAAAAAGACCTAACATACAAGAAGGCTTGAAGAAGAAAGTTTGAAAAAGACAGAGACTCTAAGAAGGAAGTCACAGAGAAATAAAAGAGTTCCGGGTTCGAAGAACCCTAGGAAAGAAAAAAGACTTCTTTGTACAGGTAGCATCACGGTTGTGATTCTATTCTTGAATGACGAGAGATGCCCTTGATCATGCCGCATGTACAAAAAATGGCCGACTCTTTCTAAAAAAATAGTTGTTGTCATCTGTTGATTTGGGGATCATTAATGGCTGAGTCTTTCCCTAAAAAAAGATAATTGATGATTATATAAACTACATACTATGATACAAGTAATAGTTGTTCCAACTAAGATTTTTGCCAAACTCAAAGTTAAGATTTTTGTGTTGTAGTGGACATAAATTAGGTCCCCACCTCTAATTAGTCAAGCATGGATCCCATAAAATTATATTGATAAATGTTTTCTTAGGTGATGGTGATCAACATCATTTATCCTTAGCTGACTAGCTTAGAAAGAAGAAAGGAACAAAAAGCAAAGGAACTAGGAGGATTTATATCTTTGGATTAAGATCAGCAAATCCTACTTGAATGATGTTTTCCTTCTTGAGGCAAGGGAAAAAAGTATAAATAATATGTGCCAAAAAGAGAGGCCATCGATGCGTTGGCAGCATATGTGATGATATTGTCAATGTAGCCAAGTAGGTTGAAGGTAGATCAAAGAATTTGTATGCAGTATTTATGTATATGTATATATAACTAGGGGATGTCAATATGTTATTCTCTGCATCCAAAATTGATATTGTTATAGGTCAAATAATTAGGCCAATTCTGTTCAACATTTTGGATCGCCCTTATGCAAGCTGTTCATCCTTTAATGTGGAAGTGCATGTTGGAAATGCCCATACTCTTCACTCCCATGTGATCAATCCCCATGCACTTCACTCCCTTATGATAAATCATCTATTGCCATGTTAGCATGCAAGCTTTATTTCTTGGCTATAGAGTTTTCATTTTTCCCTATTCTAATTCTATATTAAACTAAATTTCTTCGGTGCCATATTGTAATTGGAGAACTTAAGAAATAAAAGGAGTAACTCATTCTATGTCCATAGTTCGTATGATTATATTTACTCTAATGTTAGTATCTTGGAGTTGGACATATGTGATTCATATATAAATCATTAGACATTTGGACTTGGCTCACTCCACAAGCAATAAAAAGGGTAAATTATACATGGAAAGAGTATACAGAGACACAATTTTAGGATTGGAAATATCTGAAAAATGGAGATATGTTTAGGAGACTTTATATTATAATGGAAGATATAGTGCACTAGATTTTAACAAATGCTATTGCACAAGAGAGACCTTCAGGAATTTGTTTTCATGTACTTAACAGCAGATATGAAGAGCTATAGATATACTTAAATACTATGTGGAGTTGCTTTTAGGATTGGATTTGTAGTATTCTTAAAACCAGAGTTGTGGTTAGGATGAACTTAACATCCCCCATGAGTTGCCATCTACAATACACACAAGAGACCACTGTACTAGTTGAGAATCTATGCATTTCTTGAGATATATAAAAATTTGGAGATATATTGAAGGATGACCAGTATTTGCTCTCGAGATTCATAATTGGAGAACTTAATGCTTGGTTCTATGTTTGATTGCCTTTTTTTTTTAGCTCTTAAAAGAGTTACATATAATAGCTAAGCTAGTTTTTTGCAAACATTTACAGCTATTTCACAGACAGTTTGCCTACTCTTAATCATTGTTACATTATTTACATACATAGTATATGTAAATCTATACAGGAGCAGAAAACCAATACAAAATATCAACCAAAATAAGTAGAGGGAATAGAATTTTCAACAATTAGGGATTGCTTTATTTATAAATAGTAAATAATAATAGAGATATTCTCGATTTATTGGATAATAGATAGTAGATATAATAAAATTTTAGGAGATGAAGAATAAAAAAAATTTTAACCAAACATAAGTTATTATACTATTTTTGATGTGCATCACAAATGCCAAATTCTATTTTATCTTGATTGGTATAAATTAACAAATTTATTACTTGGTCGAGCCAACCCAGGCTGGTCAAATTTTGAACCATGGGTTCAAAATACTGTGCCCCACTTCTCTGTTCCTTTCCCATCTCATATCCCATCAAATTTCTGTCTTCCCACTTTTCCATCTCCTTCAGGCTACGTATCACATGTTATCCCTTACTAATTCTGGAAACACGTTGATAATTTGGCAATGATTCACTTTCCATGGCTTTTTAACATCCAACCCCGATCACTCAATTTTACCTTCTATCAAAACGGACCGGTTCTTTAGGGCCCGATCGAGTCACAGACTGAAACCGGTTCAGTCCAACCGGAATCAAAGCAGACCAAACCTATACCGACCATCTCAACCGTCAAATAGTGGTTCACTGACATCACACCCAGACCACATTCAAACAACTTTCTGTAACGAACGCTGTGCGATCCATCGGATTTCAATCCAACTGTCAGAAATCTACTGATCTCATAATAATGCTTCTACGTGTGGCCAACTTTCAAACTAATTACATGTGACCCCACCCGAACTATCCAGTTTATCCTCCACCTGATCTGCATCTTGCGATTGGTGTTGTCGAACCCATGCTAAGTTATCTTCTTCCTGGAATACAAAACACTTGGCCTCCGGCCAAGTATTTAAACCGGACCCCTCCGGTTCGAGAGAGGTCATGTCTCATTACCTGACCAACCGTGGGAGAGAGGAGATAGGGGAGCGGCGGCGGGGACACTGTGTCTTCTCTATTATTATTTTATTTTATTTTATTATTTCCGGAATCCTGCGAGAAAATCGGAAAAAAACGAGAAAATTAGGACAAACGGAATCTTAGGTCGATATCGTCTTGGAGCAGAGGAAATCGAGGCCGGCGAGGCCGCGGCGGAGGAGAGGGCGGAGCGGCGGCGGTGATGGTGGTGCGGATGAAACCCTAGGGAGACTGGAGGAGGAGATGGACGGAGAAGGATGATATTCTCTGATCTGAATGGAAAACCCAGCGCGGATCGGCGGCGGTCTCCTGACCGGATCCGCGAGCACCTCCGGCGGGACGATCCACTGGCGGCATTGGGTTCCCGCGCTCGCCTTCTCCGGCGGCTGACCGGGCCGCCGCCACCGCGGGATCGGTGGTTTCTAGGGTTTTGAACGTATTTTTTTTCCCGGTTTTAGTGGGGTGGGGTTTGGGAGGGGGAGGGAGATGGGGATATCCGAGGGCGGTGAGGGAGGAGGGATCGGCGTGGACTGCTCGGTGGGGACCATCGTCTGGGTGCGGCGGAGGAACGGCTCGTGGTGGCCGGGGAGGATACTCGGCCCCGACGAGCTGTCGGCGTCGCATCTCATGTCGCCGAGATCGGGGACGCCGGTCAAGCTCCTTGGAAGGGAGGACGCCAGCGTGTGAGATTCTCTTTTCCTTTCTTTGGATTTTATAGCTTTTTTTTTTTTTTTTTTTAAGATTTTCTATTGCATTCTGTGGTTTGAATAAATAAAACCAGCGATAATCTTCAAGCTGCAGCGTGTTTGATTTAATGCTTCCTTTATCCTTTCTCTTCTTATGTTTTCATTTTTCTCTTGAAGTTGTGGAAAACACTCATTCTTCTGTGATTGTAGTTCTGATTCTTTGATGTGCTTCAAATTATAGTTCTGGACATTAGGTGACCTGCAGACCAACTAAAATGATCTAGCTTCTTGATTAGTTAGGTGCTTATTCATAAGATTTATAGATACTCCATCAAATGGCTGCATGTTGATGTTTGCACAGTTGTGGTTCTCCAGAACCTTGGAAGACCAGGTGAGGGGTTAACATGTTGGCTCCAGGAGTCTAGGACTGGTTTGGATCCTAGGACTAGGATTGATTTGATTCCAGGATGGAAGTTTGGCCCTCTACAGGCTTGAAATTAAGAATTTGGATCTTGAGGAGGCTAATGCATATTGGATCATGGTTGAATCCAAGTGGATGTGAGAGTGGGTCAAGTCACGGGTTTATATGGACTTGGATGAGTGCTCTCCTAATTGAATTATCTTGAAAGAAGTTTGAGCTAGAATTTAGGTTTATGTTCCTATTCCTATTTAGATTAGGAGAGTTCTTTGGTCTGTAAAAGGACACTATATAATCTAATATTTAATAGAATAAAAGTTAGCTCTTCTCTTTCTAAATCAGAGTCTATCTCTCCTCTCCTCACGTGATAAAGGGTTTTCGTGCCCCAAAGAAGTGCCGCCCCAAAATTATATAGCACTAAAAGGGAATAGTGCTAGGAAATAGTAGTGCCTAGAAGTCCTCTCCAGGGCTTCTCTCTCTAAGATTCCTCATGCCAATCCAAGTCTTTTTGTGCGCCATCTAAAGCTCTCTTCACTACCCAAGACTCCAGATAACAAGCGCCCCAAGTAAAGGAGAGGGACTTCTTCATGCCAAGAAGGTGGAGTGCCAGGAGGGATTAGCGCTAGAGATTTTTTGTGCCTCTATTTGGTATCTGCCCCAATTTTGTTCACACCCACGATTCCAGCCAAGGGAGGTGCATCCAAGATCCTTCAAAGAGGACTCTTCATCCCAAAAGGAGTTGGAGGCACTAAGTTTATTTAGGCGCAAAGTTTGGTTGGTGAGTGGAAGTGGTTGATGCCAAAGGTATTCTAGTCCAACTAGGACTCTTGTTGCTGTTATCCAAATCCCTTTTGACTACCTCCTGGATGTGTGGAGTTGCATTTCTGGTTTGAAACCAATGGAGCCATGTCCTAAAGGCCCAAGGGATCAGGTGGGGTGCGAAATAGAGGCCGATGCGCGAAGTATCTAGGCTGTAAAATTTTCTACACCTGGTTTGATGATTGGTGCTGCTAGGATTTGACGTTTGCTATACCAAACTAGTCTAGGTCACTGTGAAACTTTATTGAGGCATCCATTGCTGATCTCCGAACGTCCATGCAAATGTTTGGTGGTCCTACAATTGGTATTAGAGCCTGGTGGAGTGTGAGAAGTGAAGGCTATCATACAGAGACCTGTCATCCTATTTTTATATGCACGTACAGAAATTTCTTAGATCTCTTTCCTATGTTGTGGTGATTTTCTGGAGGCTATGCCTAGATAGGAAACTCCTAACACGAGTTAGGAAGCCCTAATTTGCATGGGAAAGAAAGGAATCATCGGTTTTCGTGGAAAAGAGAAACACGAAAGGCTAT
Organism: Areca catechu; assembly: GCA_021397845.1. NCBI lineage: Eukaryota > Viridiplantae > Streptophyta > Magnoliopsida > Arecales > Arecaceae > Areca > Areca catechu. Next base: position 153,008,318 of record CM038049.1, on the reverse strand, counting down.
CCAAGATAGAAAAGAATCAGCACAATCCTTCCAAAGCATCCTTCATGAATCTACTTTTGGTTTGTTTATGGTTGAGTTGGGTGTCACTATGAGCAGCGGGATGAAGGTGGGTTTGAGAAGTTCAACGGAAAGGAAAGCTTCTCAACGTGGAAGATGAGAGTGGAGGATTTGCTAGTTTAACTTGGGTTGGACTTGGCTTTGGATGAAAAACCAGAGGATATGACAAAAAAGTAATGAGTTTGTTGAAGAAGACATGTTTAACGATTAGGGGCTATTTAGCAGATGAGGTATTGTATAGTGTATTAGAGAAGAGGTCATCTAAGGGATTGTGGTCGAGGTTGTATACCATGTATACAAGAAAGAACATATGCAACAAGTTGATACTGAAAAAATAACATATAATCTTTGGATGCAGGAAGGCAGGAACATAGTTGGTCATATATATGGTTTGATCAGATGAGCATAGATTTGCTAAACCTTGAAGTGAAGGTGGAAGAGAAGGATAAGAACTTGCTTTTGTTATGCTCGCTACTCGGTAACTTTGATCCATTGGTGATGACTTTGCTGTATGATAAGGAGGCACTGCACTATGAGAAGATAGTTTCAATTCTTAGATCTAATGAATAGAGGGAATGGATGATAAAGCACAGAGTTTTTCAGGAGGGTTTTGTTGTAGGAGAGAAGCCCAGGAGAGAAAGGATGGCAGCAAGTAAAGGGATAGTCCAAATTCTAGAAAGCTGGCAAGGAGACAAGGTGCTTCAAGTACAAGAAGCAGGGTACTTTAAGTGAAACTGTCTGCTTTGAAATAAGTACAAGAAAAAGAAGGGATTGATTCTACGAGTTTTGCTACTGATTCAGAAGGGGAGGACTTCCTCTTGGTAGTTTTGAAAAAGCTCGGGAGGTCAGGAGAACTCGAAATGGCATCAGTGATGGAGGAGAAGCGGCAGGAGGTCCAACAGGGCTGCGTTGGATAGCTGTCTTCTATTTCTGTTTTTTTTTGCAAGAGCACTAAGAGTCGAGATTCAAGTAGAGCACCATTTAGAGGTGCTTTCACATGTAGAAGGAGGCTTGGCATAGGTTCAAGGCAAGGAGTGAAGGAGCAAAATTGCAACACCAGTGATGGTGATGCACTGCACGAGTCGATACGGGATGTCGAGCACCGAAGAGTAGTGGCTTTGAGGAGATGGTGTCACATGCATTTGTTGCAGCAAGAGAGGACCCGAATGCATATAAGGAAATGAGGCGAGTCCCAGGAGAAATAAGTGGATTCGAGCCAGGATAGGTGAGTTGCAATCCTTCTAGTAAAAACTGAAGCAACGGTTGGTGCAGATACAGAGGAGGATGAAGCCAACAGGATACAGAAGGGTGCCCAGATACAAGCAAGAATCTTCGAGTCAAGTGGAGGCGATCATCTCAAAGGCCTCCAAGGGGGCTTCAGGACTGAAGGGATTGGTATCGGTGATGAGATTTGTACAAGGAGTTGTCAGGGCGTGCAGTGGCAGAAGGATCTTGCAGACAGATTGTGCAGGTTTGTCAATGCTTGGAGGCATCAAGGTGAGATTGTCAGCACAGATGTGGTGCTCCCATGCCTTGGAAGACTAGGTGAGGGGCCAAGACATTGTCTCTGGGAGTCTATGATAGGTTTGAGTCCTAGGGCTAGGACTGGTTTGCTCCTAGGTTGGAGGTTCGGTATTTCATGGGCTCAAAGTTCAGGATTTTGGATCTTGAGGGGATTAATTCATGTTGGATCGGGTTTGGATCCAAGTGGATGTGAGAATGGGTCAAGTCATAGGTGTACATGGACTTGGATAAGTGTTTTTCTAATTGGATTAGCTTTGGAAGAAGTTTGAGTTAGGATTTAGGTTTATGTTCTTATTCTTATTTGGATCAGGAGAGCCCTTTGGTCTATAAAAGGGCATACCATGTAACCTAATATTTAATAGAATAAAAGTTAAGTCTTCTTTCCCTAAACCAGAGCCCGTCTCTCCTCTCTCTCCCTCTCTTCTCATGCCACAAAGGGATTTCATGCCCAAAGAAGTGCAGCCCCAAAATTGCGTAGTGCTAAAAGGGAATAGCACTAGGAAATAGTAGCGCCTAGAAGTCCTCTCCAGGGATCCTCTCTCCAAGATTCCTTATGCCAACCCAGGTCCTTTTGTGCGCCATCTGAAGCTCTCTTCACTGTCCAAGACTCTAGATAAGAAGCGCCCCAAGGAGAGGGACTTCCTCACGCCAAGAAGGTGGAGCACTAGGAGGAATTAGCGCTAGAGATTTTTTGCCCCCCTATTTGGTGTCTGCCCCAATCTTGTTTATGCCCAAGATTCCAGCCAAGGGAGGTGCATTCAAGATCCTTCAAAGAGGACTCCTCATCCCAAAAGGAGTTGGTGGCACTAAGTTTATTTGAACACAAAGTTTGGTTGGTGGGTGGAAGTGGTTGATGCCAAAGGTGTTCTAGTCCTACTAGGATTCTTGGTTGATGTTGTCCAAATCCCTTTTGACTGCCTCCTGGACGTATGGAGTTGCGTTTCTGATGTGAAACCAGTGGAGCCATGTCCTAGAGATCCAAGGGATCGGTGGGGTGCAAAACAGAGGCTGGTTTGCGAAGTATTTAGGCTACAGAATTTTCTGCACCTAGGTTTGACGATTGGTGCTGCTAGGATTTGGCGTTTGCTATCCCAAACGAGTCCAAATCACCGTGAAACTTTGTTGAGGCATCCATTGCTATTCTTCGAAGGTCCATGTGAAGGATTGGCGGCGTCCTACTGTTGAAGTGATGCTTGCTTTGATATTGTATGTTAGGAAACTTGCATAAAGTAAATTTTAGAATTTAATTGTCCGACCATATCTTCCCAATGTCAGTATACAAATGTTGTTTGGTATATGTTTTTCTTCAGTTTAATGAAGTTTTAGCTTCAGTTTAATGAATAAGAACATGTTCTGAAAATACTTTAACTGAAACTTTTATTCATTATTGGAAACTTGCCTGAAACTCCATGCATGGTTTTCATGGTAAATGCATTTATAGAGAATAGGTCTTAACAGGGAATGAGACACTACGAAAATCAGCTCTGCAACTGTTTGGTGTACTTCCCTTTTTTTTTTTATTTTCTTTGTTCTTAATATGAGTATATATGTATGTATGAGTCTATCTATTTGTCTCTCTGTCTATTTGCTTAAGTGATACCAGATTTTAGAAAGGTAAACCTCAGTATTTGAGCCTTAGGGTATGAATGCCAATTATGATAGCACATATAACAGTTGATTCTCATGTTTGTTGTGGTTTCCATAGGTTCCTGACCACTGACCAGTGTGACCAGTTGCTTCTCATGTAAATGTGAACTAGAACTGGAAACTTGCAGCTCATTAGTGCAATGCATAATATTATTAATATTTACCAGAATTTCAGTTCAATAGAAGTGGCGATCTTGTGAAGTGGTCTTTGTTGATAAGCTGTTCATCTTGATAGTCAAATCTTTTGATGCACAAGATATTATAAGTTTAATTATTTAATTATAAGTTGAGGTTCTTGGAAAAGCTTACCTTAGTAGTCAACATCACTTGTAAGTTCCCATCATTCTTTTAAAAGACTGCAGATGGGAGATGGATGGCTAGGTGACTCTTTAGCACATAGGTGCTGTGTTGCTACCCAGAGTTCAAATGCTGTGTTGCTACCCAGAGTTCAAAGCAATCTTGTGAATTTGAAAGTACAAAAAGAAAAAAAAAAGAAATATGAGGAAATCCATTAAAATTTAGAAGATAATACCCACTAAAATTGTCATATATCAGCAGTCAAATCTAAATTGGAAAATACCAAAGCATTAAAGGCACAAAATTGAACATTTTGATAAACTAATAGATGATATATTGTTATGGACACACAAGGAAATGGGACAATAGTTAAGAACACAAAAGAATAGATAATATGATTAGTTAATAGATCAACTAATGAGGTTATAAAACATAGGCTTTTTTCCTGAGCTTTTTTCCTGATCATATTTAGGCACATTTTCCCCCAATTTTTTTTTTACATTTTCTTTATTATTTATTTAATGCTATTGTGTTTTTAGTTTTTTAAATATTAAATTAATTTCATATATTTTTGTTAGACCAGATCAACCTATTGAGCCAGGCAGGAAAGATAGGAACATTCACTTGTATGGTTTATAGGTCCATTTTGTTTCAAGAAAATCTGTGCGGTGATGCTCTTCTTTTTTTTTTTTGGGGGGGGGGGGGGGGGGGTGTGAGAGGTGAGGAGTCAGGGGCTGAATTTGAGTTGAGTTTGGCAGGCAGGTCATGATGAGCTAATAATGGCCCTAGTTCAATTTCAGAGCTGTTTAATATATGCTTGGAAAGACCACAGGTAGTTTGTTTAGATTTTAAGATGAGTTATAATGCTGAGATAGTAGATACAATTTTGCAGGACTTTTTGAGTTTTTAGTACCCAAGTGATGTTCAGACAGTTTCTTTTTTTTAAGGAAACATATGTGGTTATTCTAGGACTCTTTACAAGCATTATTGGGTAAATTGGATGGTGAGAAACCAATCTGAGAGCACATCATATCAGTTTTGTGGTAGCATTTTGTTTTCAGAAGTGATGTGCATTACAGGATTTGAACTGTTGTGTTACCTTGGGTGCTGTTTACTACTTTGTAGCTTTGCTCGTTATCTTTTGGTATATTTTCATCCCAAGCTTCCAATCATGTTATTTATACATGCAATTACCTAATCTTATGATGTCAACATCATTGTCACCATGTTATTTGTTGACCCTTTGGACTAAGGTGAGAATTTGGGGGGAACAGCTGGTGGTTAAGTCTATGTTTGCATTTTCCGGGGCCTCTTGGTAACATTTCTGTAATAATGCTAAGTGTTGAAGGTAAAGATTTCTGAGAATAGCTTGTAGTGATGTTTTACTGTGCATTTCTAGGGCTCCATGTGATTTTCAGTGGTTTAGTATTTACTGGTTCCAGCTTTACAACATTCAACTTGTTATGCTTGCATTATTATGTGAACAATTTCTCCAGCATGCATGTGTTGAAGACATTTAAATTTCCACTTAAGGTTTCTCTGACATTGGTTTACATCCGTTTCCAGTCTCTTTTGCTTGAGCTTTCTTCTTTCATTTCTTCTTTTACTTCCTTATTGCATCCTGTTTAATTCAGCTCAAGCATTTTTTTGTACATTTCATGCAATAGCTGAATCAGTTTTGTAAGAAAAAGGAAATGTGCTGCCTTTTTTTTTATAATGGGGTATTGACATCAGAATGAAAATATTTTATATGTAAATCAGCTGGAAGATATTTAAGTGCCGCCATTTCCATTTTAGCTTCCTTCCTTGTGATGGAAATGAACTTTAGTTGAATCTACCAGGCTTCAACTCTACTCTCTGGTCATATATGTTTTCACTGAGTTCTATTCTCTTCAAATTCCTGTGTGTTTGCACATGTAGTTTCTGCTGCTTAGAGTCTTGCAATTCTTGGCAGCTAATTTATTTATTATTAATTTTTATTTATATAAATGAAGGTTTTTTCCTTAAATGTACCAACAGTCTTGACCAATGACTATCCAAATATTGCCACCCTTTTTTTCTTCAAGTTTCAGAAACAATTTCTTTAAGCAGAGACCGCTATGTGAAATATCTTCATGATCTAAATCCTTTTTCTTGCTTCCGTCCTTTTTGCAGGGACTGGTACAACTTAGAAAAATCAAAACGTGTGAAGGCATTTCGATGTGGGGAGTTTGATGCTTGTATTGAAAGGGCTGAAGCTGCACAGGGTGTTCCTATAAAGAAAAGGGAGAAATACGCACGCCGAGAAGACGCTATCCTTCATGCTTTAGAGCTTGAGAAGAGGCAGCTTGAAGTGAAGCAGCAGAAATCAGGGGTTAGCTCAAACAGTATGGCGAATAAACCTTCAGATGCCATGAAAAAGGAATTTAACTCATCTTCAGAAACTTCCATGAGAAATGAGGAACCTGGAGTGCATGGTACGCATACCAGCCACAAGACTCAGATGCTTTCTAGTGGAGCAGGTTTGTCCCATGAGGAAGGGAACATTGGCAATTCCATGTATATAAACAAAGGAAATAGCGATAACCAAGTTGGGTTGGAGGAGGATATTCCTGAAAATGTTCCTAGGATGAGAGGTTTGCAGGATTTTGGCCTTAGAATAGCTGCCTCAAAGAGAAAGCCTTCTGTGTCTGTTGATAATCACATGGATATTTCTAATGCCGGGCATATAGTGGGAGGTGCCGGCCATGATGGTAGTGGTAAAAATTCCTTGCCCAATAAAAAGACAAGATCACATGGGGGCATGTTTGAAGAGTCGCTTGTTAAAAAACGTGACAGGCGTCGACCGCTTAATCAGGTTTTACAGAGTAGTCCAAAATTACCCTCTCCTCATTCTTCTGAGCCTGATCGTGATCGTGGTGTTGATTCAATGCATGGAGAAAAGGACCACACTGGTGCTACAAGTCAGGCAAGAATGAGCAGATGCATCAATCTACCTGCCGATTCAAATGACTCTCTTGATTATGGTGGATATGCTGAAAACATGCCAGGAACACAGTTTGGAATGGAATACTGCCTTCAGCAATCTGGTACTTCAACAGATGAATATGGATATTCTGGGTTGATGGAAGTAGATGACTCTAATTTATCTGGAAAGGCATACTTGGAAACTGACATCGTTAAGGAGCCAAATCTTTTAGGAGGTAGTGATGTGATTTCCAGCTTTCCATTATGTTATCATAAATTTTCCATAATAGCTAGTTAATTTCTTAATTATGAAGTAGTAGTATCCTGCTTCTCTAATAGAGTTTGTGTTTTTCTCATTCTGTCTTGCGGGTGGCTTTTGGTGGTGTTTAAGTCTGTAATATAACAATCTCAGTGTTTGCTGTAGGAAAAGATGCTTCTGCTATCATACTAATTAATAATTATAGTGACAATATCTCGGTTATGAAGCCAAATGTGTAGAGTTTGATGCCACGTGCACTTTTAGATTATCTATTGGCTGGTGTAATGCTGTAAGAAACAATTAAAATAAAATAATCTTACAGGATTGATTTAGCACCCCCACCTTAATAAAGAAGCCAAACATATACTGTTTGATGGCATGTGCACCTCTAGGATGGTTTTTCTCTTGCACGTCTGCAAGAGTTGATTGATATGATCAGGCAGGATATACTTCAACATGATCAGGCAGGAATTATAGCTGATTGCTGAAAAATATTAAAAAATGATTATGTTGATTCAGTTTTTGGCTTTGCTTGACTTGGTATGTTAGGCAGTAATTGTAGTTGAAAATGGTTTATCAAATTTGTTTGTAGTAACTTTTGGATTGTTCTGAGTCTGTAGGATGATAGGAAGAAATTTTATCTGTCATATTGTGGAGACTATTTTGTCAGCTGTGGTTCTGAAAGTTGGTATTTCAGGCATTGAAAACAGCCAAACACAATACATTTTTTTAGCTTTATCAGCCTTAAGAATACATGATATTTTAGCTGCTTGATTGCACCTGTGCATGCAGTTTACAAACAAGTATTTTTTAAAATGTCAAATTGTGAACAAGCCTTGTTTGTATGTTTGCCAGCTTGAGAGTGGGAAAAAAAGGGAAACTGGGTCAAATGGAGGGTTTTAAATAGCTTGAAAGATGAACCAAATGCTTCAATAGCCATCAATTTATTATTTTCTAAAAGCTCCATTTTTAACAGCATACATTTAGGTGGGAGCTGTATAGAAGATGAGATATGCATATGGGCTTTAGTCAACAAATGCAGTATCAGTTCAGAGGTCCAGGTGGCTGTTGTAATCTGGGAAAGAGGGAAAGAGGGGGAGAGAGATGGAGACTCCTAAAACAATATGTGATGGATATATATATATATATATATGTTTTAGACTTCATTCTTTGACATTCTCCATCATAGTTAATTATTTCCTACAAGAACTGCTTAAAGTAGATGAACTACTAAACCTGCTGAATCAAAATTCATTTGGTCCAGCTGAAACCAGAAAAATATTTGGGTCGTCAAACTTGTCTTATATTTTGCAATTTATTAGTCAATATACTTTTGGCATATATAAGACCGGAAGTTAGCGGAGCCTCTGTGATGTGTAATTTCAATTCTGTAGCTTATCTTAGTATTGCTAATAATTGTTCTGTGTTTAATTGTTTTCGGCAGACATTGTCTCTTAATACATTGTTGATAGTCTGAATATTCCATTTTATGCCCCTTGAATTTTTTCCCCATGCTATTTGATCTTGCAACTGGTTTTATCTTGTGACCCACATGTTTTATGTTGGTTTTGTTTCCAGATACTACAAAGTCATTGGCATCAGGAGCAACAGGCTGCGAGCTCTCTGCAAATAAAGTTTCAGAAAAATCCACTAATGTTGACAACGAGGTGCCTCGTAGTCACGGGCCTCAATTACATCCTCAAGAGCACACTACATATGTTTCTGATGTAGGAAAATGGGGTGTGAAAGGGAAACGCAGTGATCGCAATATGGCAAAGCGTAGTGGTTCTATAAGAGGGGCAACATATGAAACCAAGTGGAGCAGTTTGAGAATGGGAAGAATGGGAGCTTCAGGCCAGTGGACTTCAGGACATGGTTTCTACAATGCTAAGGAGTTTAACTATGCTGATGATGAAGTCGACTTGGTTGGTAAGGATCTGGGTCGTGCGGAAAAACTGACTGGATATGGTAAACGAAGGTATTCTTCAGTTCTGAAAGCAGCGAGAGGTCGTGGGAGAAGTTACACTAGCTTCAAAGATTTGGAGAATGATGCTCATATGATTTCCCCATCAATTTGGAAATCTGGAGGCCGGTCTCATGGGGCTCAAAGGGCATACTGGGAAGATTCTGGCAAGTGTTATAAGCCCGTTTATGCTGCCCGTCGCAGTGACAAGATGAGGTCTAAGCTATTTGACGTGGATTTGAAGGTTAAAGCAAGCTATCAAGGTGAGCGTGTTCCTTTGGTTTCTCTGATGAGCAGATTGAATGGCAAAGCAATTGTAGGGCATCCTATCCAAATTGAAATTCTTGAAGATGGTTCCACTGATCTGCTTGTTTCTAGAAATGTTTTTGGTGTGGATGAAAGAACGGCACCCCCACCTGTCTGGAGGACTGCGAGAAGAACCGCCATGCAACGGGTTCCTCGTTCTAACCCATTAGTCTTGGATGGTGAAGGTGCTAATAGTCTTCAATATGCAGATAGAGAAAGCAAACCATCACTGAAGAAATATTCTGGTCATTTCGATGAACAAGCCAACTTGGCAAAGAAGACTCTCTCTCAGTCCCGCAGGCCATCATCAGGGAAGTCCCAGAAGAAGAGTTCTAGAAGAATAAACCTGTCAAGTCAGAAAACTAGACCTCTGTCTTCTATTGGAACTGAATCAATTCTCGGTGGTGAGAAGAGGGGTGCGAAACCTGTTCGGGGCAGCAGTATCTTGGGAGGCCTTATTAAACCAGAGGAGACGGTGCCTCTGGTCACTTGCGTCCCTGTAAAGGTGGCCTTCAGTAGGATTCGCGAAGCAGTAGGAAGGCCATCTTTGGCTGATCGTATTCGGGTGGCTGGTCCAGCCATGAAGGATTAGGCTAGTTTTAGTTGGCAATCTTGGCCACCCTCTGCTCTCAATGCCTCATGTACAATTAAAGTTTACATATAAAATTTTCAGTAAAAACATTAGGTAGATGGTGAAAGTTATGTTCCCTCCAAAGCTTAATCAGGTGTTTCTGTTTGAAAAATGACTTGGGGCAAAAGAACCTGATAGGCTGGTTACAAACATATCACAGCAAGCATATGTGTTTCTCTGCTGATGGAGATGGAGACGTGTAGTTGGTCTCTCGTGGGGTGCTCCTGAGTGCAGCATGCATTGCTGACCTGGTATTTGATGAGGTAAAGGAGCACCCGTTGTCCAGATAACAGTGATATTTTGTCCTTCTGGTTGGCTGACTTTGATCTTTGTAAAGTACTAACTGCAAATTTAGCATATTTGCTGGTTCTGCCTTGTTTTTTTTTCTTATATATACCTGATAGATGCTAGTTTAATTTATTGTTAATGGCTAGCTGCTTCGAGTGTGTATTGGGGACATCTTTGAAGAAATGTTGTGTGGTATATGAAACATAAGACCGTGATGGTGAATCATACATTCACAACTGTTGTCTGTTGAAGAATCTTCTTTTTTCTGAATAAGAGGAACCGTTGGAATATCCTGTACTCCTGTTTCAATTTCTGCCTTTTGTACATAAATTTTGATCTGTTTGTGTGTTTATTGGTTCATGTGATCCTGAGATGATGTTAATTAAGACATGCTTGGATGCCTATGATTTATAAATTTAGGATAAAATTCATGATAGGATGTAGGATTTGATTCTATAAAATTATACATAGAATTTTATTGAAAAAAAAAATCTTATGTAAAATAATCATATCTTATATTTGAATGATAAATTATTTTTTTCTTCTTTCTTTTTTTTTCTTTTCTACTATCTCTCTATTTTTTAATATCAAAATAATAAATTTATTATTATCAAAATAATCAATTTATCATTATCAAAATATTATATTAATTATTATAATTATAATGTAATTTATATAAAAAAAGCTAACATATGTTCATTAATCTTCGAAATTTAAAATTTAAATTCATACACATATGAGATGTTTCCATTACTCGAATTGGATTTTAGGTATATATATATATATTATAAATTTGGATAAAATTTTAATCATGGTTTCAATTTGATCGACTCCTCTTATTTAGTCGATTTGAGATTGATACTAGGTGGGTATAGATATATAATTTTTAATTATAATATGGATATGGATATTGATCAATTTTAAGTTATAAGATGGATATAGATATTGATCGATTTAATTCATACTAAATTTATTACCATCCTTGACTCATTTAACAATATGCAGCATCTAGGGAGGATTTTTATCTATCAAGCTATCCAAATTTAATTATATATATTTTTTTTAATTTTTTAAAAAAATATATAAATAATGGTAGGATACAAGTATTTGAACTTTGGCCTAACAAATATTTTAGAGTTTTTTTTAAAATAATATAATTTTAATAAATATTTATGAAAGTAGGGTAGTTTCATTTTTATTTACCAAAATAGGTGTCAGCGGCCAGGTGGACATCACGTAGGGTAATGAAATCATAGGTGGAACCTATGATTTCAGTAGAAGTTGAAACCGCGGGTTGATCCTGTAATTTCATTATTTCTTAATATACACTTTGAAATTAATAATAAGAAATTTTAGTATTATAATTTTTGTTACAATAAAATAATTATTATATAAAATTAATTTTATATTTAATTTTTTAATATAGGTCATGCCCAATGCTCGGGCATTGGGCATGACAAAGGTCTGGACATGCATGCCCCTTACCCAGCCATGCCATGCCCCACGCATGCCGTGGCATGACAAGCGCCCGACCGTGCTATGGTCCATGCTAGCACGCACCCGATGCCCTTTGATCGATCGTGTCTTGCCTCGTGCTTGCATGCTCGATGCTTTGTGGCGAAACATGTCATGCCTTATGGCCGCTCATGCCAGTGCCCGACCATGCTGTGCCAGGTGCCTGCATGCATGGAGGGTCTCAATGGCATCCTTGCATGCGAGATGCGTACCTTGATCGCCATGGTATGCTTCAGCATTAGGCACGTGCGTCGATCAAAGATAGCAGGCTGAGGTCTCTAGTTTCCTGTAATATTAATTTTTAAATTTTTTTTATCCACTTTAATATATTTATTTAATTATGAATAATATTTATATTGAATATATGTAAATGACAGTATATTTATTATCATGGTTGACTAATATTATTTAACATATTAAACAAAAAAGTTTAAATTTATATTATATAAATTTAATATAATAAAATTGCATAAATTTAATCATGCAATATAGATTTATTCGATAATTATATAATTATTAACATAAAATTAGTATAGATTGAAAGTTTATTTTTATTACAAAATATGGATAAGTTATTTTATAATTATTATGATATAATATTAGTTAAACTATAGATAAGTTATTTTATAATTATTTTAATAAATAATTAATATTAATTTTAAAAAAATTAAATATTAATATATTGAATTATATTATTTGATTATTATTTAATTTTTTTTTAAACAATAAATATAGATTTAAAATTTATTTTTCTTGCAAAATATAGATTATAAATTTTATAAATATTTTTTATATGCTTAATTTAAAATGTATATTTTTAAATTAATAAATAAAATTAATAAATTTAAATATTTCATTGCAACTATTTTTTAAAATTTTCTAAAATATATATATATTGAATAAGAAATCACATATCATCCATGAGAATTTTGAATAAATTATCATTCAGGTTGAGAATAATAAATACAAATTTGAGAATACAATCTAATAAATACAAATAATAAAAAAATAAATTTTAAAAATCCTAAGTCCCACATAGTAGCCATCTCCTCCTGCATGAAGGCTGTTATCGATGAGGCATTGGCTCCACTTTACTCGGTTCCTGATGCTCCGTCAGATCCTGTACATCAAGGAATGTATGCGATGCATATACATGATACGACGATCCCTCGCCTATATACTGTCCTCCATGTCCTAAGTAATCTGTTGCATCGGATAGTCCAGTGCAGCAGCGTAGTCAAAATGTGTAGTAGCATCCTCCGTAAATGTGAACTGTCTCACATCCTCATGAAAGTAACTAGCCATAGACATATATGGATCGTACTCCGGTATCGGATAGGGAGATGTACTGTATCGTCAAGTACCTCGTCTATACTGAGCTGGAGGAGGTGCTGTCGATGTGGATGCATATAGAAAAGGCTCTGGAGTCTCGTCCTCTCTCGTCCTCCTTAGCAAATTCTCGTAACTGGACACATGCATGCTCACCGACAACATCAAGAGCAGAGTAACATATATCCTGTATAGTTTGCGAGGACGTCGATATGGAACCTAGCTGAGCAAGCTGGTGTATCATCATGATACCACTACTTTGAAAGTTATAAATATTTATTGAATCATAGAAAATAAAATAAATATCTATTGACAATGTTGAATAGCATAAATAAAATGTCTTTCTAGGTAATCATACACCGCACCATCATGATTGATGAATTGCTGAGTGACGCCGCGATACCACTACATGTATAGATCTTGATAATCCATGGCACCATCAGCAGGAGCACCATCTAAAATATAATCATGTCGACTCACCCATAACTGAACATAATACTAATGAGTGATACTCCAATCCTGCTCGACTTGTCCCCTGAGATCGATGTGGTGCAGTGCAGTTGCTGCAACATACCATTCGGGTACAATCTATCGAATACCGAACTATCGCTTCACTCTATCAAGAAAGTACCACTTTACGATAAAAAAATATACGAGTGGCACTCGACTATACCAGATATCCTGACTATACAAGCAGTAATCTGGAATCTGGTAGCTATATAAGAATATCGGCTGTATATGGCTGCCGTATCATATGTTAATGAAGAATATGAAGCATTTGTATTAAATAGAAAATATTAAAAATATCAACCATTAACAAAGATAAGCTATAGTTGTCACTTGATCTGCTTTTAGGTGATATAGCAAATATCGATATGAGAGAGAACATGTATAGGTACCTCAATGATAGAAAATTCATCTCTCTATCTACATATTAAATAGATTAAACGAGTTACATAAATCAGTAAATATCATTAATCATAAAATTTGATTAAATTTAAAACTTATCGCATCCCTAGCGGACCCTATAGTAAACCAACTCTACCATCATCTAAATTGATCATAGGATCTGGAGCCTGTCAAAGTAATATGCGCGGTGCTAGGATCGAGAATCTATCCCACGCCCACAACTATAGTAGTAACAAAGGACCAGCTATTTCAATGGCATCTCTTCTGCTCGCCCTATATAGCTCTCTATACAATCATGCGACCCTGCACTATCCTAACTATAATGTTCAGTAATCTCGAAATTCGCTAGTAGAGGTAAGAACATAAGATGCATCAGGCTTCCAGACTTATTCATGAATAAACATCCATCCATCAGCTGCAAAATATATGCTCAAGCATAGTACTAAATCTGTATATCATTGGTATCAAAGGCTAGCTCATGAAATTGATCCGCTAGCCAAACCATGCTCAATCATGATCTTTAGAGTCTATCTTATGGTGGGATAACCACTAACAAATTCTGACAAACCTGTCTTCAATCTACATATGTAGAACCTGTCACCAATAGACCATCAATAGGCAAACCTAACTGGATAACAATATCCTGAAGGATGATGGTGCACCTCCATATGATAAATAAAATGTATGTGTCTCTAGATACCAATGCTCTACAAAAGCCAAAATCAAGTGCCAGTCCAACCGTATATATCCTACCCGTGTAATACCATAAAATCCTGACTGTATCAATAAAGGCAATATACACCTATCGAGCGATATCAACCTATGCATAACGAGCTCTCGATGTCGATACTGTAGTATAGCAGTCTCCTGCCCCTCCCATGGTAAACATAATCTATATGGATCCTGATCATATAATACGGAACGATCTAATGGACCAAGATCCATAACTGTAATATGCAATAAGTTAAAGTAAATTTAATAAGTAAGCACAAAGTCCAATTGACAAATGATTTTTTCTTTTAAAAATGATAATTAAAATATGTACAACGTAAATATTAATAATAAATTCTTAAACAAGCTAATACATTACATATAGAAAGACTATTACATGCTAAGACGGAAATAAGAATTCATCAAAATCCATACAATAGAACTACAATCGATCAAATATAATAAAAATCATGACATAACCCAATAATACATGAAAGATTTTCCCAAGCTGCAACCACCTCCTATCCTGACATATCAATAAAATATAAACAATTCTCATACATGTCATAATCAATTGAAAGATCTCATATATAAAAGAGAATAAGCTGATGTATCTAAAAATACCTATCGAATGTCATTTGTAAGTGAAAACTAATCCGCATGTAAAGTTCTTGGACAAGACCATCTGTCATGCCCTTCCTCCTTACAGATGGCACACCTGCATTTGTTTCTAGGTTCTCTAGCATCCATGTCGTTCCTAATTCTGGTAGAACGAGGCCTATCCTTTTGTCTCAACCTATTTATATCGGGTATGATCATACCATCTTGAATTTGTTGAGACCAATATTCTTGGTACGGAATTGGTTGAAATTGAGGTGCATAAGTTCAATGATAATCGTGTAATGTATAGCATTGATCGATATATCTATAAAAATCAATTGCAACATGTGCACATGCAGCCATCACATGAGAGTAGAGTAAATGACAACACTGCCATTTCTGGCATGTTTGTTGTGAAAGTCACACTACCTATAATTTAACATAACATAAGTTAACATATAAACAACATACCATAATTTTTTTAAGAAATTTGAAGACATACAGTCATCTGTGTGTTGTCACCTCTATTCATGTTTGGTCTACGCCTCACGATCTGGACTTGACTAGCTCTATCAAATCTTGTAGTTGTATGCAACATGCTTTGGATTGCTTGGATATTACATGTTTCATAACAAAAGGAGTGAATCTTTCATTCATGTCAAGTGCATCATTTGCCTGAGCACGTCGACCTTCAAAATATGATATAAGTTGAAAGAAAGTCAACTATACCAATGCAGTTATTGGCAGGAATCGAGAATTTTTTAAAACTCTATTGAAACACTTAGATATTTTTATTGTCATCATTCCATACCGTCGACCGTCATCATATGCACATGTCTATTTCTCTAAAGGGATATCATTCAATCATTGAATAGTTTCTAGATTAAATTTTTCAATGTTTCTCATATATTTCTAGAATTTTCTAGGCCATGTTTGCATTCTAGCTTTTTTCATCATATCCTATAATTTTGGATCATGAAATCTTGAATTGAAATTGCTTGCCATGTGATGCATGCAATAAACATGATAAGCATTCAGTGGCTGCCAACCCAGATACTCATTTTACACTACAATTAGTATACCAGCATGTCGATCAGAAATAAGATAAATATCCTGACTTGATATGATAAAATTTCTGATGCAAGCTAAGAACCAACCCCATGTATCAACTAATTCTTCATCGACAATACTAAATGCAAGTGAAAATATCTGATTATTTTCATCAACAATAGTTGCAATCATCAACTTCTCCTTGTACTTTCCATACAGGAAAGTAGCATCAAAACTTATGGCCGGTCGATAGTACTTAAACCCTTCAATTGAGGGTGCAAAGGCCTAGAAAACATGATCAAATTGATCACAAAATGAAATACCAGTAGGAGTGCTAATGAATTTCATCCAAGAGCCAGGATTAAATTCTTCTACATCATGCAACCATTTCGGCAACAAATCATATGATATATCCCAATCCCCGAACAGCATGGCTATTGGACTCAAAACCTTGAATTCGTAATGTCTTTCAATAGAATACTACTTTACTGCAATCTGTAATTCTGCCTTATCTAAAAACAAAGTCCTTTATATAATTTCTCATCTCTTTATCATATGACATATTGTTCTTACAATGTAGAATACATGGACACATTAGCAGCAGTCCAATCAACCTGAGTGAATGTTTCGGAAGTGGTGCAGACACCAGGACCAGAAGAAAATGGCTAGTCGAACCCACATCCCTGTGGATCACCTGTGAATGAAGCCCTAGGCCTAAATCCCAGATCACTTATAAATAGTTATCTTCAATTTTGTTATTTTAGCTTAGTTGGATTTAACCCTAAACCCCAAAATTAAGTTCCTGTAAAAATTCCTGGACCCAAAATTGAGTCTATAAAAAAACTCCAATTTTAATTGGATCATAAATTCTGTTATAATAGTCCAGTGTTAGTTAGCCCTTCATACCAACTTTAATTAGAATTTTATTTTTGAAAGCCTAATTAAGTATGGTATGGTTTAATTATGAGTCAGTATGCGTTTTGATCAAATTGGGTTCCAATTGATCAAGTTGGGCTTGAAATTAGTTAAAATTGAGTCTTTGTAATTAGTTAGTTGGTTGAGTCTTGAGTTCTGTAATACAAGAGGGGACCCAATTAATGACCCATGTAACTCCATGTGCAACCCAACTCAATATCCATGTGACTCCATGTGCTAGCTCAAGTCAAGCCATATGCCAACTACCTTCATATGCACCACATGCATCAAGTTTAGATAAATCATATGACATATTTTGGACATCACTTGCCACATCATCATCTACATCACTTGCCACCTCATCAAGACAACTTCACATGCCATGTCACTTACCTTGGTCGGCCACATGAAGAAGGAACTTAGCGCCAACCCCTCCTTGTCGCCCAATTCAAAACCAAAGTGTCGCCACTTTTAAGAGAAGTAAAGCAGGAGTCCAAGCCAAGTTAGCACCCCTTCCCTCCTCATTTTGTCACCAAATCCAAAGGAGAAGTCGGCCAAGAGTCCATCTCAAAGGGACACCCAAGTGGAGAAGGTTCAAGAGTTTTTTTTATTTTAAGAGTTTAAGGCAATCAAGTTCCAGGAAATCAACATTTTAAGAACTCATGAATTTTTTCTTATCCAAATTGAAGAGTCCACTCTCATACAAGAGCCCTCATCATCAGACTCCAGAGTCTACCTCTCATGGCCACTCAAGAACCCATCTTGGCCACACATCACCACCCATCAAGATCACCCAAGAAGGATTGGAGTAATCCCATGTTGGCGCCCAACCTGAAGAGGTCAATCCCATGATGTCACCCACTTTAGATGAAGGCCAAGAAGAACTTAAAGACTAGAGTCCAAGACACCAAAAACAAGGACTCAAGGAGTTGTTGCCCAAGAAAAACCAATGCAAGACTTTGTAACCCATACAACTCATGTTGGTGGTCTATAAATACCATCATTAATCCCTCTTGTAATTACAATTA
This sequence comes from Areca catechu, assembly GCA_021397845.1. Classification (NCBI taxonomy): domain Eukaryota; kingdom Viridiplantae; phylum Streptophyta; class Magnoliopsida; order Arecales; family Arecaceae; genus Areca; species Areca catechu. The sequence continues at coordinate 152,990,343 of CM038049.1, read as the reverse complement.
TTATTCATCAAATAAAACCGATATTCTGTCAAATTTTCTTTGTTGTATGCATCGCGGGGTGTGAGGCCCTTCCTTTGTTCTTCAGAACATCTTGGGGTGTGAGGCCCACATATCCAACAATCAGAAAAACCTAGCCGCCATCTTCCATTCCTTCCCTTCCTTCTTTTCCATCATCTTCCTTTTCTTTCTACAACCATCTAATTTGAGTTTCTTTTGAGTGATTGCAGGTGATCAAGGATTCGAAGTCAGGGTGTTCTTGCCTTGGAACCAACATCGCGGAAGTTTGAAGCCCGAAGATCGACCTTCTTGAAGCCCTACTGCAAGTTCCTTGAGAGTCCTGTAGGATCCACACTAGAGGGATATAATCATCGTTGGTAAATTTAAAATACACATCCCTACTCTTTAATTTCTGATTCCTTGATAAGTAAAATCCTAGTTCAAGGTGATTTCTTAATCACCAATTCTTAGTTTTTCTAGTTTATTTTGTTAGACCACTTTGCGGGTAGATAACTAGTGACTAGTTTTGCTTTGTTGATCTCTTTGAGTCTTTTAATCTGAAAATCCAGAAAAAATTAATTGCTGTTAATATCAGACAATTAGTTAATTAATCGGTAGTTTAGTTTTTGTATATTGTCCCACATCATGAAGGAGCTTCAAATGCAGCATATTTGGAATAGAGATATCTTGTGGACTTCGTACAGGTTCTGACATATCGGCTTCATTATGTTCATCAACCACATCATCTTCACTTTCTTCATCGTTTTCATTAAAAAGTTGATTATCTACATACATCGTATCATCAGTGCTGTATATACCAATGCTTGTCTAATATTACTCTCTAGCACAGTACTTTCTATTGTATGTAACGGATCTTGTATAAATCTTGAACCAGTATTTTTTAAAACATTATCTATGATATTCGACTACCGTATGACATGACATGTTCACCTACATGAGTTTTTGCTACATTTTGAATAGCTACTTCATAATCATCCTGTTCGTAAACAGGTTCAGGAGCTTCAGCGATTTGGATATCTTGTACAACTCTGCACCTGATATATATAGATGTGAACTGATAGTTGAAAACATTGTCTCCATGTCTTCATCATCAGTTAATGGAACAGATTCATACTTTATAAATATCGACCGCACAACTTGTAGATATCTATAAATGATCAATATTTTTTTTTCAATTTTATCTATATGGAAGACTCTACATATTTTGTTCTCTAATTCCTCGAATGTCATGCCATTTTTAATTCTAATTACCTTTTTTGGTTCCTCTTTGTACTTAATACCATATTTTTTATTAATCATAGAACTATTAATATAATATAAGGCTATGATTGTTTCTCCTATTATACCCTCCATGTTTAATAAATGAAATATATTTAGAGATAACTTTCTCAAAATATATAATGACATCATTAAAAAATCAATTAGAAAAGTAATTATTTTATTAAGTAAATAAATATAGATTTGAATATATTTTTAAATTAATATCTATGTATGGAGTTTATGATAATTTAAATGATAAATGTATCCTATCACCAACTACAAGATAAAGATAGGTCATATCCCATTCAGGAATTATATTAATATTACAGGTCAGCTTACAGTAACCAAATAATATGCCATGGAGACTGAATAAAATTTTGATAGCATTTTTTCTTAGTCCTGCACACAAATAATTATATGTGGAGAACTAAAAGAAAAGACTGCTCAAAATTTCATTCGATCTTCATTATATATCGTTTGATTACTGTAAGCTGATATATAAAATTATTTACAATTCTCAAACTGTCCAAATTGAAAATTAATTGATTAATGTGCATAATTCTTAGATCCGTGCAACTTTATAAAAGTGTATGGATACTACAGAATATGCAAATTAATCAATTATTGGGTCTAAGGTTCAATATAATGCAAATTTTATAAAAATGTATACAGAAAATCAAATGATTAATCTAAGAAATAATTTCGAAATATAATTTCATCAATAATAATAATTTCTACATATTACATACTATAAATATTCATGCTGCACATCTAAAAAATAAAAAATAAAATTACAAACATGCAGCTACATATTTTCAATATTTTGGCTCAAATATTTTTTTTATATACCGTGAATATTTTTTAATAAATAAATTTATAATATGATTAATGTAGTGTATGAATTAATAACTTTATTCATAACTTAATAATTTATTTATATACCATAACTCTCTAATTTTTATTATTTTATTATTTATATGTTCTAAATATTTATAAGTTTTAGATAATTATTATTCATACTAAACTTTATTTAAATTTACCAAGATCTTTAATTTATACGGTATCTTTTATCATACCATTAATATTTTTAAGCACTGCATGATTTTCAAATTTACATTAATACAGGATATACATTACTAACTTTAAATATAATTTCATATATTAATTTTATACCACCATGTATTCATATTCAATTAAATAATTATTTACAAGCTATAAATATTCATATATTTTAAATATTTAGCAAATGTATGATAATTTATTATTTATTTCAAATAAATTATATAATATTTATAATATATTCTATTTATCCAATATATTTTATTATACTATTATTAATTTTAAGTTAATTTATTATTATTTAATTAATATAGCATATATGTTATTAACTTTACTAATAAACTAATAAATTACTTATATAGCATGATAAGTTCATAATTAATTAATTAATTATTTACATGCTCTAAAATTTATATATTTTAATTATTTAGTATTAACATCAAAATTTATTTATGTTAAATAGATCAATTATTTGTATTCCTATATTAATTAATTATATCTATAGTAATATATTATTTTTATAATTACATATTCATTTATAATTAATTAAGTATTTAAATTCTATAATAATAAAATAATTTGAGTCATTAATTCATAACAAAATAATTCCAAAAATTCTATACATATTTAAACTTAATAATTAAATTTTTTACCTTTATAATTTCACCTACATTTATAAATTTAATTTATTATTAATTTTAACATGAATACTATAAATTATTTTTTCTGATTTTGATTAAATAAATTATGAATATTTATTAGCATAATATTTCCTCAAGGTTTAATACTACTTTTCTATTTTTTTAACATCAAAATATAAATTTATCTCTAAAAGGATATCATTTTTATAATATTAAATAATAATATAAGCATCACAAACAACTAAAATATGTAAATATCAAACAATAATATACAATTACATTGCTAAAAAAATAAAAAAATCATAATATCGAAATATTAAATTTCAAAAATTTAATGATTAAATAAAAAAATAATTATAACAAGCAAGAACTATAATAATAATATTTTAATAATTAAATAAAGTAAAAAATCAAGAAATATACCTGCTATATGGATAGGAAAGAGAATAATTTTTTTAGACCGGATTGTACTTGGACTAGATCTGAAGAACGGAAATAACTTGGACCCGGAACTATACTTGGATCGGATCTATACAGAAAAATAAGCAACAAGAGTATCGAAATAAAACTGGACTGGAGTGGGATAGGGGGATAACAACTCTGGAAGGTGGGCCTAAAATCGCTGGGATTTCTCAAGCCACGCGGCGACCACTGATGCCATGCACCATCCACAACGCCATGTGGCCAAGCTAACATGCTACGTGACCAAATACATTAAAATAAAAATCAGAACACTTATTTTAATAAATATTTATTTAAATAATATTATTTTAAAAAACTCAATATTTTAACTAAGGAGCCATGGTCGGTGTCTCCCCTTTTTTTTATATATATATATATATATATATTTGATGATATATGTATTTCAATTAAAATGTCCTATATAATATAACCAGCCAACGCAAAGCCCTAGCCATCGTCTCGGCATCCGTATTCGGCCGCCCCGACTCCTGAGGAAAAATCCGGGGAAAACATGTGAAAAATCAGCGAAAGACGGAAAAATTGAAAGGTAAGACCTTTTTCCCACATAGATCAATCATTTTATTTTTCATTTCATTCTCATTTTCGAAGATCTGTGGCGAAGGAGTGCACCTGAGGGAGATCGGAGTTTCTTAGGTTCCACTGGGCGAGGAGGAGGGCGGGGGGAGGCCGTCTGGGGGTCGAGGGAGAGGAGGAGGCGGAAGAGGACGAGGAAGAAGAGGGGCCAAAAGGGCAGTTGGAGAGGGGGAGGGCGGCGGCGTCGGAGGGGAGGAGATGGCGCGGGTGAATAGCGTTTGGAGACATGGGGTGCAAGCCCGACAATCATAGGAAAAAAAAAAAAAAAACCTTCCATAGGTTTTTTTTTTTTCCTTTTGGGATTAGCAACTTCCCATTATTCTTTTATCCTACAATTAAATGATGCAAACAGTTTTTAGGAAAGAAAATGGTATTTTTTATCATAGGATTCCCAAATCCTGTAAGATTTGGGCCGATCCTATCCAATTTTTCTTTCTTCAATGGAAAGTTGAAAGGTACAAAATAATATAGAAGGGTTGATGGCAATGCAGGAGCGCCTTGAGTAGACCCTGTATTTAGATATTGCAATGATTGGATTTTTTTTGTTATTCTAGCTTAATCAAATTTATGTGTTGAAAATGTTGGTCTCGCAGCAACTAGTGTTAGGCAAGGCAATGGAACTTGGCATCTCAGCTATTATTGGTTGCAGCCAGCATCAAAAGACTATAAGATGAGTCATGATCTATTGGTCACTTATAGTAGCAGGTGGTTCTCACAATAAAGTGTCAAGTTTGACTTTTATCAAGGTTGATACATTCCATGGCCTGAGATGTCGCTTAGAGAAACCAAGTTCTGGGATTTTATACATGTTCTTCCTGCAGGAGACCTACCAAATTTTCTGACTCGCATAGAAGATAATATCAAGATTTGGCAGAATCCTATTTGAAGCGGAAAGGATTAGGTGAGCAAAACAAGGGACCGTTTGGTTTTAGATTAGAAGATATCAGAACAATCCCAATTTTCTTTAACAGTTTAAGATACTAAGTGTTCATTTCCTGGTAGAGCTGCCATTCCTTGAAAGGTTCACAAGGAGCATATCTCTCCCTCTTCTCCATCATCACTTCAACTGACTTCCATTACATCCATGGAAGAAGTCCGGCATGCAGCAGAGAGCCAGGAAGCAAGGATGATCAAACGTAGGTTGTCCTTGGCAAGAGACATCATCTTTCAGATCCTCCTCAGGCTTCCAACCAGATCCATCTTCCGGTTCGGATGGGTCTCCAAGCAATTTCACTCCATAATCTCAGACTCGTCCTTCATCTATTCCCTTGCTCTCCGAGCCACGGGTTCTCTTGTCATCCAAGCCAAGGAAGACACACTCAAAGATACCATTGATCTGTATCTCATCAACTGCAACAACACAAGTGAATCAACTTGGATAACCATACAGAAACCTGTCAAGTCTGATTTTTCCCTGCTTGCTTGTTGTGATGGCTTGTTATGTTTTCGAGCATGGCAGTACTATGTTTGCAATCCTTGCACGAAGGAGTGGATCACTGTGCCATGCACAAATTATCCCGAGTCCATGTGTGTCCCACTTGGAGGTGGTCGTGTTGCTCGAAAAATGTGTGCTAATGAGCATAGGTATCTGTGTGGCTTCTACTTCCACCTGTCGACCGGAGAGTACAGACTGCTGGCAAGGGTGTGTGGAATTGGATTTGAGGTGCATACTTTGGGAACAAATTCATGGAGAGGAATCAATGCTTCTACTCACAATCCTACATCTTGTACAGTGGATCATTCATTGGCTGTGCATGGCAAATTGCATTGGGTTGGAACTGAAGGGATTATCGTGTTCGGTATGGATTCCGAGGATTTCAGTCAGATGGCATACCCTGCCGATTGTAATGCCTGGTATCAAAATCATATAATGATAATGGCACAGTATCTAGGTTTATGCAAAGTTACACCACAAACAAGGTTGGACATATGGATTCTGAAGGACCATGCTAGAAAGCTTTGGATCAAAAAGTATACAATCTCCATGCACACATTCGTGAACTACAGCATTAGACTTCCAATTACTCTAAGTGAAGAAGAAATTTTGCTTTTGTGCCGAGATTATAGGGAACAAGAAGACAGTCTGATTTTCTGCAATGCTAAATGCAATGCACTCAAGAAATTTGACATTGAAGGTTTGATTGATTGGAGGAGTTGTAAAACTTTTGGTATGTCCTTTAACACAAACTTTTATAAGGGAGAAAGGTCTTTGACTTAAGCATGCCAGAGGACCTCAATAAAGATGATCCACTCTGGCAATCTGCAGGTTTCTTCTTATCCTATTCCTTTGTTGGGCTATTACAGACTAAAAACTAGTTCCTAGTTTCTCTGCTCAGTATTTTCCCACAGAAAAAGTTTGAAATTGTTTCATATGTAGAAGATGAGTAATCAAGGTTGAGTTCCTTTTTCCCTTCTTTATTCTGCACGATACTTAGATTACGGTAACATGATTATCATCTTCTTGCTTAGAAATATCTGAGAAATTTGATGGTCCATTGAGTTCAATTTTCTTCTTATTTTTCATGCTTGAATGATCTTTTTCTCTGTGAAGGTTGAATGAAGTTTGAATTTGTAACAGATGGACTACAAAAAGCTCATTGATGCATATTGCAGTGGGTTCAGCTACTACAAATTATTTTCTAGCTACAATTTTGCCTTTAAAACTACAAAATGTTGACAAAAAAATAACTGTTATAACATCCCGATCACGGTTAAATAGACAAGGGTGGCAGCGGGAGCTGAGAGACTACTAACTTGACCGAAACCTGCTAACCTGAGCTAAACCCAGTCCAAAATCTTGGGTTTGGGTCTACAAAATTGGAAGAATAACATGTTGGGATGGATTAGGCTTCCAAATTTAAAATTGAAATATTAAAAGTGTTTAAGCTTGGGTTTAGGCCAATCCATTCTCAAAATTTGGAAACTCGGTTACTGGTGGTCAGATAACTCCTGGTGAGTATCTTGATTCTCTAACATCAAAAAGTGTATCTTGATTTTCTATGCCATCTTAAATTCACCTCATTATAGTTTCGTTTTAACCATAGATGATACTTCGACATAGGCCAGTGTTGGCCTCTGTTTAAATATAGATCTTCCCCATTTCGAGGGTTTTTCATGGAGCTTTGGGTATTTTAATTTTTCCATTTGTAATTTAGGTGTTCTATCGGGTCAGTTCAGGTGTCCTCGACTTGGACACCTAGGGGATTCAGGTCTAAATTTTAATTTGACTGAATCCCTACTCATCCGACAACTGATTTGGTCATTGCTAGGTTGGCGTAATTTCATGAGTGGTGCAGGCCTGGGGTGTTAATACCCAACTCAACGTTCATCAAGTTTAGATGGAGCAAGATCACCTTTGGGTTAGTTCTCAAGTAGATACCAATAGCAAGCCGAGTTTTTTAAATGCCTAAAACCAATTCACTAGTGCCTCGTTTTGAGTATATAGTTAATCCACGTTACAACAATTATGGAAAATGTAAATGTAAGAAATATTAGGTTGTGGTCATGCCACGTCTTTCTTTAGTCCCATACCCAGTCTGCTAATCCAAGGGTGCATTTGGTTTGCAACCAAAATCAAAATAGATTAAAATAGGAATCAGAGTTTTTGGCTTTGGCTTGTGATTGGAATTAGAATTGAAATTAATATAGAATTTGAATACTAGGAAAATTAGGAAAGAGTCAAAATCGGATTTTGGAAGATTAAAGCATTCCCACCCTTTCATAAAATTGGAAGTCTCTCAACCTATTGGCTAAAATAGGTGTCACTTATTTCCATATTATTCTAGGGCTCAACTCTCTCTAACCAAACATATTATGATATACCTTTTCCTCCTCCATGGGGTGCGCCATCATCTTTGCCGCACCCATCTTAACCTACTTTGTTAGGGACCAAGCTGCTCCCCTTGCCCAATGATCCATGATGGGTTTCACCATCCCTACCGGATCAATTAGCCAAATATTCACATGATATCATCTTAACTCAGGTAATTGCTATACATGATTAAACCTAATCAGGCACGATGCACTTGCAATTTCATGACCAGGAAATAATGATTAAATGGTTGATGCATGTAGAGAGCATATAACATTTTCCCATGAGAGCAGAAAGCTATGAGTCGTAATAAAATGTCGCACATTTTATTAATAAAATACAAAATATAAATTAATAGTCAACAAGTAAAGTTATATTGTATTCATGGACTAATTGTCAATGTTTTGTAGAGTCATGTGAATGTTTACAACTTAATCATCATCAACTAATTGGTAAAATTTTATTTTTTATGGTAAGAACATTATCATTTTATGGTGGAAATGAAGAGAAATATAAGTTGATTCTCATCACCTTATCATAGGTGCCATACCCTGTTTTCATCGACCATCTTTGTAGGGTGCCTAAGTAGCTGACGTCATTCAATGTTCATGATCAGGCTGCTGCATTTTGTTTTGCTATTCTTGTTTCAGAGTTGCAGGTGCCATACTCCGTTTTCATCGACCATCTTGTAGGGTGCCTAAGTAGCTGACGTCATTCAATGTTCATGTGCCACACTCTGTTTTCATCGGCCATCTTGTAAGGTGCCTAAGTAGCTGACGTCATTCAATGTTCATGATCGGGTTGCTGCATTTTGTTTTGCTATTCTTGTTTTAGAGTTGCAGAGAGAGGGAGAGAATAGATTATTACTACTAGACTACTGTTGGTGTTTCTGTCATTTTTTTGTTGCTTCTATCACAAATACCATTGCTACCATCGTTGCTACTGCTTGCGATCATAACCACCATATCTCCAAAGAGAAGCATGGCATAGCTTTGAAGCTTTAGGTTAGCTAGATGTTACATGATTATATTGAACTAACTTGGTCTCCATGCATTAGTCGTTTGGTACGTATCTTCGTATCTTTGACCGAGAAATATAATTTGTTTTTCACGTTTTGTAGTTACTCAAATTGCATTTATGAAAGAGATATAACATATATGCCCATTTGGGATCTCAAGTAATATCTCACCAATTCAGACACTGTTCCTGGAATGCAAACCATCCTGCAGCCTCATAAGCATCCACCGGCCTGTCAATTCTTGGAAGACATGAACTTTTGACCTGAGTGGAGTAGCATCATCCAGATCATATGATCTTTAATTTTGATAATAGGAAAAAGCATACTTACAACTGCTAATCCATTCTCAGATAATGTTATAACAATATAATATATGAAAAATAATCATCAGGTATGCTATAACAGTACTTGGACAGCTGCTAAATGAATGTATGCATAGGCTTGCATGAACTTAAAAGAACCTTCCAAATCCTAGCATACAATGTTTGGCATTATAGTCTTGATTTTGAGTTATCAAAGTCATTTCAATCCATATGCTTCAACAGACTTGTACAGTGGAGTGCACGTGGAGCACCGAGACTCTCGATTGGCATTCAAGGAAGTCAGCTGTCAAAAGTAAAAGAAAATGGGCTTACAGTCTCCTCCTAAATGAACTCATCATAACTGTAGTTTAATTTGCAGATGCATTCATATATGCCTTGGATTGTTAGAACCCAGCTTGGCATCCTTTCTGCTGCAAGGTCCATAGGGGTGTGAGAAACCAAGGCAGCCACATATTTGATGAAGAAATCAAAAGATGAAACAAAATACACATTGCAAAATTTGATGCTCCATGAAAAACCAGCGTGCAATTTCACTAGATTGTTCAGATTCTTCCTCCAAAGAGAAAGCAGGTACCGTGCCACTGGGTCCTCAAAATAATCCTTTTCCTGCCAACAAAAGTTGAATGCTATCATAATTAAGGGAAGCGAAGTAGAGGTGGTTGAATCCTTTTGTTCGAAGAACGTGAACAGCTGGAACCCACCCAGATTTCTTTGCGAATATTAAAGCAAAGATACACCCAATTTTTCTCTCTCTCTCAATATGCTCGGCAGAGAAGTTAAATGAAGAACTGAAGGGGCAAGATTTTCATGCATTGAAATATAAAAAAAATTAATAAACAGTTATCATTTAAAAATATTTTGATCAGAGAAATACTTGAAAATAGTAAAAAAAAATATCCTTATGTTTCTGTGGATCCATTGAAAGAAACTCATCTTCATACTATTTTAGTGACGTTATGGAATTTTGAAGTCTTTAAATATGCCATAATTAATAAATAATTATCATTTTAAAATATTTTGATCAGACTTGAAAAAATATTCAAAATAATGTCATGCTGCTTCAATCGATTTATTGAAAGAAACTTACATTCATATTATCTATAATTACAATTCTTAACAATATTCTTTCAGTTTCTTCTTCATTCCTATTTCTCGAAATATGTTTAAAAACCTTGCAAGAAAAATAATATTCTATAATACCCCATGAAATGTTTATTTCCATCAAAAATCTGAGAACAAGATTTCTTCCTAAAGATGATGGACATCTTTTAATTGATAAAAAGAAAAAACAAAAAATAATATTGGTCAAACAGCAATAATGATAGGACAGCGAGGAAACATACGTAGCTCATCTAAGGAAATGTTGGCAGCACCATCCCCAGACTTTACCAAGCGAACCTTGCCTGCAAAGAGAATGCAACCGCATTATTGTTTCCGAAGAATTAAAATAATAATAATAATAACCTTGCTTCGTGTCTTCTCAGAATATAAAAATTATCAAAAGATGGTTAACTTTTGACAGGAAGAAAATCCTGGGTGCTAAAGAAGAGCTGTTTTAGTGTGAAGACGAGAGAACCTTTAAAGTCACACATCCTAGGCATAGAGGAAAATAGAAAAGAGGGGAAAAAATACTTCCAGGAACTCAGATAAACCATAGCACATCTATTTATATCCACTGCCCAATAAGTAAGCTAGGTTAAGTGAAAAACCATCAAATACCAAATATTCTGGCGAGCCATGCGATGGCCCAGACTTTCAAATGTTGTTGTATCTCAGCAATTCAAACTTAATTCAATAAATCCCATGGCACAACATTAAATATTTCACATCAAATCATTCTGAATACAAGCACTACACAATCGGATGACTTAGACCACCTGATGTATCAACATCCCACATAATGGTTGAAACCAAAGAGAAAATAGTGTTGCAGGCTATCAAGCCTCTATATGAAATGTTTCGATGCGTGGGTGATGAACAAAACTTCTAAATGGGCTTGTATTATACGATAGATAGGACAAAACATAGCAAGATGGTAGATCCTACACATACCAATGAATACATCCATATTTTCGATGAACTATAAAACTTTTAGATGGATAGAGAGTTGCATCTAGCAAGTAAGCAACAAATCAAGAATGCTCTAAAAATTTGATTGCTATCGCATTTGTACGAATAAACTCAATCAAGTATGAAATCTATGTACAACTTACTATCTAAATCCGAAATTTCAGTCTACCACACTTGGCATTACTATGGATAAAGAGATTATGTCCACCCTATAAAATGAATAGAGAAGATAAAGCTCAATCCAGATGTCGTGTATATGTATCTAAAACAAGTTAGGTTAAGTGATTTTTTTCATTTAGGATTCATTTGATTCGCAGAAAGAATTTTTCGCAGGAAGTTACATTCTAAGAAGTTACTTCTTGAAAAAAGAATTTTGGCATGTTTGATTGATCATAAAAAAGTAACTTATTCCAAGATGGCTTATATTTGATTAAGCATCAACTTTCTTGGAAAGACTATATAAAACATCTATTATACCCTTAATAATATAAGACTATACTTTTTTGCTCCCAAACTTTGTATAAATATTGATATTATATCATAATAATTTATTATATTAATATAATACTAATATATACATATTAATATTATATTAAACTATAATATTATAAATATTATATGAATTAAATATATTAAAATATTATATGATCTTGACATATATCATTATTCACTATTTTATTCTAGCTATTTATTCATATTTTATAAAATTTTAGCCCTAGATCTTAAAAAGGTACTTTGGAAATAAAAAAGCAATATCAATTCCCATCTCTCAGGAAGTCCCAAAACTCACATCTCCGACGATTTCCACTTTCCATGAAATGTAGAAAGTATTTCCCATGGAAAGATTTTTCATTCTCTTTTTAAAACTCTAACCAAACAAGAGGCTCCCTCTCCACTTTCCAGGAATTGCTACTTCCTCCTTGCACTTCCTGTCAACCAAATAAGTTTTCAGTTGTATCTTCAACAAGTAACACATTATTAACAAATATTTTTTACAGAAAAATATTTAGGGAGAGTACCGATTCATTCGAATCCACTATAGCAGTTAGAAGCAAAACAAAGATAAATCTAAGTTGGTACTAATAAGTTTAATAACAGATTTAATATTCTTTTTGATTTTGTTAAATCTCAATGCTTTAGTAGCTAAATGATGGATTTATTTTCGTGGATCGACAAGAAATCTAAAAAATCTTGTCATCAAAATCATTTCTAGATGGTTTCATCAAGTGAATATGAGTGCAACTAGTCGACCTTTGCCCTGTCAGCAAAGGAACCATCTAAATCAGAAATGCCTCAACGATCTTATATATGTTTACTATAATTTGATATTGATGCTCAAATGCATTTAGAAAAAAGTTGAGCTAAAGTACTCGGATCCAATTACGAATAATTTTATTGATGAAGATGAAGATTCAATGATCAAATGAATTGTGGATTAGTAACAGAAGCTAAAATTTGATGAACTAGGATCACCTCTACGACCAGTCAGTTTTGTAACTAATGAGACGAGTGGATGCTAAGCAATAGACAAACAGCAACATTCCATGCTGGACTAGTCGATACACATTACAGCATCCACCATCGTAGCCAGAGCAAGGCAGGATGAGAGGGCAGGCAATTGCTCGACATAGAGACAAAGGAAAAGGACAGGTAGCTAGTCTTAGTAGAAAGGGTAAAGCACTCAGTTCACTTAAATTTAGATTCCAGGGAGAGTAGTGTTGGTGGTAGGGATGTCAATTTTTGCCAACCCAGTGGATACCCTACCCGATCCTAATGGTACGAGTAAAACCCGATCCATTTAATTTAGGGGTGGGTATGGGTTTTGTATGAAAAATTTTAACTCGAGTTTGGATCGGGTATGGATATCAGTATGCCCCATCCCAAACCTGACCCAATTACATAAAAGGCATAAGCCCTCTCAGTCCCCCACCACCCAGTGCCCAGTCTCAGTTCAATGCTTTGACTCGTTCTTCCCCAACACACCCATCTCTTTTCTTCTCTGTTTTGTTGTTCAAGCATTTTCTTCTTTTTTTTATCATGTTCAATATATTATATAGATTAACTTATATCTAAGTATCAGTGACATCTTTTAATACTGCAAGTAGACTTATTCTTTCATATTCATTATTTAATTGTTAGGCAACTTAACGAGGTCCTATAATTTCTAGCTTCATTATTGTACTCCGTTTACAACTTTTCCTATGATGGACTAAACTCAAGCTCGTATAATAATGCATAGGACCCGAACCAACCCGACTTGACCTGACTTGATCAAGTATACCCGACTCAACCCGATCTAAACATGCCTTTTTTTACCCTACCTGATCCGACCTGAGATAGGTATAGGGCGAAAGATTTTTTGACAAGACGGATATGAATTTTGAATGACCCGACCCAAATCCAACCCGTTGCCATCCCTAGTTGGTGGTTCTTTTGATAGTCAAGGATCTAATGATCAAGAAAGGAGTGGAGGACAGGAGATGCAGTCAGTTGATACTCTTCAATTCATTAGTGAATCCCAGTTTATGCATGCCCTATAGGATAGAAACCATGGTGCGCGAGCTAGTCTGCAACAATACGATTTCATAAAGACGATGGCTTTCGCAAGGTCGTTTAAGATACGATGCAACTGCAGATGATCTCACATAGGATCCATAGATATAGTAGGTTCATCCTCATATTCTAGATCCTCTTATTCCGCAGGCACCGGCAGCTTATAATACATACGGATATAGATATGGTATGTCTGAGGCATCGCCTTCTAGTGGTTATTATTCTATGCAGCTTGGAGCACCTCTGAATTGGATTTTACTGTCAGCATACTCAGATGGACCCCTCAACCATACTATCAATCCCACAATACCTCTCAGAGCTAGGACTTTACCGAGGGATCTGCTACAAGTTATAATCCATTACGCCTATCTTATAGAATGAGCATAGATGATTACAATGTTGCTTGATTAGAGGGGAGTGATGTTCCTCCTGACTATATAAGCGATCCTAATATTTACGAAGATCGATACTCGATAATATTCTAAATATCGGTATGCATTGATTATTTATTTTTATATTTTTTAATTGATTTGAATATTTTAAGATTCAATGATATCTACTCCATGTATAGATTATTTTTTATTCTAAATAATGCCATGCCATGCTCAGATTCGTATCACACGCGACTAAGGATGTATTGGAGTGATAAAACATCAATTAACATCAACAAACATCAATTTAGATTAAAATCATTCAAGAAAAACTAAATAGTCATTACATAACCTAACAAACCAAAAAATTTTGAAAAACACAAAAGCAGTATACCTGTTTGACCGACACACCTTCCTATACTGTATTTTGGTATCGTACCGTACCATACCAGCCACCATGCAATACGGTACGGAACCAATACCGTACCATACCGGTCGATAATTGATATACGTATAAGTACTAGTTCTGAAATCTTTGGTTTGATTTAATTATGACAAAGACTAATGCCATCAACTAAACTTTAAAGCACATCTCATTGATATTTATAGTTTATTTTGATCCACCCATTCTGTCCCCCCCCCCCCCCCAACCAAAAATAAAAAAAGGGGAGAAAGAAAAAAAAAAGGGGTTATCCATGGTCCATGTTTGTTATCTATGCAATCTATGGCAAGAGAAGGATAACAATTAAGAAATAGAAATTAAGTTTTAGTGTGCAATATGCCTAAAGAAATAGACATATATCTATTTATTTCAGAAATGATAATATGTATGGTCTAGAACTAATTTGTAAATGAAGGACCTTAAAAGTTAAAACAAAATGTAGAACAACCCAGCAAAAATGGCCTAATTTATTTTCCTTTTTGCATATTCAGGCCTTTCCTCCCTTTTTTTTTTTTTGGCAGGAATGGACCAATTTTGAAAATTTTGGGCACTTCTGCCCTGCATCTTACAGACACGGACTAGTTGTATGTTTAAAGTGGGGATGAATGCACATATTTTTCATAGTGAATGCAAATATTTGGATAGCGCCAAAACATTTTTGTACTAAATGAGCATTATTTGTTGAGTGTTGGATGCACATATTTTTAAATGGTATGGCAAGAGTGTATTTCTTCATGGGGCAAGAGGCAAAAGCATCCAAAAAGATTTAAAGCTGCAACATTTCTGTGAAATAAATAAAAAGAAAATAAAGTGGGATATCTTTCGCAATATCCACAAATAAAAATAGAAGCAGGAAAAATAAAACTAGTGAAACTGTTGGAGAGTTTATTGCAAAATTTTTAATTCACTTTGTTCTTACTCATGATGGTGAGCATAATTAGTCAATGAGTAAAATAGAATTAGACCTTCACTCAAAATAGGTTCAAAGTGAGTTCTAGTAGATCTCAAGAGTTCCAGATTCCATGATAAAGAATAACAATAGTAAAGAGGGAGAAAAAGAAATCACATTTCTTCATCAGCATCTGGGAGAAGATTTAGATTCAAAAAAATGAAAAGAAAAAAAAAAGAAAAGAAAACCAAGCAAAATACTCAATA
Organism: Areca catechu; assembly: GCA_021397845.1. Taxonomy (NCBI): domain Eukaryota; kingdom Viridiplantae; phylum Streptophyta; class Magnoliopsida; order Arecales; family Arecaceae; genus Areca; species Areca catechu. The sequence goes on along the minus strand of CM038049.1, from coordinate 152,974,566 downwards.
ACTACCATGCAGAAATTGCACATTGTAGAAATATCACATAACCAACAAAGTGTTGCACGAAATTGACAAGCAAAATACTAGCAAAGATATGCCTCCATGCTAGCTCCAAATCAAATTGTGTTTTCTACCATGTCAGTGAATAAAAATTCAATGGGGGAGAAGTCCTAAGATAACATGGATGGTAGTTGTGAGGAAGGATATCCAGAAAGTTGGAAAAACATCAAAGCTTGCCTTAAATAAGAATTCTTGGAGAACAAGATACCATAAAGCCGATACCAAATGGTAGGAAAAAGGCTTAATGATTATGATAGAGGGCCCTGTATAATAGACCATGTAGAGGCCCTCTAAAACATGTCACATCATCCTATTTGGAAATCTCAATGCAAACTTAGAAGGGAAGAAATGGGAACTAGCGGTCATCTTGTTAGTTCTCTCTATGCCATCCGAGAGAAGCCTCCTATCCCATCTCCAAAACATGTCACATCAGCCTATTTGGAAATCTCAATGCAAACTTAGAAGGGAAGAAATGGGAACTAAGGAAGTTCTCCCTGTTCTATCCGAGCGAAGCGTCCTATCCCATCTCCCACACCCTCTGTTGGCTCCCAACCAAAGCCTCATCACACCAGCCACCGAAGTTGCCATAGCATTGAGGATGCAGCCTAGACTTCAAGCATGACCCCATCTCTGACCGTCAAACCCGCAAAGACCAACCCTATTGTCCTCCTCTTCCAATCACACCAATCTAGGCATTATTCCACAATTCATCCCCAATCCCAATCTCATGATTCCACCCATCTTTATTCCCTATGGGTTCTCAATGGTCATGGGGTTGATACCTTCTCCCGGATGAGGTCTCTTTGCACCTCCTCAATCTTCTTGCCAAGGACCCAAGGAAGCATCAACAGCTAGAGACCATCTCCATGCCAACTTCCAAGTAGCCACTAGTGTCACCACAGACACCACCACAGCCATGGCTTGTGGCTCTTGATGATTCAGAGATTGGGGCCCACTTAAAGCATAAGCCATGTTGCGCACTTGGATGGTGACACTAACTACCATTGTGATAGGAGTTTGGCCAGAACCAACCAAGGGCATGGCTATATGGCAGATGGAATATGCATGGTCTCAGTTGGAGGCCTAATTCCAACGAAGCGAAGAGATAACTAACAGGACCATTATTTAGTCCCATTTCCTCCCTTCTAAGTCTACTTTGATATCTCCAACCCAAAAAACATGGCAGCTTTTAAAGAGCCCTTTATATAATCAATTATGGAGAGGCCCCTATAAAATTTTAATTCCTATGTCAATGGTCTCTTTGCAAGATAACCAACAAACAACATAAGGTGTTGAAGGAAAAAAAAAAATAGTGGTTTTAGTTTGACTTCAATTGGAATCAGATCAGTAATGCTCGTCTTTTTCAGGTACGCGATCAGTATGTTCATTGATGTTAATGCAGATCACAGGATGGAGGTTCTCAAACATGATTGAAATGTCACAAACAACTTCCACACAATTTTGCCATCCAAATAGAATGTTAGTTTTGGCTAAAATGTAAGAACATAAGTCTCAGAAAGCAACAAAAAACAATTCATTTCAGCATGGGGCATCCATAGACAATAACCACAAACATCAAGCCTTGTCCCAAGTATTTGGGATCAACATTGTGAATCCCCATTCACTAAGAACTCCTATACGTGGCTATTTCTACACACTAGCATTCATAATTACAGAGTTTGGCTCCACTTCATAGCCTGGCATGCTTTTTATGAGTGGCTGTTAACCCAACATCAAACATCCAACCCTTCCATCTGGACTTAGCATTGCCAGTGTATTTTAGAATGCATGTAGTGAAAGTATCAAAATTTCCTTCACTTTATAGTTATTACTAGATTGGCCAACAATTTCCAAATATGTTTTAGCAAAAAGAAACACTTTATTATTTATAAGTTCAAACAGCATCAGATTGCAATATTTGTAAAAATGCCGAAATTATAAAATTTAGCTCCACGAAACATAATAGTCATGGTCCAATCATTTGCATGTATAAACTCAACAACACCATAATATTGTTAATAGATCCATCTGTACTTTAAGCATAAATCAACAAACAACTTTAAAGACATGTTTGCCATGCTTTCTGAAAAGAGCTTCTTGAAGAGACTTCAACTAAATCATTCTGAACAAAACCACTTCATCTCTTGTTTGGTGTTCAGAAAATGCATAACATAAAAGCACTTTTTATGTCTATTTGGTATCAATATGGTTGGATCCACTTTTCATAGAATAGATTGAGTTTGATTACAACAGGTATTAAGGACTCAAACCCAAAAAATAACATGTTGTCACTTTTAGCTTAAATTGGATCCTTGATGAATTGGAATGCACTTGAATTTACATAATACATTTAGATTTCCAGTTTTGCTTGCTGTTAAGGGATGTAGACCAATTATTCTTATGAAATAGAGTAGGTGCCTGAATAAACACAAGCCAACGTCTAGTTTCTTAAGCTTCTCCCATGAATTATCATTTTTAACTTGGGTATCTAAGATGCATTTTTATTGGTTGCCAACACGTTTGTTTTTCTCTTTATGCAATACATACTTCTTTTGTGCTATAGAAGCTGTCATGTGCTCTAAGTAATATCAAACACACCCAAAGAATCCATCTTTCCCCCTTATTATTGTACTAGCTCTTCCATCAAACCTAAAATTATCACAAATGAACAAACTGTCTTGTGAGCAGCTTGTATACAGCCTCATTTTGGCTCAAGGTGAACACAAGCCAAGTTTTTGAGCTCAAAATATAAACAAACTGAACATGGCTAAACCCAGCTCGCTCATGTTCAGAAAAACAAAGCTCAAGATTGAGAAAAATAATATATATATGATATGTATCACATCAATATTTCTAAGTAATAAATACTTGGACAATTTTAAGAAGATTGGCATATTTCTTTTATAAATTAGAATAAATATCAACCTTGAGATCTCAATCTAATGAATTCAATGCTCCATTACCAGGACCAACCATTATACTCTCAGCCCAATGGCTTTAATCGTTTAGAATTTTATGATAAACCACCAAGGCCAATCCTTCTTTTGATGGAGCTGGCACAACCAGTCCACAACCTCTTTCACAGATATACTCTTTCCTTCTCTTCTCTTCTCTTCTCTTCTCATCCTCCAAGGCCCAACCATTTCATCTCTCATCCCCTCCTGTTCTAATATATGCATGGCAACCCTCAGGCTAAAACCCAACTTCACGACCTCCCAAGCCCTTAATATTAGGTCTCTTAGTTCTTTTCTGTACCTTCCTCTTCCTTCACTGACAACAGAATTGGTAATCAGGCTGAGATTGATGAAAGCAATTACCATAAAAATCAGGTTTTCAACCTCTAGATCTCTCACCCATACCTCACAATTTATGGTCAGAGACAACACAATGCTGATGATCTGTGATGGAGGACAGCAGTGTTTCAAATTTACACTAGCATTTAGGGGGGTTTCTCTCCTCTTCATCCCTCATACAGTGAGTGCACCTTGTACGCTAGGGTTATTTCATCATTTCTGCAGACTGAAGAGATGTGGTTCCCAGCTAAGTCAGTGAAGCTCAAGCTGGCTCAGAATTAAACGAGTGGAGCTTGATCAGATCCTTTCCAGCTTGACTCAAGCTTAAGCGCAGAAAGGGCTGCAGCCAACTCGCTCATGTTCAGATCATTTAGACAACTACCTGCCATTCCCTAATCCTATATGTAAGATCTTGATTTAAAATTGCATCTTCATCATGTGGAGAGCTGCTATATGTTAGTCAAAATACACATGCTGCTGTCTTCTATAATCAAAGAACATGGTTGCAATGTTCAATAACAGCTGCTCATCATATGAAAAATTCAAATCAGTATCTCACTGTTTCTTTAACATTCTAAGCAAGTACCTGGCTGCCCATGATTCTCCATGTGCTCGCTTTATTGATAAATTAATCATTTGCGAGGGTTAGGGTAATTAATTCACTGTTGAATATGTGACTCATGCCAACCTTTCTCAAAAACTTGAATCTTAGCTAACCCAATCTTAGGGTGAAAGTCTAATCAATTAGCAAAGGAAAATGTCTGTTTTTTTCATCTGAATCTTCGAAGTGACTTGCACAACTACCTTTCATAATTTTCTTCCTTTCCAGTACTTACATTTGCAGCTTCATATTGTGACATTACATTTCTTCTCCTTGACAAATGAAAAATGGGCATTCAACCCTCTTGGTCTTGGAAAGCTCAATCAATTAGGCTACCAACTACATCTGACTACACTTAATGAACATCTCTCAAAAACTACTTTATTGCTTATGGGTTATCTAAAGTGAAAATACAATCAAAACCAGCAGTCTAGCCAAAAGCACATGCATCCAAAAGAATGAAAGCCAGAAAAAATGGACACGCATGGCCAAGAAAAAGGAGAACCACCATATCAGTCTTGAAGTTGATAGAATTCCAATTATAGTATGTAGATTAGTGACGTCTTTGAATTCAAATATGATTCACATGCTCAGTGAAAAAGAGGGTGAGACTGCAAATCTAACAAAAGATCACAATGGCAAAAGATTGGTGGAGCAGATTATTAATGTTATTTAATCATTCTCTTGTTGAAATTTTTATCATAAATAAGTTCTACTGGAAACTAAGATATAACACTTTTCTGTCTTTTGCTAAATGAACCATTCTTCTTAGTTGAAGTAGTTGGCAAGTATTTCTCATTGTATACTTCATTTATCAGATTGTCATTTTCACAATCTGAAAAGGTTTTTCTTCTCATCCGTACATGTTTAAAAAAAAGATACTGCATTATGTCTGTCATGAAAGTTTAAAACAAGTTGAAGTTAGTCTAATTATCAGGTTAGATGAACTTGCTCTAGCTCTATGAAGCACTCTTCTAGAGCATCCTATAGTGACATCATCATCTTTAACATCTAATAACAACAAATAAAATTGAGTTCAAAAGTGAAAACAGAAATTTTATAACATAGTTACTCATAACAAATAACATAATTAGTGAATGGTGTATAACATGCTTAACATACCATCACGGCGCACGCAGATCTCAGGTACATTTTTAACTTGACCATTGATGCTGTCATTGTAGACTCTAGTTTCAATATCCCCCTCAATGAAAACAGCAGAGCTGAATGGAGGCACAAAAATTGTAAAAGGTTTTTGTTAAAAACAATATGTGAAAAAAGAAAGCAAAGATCAAAACCATTTCTATTCAAATAAACTTATGCCAGAAATGTGATATTGAAGAAGTCAACTGCTTAGAGCGTAAAATAGCATACTTCTTCACCAACTGTTGAACAGCATATGAACCAAGATGTTCGTTATGAACCACAATTCGATGCCATTGAGCTGGTCTTGGCAAGTGTTCAGCTCCAATAATTCTTTGATCATACATACCCCCTGTTCCAACAGTAAATATGGTTACAGTCCGTCCATTCCTCAAAATTTTCTGCACAGGTGTCTGCCCAATTTTTCCACAAATGATCGCCTATGTGGAAGAGAAAAGATATGTTAGCATATGCATCTTAAGTTCATCATGATTTAAGTTCATCAGAGTTCTGAATTAGCAATAGTACCTTATGCACACCTCTAAAACCCCAGCCCTTCTTGGGATCTACACCTTGGGGTTCCAACTTTCTCTTGTCATCAATAAAATCATCATCTTCTATATCATTTTTCTCTTCATATTGGTCATCAAAGGACATGGTGGAGTGCCATGACTGTGACCCTCTACACAAGCCTGAAAGTATGCAGAAAATCAGGGACTTGTGCTTGCCCAAAAACTTTTAGCATTTTACTCTACATTTTGAATGGATGCCCAACTAGAGGTTATAAATTGCTCTTGATAATTAACAATCATGCATTTGCAAAGCAAATCATTTACAGAATAACTATCAGAAGCTCATACTAGCCTTTACAAGTGTTCAAGGCAGGTTGCCTAAAGTTAAGATAGAATTACCAGTTGGAAACCTGGAGTGCATTGTCACGTCTTTGATACACTTGAGAAATCCCACTCTCAATGAACCCATGTTCAAATATCAGCTGCAGTGAAATCAAATACACAGTGAGCATCCCAAAAAAAAAAATCTATATATATCATGCAAAGTCAATTCAATTGCTTGCATCTATTGAAATAACTTGAAGAAAAATCAAGTTCTTGAAAGCCATCAAAACAAGATTATTTGTTACTTAATAAGAAGAGGAAATGCAAATTTATATAATGAGGGGAAAAACAAGCATTCAATTTGATTCCTCTCATACAACAAAAGCAGACCAAAATAACAGGTGGAATACATGCAAAAGAATCCAAAAATCCATATTCTAATGCAAAAAGAACTACACATCATAAGGACAAAACAAGTTGATTATTTTTCTACATTTCTCTTTCAGCTTTTTCAGAAACAGAGAGGCAAAGAGATGCAGCTCGAGAGCATATGTGAACATTCACATAGAATTTCCTAACAGATCTCAAGCAACTGCCTATATTCAATGCAATTTTTGCTGTTTTAATTGGCATCAGTGGCTGCATTATAGAACTATGTGGTGATTATCTTGAACCCAGAAACTAATCCCTAAACCCTCAAGCCATTGAATTTAAAAAGCATGAATGGCAAATTAAAGCACCATTCAATAAGTGGTGCAATTGTTAAGTGTGGATTGCATTGATCGTGGTTCCTAAGTGCTAGGTGGAAATTGAATATAGCTGGCATATGGGTCTTACAAGTTCCATGTGAAATAACCAAGGGTCCTTAGCCTCTCACAAATTATAACAAGGAAAAAAATAGCATTAACAATTAACAAGGAAAAAATAACCAAGGGTCCTCAATCAACTATCCATATTACATGGCCTGAAGAAACATCAGTAACAATTAACGCATGACTTCTACTTAAAATATAGTGATTCAAAGTTTATTTTAGTTATAATACACATAAAAGACATTGATTCCATACCTAAGTTTTTTACATGGCCGGATGGCCCTCACTCTTTTATTGGAATCAAAAAATTTCAGACGGGGTAAAATAAGAAAAGCAAGGTTTAACTGGTTGCATGGTTATCTAGTTAATATTAAAAGAAAAAAAGCTATCAGCCCCATTCTGTTCTAATAAAAGTCCCATTCAGAGGCATTGGGGGTTGAACTTAACAGTGCAAAAGACAGTTACAGTGCTCAAAGCCATACTTCTAATTCAAACATGCCCTAACAACAAAGTATCAACCCACCTCACCATATATGGTTCTGCAATATTATTATTATTATTCAAATTGAGACTATAAGAGCAGCTAAAGTATCATGGAATGGAAGAAGCAATACAGGACAAACCCAAGAATATAAAAACATGGAAATAACATGATCAAAATGGTCAAACCTAATTCTTGGACAATGCCTTTGAGCCATGAATTGATCAGGATATCAAACCTACAGCAGATATGCAAGTACTTATCATCTGAAATATAACAACTCTGATACATAACAAATTGAGACCATAGACCATTTATACAAGGAATGAACAAAGATTCAAACAAACACAATAATATAACAAAATAAAATTGCATCATAGTTAAATGACATACACTGAAGCAAGAATTACACAAAAATGAATTTAATTTAAATAACGATTCAATAAGCTCAATTGATAAATCTAATTCAAAATTAGGATAATTAAAAGAAACTTCCATTCAACATCGAAAAGTTGCATGAATAATAAAACGATGATTGGTTAATTCATGCAAATCCAATCCAATCCCTATGACAAACATATAAGCAAATAATGATTAAAGAAATCCAAGGACATTGATCTATAGTTTAAGGCATCCAATAACCTACCATATTTTGAAAGAAGACTATTTGAAACCCCCAACCCCAGCCCCCAACACACACACAAAAAAGGAAAAAGAAAAACTCCCATAGGAAGAGATAGAGACATATATGATAATATTACTATATAACCAGTAGGCAACATCGACCCCTAAAACCTCATTCTCATCTCATCCACTCCAATGCTCTCCTAGGCCTTAAGGATTTAGACAATGAGCTTGCTGTTGGCAAAGGCGGTGGTGGTGCATTGATCAAGTGGATTGTGGCAGCAGGGATTTCTATCGGTCAAGCTCAAACCCCTCCTCACCATTGCCACTAGCATAACGACCACCACTTTCATCACTCTAGGGTGGATCTTGATGGCATGGGCCTAGACATCATCCCAGTGGTCATAAATGGCCACGATGAAGCAGCTGCTGTTGAGGCTAGGAGCGTGCACAGGTGAGGTCAGGTCAGTTTGGTGCTAAACCTAAAAATGAACCGATTTAAACCAATTTCCTAAAATTGAAACAGAAACCGAATTGACCATCTAAAAAAATTGCTTGAAACTGATCCAAAAAATTTGGTTCGATTTTATTTGTTTTATCAAGTTGATATTTAATTTTATATATAAAAGAAAATATTAAAAAATAAATTTTTTATATATAGACATATTTGGGTCTTTTGGTTCGAGTTTGGTTGGTTTGAATATATATTTCTATACATATAGATGGATCAATTTGAATATCAAATAAAATTAAAATCTAGAAGCACTGATTTACTATGGATTATCAAGATAATGAATCCAAAAAAAGCGATACTTCAAACAAAAATAAATTCACATATATAAGATCACTGCAAACAACAATCAAAGTACAAATGAACCTTTCAAAACAATTACACCACCTCCTATCTCACAAAGCTGATATTGAAAAGGACATGTTAAACCACGAGCCATGAGTGCATGAGCCATGAGTCCTTGTCTCTCTCATTCTGTGGCGGTCGGTGCAAGCTACCATGACATGCATTTCGCCCTTGGAGTTGAATAGCATGAGAAAGGCCTCGCTCATGCATCCACATGACACTTCAGAAAGGTGGAACTTAGCCTAGTACAAGTCTGATTTTGTATCATATTCATATTATCATGAGAACAGAACTCCATAAATTGAAAATTTCGCCATCAAAGAAGAATTCTTTCGATCAAAAATCCCCCAAACCCCACAAAATATCATGCTTCTGCCAAGATTAAGCTCTCAAAACCAAAGGGACCAACTCACACCGCCACAACTCGCGTGGAATCCCATATTCTTGAGAAAAACCCCAACTGGAAACTAAGAAAACCCCTCCGATCTCCCTCAGGTTCTCTCCTTCCCCACAAATATCCGAAAAAGAGAATGAGATGAAAAGAAAAAGAAGCGAAAGAAAAAAAAAAAAAAAATCAATCTATAAGGGAAATGTCTTACCTTTCCAAATTTTTCGTTTTCGCTGATTTCTCCTATGTTTTCCCCGGTTTTTCCTCTGATTTTTCCGTCCTCAGGAGCCTCAATCGGGTGGGACGCTTGGGGCGGCCGAATGGGGAAGCTCAGGCGATGCCCAGTGTTTCGCGTTGGGTATTTATAGATGGGAGTTTAAAGGGTATAAACATATTATCAAACAATTTGAAAACAAATGAAAACCGTGGCTTATCGGCTAAAAGGTAGTGGTTAAGTCATCTAATAAAAATGCCATGTCTATATTTATATATATAACTCAGGTACAAAATAGCACTCCAGAAGATAAAAAAATTTTGAAAGGGCAGAGAGATATTGTCGTCCTTGTTTTAGGATCCATTATAGACGGTTCAAGAAAATACTAGATATTACAAAGAAGATGGTGGGTACTGCAATGCTATGACCTATTTTAAATTCAACTAATAATAATGGAGTAATATTTCTCAATGAGAATTCTTCCGGTATGTAGCTCCTATGTAGATCTAGTGATGCTCGTCCATACAATTTTAAGCTCAGCCTCTAGAATCGAAGGCTCGTGAAGGAAAAAATCACCAGCTCCAACTGTCAGAAACCTGACAGAAGCTCTAATGATGCCCATCCATACAGCTTTAAGCTTAGCCTCTAGGACCATAGGTTTGTGAAGAAACTACCAGCTATTAGAAACCTACATCAGCATCCCGGATGACATACCCTACATCGCCAGAAGCACTACAGACATTGTCATTAAAGTTTACCTTGACAAATTCCTGAGGATGGGGCTCCCAGGAAATGTACATTGTGAAACCCGGGCTTTTTGGGCTGAAGTTGGCAGGCCCAGCCAACTTCAACCCAAATCACAGAAAAAAAGGACGAAGACGAAAACAGGAGAGTTTGTTCTCCCCTTATCCGGCTGGAAAGTTTGCCGGAAATGGTGCTAGGACAGTCGCGGAGGAGAAGGACTTTGTTGGCGATAAGGTTTGGGTGGGCTAGGACTCCGATTGATAAAGTTTTTCTTTCCCAAACAGCGAGGAAACCTCAGATTTATTTTTCTTTAAATCTTCCTCACCACTGCCAATCGAGCCCCATTAAGCCTTCTTCCATGCCGTCTTCCTCCTCTTTGGCGAGTGACAAAGAGCCTCTTCATCGCCAGTAAGTCTTTTATCTCCTTTAATTCAGTTTTAAGGAAGATTAATCGAGATTTTTGTTGATTTATTTCTGGGTTTGTTTGCCTTGGACTGTACCTCACTAGTGGCCGCACCACTGTCCGCCTCCAATCCGTCGAGCCTTCTTCCCGGTGACCACCTCCCATGGCCGCTGGCAACTATGGAGAGGTCGGTTCGGTCAAGCCGAGGAAGAAAGTAGGGGTTCGAGAGAAGAGGAAAAAAAAGGAAGAGAGGAGAAGAAAGAAAGAAAAAGAAAAGGAAAGAAAAAAAAGAAAAAAAAGAGAGAGAAAGAGGAGAGAAAAAGAAAAAATAATAATAATAATAAAATAGTGAGGTGGAGAGATCAAAAAGTTTCTTTCTGGAAATTTGAGAAGTGAGAATATCAATGGGAGGACCACTGATGAAATTTGAGTAAAAAGGTTTTGGGATTTACAATTATCCTAGGATTATTTGTTTATATTAAAAATTATTATTGTAGGAGAACAGCCTTCTGAGCAGAAGGGCATTGTATAGTTCCAGGTATGGACCAATATCAGGCATGTTAGTTATCTCTAGTGAAGTAAAAATTTTTATGCATGATCACTGATTTATATATATATTCTTTATGATGCATAGTTTTATTTAGACCTGTCAAAATGGACCAAAGCCCATAGGCCAGCCCATTTAGTCCTATAAATGGGCCGGGTCGGGCTGAAAAAAAGTGGCCCATTTATGTAACCAGGCTTTTTGGCCCGACGCTTGTAGCCCATGGGCTGAAGTGGGTTAGGGCCGGGCCAGCCCGTGGGCCATGATTTTTTTAAAAAAATGAAAAAAAAAAGGGAAAGGGTTGGCCATTCACTTGCCTGAATCCCTGATCGCCTTATTCACCTCACTCTCACGGAGGGCCACCGCCCGCCGAAGAGGAGAACTGATGAGTCAATAGTCACGGACTCACGGAGAGCCACCGAAGAGGAGAACCGAGAGTTTGGGAGAACCGAAGAAGTGAGGAGGAAGTTGCCATACCGGTAGAGGCCGGTGAGCATGCGGTTGGGATGGCTTGCCGGTGCTGCTCCCGGAGCTTTGTCCGCTCCTCTCTCCTCTCCTTCCGACCCTTCCTCGAACCCCCCGCCGCCACCGCGAACCCGCGTGGGCGATGCTGGGGGAGCTTCATCCACTCCTTTTCCTTCTCCCTCTCCTTCCGACCCATCCTCGAACCACCTACGGCCGCCGTCGTCGCCGTGAACCCGCGCGGGCGGCACTGGGGGAGCGTCGTCCGCTCCTTCTCCTTCTCCCTGTCCTTCCGACCCTTCCTCGAACCCCCCATGACCGCTGCTACCGCCGCGAACCCACGTGGGCGGCGCTAGGGGAGCTTCGTCCGCTCCTTCTCCCTCTCCTTCCGACCCTTCCTCGAACCCCCCGCGGCCGCCGCCGCGAACCCATGCGAGCGGCACTGGGAGTGATGGCCCTCGGTGCCGCTCTCGGAGCTTTGTTCGCTCCTTCTTCTTCTCCCTCTCCTTCCGGCCCTTCCCCGAACCCCCCCAGCCTGCTGGATGCTAATTTTGATTGTGGGCTGGCCTGACCCTAGCCCACGGCCCGTATAGGGTCGGGCCGAGCTGGAATTTTTTGATCCACTTTTGCAAGTGGGCCTAACCCGGCCCAGCCCACATGGGTTAGGGAGTAGGGAGAGCCTGGCTCGACTTTAGCGAGGTGGGCCCATCTGGGGGTGCCACCTGGCGAAGGAGCAGATGCAGGGCCACTCCAGTCGAGGTGGATCCTGCCTGGATCGACACCTGGCGGAGTGGCAGAGGCTAGCTCAACCTCGACCGAGATGGACCCATCTGGGGGCGCCACCTAGCAAGGGAGCAGAGAGAGCCTAGCTCGACTTCGGTGAGGTAGGCCCATCTAGGGGTGCCACCTGGCGAAGGAGTAGAGGCAGGGCCACTCCAACCGAGGTGGATCCTGCCTGGATCGACACCTGGCGGAGTGGTAGAGGCCAGCTCGACCTTGGCTGAGGTGAACCCATCTGGGGGTGCCACCTGGCGAGGGAGCAGGGAGAGCTTGGCTCGACTTCGGCGAGGTAGACCCATCTGGGGGCGCCACCTGGTAAAGGAGTAGAGGCAGGGCCACTCTGGCCGAGGTGGATCCCGCCTGGATCGACACCTGGCGGAGTGGTAGAAGCTAGCTCGACCTCGACCGAGGTGGACCCATCTGGGAGTGCCACCTGGCGAGGGAGCAGGGAGAGCCTAGCTCGACTTCGACGAGGTGGACCCATATTGGGGCACCACTTGGTGAGGGAGCTGGGAGAGCCTGGCTCGACTTCGACGAGGTGGACCCATCTAAGGGTGCCACCTAGCGAAGGAGCAGAGGTAGGGCCACTTTGGTCGAGGTGGATCCTGCTTGGATCGAAACCTGGCGGAGTGGCAGAGGCCAGCTCGACCTCGGCTGAGGTGGACCCATCTGGGGGTGCTACCTGGCGAGGGATCAGGGAGAGCCTGGATCGACTTCGACGAGGTGGGCCCATCTAGGGGCACCACCTGGTGAAGGAGCAAAGGCAGGGCCACTCCGATCGAGGTGGATCCCACCTGGATAGACACCTGGCGAAGTGGCAGAGGCAAGCTTGACCTCGGTCGAGGTGGATCCATCTGGGGGCGCCACCTGGCGAGGGAGCAGGGAGAGTCTGGCTCGACTTCAACAAGGTGGGCCCATCTGGGGGCTCCACCTAGTGAAGGAACAGAGGCAGGGCACTCCACTTGAGGTGGATCCCGCATGGATCGACACCTAGCGGAGCGGCAGAGGTGTCGAGCTCGGCCCCAAGGTCGGCTTTACTACTGAACGGGCCACCTAGCGAGGGAATCCAGAGATGACGCCACGTGGTGCCACCTGGCGGCCAGCTGGATCTGATGCATGCTCCATGTCAGCGATGTTGCCATATCAGTTGCCTCCCACTCCCAAGTCCCATCAGAGTGCCATTGCAGGGACGTGGGGAGTTAATTCGGAGATGACATGGGAGGATAAAAACCTGTGCAATAAATGTCGAGAACGCTACCGATCCGCTTGCTGCGCCCGAGGTCCAATACGCGGGCACCATGTCAGCATGTTCAGTGGGTTATAATTACGCCGTGCCAGATTCGCGGTGGTTTCCAACAAACCGGAGTATCGTCGTTGGGCGCCTTCACACGTGGCGCCCATCCGATGGCGTTGGTGAAAAAGAAGCTGTACGACCGCTGTTGATTGGTTTGAAATGAGAGGAGACTTTCTAGAAATTAGGTCTCTTAGCTTTCTCACACCTCGCCAGTGATTGCAGCGATCCCTCTTCTTCTCTCGGATCGCCATTCTTCCACCACAATATCCCAGTAAGTGCCCTGCGACCCAATTTCTTTCGTTTGTTCCTCTTTTGTCTTCTCCTGCTCCTTCCTTGTCTCGATGGCCCCCTCGGGTCATCACCACCACTTTTCTTCTAACCCGGACGAGGCCGGTCCATCCTGGCTGAGGACTCCATCGCCCTCCTCTTCAAAGGATGACCTTCCTGTCGACGTCCAGCGGTGGCTGTGGCCGGGCAGCATAACCATCGGAGTCCCTAGGGCTCCTAGGGCTCCTCCTACCATTCCTGCAGTTCCCATCTCTGCCCTTCCCCCTCTGGTGGCAAAGACTTCTTCTGGTCCCTCTGGTTTTGTTTCGACGATGACCGGAGATGACCTTTCCTGGATCCAAGATATGTATGGGGTCCCGGACTCCATTCAGCTTTCAAACCCAGGGCCGAGGGATCGGGTGACTTCCAGCGGCCCTGGCAGAATCGCCTTCTACGAAGACTTCCTTGCCGGGGGTCTTCGCTTTCCCCTTCATCCATTCTTTCTATCCTTCCTCGGCCATTCTCGACTTGTTCCGGCCTAGTTGGCTCCCAATGCCATCAGGGTCATCTTTGCCTTCATAGTTTTTTGCCACTTCCACAGGTTCGTTGCCCGTTTTTCGCTGTTCAGGACCCTTTTCATCCTGAAGTGGTACTCCACCGATGATGGCTAGTGGTACCTTTCTCCCCGGCCCAGGTGACTCCGGTTCGACCTCCCCACTTCGATCAAGGGGTGGAAGAACCAGTTCTTTTTTGCTTCAGTCTGGGATGTCGACTGGGCCTGGAGTGAGCCGGATCGGTCTCCGAATCGAAATTTTTAGGTCGAGCCGGCGGATCAGGAGGTCTACTCCCAGCTACTGGGAGATGTAGTCCCTTCTCTTGATGTTCTGCTCTCAGAGCATAACCTGTTCGAGGCAGGGGTCAGCCCAGTATGGACGATCGGTGGGCCTCCGCTCTTCTTTCTTCTTTCTTTTTTTTTACTGGACCATCTGATGCTCTGGCCTCTCCATTCTTTAGGGATGAAGTTCTCCATCAAAAGCCTGATGGAAGGGGCCCAGAAGAGGAACACCCCCGAAGGGGGCCAGGAGGCTCCCCTGAAGAGGGCCCGAATGGAGGCGGGCTAGGGGCCTAGGCCCACTCCAGATTCTACTGGGCCCAGGGCAACGGGTCTAGCTCCCAGGCCATCTCAGCGATAGACACCCGTCGCAGACATCGTCGAGATTGACAAGGGTGGGGAGGTGGGCGATTGACACCTCCCCCTGCTGCTGCACCAGTCGCCACACCAGCGGTGGTGACGGCCGTACTGAGGGCGACACCTTCGATCGCAGCCCCGTCCAGTGGGGGGACTCCAGCTCAGTCCCCTCCCAATCCTCAGTTGGCACCTCCCATCCTCCACGGGGGCTCCTCCATCATCCGCGACCAGGGTCTCGCGGGGAAGATGATGGAGTTCGCAGTGCGGCCCCGGGACCGCCACCTGAGGGGTGGTCGGGACTACACGGACGCCCTGCTTGGGACCCTTCCCCTGCACTTCACGGTAAGCATCTAGCTCTTCCTTTTAATGTTCTAGTTGGGTCTTCCTGAACCCTCAACTCTTCCTCTAATGTAGATTAGGACCGACGTGCTGCTACTTCGAGATTTTCTCTCCGCCTCGACGAAGAAAGAGGTCGAGAAGGAGACAAAGCTGAGCAAGTTGGCAGCCGACGTGAAGGATCTTGTGGACAAAGGCCAAGAGCTGCGGGGAAGTAATCAAACCCTCTGGGAGGACCTGGCCCGTTTCGATGGCCGGGTCAGAGAACTTGAGTCCTCTCTCTCTGAGGAGAGGATCTCGAGTCAGTGCCAGGCTGAGGATGACATGGTCGAGATCACACGCCTCAGGGGACAGTCCCGATCACTGGAGCGCCAGGTCGAGGAGGTCCTCAGGGAGTTGGCGACGACCAACGAGAAGACCTCCTACGTCAACGGGCTGCTGGCGATCTCGCGAAAGGAGACACAGGAGGTCATGCAGAAGTTCCGGTCCTCTGAAGAGTTCGAGAAGGAGATGCATGAGGCTACCGTGGACTCCTTCTTGAAGGGCTTCAGGGTCTGCCGGGGATAGGTGGCCGCCTATTTCCCAAGCTCGACCTGATCGGGGTCACTCTTAGCGGGCCCAGGGGGCAGCCTCAGGGAGGAGGAGCAGCACCAGGGGCCGTTGGCGAGGAGGCTCCTAGGCAGCTTTCTGAGGATGCGGTCGGTGGCGCGGAAGCCACCTAGCCGGAGGAGGGACCGACAGCAGCTGAATGATTCTAGATTTTCCACCTTGTGCCTTAGTATAGGGTTTTTTTTTCTGCTTGAAGTTGTTTTGTTTTTTCTTTGGGTCACCCGGTCTGTCAGGGCCCTTCTTCCTGTAAAAAAAACTCTCATCAGGAATGAAAGTCTATTTTCCTTCATTATTTTATTGAGCTTTCTTTTTGCTGCCTGCTAGCATTGTGCTTGGTTGTCACTATCTTCTACGGGAGTCCAAAACCTATAACTTGACTTGGGCCCTCAGTTTGGAACAAAGTTCAGGGGGCCTACAAGCTCCGGGGTGGAACTCCTGGTGCTTCTAGCTTGCACTTTGAAAATCTTTGGCGCCGGGACTTAAGTCGCCGGGACATCCTTCGGATTGAACTCCAGGATCTTATGGCTTCGGGACTTAGGTCGCTGGAGCATCTTCCGGATTGAACTCCGGGATCTTATGGCTCCGGGACTTAGGTCACCGGAGCATCTTCCGGATTGAACTCCGGGATCTTGTAGACTCGCGCCACCTTCCGGACTGAACTCTGGGGCCTGGAACTGGGTTCCACTTGGCACTCCAGACTGAACTCTAGGATTTTATGGGGGAACTGGGTTCTGCGCCACCTTCTGGACTGAACCCTGGTGCCTTTTATCAGAACTGGGTTCCGTTAAGCTTTCCGGACTGAACTCCGAGATTTCGTGGGGGAACTGAGTTCCGCGCCACCTTCCGGACCGAACTCCGGGGCCTTACACTTCTCGCGGACTGCCTTGCGGGATCTTTGCCTACTCTTCGTTCGCCAGACTCAGGGCCAGGCGGGGTTGGTCCTATGAGGCAAAAACAAATATTGTGCAAAGCAAGAATTTTATTGTTAATATTTAGGAAATCTTACATTATTAGTAATACATCCTTAAGTTTGCGGCATTTCACCCCACGAAAATTGATCCCCGTCGAGCTTGGCAAGATAATAGGCACCGTGGGGGAGTACTTCGACAACCTGATAGGGTCCTTCCCAGTTCGGAGAGAGCTTTCCACATTTCCGAGGTTAGGAAGCCTCGGCACGATGCAACACTAGGTCTCCTAGGCGAAAGGCCTTCGGCCTTATCTTAGAGTTGTAGTATCTAGCCACCCGTTGTCGGTAGGCCACTATCCGAACTCGTGCCTTGTCTCTCATTTTCTCGAGAAGATCCAGGTCGAGCAGCAACCGCACTAGATTCTCGGCTTTATCATACTGTTCCACGCGCAGTGTCGGCAGGCTAAGCTCCACTGGGATTACTGCCTCCGATTCGAAGACAAGGTTGAAGAGAGTTTCGTTTGTGGCTGTCCTTGGGATTGTTTGGTACACCCACAGGATGCTAGGAAGTTCTTCAGCCCATCTCCTTTTAGCTTGGTCCAACCTGGTCCGGAGCCCTTGCAAGATGGTCCGGTTGGTTACTTCGGCTTTCCCGTTGGTCTGTAGGTGCACCACCGAGGTGAAGCGATGATGAATTCCGAGGTCATTGCAGAACTCCTCAAACTCTCGATAGTCGAACTGACATTCGTTGTCGGTGATGATAGTGTGGGGAAGTCCGAAGCGACATATGATCGACTTCCAAAAGAACTTACTAACATTGGCTTCCGTAATCCGAGCTAATGGCTCGGTCTCGATCCACTTCGTGAAGTAGTCGATGGCGACAATCAAGAACTTACGTTGCTCGGATACGGGAGGAAAGGGACCGAGGAGGTCCATGCCCTACTGGGCAAAAGGCCAGGGGGCAGAGAGTTGGAAGAGCAATGCAGCCGGTTGGCATTGCATGACGGCATGACGTCGGCAGCGGTCACACCTCTTAACGAAGTTGGATGCGTCCTCCCTCATCGTCTCCCAGTAGTATCCTTGATGAAAGGCCTTGTATGCCAGAGTCCTGCCCCCCACATGGTTCCCGCAGAGACCCTCGTGAATTTCCTGGAGCCGAGTGCAGCCTCCGTGGGCCCTAAACACTTGAGGAGCGGGTAGGAATATGACCTCCGGTAGAGCAATCCGTCCATCAGCACGAGCTGCGCGACCTTCCTCTTAATGAGGTCGGCCTCTACCTGATCCTCAGGCAAGGTACCGTCGATGATGTACTTGATGTACTTATTCATCTAGCTGGCTCCGGGTTGACCTGCTGGATCTCTCTGGGGACTTCATAGCTCGGGGCTTGGAGATGTTCGATATGGGTGCGACCCAGCAATGAGTCTGGTAGGGTTGCTAGGCGAGAGAGGGCATCAGCACGGGCGTTCTCACCGTGCGGGATGTGGGAGACGCTGAAGCACTTGAAGCCCGCCGAGCTCGCACTCACCAATTCCAAGTACTTCAACATCTGAGGATCCCACGCATCATACTCGCCTGAGACCTGCCCAGCGACTAGCTGGGAGTCGGTGAAGACCCTCAAGCTGGCCACACCGAGCTCGCGGAAAACTCTCAGTCCCACGAGGAGCGTTTCGTATTCCGCCTGGTTGTTGGTCGTGGCAAACTGGAGGCGGAGCGCGCATTCAGCTACGACCCCCTCGTTGTTGGCAAGGATGAGCCCGACCCTGCTTCCACCAGAGTTTGAGGCTCCGTCCACATGCAGGACCCATATGTCCTCCTCCGGTTCAGGCCCTGGTTGTTGACTCTGGAGGCTTTCTTCCGCCCCCTCACCCGGGCTTGCACACTCAACTAGAAAGTCAGTGAGTACCTGTGCCTTCATGGCCGATCGCAGTCGATAGGCGATATCGAACTCACTGAGCTTTAGCGCCCACTTTGCCAGGCGCCCGAATGTGTCAGGTTGGCTGAGCACGACTTTCAACGGCTGGTCCATCAGGACCACGATGGGATGCGCTTGGAAATAAGGCTTGAGGTGCTGGGCAGACACTATTAGTACAAAAACCAACTTCTCGGATCGAGAGTACCTGAGCTCCGCATCGTGAAGGAGTTTGCTTGTATAGTACACAGGTCTCTTGATCCTTTGTCGTCCGTCCGGACTAAGACTGAGCTAACGACCTCCGGGGTGACCGCCAGATACAGGAGGAGTTCCTCCCCCTCCTCCGGTCGGGAGAGTAGTGGTGGTGACGCCAGGGTTTTCTTCAGCTCCTCGAACGCCTCTTGGGACTCCTTCATCCAGGAGAAGTCATGCATCTTCCTCAGCACCTTGAAGAAGGGCTGGTAACGATCAGCAGATCGTGAGATAAATCAACTCAGGGCCGCCATTTGGTCGGTGAGCCACTGGACTTGCTTCTTGGAGGTGGGCGACTCCTTGTCAAGGATTGCCTGAACCTTCTCCGGGTTGGCTTCAATCCCTCTCTGGGTCACCATGAAGCCGAGAAACTTTCCCGCCGCCACACCGAAGGCACACTTCGCCGGATTCAGCTTCATTTGGTGGAGACGGAGGTTACGGAAGGTCTCCCCTAGATCATCGACATGGTCTGAGGTCAGCTTGCTCATACCAGCATGTCATCCACGTACACCTGCATGTTACGGCCAATTTGGTCCCTGAAGACCTTGTTGACCAACTGCTGATACATGGCGCCATCATTCTTCAGGCCAAAGGGCATCATTTTGTAGCAATAGGTTCTACGATCCGTGATGAAGGCGGTGTGCTCCTCATCCTCCGGGTACATCCTGATCTGATTGTACCCAGAGAAAGCATCCATGAAGGATAGAAGGCGATGACCCGACGTAGTGTCCATAAGCTGATCAATCTTTGAGAGGGGGAAGCTATCTTTCGGGCATGCTCGGTTGAGGTCGGTGTAGTCCACGCAGATCCTCTACTTGCCATTGTTCTTTTTCACCATCACCTTGTTCGCTAGCCAACTGGGATAGTGTACCTCCCGCACAAAGCCGGCATTGAGTAGATTTTCCACCTCTTTGTTGATCGCCTTCTGCCTTTCTGCAGCAAAGCTCCTCTTCTTCTGCCTAACTGGACGATCTTCGGATCAATCTTTAACTAGTGGGTGATGACCTCCGAGAGAATACCTGGCATGTCCACTGCAGACCAGGAGAACACATCCACGTTCGCCCGGAGGAAGTCCAGCAAGCGAACATGCTCGTCTTTTAGAAGTTGGGCTCCTATATGCACCATTTTCCGTAGGTCTGAGCCAAGGGGATATGTCAACAATCGCTCTATCGGGCCACCCCTGGGGTCTTGTGCTCTCTGGTCGAGGTCGTCAACATCTGATTCGAGCTCAGCACTCCAGGCCCCCGGGACGGCCTGCAGGCAATGCTTAACGGGCTGAACTGCCCCCCTCATCTCTCCCACCCCGAAGACAGTGGGGAACTACATCAACAATCTTTGGGTGGAGATGACTGCATCAAGCTGGTTGAGCCCTAGGCAGCCCAAAATGGCATTGTATGGCGATGGAAGCTGGACAACGGTGAAGGTCATCATAATCGTGTTCTGTCGGGGTGGAGTCTCGGCGGTAACAGGGAGAGTGATCTCCCCCTCGACTCCCACAGAATCTCCGGTAAAACCTACGAGAGGGGTGTGCACCGGCCTTAACGATCATGAGATAGTTTCATCCAGGAGAAAGCATCGTAGAAAAGTATGTCGGTAGAGCTCCCACTATCAACTACAATCCGATGTACAGGATGCTTGGCGATGGTTATTTCGACCACCACCACATCATTATTTACATTTTCATTTTCACCTCCCTTTCTCTTTTCTACATTTTCCAGATCCTCTCCCTCCCGGGCTCTCTTTGATGCGCGCCCTATCCCCGAAGAATTCATGCCCATGGGCTTCTTCGTGGGGCGGTTGTCGACTGCAGGGATGGGGGGAAGGGCCGCGAGTGGCTGGTCCTCCGCCGGGGCTCCTCTTTCCATGAACTTCTTGAGATAGCCCCTCTTGATCAGGTCCTCGATTTCTTGATTCAAATTATGGCACTCCTTTATGTCGTGGCCATGGTCGCGATGGAACTGACAGTACTTCATCCTGTCGCGATGATTCTTCGGGTTTTAAGGAGGAGGTCAGCGGAGGTAAGCCTCACCTTCGATCTCCATGAGGATCTTGGTTCTGGGAGCGAGGAGGAGAGTAAAGGTTCGCTCCGGAGCGGGACAATTCTTGGACTTCGACCCCGCTCGAAAGTTCACGGGCAGCCCGGTACTGCGAGTCCCCTGAACATCCTTCAGGACTGGCTTCTTCAAAGGCTTCTCGTCCAGCTCTTTCCTGGTACGGTCGGCCTCCTCAGCTCGGATGTACTTATGGACGTGGAGGAGGAGTTCGGAGTACGTCTTGGGCGGTTTTTTATCCAACGAATACGTCAGACGGGATTTCTTGAGCCCTCGCTTCAATGCCAGCATAGCAACGGGCTCGTCCAAGCTATAGATCTCCAGGGTGGCAGTTTTGAAGCGGGTTACATAGTCTCGCAAGAGCTCCTGGTCTT
The DNA here is from genome assembly GCA_021397845.1 of Areca catechu. Lineage (NCBI taxonomy): Eukaryota > Viridiplantae > Streptophyta > Magnoliopsida > Arecales > Arecaceae > Areca > Areca catechu. The sequence continues at coordinate 152,953,143 of CM038049.1, read as the reverse complement.
ATTGGCGGATGGAAAAGAGGTTGTCCACCTCTCTTGGCACCTTTCAACAAGCATCGAAGTGTGCCACAAACTTTCCTTCCAACTGCTAGAAGGAGTCGACAGATTCAGGCTCGAGACAGGTGAACCAAACTCGAGCAGCCTTCCGAAGGGTGGCCAGAAAGGTGATGCACAAAAGGATGTCTGTCGCCCCCTGGACCCTCATGAGAGCCTTATAGCTCTCTAGATGGTCCAGGGGATCGGTGGTCCCATCATAGGGATCCACTTGAGGCATATGGAACCGACTCAGAATCGATCCCTCTTGGATTTCTCGGGAGAAGGGGGGTCGGGCGTTGTAGCCCACTGGCTCGCTGGGGAAGCCCTGCATGTTGGCAAACCGGTAGGAAAGCTCCGCCAACTTGCACTCTTGCTCTTCCAGGCGCCTTTCAGCTAGATGCCTGATGGCATTGTCAGTGGAACCTTCCACTAAGGCTGCTGGAGAAGAAGGTGCCGATGGGACGTGGCGAGGGGCCTTTCCCCGGCGATGCTTGCTATGCTTGGCAGCATCATCATTGTCTGCCGGGGATCGGCTCTCGTGGTCCGCCGACCCAGAGTGGTTCCTCTTTGCAGGGGTCTGGTGACTCCTCCAAGGAATGGTCGATGCTCGTGGGTGGGACGACCTGTCCTGGATAGAGCGCAGGCTTCCGCGGGGGCCTGTGGCTTGGGCCGCGGGGGTCCCTAGCTGAGGCTGGGTCACCAGGGATCGCTCTGATGCTACAGCTGCCTCACAGCCATGGTCAGTGTCTGCAATTGTTGGACAGTGGTAGCATACTGACCGTCCGTCGAGGGCAGTTGAGGAGGTGGAACAGGTGCGGGGAGTTTCCTTTCCGGTCTACGGGGCCCGAGGGAGAGGGAACTTCCCTCGCCTGGCTGGTGGAGGCTTCACGTCTGCATGTCACCACCATACTTGGAATCGAGCTTCTCTCGAGCTCGAGGGGCGCTTACTCGTCTAGGGGCCTCGTCCCCCCTACCTGGCACGCCAATCTATTGCCAACCTTACCGCTGTGGCCTACAACTGTGAGTTGGCACCGGATTGGAGCCCTTATGCCATGGAATCCTGACACTTCCGGACCTGCAAAAACAAGGTTAGAGACCCAGGCTGGAGATCTCGGCGGGGGCACTCCGATAGTCAAGTTAGAGAGCGGTAAAGTGGAACATATCCACTAAGGCATAAACCTGCTAGGTTTCCATTCTCAGAGGATTCTTAGATGGGAAGAAGAATGAGAACGAGAGGGAAAGGCGCTCTGGTCCCTGTGACCGAGCTCGTTGGACTCAGTCGTGCGAGTTCCTCTGGAGCCTCCAGCTTAGGATCGCTTCTTCTTCTTACGGGATTGCTTGCCCTCTCGATTGCTTACCTTTCTTCTTGCCCCTGATCTTCCTTTTTAGGTCACCGATCCATGCATCCGTCCGTGCCTCGATCCCCTCAGGGGGCTCTGGAGGTCAGCGACCGTTCCCCCCTCGTTCCCCTTACGGTCGGGAGTTAAGTGGTGAACCAGTCTCGTCAACCATGCTGTCATGAGAGGGGGAACTTGGCGAGACATGGATCCTTGCGAAGGTGCCCTCGGGCCTGAGGCGTTGACCATGGCCCTCCCTTTTAGGAATACTGGGCTACCGGACGCTGGGTTCGATGCCCCGGGTAAGGTTTCCTTTCCAAATTGGTGCCAACGAGGTTCCGCGCACCATTACAGGCCTGGGGACACGATACTGGGCGCGCCGCCTGCACGTGCCATCTTCAGCGGCTTCCTCAGGGCTCGCGCCCCCGGTCATTCTGCCTTACGTAGAAAGGGCCAGGTGGACCATGCCTGGGTTGACACCTGACGAAGTGGCAGAGGCAGAGCCACTCCGGCTAAGGTGGATCCTGCCTGGATCGACACCTGGTGGAGTGGTAGAGGCTAGCTCGACCTCGGTCGAGGTGGTCCCATCTAGGGGTGCCACCTAACGAGGGAGCAGGGAGAGCCTGGCTCAACTTTGACGAGGCGAGCCCATCTGGGGGCGCCACCTGGCGAAGGAGCAGAGGCAGGGCTACTCCAACCGAGGTGGATCCTGCCCGGATCGATACCTGACGGAGTGGCAGAGGCTAGCTCGACCTCGACCGAGGTGGATCCATCTGGGGTGCCACCTAGCGAGGGAGCAGGGAGAGCCTAGCTCGACTTCGACGAGGTGGGCCCATCTGGGGGCGCCACCTTGCGAAGGAGAAGAGGCAGGGCCACTCCAGCCAAGGTGGATCCCGCCTGGATCGACACCTGGCGGAGTGGCAGAGGCCAGCTCGACCTCGACCGATATGGACCCATCTAGGGATGCCACCTAGCGAGGGAGCAGGGAGAACCTGTCTCGACTTCAGCAAGGTGGGCCCATCTGGGGGCGCCACCTGACGAAGGAGCAGAGGCAGGGCACTCCGGTCGAGGTGGATCCCGCCTGGATCGACACCTGGCGGAGCGACAGAGGTGTCGAGATCGACCCCGAGGTTGGCTTTACTGTTGAACAGGCCACCTGGCGAGGGAATCCGAAGATGACGCCACGTGGTGCCGCCGACAGCCAGCTGGATCTGATGCATACTCCACGTCAGCGATGTTGCCATATCACTTCTCTTTATCGACCTTTTCTTCTTCAGCAACACACTTAGTGATAAGGTCATTAACATTCCATGTTTCATCAAGAGTATTGTCGGTAGTCTTGATTTGAGAAAATTTCACAAGCAAGGAATTCAAGGCATGTGACATAATGAAGGAATTCGGTAGATCAATCTTCAGACCCTTGAAATTAGATTTGATATGAACCATCTTCAGAATGTACTCTCTGACACCCCTAATATTATTGTATGTCATGGTTGTCAATTCCTTCATCAGAGATCCGATCTCAGCATTATTAGATATGAGATACCTCTGTCCAATAGCATCCAGCAACTCTTTCGCATTGTCAGACTTGGATAATCCACTTAGGAGATGTTCAGAAATTGACCTCTTAATTGCAATCAGACTGAGTCTATTCGACTTCTCCCATTTAGCAAGGTAATCCTTCTGTTCAATGGTACTTTGATCATTCAAATCAGCGGGTCTAGCCTCACGCAAAGCAAGATCAATGTTAGCAATTCCATGAGCAAACTCTAGGTCTTGCCTCCACTTTTTATAGTTTGACCCAGTAAGCACCTCAACAATAGCATTGTTGTTGTTCACACCAAAAGTAACTATACAATCAAAATAAGGAATGCCAAATATTAATTAACGGACATACTACAAATATATCATATCACAATATCAAATAAAAGCACAAACACAATATCACAATTCCCATTTGGGCAGAGCATGCAATATGTATTAGTGCTCTTCACATGAAGCCACAAGCTAATCAGATATTCTAGCATTCCTGAACTTATCCCCTTTGGGCAGACAGGCCCAAGGAAGCTAGAGTACCTTAGTAACAAAATGCTCCATGCCATATTTTCTAGTTAAAACACATAATAACCCCATTTGGATAGGCGGTTGTATGTCATAACCAGAAAATATCTCTGACATGATGAACAATTCGATGGACTGACACAAACAAACCACTTTGGTGATAAATATTTGTACTAACCCACAACATTATGCATACAAAGAATAAATATCCAAGTCAAAACTAAGGATATGGCTAAAATATATGTATGTCCAATACGATCAGTCACAAATAAAATACTAATCAACAAATATCCACTGATCCATTTTATAAATATCAATGCATTCCAAAATGTACATCATAGATAAAAATAACTATAAGAATCCGCCTATGCCCCTCCAACATTTTATTTTGGACCAAAATATAATTATAATTTTTTTAGGGTTTTAATTGTAAAATGACTAATTTATAATTTTAAAAAATCCAAGGGCCTAAATACAAAATGGCCTTTTGGACCAAAATATAATTATAAGTTTTGGAGGGACTAAACTATAAAAGGGCTTCTATATAATTCTAGAAAACCCAGGGACTTCAGTGTAAAATGAGCCCTTTTTTTATGATAATGGGTCAATGGATTTTGGGTTAAAACCCAAAACCCGAAAACCTGCTAGCCTTACCTTTCTTCCACGAGATACCAAATCATGGTGAACAAAACCAGGGCTAGTTCCCTAAAACCGTCGGCCACCACCCCTTCGATCCCTCCCCTGCTGGTGCAGCCACTGACGAGACCATCGCCCGGGCTGGCCGAGAACGGCCGGTCGCCAGTTCCGGTGAAGATGCCGGAGGTCGGGAACACGTCCACGACCGACAAGATGAGTAAGTTTCCTTTTTTAAAAAATTTTAACAGATCGTGCCACTGGTGAGACAGCGGCTCACCGGTCACCGTCGTCGAGAAGAGGAGACGGGGGGGTGACCGGTCATGGGATCGATCAGGAACCATGGCCGCCAGTGATGTTCGATCGCAGCCTTTGTGGTCGTCGCCCTCAAGCAAACGAACTTCAAACCAATTTTTTTTTCAACATTTTATTGTTTGGCTTTGGGATCTCGGTCAATCGGCTGAGATCCAATAGTTCCACTGACCATGATCAAGTCTTGATGCCCGATCACCATCGGGGTTCAGAGGATTTTTTTTATTATCCGGGGTGTCAAAAAATGGAGACAGCCGAACTCACCGGTTTCTCCAACCACCTCCAATCACGGCAGCGTCATCGGTCACCCCACTGCACGGACAACATTCGGCATGCACAGATGCATGACAATCGGTGGGGAGGATTTTATTTTATCAGATTTAAAATATTGAATATTATGATTCTAATATGATACTAGGGCTCTGATACCAAATGTAGGAAAAAAAATCTCTAAATCCCTGGAATCGATCAAAGATTAGAATCATAAATAGATCTAAGAAAAAGAATTGCATACATATATTCGCCATTATCCCCTGATCCCGATGCTCATACGAACACCAGAGGCAAAGTCCTTCTCTCCGATCTTCCTCGGATCTTCCTCAGAAAGGTGGTTCTTGATGAGAAAAATCACCATATCATCAATCACCGAATACGTGATATATATAAATAAAGGAAGCGGAGAGGGGACCTAACCAATAAAATGAAAATGCTCTAACTGACCCTCCTATCATGATTCAAGTCGGGCTAAGGCCTACACTATACCGCCTCAACCATACCAAATCACATGAGATGCTTTTAGCTCAATCAATGATCACATAATAATGGGCTCAACCTATGTCTATCAACATGGACCATAAAATAAACCTAGATTTTAATAAAAGAAAAATATCAATTAATATTAGCCTAAATCAAGAAAATTCTTACAAACACCCGTCGCTTGTGCCCCTCAAGATTCGATCATGCTATGCAATGGGTTCAGCCACCAGGTCCGCGGCTCCACCACGTGTGACATCGATGCGGCAAGGTTGATGGAAGCCACCGGGTCGATAATAGCCACCTGGCACATCAGTGGTATCTGGTACAAATAAATAAATATAACATTCATTGCTAAATGTAATACATAAATATAAAATTTATTGCAAAGCAAATATATAAATAAAGTGTGATAAATGCATAAATGTAATATATAAATGAATCTAAAATATATATCCTAAGTCCCATAAGGTGGCCGTCTCTTCCTATATGGAGGTTGCTTCTGACGATGTGAAGATTCCGGTTCACTCGATCCCTGATACTCCATCGAAAGCTTTACCTAAGTATATGCCTCCTATGTAGCACCCTCCTGCATCGATCCCTCACCGATAAGTTCTCCCCAGTGCCTGAGTATCCCTGATGTATCATATAGTCCGGTGCAGCAGTATAGTCGAAATGCGCTACACCATCCTTAACAGACATGAACTGTCTCACATCCTCTTGTAAATACCGCTTGCAGACATGTAGGGATGAACTCAGGCATCGAATATGGAGAGGTACTACATCATCGAGTATGTCGTGTGTGCTATGATAGAGGAGGTGCTTCTAATGCTGATGCATATGACAAAGGCATAGGAGTCTCGTCCTCTCTGTCGATGTCATGAGCAAATGTTCCTAACTGGATATGAGTCTGCTCATGGTAGCATGAAGGACGGTATCATATATCTCCATGATGGACTGTGAGAACATGGATATAGAACCTGACTGGACAAACTGATGTATCATGACAATCCCATCACTTTGAAATATACACGTAATAAGTTATATAAAATATAATAATTATCTATGAATAAGGATTAATAAAATATTTTAAATGCTTACCAGATAATCATGCATCACACCATCATGACTAATGAACCGTCGAGTAATGCGGCGATACCACTATATATATGGATCATGATAATCCATGATACCATCAATAAGAGCACCATCTAAAATTTAATCTCGATGGCTCTCCTAAAATTAAATAAAATGCTGATGAGTGATGGACGAGTCCTGATCGACTTATCCTCTGAGATGATGCAATACAGTGCAACATCTGTATCTCACCGATCTGGTATGGACTGCTGGATCCCAAATTGCTGTAATACTCTATCAGCGAAGTGCCACTCTATGATGTGAAAACAAATAAGTGGCACTCAACTACACCATATATCCTGACCATGTAAATAATAATCCAGTAGCTGTGCAAAAATATCAGGAGTATATGGCTGCCATATTACCTATATTAAAGAATTTGAAGCAATAAGATGTCAAAGATAATAATGTAAAAAATATATTTTTTAGTTATTACCTGCTTCGATCTCAGGCGATCGAGATATAATCATATGAAAAGAAAATGTGTGTTGGTACCTCCTTGATTGAAAATTCCTCTTTATCTGTGCATGAAATAGATTACATAGTTAACATAACTCAGTAAACATCATTAATAAAAAATAATAATAAAATTTAATGCTTACCTCACCCCTAAGAGACCCTTAGCAATCCAGCTCCACCATCATCTAGATCAAGCAAAGGATTTGCAACTGGCCAAAATAATCCGTGGTGTCGGACTTGGAAATCTATCCCATGCCTAGAGCTATAGCAATGTCAAAGGTCCCATAATATCATGAGCATTTCTCCTGCTAGCCCTCTACGTATGTCAATGCAATCATGCAAGGCCTGCACTACTCCAACTATAATGTTCAGCTATCTCGAAATCCTCTAGTAGGGATAAAAATATGAGATGCATCGCCTTCCCTGACATATCCATGAATAAATATCCATCCATAAGCTATAAAATATAAGCTCTAGCATATCGCTATATCGCTCATATCAGCATCATGGGATAACTCATGGAATTGCTTTGCTAGCCATACTAGACTCACCTGTGATCCCTGGAGTCTACCTTGTAGTGGAATGACTCCTAACAAATAGTGACAAAGCTGATGCCAATCTACCTATGTACAGCCTATTACTGGCAGTCCGTCAACTAGCAAATCCATTTGGATGGTGATATCCTAGAGGGTGATAGTGCACTATTCATGCAATAGATGGAATGTGTGTATCTCTAGAAGCCATCACTCTATAAATGTCATAATCAAATGCCAATCTAACTATATGTATCCTATATGTGCAAGTCCATAAAACCTAACCCGTTGCAAGTAAGACACTATACACCTATCTAATGGTATCGACCTGTGCATAACAAGCTCTCTGCATCGACACTAAAGAAAAGCTATCTCCTAACCATCCCATATTAAAGATGATTGATGGCTATCCTGATCATATAGTACAAAATGGTCTACTGGCCCCGGATCCATGCATATAATATGCTATACATATTAAAAATGTTATTTACCATTTTTGACGAAATCTATTGCATAACTATGAACTCCACTATAAAAAAAATATATTACATCAACATATAATAAACACACATCTAAGTACAGATCTAGATTACACTACAACATCATGTATTCAACTACTGAAATATGAAACCTAAATAACAACAAAAATATAAGTACAACAAGCGACAAAGCCTGTATATATGGAACAAAAAATATACTCTTAATTCCTCAAGAAGCCATCAAAACCAATGAAGTAGAATGGCTCTCATACATATTTAGTAGATATCTAGTAACAGGTACCAATGAAATAGAAAAATATCCCTGATGATGCATCCACCTCCTATCCTGGCATGTTAATGGATGTAAAATATGAAAACATAAACAATATAAGTCGAGTCTAAGTCATATACAATAAATCAATGATTTGTAAATTGTGATTAAAATGATATATATAGAAATACCTATTGCATGTAGAGAAATGATAGCACTAATCTACATTTCTAATTGTTGGACATGATTGTCTATCATTTCTAATTCTGAAAGATTATGGACTACCTTTCTATCATAATCATGATTTATCTGGTACAATGATACTATCTGGACTAAGTTGTGACCAATAATTTTGATATGGAATGGGTTGAAATTTAGGTGCATAAGTCAGATGATAATTATTTAAAGTATAGCACCTATCAACATATCTATAAAAATCAATTATAATACATGCATAAACAGCCATGACATGAGAGCAAGATAAACGATAAAACTATCATTTCTAACATGTACATGTACACTTTGATAGTCGGACAATCTACATTGTAAAGTATAATAATATTTAACTTAAAAATTATATATTATAAAATAGTAATAAAATTAGTACCTATAAAAATTACCTGAGTGTTGTTGTCTTTGTTTATATAGGGATCATAAATCATAATTTGGACTTGAAATACACTACTGGCTCTATCAAATCTTGTAATAGTATGTGACATACTTTAGTTTGCTTGGTGATTATATGATCCATAATGAAAGGAGTAAATCTTTCATTCCTATCAAGTAATCAATTGCCTAGGCTTGTTGACCATTAAAGTATGATACAAGCCAGAAGAACGTCAACTGCACCAACATACTTATGGGTAGAAATCAAGCATTTTTAGAACTCTATTAAAACACTCCGATAGATTGGTAATCATTATTCCATACCTTCGATCACCATCATATATACATGTTCATTTATCTAAAGAGATATCGCACGACCATTGAATAGCTTCTAGTTTAAATTTTTTAATATTTCTTATACATTTTTCAATTTTTTTAAATTTGTGTTTGCATTATAGATTTTTTTACCATATCTCTTAATTTGAATTCCTAAATCTTGTATTGAGATTGCTTGTCACATGACGTAAGCAATACACATGATATGCATTTGGTTATTGCCAACCTAAATGCTCATTTTGCACTATAGCTAATATGCTAGGATGCCGTCTGAAGTTAAGCAAATATTCTGATGTGAGGTAACAAAATTTCATAAACAAGCAAGAAACCAACTCCATGTATCACTAGAATCTTGATCCATAATAGCAAATACAAGTAAAAAAATTTGATTATTTCCATCAATAGCAGTTACGATCATTAATTTATATTTATACTTTCCATATAAGAACATTGCATCAATACTATTGACCTGTCAGCAATATTTAAATCCTTCAATTGATGGTGCAAAAGCTCAGAAAATATAATTAAATTGAGCACGGGCTGGATGACCGGTTGGAGTGCTAATGAATATCACCTAAGAGCCAAGATTATATTCCTCTACAGTATGCAACCATTTGGACAATAATTCATATGATTTATCCCAATCATCGAATATCATGGCTATTATTTTTTGCTTATCATCCCATAACTTTCTATAAGAGGATGTATAATTAAATTTGTTCGTTATTACTACACCAAGTCCTGTAATAATAATTGTAGGTTCTTCTTTCACCAGATAACATATTTTATTGATAATTAATGTGGAGTTTAATCTAGAATAATCCTGAGACATTATAGCAAATACGCATATATGGGGACCAGTATATTATGAGATTTTAAAGTAATCATTCTATTTAATTACTCTCAGCATCCATTAACATCCTGACTTGCTATTCTTGCATTTCACAACCCATATATTTAGTTTTGATTCAACAATCTTGAATTCATGATGTTTTATCAATTGAATACTGCTTTACTGTACTTTGTAATTTTATCTTATTTATAAAATGAAATCCTTTACATAACTCTTCACTACTTTTCCAAACAACAAATGGTCCTTGCAGTGAATAATGCATTAATATATTTGCAGCTTTCCAATTAACCTGAGTGAATGCTCCGAAAGGAGCTTCAAATATAGCATAGTTTGGAACAATAATATCATGTAGACTTTGTGCAACATGTGATGGGCCAGCTTTTTGAGCTTTATCTTCCATATCATTTTCGTTTGCTACATCATCTTGATTAAAAAGTTGATTATTTACATGTATCATATTATCAACAATTGTGTATAGTGATGCTTGTCTGATATACTCTCTGGCATATCATTATTTATTATACGAATATGGTCCTCTATATATATTGACTAATATTTGCTAGAGAAATATCTAGAATGTTTGGACTATAAGCAGAAATAACCTGTTCACTGATACGAGTTGTTATATTTTGAATAACTGCTTCATAATCATTCCATTCATAAATAGGTTAAGCACTTCAATAGATTGTATATCTATATACAACTCCGTATCTAATAGACATGGATGTGAATTGATGGTTGAAAATATTATTTCCATGTTCTCATCATCGATAATTGGAACATGTTCATACTTTACTAATGTTATCTGCACAAATTATGGATATCTATATATAATCAACATTTTATTACTTGTCCTATTTATAGGGAAGACTCTATATAACTTGTTCTCCAATTTATCATGTATCATTTCATATTTAATTCTAATTATTTTTTCTGATTTTCAATTGTACTCAATACCAGATTCTTCATTAATGATACAACATTAATATAACATAAGGCTGTGATTATTTTTTCTATTTTTCACTATATAATTAATAAAAAAATTAATTTAAATATGCTATCTAAAAAAATATACATTCAACATTAATATAATGAATAAAAATATTAAACATAGTGACACTCAAAATAGAAAGGTGATGTTTCAATATATAACTAGAAATATGCATTCTACGTATCTTTATTAATAACATAGCAAGCATAAAAGGAGAAGCAAAAATTTATCTAATTTTAAAAAAGTGTTATATTATATTTTAGATTCGACACCAAAATGTGGAGTTAAAAATGATATACATAATAAATGTATCCTGTTACTGACTAATAGATAAAGGCCCTATCCCATTCAGGAATTGTAATTAATTATATAAGTCAATTACAGTAACAAAATGAAATGCAATAGAGATCAAAAAAAATTTAATAGTATTTTTTCTTAGTTCTCCCTATGAAAAATGCTGCCCAAAATTATTTACAATCTCTATTGCATATTATTTGATTACTGTAAATTGATCTATAAAATTAATTATAATTTTTAAATTATCTAAATTTGATAATAAATTGATCAATGTACATGATTCTTCCATCTATAAAAAAATATATAAATATACGGATGCTTAGAATATGCACATCAATCAATTAACTGGTCTATGATTCTATGCAATACAAATTTTATAAGTATAAATAGTTAATTAATTAAATAAATTAATATATAATTATATAATATGATCACACTAATAATAATATTTTATATTATTATAAACTACAAACATGCATACTGCATATCTCTATTAAAATTAGAGCAAACATAAAAGGAAAAACAAAAATTTACCTATCATAAATATACATATTGCTTGATAAAAAATTTAAGCCTAATACATGATGTCAAAAATAATTAGATTATCGACCAGTATGAGAGGCTTCGAGGTGGTCCGAAATAGATTAGGTCGGACTTTGACCTAATAATAGAGTTAATTAAAATTTTGAACCATGCTTGGATTTTCCTGTGGCTCGACCTGGTTTGACCTAAATTCGGTCCAAACACTGGTTCAACTCTTAGTCTAAGAATATTTATCCCCGTCTTATCTTTGATTTTTTTATAACTTGTACTTAATTTTTTAATAACAATGCCTTTTTTCACAGGCTATTAGAATTTTTTAATACGAACATCTTTTTTAAAAAGCTTACTCTATTTTTTAAAAAATATGAATACATTTTTCAAAATAACTTGCATTAGATTTTATTTTTTTAATATTTTTTTTTTTAAAAACATCTCCTACAATTTTTAAAATACAAATGCCTTTATTTTTTTAACAATGTATCCTAAATTATTTTTAACAGCTTGCCTTACATTTTTTTAATAAAAGTATTTTTATTTAAATATGGCTTATACTATAATTTGTATTAATATGAATACTTTTTAAAAAAAACAAAGCTTTGTTGGGTTACCTTGGCCGGGCATAGCGAAAGACTAGGTTTCAAAAATTCATTTTGAAAACCCTAACCAACCGAAACCCTAAATCCTAGGATCCCTTGAGCATAACAATCAATAAATTAAAACTTTAGGGCTATAGATGAATACCTGGAATGCTATATTCCTTTATTTCCATGATGCACATAAGCGTATGCCCTCCAGAGGTGATCCACACAGGAACTAGCCCAAGGAAGAACTCATATGACAGTTGCTTGCTTGACTAGGACTCTTTCTGATAGCCTTTTGGACTTTCTCCTTTGCTGGACTCCCTACCCTCCTATAGAGCACTCTGAGCACTCTCTAAATCCTCTCTTGGATTTAGGATACCCCTCATATTTTTCTTCTTAGGCTCTTGTCTTAAAAACAAGCCTTGTCTTGGAAGAAAAAGCCTTGTCTTAAAAGGACAAGCTTTGTCTTAAGAGGAAGGGAGAGAAATTAGCGGGTGGTATTTCTTTCGATGGAATTGAGTGCTTAGGCATTAGATTATCGTGCCTTTTATAGAGTAAGAAGAGATGTGTGATATGTCTATCCATCGGCTATCAGATAAGACTTTTTCAAATGAAAAGAAGTCTTTTGGTTGAATGGATTTATTAGGATATATCCCTTCATGCGCCAAAAGGCATATATGATGGGGACATCAAATCAGACATAGATTTCAAGCATCAATTTGCTCTCTAAGTCATGTGTTGGTCAATTTTGAGTCCTGTAATGAAGTCTAATTTGGAGTCATGTAATAAAGTGAGCCAATTGGATTCACTAAGTCCCTTGAGTCATGTTATTTGAGTCCATTTGTAAGTTGAGTAAGTCCATTTATCCAGTTTAATGAGTTTATTTGAGTCCTGTAAGTCCTTCATTCAAGTTCAGTGCAATGAGTCTTGTAACTTTCAAGTACAAGGGAAGAATCACTAGGCCCTCCAGGTCAGAGCAAATCCATGCCCATGGTGCCTCCACACTTGAAGATACCTGGCACCTCGGGAATATTCCTTCTTCCAGGCACCCCAGTCCAGAAGCCCACTCAAGCCAGGAATCCCAGAAGAAGATGGCGCCCTAAGCCTTCCCCTGTCCAAATTGAAGTAGGCGCCCAGGGTCTTCCCAGCCCATGCGCCAAGCCCATCTGGAGGCCGCCCAAGCCCACTTGAGGGCGCCCATTTGCTGCCCAAAAGTCTACAAGAAGGCGTCCAAAGTCCAAGCCCAATCCAAGGAGGCATCCTTGCCCATGAGGGGTCCTTTGACCAAGTCCATGAAGGAGAGAGAAGTCCACATCCTACTAGGAATCAAGTTTTATTTCTATTCAAATTATGTACTCCTAGTCCTAAGTCACTTTGTAATTCTCTTCCTAATCAAACTTTGTAATCCAATCCTAACAAGGAGAGGACCTGGGTGAACCTATAAATACCCACCCCCTCCCTCTCTTATAAATAATATGTTATTCATGAAATAAAACTCTGGTGAATTTTCTTGCGACAATTGTGTTCTTTGGAAGTGTATGTGAGACTTGAATGCCCTAGCTTTACAAACCCTAGCCGCCCCCTGCTAATCTCTCTCTTCCCTCCAAGCCAAGCCGTCCAGCCTTCTTCTTCAAGTCAAGACGCCCCCTTGCTGCCAGGTCGCCCTCATCCAAGACCATGCATCCATCTTCTCAAGAAGGCCGCCAGCCTCTCCAACAGCCCCTCTCTTTCCCTCTTCTATCTTCTTCCAGTTTATTATTTTTCTTATCATCTGTGACCCTAACCCCTGATGTTTGCAGGATCCCTCCAGTGCTATGTTCCTCGGATGAATTCTTCTTTGCCCTCGAACGAAGCTGGTAAAAAGCCGGCAGATCCGCGAGAAAGTGACCGGATCATCCAGGCACCGATCTGAGCGGAGCGATCTCTTGTACAGCAACTAGAAATCATTGCCTGGTATGTTAAACCTAATTCTCATCTCTTTTTGTCTGATGTCTTGAAGTTGAACATGCTCCTAATAGGCATTCTTAGACCTAGGATCCTGATTTTATTTTATTTTTGATTAATCTAGTATGTGGGTAGGATGCTAATTGATACAGGATAACCCTAACCTAATCTAGGCTAGTTTCGGGAATAAAAACCATAAAAAAAAATTTAAAAATATTTGCTTGCTTTAATATGATTTTCTTTATCTTCATCCCTTGCATATCATCCTGCATCATATTAGAATCCCGTCCCTCATCAATATCACTGTTCCTTCTCTTTTCCAGCCGAATTCCCCACTTGCCACATGGTAATTACCGGTCATTTGGAGGCCAAGAAGTGTGGCTCTTGATTGCAAACGTCGGAAGAAATGAAGAGGCTTAAAGCAGAAGGACTCTGCTTTCTGATGTCGCGCCAAATGAAGGGTCGCGTCCCTTCGTTGTGCGTGTTTCCTTTCCACATGTTATCATGCCAATGCCTCATATAAATCCTGATTAAATTATTCCCAAGGGGCATGGAGATAAGAGTGAAGAGGGGTCCACTTGAATCTACATTTGTGATTCATCTGCAGAAAGACTCTTGGTCTTTCTGCGCTCCCTCTCTTTGGCACTTGCAAAGAGGTGCCCATGAGTCCATACCAACTTGGACTGCTATCCAAATGGCAATACATGTCCTAATTAAATCAGATAAAATCTAAAACATGCCGTTCTAATTAAGACACGACCCAATTTATGTCCCTCTTAAATTGGTTAGCTTAATTAGTAAGTAACTGGACTCAATCCAATTGGGTTAGGAATTGGACTAGCTAACATATGCTAGTATATTAATTAGCTAGCCAATTAGGATCCCATGATCCTAATAAAAATCCAATTGACATCCTTGGCCAATTCCCTATTATGTGTGACCCTTTGGATTCCACATCTAGCCAGCAGTAGGTCTAGGCCCAGGCGGTTCGAACCGATCGAACCCGATTGACCTAATTAGGTCAAATTGAGATGGCCTAAGTTGCCAAATCGAACTATCTATCGAATTGACACATAAAACCAATCCAATTGATTCATGAAAATCTACAAGACATGATTGACATCTAGCAACATATCATGCCTACCCGGAAGATGAGGAATTTGATAAAAATTACCAAAATACCCTTCAGTAGAAATTTACCTTGCAATTTAATCTTTCGATCTCCCTTTTTTTTGAATAAGTGATCGGTATGGATAAATGTCAAACCTTAGCACTTAGTCATTTCGAATCTCAATTCGATAGTGAAGACTCTATTGATGACTGATTAGAAACCACTTTTAATATCATTCTGCTTTGATTAAAGACTCTCTGAGTTATCAATCGAAGAGATTACATGGGATAACATTTTCTCTTACTAGGAATGATTGATTCCTTGTTGGTCCACTCATATCCTTTATACACCTTCCACCATATCAGAGAACACCCTGTACATAACTCAATTTCATCAATGAGTATGAACCAAAACATGGCTTAGTGTGCATAAGGAACCATGGTGACCTCGGGTCTGAAAATCACTTGCACAACTCCCATTATAAAAACTATCTCTTAACAAGTAGTAAGACTTCCATAAGATAGTCTCAGTGTGGATCAGTTCAGTGAACTCATACCTTAATGAGCACCCTTATCCTTGTATTGGTGTCTCTACACAAGTGGCTGTGAGACCAACCACCCTCTCCATCAAGCATACATAGGATAAGCTAGTCTTTCCGGAAGTATCGATCCCCGAATCGATGATCCAACGACTATGAATATTTTAAATTAGAGTTTATAGGAACTTAGGTCTCACTGTTGTGATTTACATCATAACCCTAATTTCATTGCCCTAATCTATGGGGTTCATCATAATCTTATAAAAAGCATAAAACATAGCATATGATGAATCAGAAAATGCCTTTATTGATGATTAATGTCATACATGAGCTGGAAGATTATAAAATTGTCCATACAAAAATTGGCTTTTAGAGCACAATTCTTTCAAGCTTATCCTAGAATCTTTTTATAGTAATTTTGAAAAAAAGTTTACAACCAATTTTTTAATAAGAATGTCCAATTTTTTTAAAAAAATTTGCCTTACAATTTTTTTAATATAGGAATTACTTTTTTAGTTTTTTAAGGCTTACCTTAGATTTCTTTTAATATGAATATCCATTTTTTTAAACAGTATCCCTTGATTTTTTATTTTTTTAAAAAATAAGCCTTTTACTAAGTCACACCGTACAAACCGTTTCCCTATATTTTACTATATTTTTTTTAAAAAAAATATTTTATCTATATGGACTAAATCATCACCATACAAACCTACTAATTAAACAATATTAATAAAATAAAATCATATTTTTATTAAAAATAAAATAAAAAAATAGAGTATGTATATTGTTAAAAAAATATTTAGAATAAAAAAAAATAGTGACAGCAAGTCAGCATCACGATCGGTAAGAGAAGACAGGAAATCCACGAACAAGAAAGGAATGCAAAGGGGTGAGCTAAGTTACTACTGTATAAATTTTAACAAAATAAAATTATTTTTTTATAAAAAATAAAATATAAAATACAAAAATATATATTATTAAAAAATTATTCGAGATAAAAATATGATGGTAGTACCAGGTCGGCACCACGACCAGCTGAAAAGGAGTAGAGGGTCAATGAAGTAGAGGGGAATGCAAGAAGAGAGGGACCGGGGTTTTTTTTTTTTTTTTTTTAATTTGGAAGAAAACTTTTGGTGGAACAGGGCTTTCGGGATAAAAGGCTGAGAAGAAGCCGAACCTGCGGCTTCTCCGCATCACCCCATGCGTTTTTCATCAATCCCACGTAGCTACCGAATATCAAATCAATTTTAAATCGATAAATATAATTAAAAAAATATATTTTTATACTTATTTATTTAACAAATCTGCAGGCTATGTTCTTTAGCTCAGATTTTATCACGGCGGGAATACTTGCCATTGGATGATAACAAATACCAAGATTCCCCTTCCCATCACCTTTTTTTTTTTACTTATTTATTTAGGATTTTTTTAAATAATATTATTTAAATAAATAATTATGAAAATAAATTTTTAGAATTATATTTATCAAGACAGGTGATACGTGGTAGGAAGGGACGCGGCAATGACTTGGATGCGTGGACCAAAAATCATCTCTTCCAAAAATGATTTCAGTCGAGCAGCTATTCGGACCCTTTTTTTTTTTTTTTCAATTTTTTTATCTCTTCATTCCAGTTCAATTTTTTAATTTTTTTTATCTCGATTTCTTCTTTCAAAGACAATTTCTCCACCGCACAACTATCCGGAATTTTTTTTAGTATTTTTGTTTGTCCTTCCCGATCCTATTTTTCTATTTTTTTATTTGTATCTTAATTTTTTTTCTCAAATTTTTTATTTTATTTTTTTTTAATCATTAAATTTAAAATCATCTTTTTCAAAAAAAATTTCAGATTTTAGCTGCCATATGTTTGATTCGATATATCTAATTTAATAAATATATCATCAAACATCTAATTTATTAAATTTATATTATTTAAAAAAATCATTGAATTTTGTTCCATCAAACAAAAGAGAGGGTCATCATGGCGGTGGCAGTTGATAGAGATGCGTCCCTGTCTTTCTTCGATCATAAATTTAAATTATGAGTTCATGGATGAACCGATTAAATTTTGGATTTTTTTTGGAAGCTGACTGGATTTGTTCGGAACGACAGTGCTCTTATCCAGACATGGCACGCTTTTCCACAGGCTGATTTCACCATCGACATCAATGGGTTCCCTTTTTCTTGTTTAGACGCGCACGGCACTCTTATCCTCGATTTTTCTACAGCGTTTGCCAGTTGACTTCGATGACTTCTCCGCTCCATGTTTAAAAGACGTATGGCACTCTTATCCACATTTTTTCTGCATCGTCTGAGCCCTGCGGCAATTTAAGTGGGGCTAAACCAACGTCAATCTTCTTGGGGAAGAGAGTAGCCAGAGAGGCCAAAGGGAATGATTCCAGGACCGTCACTGATTCTTGAGCTGCTGCTATTACTGTTGGCAACATCGCTCGGTACCTGCATGTTGGAGGCAAAGAACTCATCATCATCTTCCTTGACCTGTGCCAACATTCCCTACCCCTTCGGTAAATTCGGTGAAGCTATGAAAGGCTTCGAAATAAGCTGCGAGTTGGATGGTACTACTCCAATTCTGCAGTTGAATAGCACTGGTATGCAATACGAGCTTGAAAATATCTCGCTGCAAGGCTATCTAAGTATCTACACCGATGTCATTGCTAAGAACTGTTTCGATTTCGAGAATCTTGATCATCGACTTAGCTGGATCGACCTGGAGGGAACCCCCTACACGATATCAGACATCAAGAGCTCGGGGAACATGCTGACAGTGGTTGGTTGCGAGTGCAAGGGCATTATCCAAGAGCTTGGTGGTGACAAGATAAGAAGCTCTTGTGTTACCTTCTGCAACTCCATTAATGATGTTGTCAATGGATCTTGCTCTGGTGAGGCCTGTTGTCAGGCTTCCATTCCTAAAGGTCTGAAGAGCTTCAACTCGACGGTCGAAAGCCTTGACATAGATAGACACTTTAATGGCACCCCATGCGGCCAGGCCTTCTTTGTTAAGCAAAGGAGCTTCGAATTCTCGGTTGGGATGTTGCAGGATGTCATGCATGACCATCAAATTTCTCGAGGACGTTATTTGATGGTGTTGGATTGGGCTATCGGAAATGAGACGTGCGAAGAAGCAAGAAAGAAGAAGGAAACCTATGCTTGCAAGAAGAACAGCTATTGTTACGATTCAACCAATGGGGTTGGGTATCGCTGCAATCGCAGCCAAGGATACGATGGAAATCCTTACACTGAAGATGGAT
Source organism: Areca catechu (assembly GCA_021397845.1). Lineage (NCBI taxonomy): Eukaryota > Viridiplantae > Streptophyta > Magnoliopsida > Arecales > Arecaceae > Areca > Areca catechu. The sequence goes on along the minus strand of CM038049.1, from coordinate 152,934,068 downwards.
GCATAGGTATGCATCAGTTTACACTTCCATGAATTAAACATTATATATATATATATACACACACACTCGTACAAACATAGGGATATACATACCTTGTTTACATCTTAAACGCATTTTCTAGTATACAAGGTGTTCACCCTCCAAGTTCCTTTTCTCTTTCCTCTTTTTTTTTTAAAAAAAAATATTTTTTTAAGAATTAGAAAGGGGACACCAAAAATGGCGTTGTATGTACCGCACCTGAGGGTTAGCCTGCAGGTACAAAGTCTGGGAAAAATACATGCCGCGTTTTGAACCTGGAGTCTTTTTCCAAATGGACAACCATGCACCATGTCATGACCCATTTCACTCCAAAAATTTAAATTATAATCCAGTTTGCAACTAATACAAGATCTTGTTGATTTACCTTTGCTTTTACTCCCGTGTCACCCCATTTCTTGCCGACTTTAACACGTTTTTACTCTTGCAAGATATTAATGAGTGCGAGGATCCAGAGCTCAATCCTTGTGTAGGATCATGCATCAACGAGCTAGGAAATGTTTCCTGCGCCTGCCCGCATGGTCAACACGGTGACGGTAGAAAGCAGGGAAGTGGCTGCCCGAAGAAGGAAAAGGATACCGCCTTCGCACTCGAGGTTGCTTTGGGTAATATATTCAAATTCTATTTTTACTGAGCGGGAAACTAGGCCTATATGCTTTTATTTATGATTTATTTGGTCTGATGCTAACTGTTTGAAATACCCGTGGCTGATACATGTTAGTTTGCCATCTTGGTCCACTCCCCTGCATGGGATACGTGTGATAACCGTTAGGATACGATGCACAGTGAAATGTCAGAAAAAATTTATTAAAAAAATATTAAAAAAAATTAAAAGATAAAAAAAAATACAAGCATAAGCAACATACATGGATTACGTGTTCGAAGTCTCTTGCTCCTACGTCCACGGTCGCATAGGATCAAATCTCTGTTATGAAAAAAGAATGCGGGAAATCTTTACAACAAGGAATCTTCTCTGGATGCAAACCCCAATCCAATAAGAAGAAAGAAGAAAGAATAAAGAAGTACAGGAGAAATCCTTGCCCTCCATCTACCTTTTCTCTCTTTTTCTCTTGTTTTCTCTCTTGGAAAACCCTTGGACCACTCTTCTGGATTGCAAAAACCTCTCCCTAGCTCTCAGTTCTTCCACTTTGTTGCTCTCCGGAGTCCCTGTTGAGAAGAGCCCGAAAAACCATCCAATCTACATCCAAATCGGAGTCAAAAAATCTCGGATCAAGTCTGATAAGACCTGGAATCAACCTTAGCCGTTGGATCGCCGAATCCGACGGTCCAAAACCCCTAGAAATGCCCGTGGACTACGTGAACCGTGTGCGGTCCATGGTGAGCTGTGCAAAATGCAGGGAAAATGCCCTTGCATCCGTCGCCTCCGCCTGAGCCGGGCCCGCGCATGCGTGTGCACCCGTGCATGGGCCTGGGCCGCGCATGGGTTTAGGCTGAGTCCGATCTGGTGGGCCTAGCTGCTGGGTCCTCTTTTCCTTTTTTTTTTTGGTTTTCTTCTAGGCTGGACATGCTTCTGGGCTTGGGTGGATACTGCTCCACATCCAATAACTCTCCCACTTGGAGACTTAGATACCTAATCATACATCCACCTGAAACATCAAAGATAAACTTTCAAAGAAAAATAAAAACAAGTCGGTATCATGTGCGGCACCTCCAATCAACTAGCTCCGAAGGCCAATTAAGGCCATGCATAGTCCCAATTTCTCTACAGTGACTATCTTTGTCAGCATATTCGCCGAATTCTTCGATCCTTGGATCTTTTCCAGTGACATACATCTATCTTCAAGAAGTGCCATGATAAAATGGTATCTTAGCTGTATATGTTTCGTCCTTATATGGAACATCGGGTTATTCACCAGGTGGATAGTACTCTAACTGTCACAAATAAAACACAGTAGCTCTACTCTCTACTCAGCTCTGTCAGTAACTTCTGCAACCAAATCATCTCTTGCTATCTTCTATAATTGCAACGTACTCTGCCTTGGTGGTAGAAAGAGCCACAATCTTTTGCAACTACAAGTCCCAGCTTACCGTTGTCCCACCAACGGTGTACACGTACCCTATCATGCTTCTCCTAGTATCAGCATCACCACCTAGATCTACATCAACATAGTACTGTAAAGTTTGACTGCCTCTCCAATAACATAGACCGACATCCTTGGTACCTTTCAGATATCTTAGGATCCACTCAATAGTTTTCCAATATTGCTTGCCAGGATTTGCCATGTACCTGCTCACAGCTCCCACTACATGTGCAATGTCGGGCCTCGTGCAAACCATCGCATACATCAAGCTACCGACCACTGAAGCATATGGAACCCTGGCCATGTCTTCAACTCATCATCAACCTTGGGTGATTGTTCCTTCAAAAGCTTGAAGTACGCGGCCAAAGATATCTTCACAGGCTTTGCATCTGCCATGTTGAACTTGTCCAGCACCTTTTCATTGTAATTACTCTGAACCAGCTTCAGTGTACCTACCATCCTATCTCTTTCGATTCTCAGCCCAAGTATCTACTTTGCTGCATCCATGTCCTTCATTACAAATTCTCTTGACAGCTCTATCTTTTATCTTTCGATCTCTTGCATACTCGGTCCTACTATCAATATATCATCAACATACAATAGTAGAATGATGAAACCGCCATTAAACAACATTTAGTAATAGCAATGATCTTCCTGGCACCTTGTAAAACCATTATTAGTCATGAATCCATCAAACCTTTTATACCATAACCAAAGGGGCCTGTTTCAAACTATACAAGCTTTTCTTCGGCTTGCATACCACGTTTTCTTTACCAGGGGCTATAAAGCTAATCGGTTGCTGCATATAAATATCCTCATCTATCTCACCATGCAGGAAAGCAGTAGTAACATCAAGTTGTTCTAAGTATAAATTTTTATGAGCTACTATACTTAGAATAATCTTTATTATAGAGAGCTTAACAACAGGAGAAAAGATCTCAGTATAATCAATACATTCTTTCTATTAGAAGCTTTTCACAACTAATCTTATATTGTACCTGTTGCCGATCTCACCGCCGTGGCCTATAGCTCTTGAGCTGGACCGGTTCTGGATGTTCGCGCCCCGTGCGACCTCCGAACTCTCGGACCTGCAAAACCAAGTTAGAGCCTGGGCCGGGGGTTCTGGCGCGGGCACTCCGACGATCTAGTTAGCAAGCGATGGGATGGAAAGATCCCCTAAGGCAGGTTCCCGAAGGATTCCCGTGCTTAGGAGAGATGTAGATGAAAAGAGTATAGGGAAGAGGGGAGTTGGAGCTCGGCTCCCTGGGCCGAGATCTGAATTCAGCCAGTGGATTTCTCCTGGGATCGTTTCTTCGTCTTCTTCCTCCTCCTTTCCCTTACTCCACTTACCTTCCTGTCCATTTTTTTTGCTTTTTATATCGTCGACCCGTTTTTGGGGGCCCTCGAGCCTCTGAACCCCCGCCTTCCCCCTTTCCTCTTCTAACCCGGGGGCCAGAGATCGAACCGCCTCGCGGGTTGTGTATCATGAAAGGGGAAGGCTGGGGAGACCCCGGGGCGAGCGCGGGGCTCTCCTTTTGGAGCGTTGACCGGGCTTACACCCGTTCGGGGTTACTATCTGTGACAGCCCCGCTCCTCGGTATCCGGACCATGCCTGACTGGCGTAAACGAGGCTTCGTGTGCCGCTGCAGGCGACGCCGGCGCGTTTCTGGCAGCAACCTCGTGGTCCGTGTCCTGATAGCTTCGGCCAAGGTGGACCCGTCATGGGGCGCCTCCTGGCGAAGGAGCAAGAGGGGCCCGGCTCGACCTCGGCGGAGGTGGACCCGTCTTGGAGTGCCACCTGGCGAGGGAGCAGAGGGGGCCGCAAGCTCGATAGAGGTGGACTCCTCCTGGGTGGACACCTGGCGGAGCGGCAGAGAGATGCTCGACTTCGGCTGAGGTGGACCCGTCATGGGGCGCCGCCTGGCAAAGGAGCAAGAGGGGCCCAGCTCGACCTCGGCGGAGGTGGACCCGTCTTGGGGTGCCACTTGGCGAGGGAGCAGAGGGGGCCGCAGGCTCGGCCGAGGTGGACCCCTCCTGGTTGGACACCTGGCGGAGCGGCAGAGAGATGCTCGACTTCGGCCGAGGTGGACCCGTCATAGGGCACCGCCTGGCGAAGGAGCAAGAGGGGCCCAGCTCGACCTCGGCGGAGGTGGACCCGTCTTGGGGTGCCACCTGGCGAGGGAGCAGAGGGGGCCACAGGCTCGGCCGAAGTGGACCCCTCCTGGGTGGACACTTGGCGGAGCGATAGAGAGATGCTCAACTTTGACCGAGGTAGACCCGTCTTGGGGCGCCGCCTGGCGAAGGAGCAAGAAGGGCCCGGCTCGACCTCGACGAAGATGGACCCATCTTGGGGTGCCACCTGGCGAGGGAGCAGAGGGGGCCGCAGGCTCGGCCGAGATGGACCCTCCTGGGTGGACACCTGGCGGAGCGGCAGAGAGATGCTCGACTTCGGTCGAGGTGGACCCGTCATGGGGTGCCGCCTGGCGAAGGAGCAAGAGGGGCCCAGCTCGACCTCGGCGGAGGTGGACCCGTCTTGGGGTGCCACTTGGCGAGGGAGCAGAGGGGGTCGCAGGCTCGGCCGAGGCCCCTCCTGGGTGGACACCTGGCGGAGCGGCAGAGAGATGCTCAACTTCGACCGAGGTGGACTCGTCTTGGGGGCGCCGCCTGGCGAAGGAGCAAGAGGGGCCCAGCTCGACCTCGGCGGAGGTGGACCCGTCTTGGGGTGCCACCTGGCGAGGGAGCAGAGGGGGCCGCAGGCTCGGCCGAGTTGGACCCCTCCTGGGTGGACACCTGGCGGAGCGGCAGAGAGATGCTCAACTTCGGCCGAGGTAGACCCGTCTTGGGGCGCCACCTGGCGAAGGAGCAAGAGGGGCCCGGCTTGACCTCGACGGAGGTGGACCCGTCTTGGGGTGCCACCTGGTGAGGGAGCAGAGGGGGCCGCAGGCTCGACCGAGGTGGACCCCTCCTGGGTGGACACCTGGCGGAGCGGCAGAGAGATGCTCGACTTCAGCCGAGGTGGACCCATCTTGGGGCGCCGCCTGGCGAAGGAGCAAGAGGGGCCCGACTCGACCTCGACGGAGGTGGACCCGTCTTGGGGTGCCACCTGGTGAGGGAGCAGAGGGGGCCGCAGGCTCGGTCGAGGTGGACCCCTCCTGGGTGGACACCTGGCGGAGCGGCAGAGAGATGCTCAACTTCGGCCGAGGTGGACTCGTCTTGGGGGCGCCGCCTGGCGAAGGAGCAAGAGGGGCCTGGCTCGACCTCGATGGAGGTGGACCCGTCTTGGGGTGCCACCTGGCGAGGGAGCAGAGGGGGCCGTAGGTTCGGCCGAGGTGGACCCCTCCTGGGTGGACACCTGGCGGAGCGGCAGAGAGATGCTCGACTTCGGCCGAGGTGGACCCGTCTTGGGGCGCCACCTGGCGAAGGAGCAAGAAGGGCCCAGCTTGACCTCGGTGGAGGTGGACCCGTCTTGGGATGCCACCTGGTGAGGGAGCAAAGGGGGCCGCAGGCTCGACCGAGGTGGACCCCTCCTGGGTGGACACCTGGCGGAGCGGTAGAGAGATGCTCGACTTCAGCCGAGGTGGACCCATCTTGGGGCGCTGCCTGGCGAAGGAGCAAGAGGGACCCGACTCGACCTTGGCGGAGGTGGACCCGTCTTGGGGTGCCACCTGGTAAGGGAGCAGAGGGGGCCGCAGGCTCGGCCGAGGTGGACCCCTCCTGGGTGGACACCTGGCGGAGCGGCAGAGAGATGCTCGACTTCGGCCGAGGTTGACCCGTCTTGGGGCGCCGCCTGGCGAAGGAACAAGAGGGGCCCGGCTCGACCTCGGCGGAGGTGGACCCGTCTTGGGGTGCCACCTGGTGAGGGAGCAGAGGGGGCCGCAGGCTCGGCCGAGGTGGACCCCTCCTGGGTAGACACCTGGCGGAGTGGTAGAGAGATGCTCGACTTCGGCCGAGGTGGACCCGTCATGGGGTGCCGCCTAGCGAAGGAGCAAGAGGGGCCCGGCTCGACCTCGGCGGAGGTGGACCCGTCTCGGGGCGCCACCTGGCGAGGGAGCAGAGGGGGCCGTAGGCTTGGCCGAGGTGGACCCCTCCTGGGTGGACACCTAGCGGAACGACAGAGAGATGCTCGACTTCGCCGAGGTGGACCCGTCATGGGGTGCCGCCTAGCGAAAGAGCAAGAGGGGCCCGACTCAACCTCGATGGAGGTGGACTCGTCTCGGGGTGCCACCTGGTGAGGGAGCAGAGGGGGCCGCAGGCTCGGCCGAGGTGGACCCCTCCTGGGTGGACACTTGGCGGAGCGGCAGAGAGATGCAGGGGGCCTCAAAAAGAAAAAATCCACGCGGCACACATGGCCTCCAGCTGGATCCGATACACAGTCCACGTCAGCGATGTAGCCATATCAGTACCTCTTATTATCATTATGCTCTTCCTTGATCTTGTAAACCCACTTGTATAATACTTCCTTTCCTTTCGGTAGTGTGTTGAGCTCCCATGTCTTGTTGCCATGTCTTGTTTTTTATCTAAGGGTTTAAAAGTTTTTGAAGTTTCGGATAATAGACTTTAATTACTTAGAAGCAACTAACTAACAAAGTTTTATCATTTTTAAAAACTAGTAATTTTATTATTAGTAAATATTGTATGATAACCCAACTTATCTTGGTTTTGGATTGTGATGTGCATGGGACCCCATTCAAATAATAAAAGAGAAAACCTAATCAATGAGGCTGTGATTCAGTAGAGTTCCAGAAGGAAGTGCTTGACAACCAAATTATCTTATTTTTGTAAAAATAATAAATTTTATGTTAAAAAAAAAAAAGCTTAATCAAGATAATATTAATCATTTGTTCTTGAAAAGAAGTGTAACCATTATCTGATATTTTAAAAGGAAATTTAAAGTATCTAATTAATCCCATATTTTGCTCTTATATTCATGAGGGGGTGGGGTGGGGGGGAGGGGGTCAAAAGAATTTTGCTGTTAAGATTACTTGTGGTTCTTGTTTAGTTTTACTACCACACCCTTATTCATTAATTGGATGTGATGTTGTCATCTAAAGCTGTTCTCATGGCATGCCTCAGCTCTGTGAGTATATTTTTCTCTAAAAATCTTCTTGAAAATTTGTTGTACACAGAGAAGCATGGTTATGTTATTACTGATGAGATGTTTTAGGTATGTTATTAGTCCTTATGGGAATATAATTTAATTGGTCCGATAGAAATGTGAAGTAACATTTGCTTCAAATGTAGTTTTTGATGATCAAGACAATGTCAAGCAAAAGTATTTGTTGCTTTGTTTTTTCTGAACAAATTAACAAGCTTACAACTGGAGCAGTAAAATTCCTAGTATTGTTTAAAATTTCAAAACTTAGCAATAAAACCAATTCCTGCTTTTACTGGAAAGAACTACCATCGACTGAGATTTATTAAAATTGAACATCCCGCTGCTTGTATGCAGGAGTGGGGCTAAGCCTTTTGTTAATTCTAATCATCGGAAGTTTATTGTCTTACCGGGTCTTGAAGAAAAGGAAACTAATCAAAAAGAAAGCCAGGTTTTTCCATCAAAATGGAGGCTTGCTTCTGCAGCAGCAAATCTCAAGTCAAGGCTCCAATGCACCAGTGAAGATCTTCGATATAAAGGAACTAAAAAAGGCAACCAACAACTTCAATGAGAGCCAAATCCTTGGTCATGGTGGATATGGTACTGTATACAAGGGTGTTTTGCCAAGCCAGGAAGTTGTCGCCATCAAGAAGTCCAAATTTGTCAACGAGAGCCAGATTGAGGAACTCATCAATGAGATTGTCATCCTTTCTCAAATCAATCATAGGAATGTTGTCAGACTCTTGGGCTGTTGTTTAGAGACCCAAGTTCCATTGCTTGTGTATGAGTTCATGTCCAACGGAACCCTCTTCCATCATATCCATGGTGAGAGTCATGATTTCTCAATGCCATGGGAGGTTCGTCTAAAGATAGCTGCAGAAGTTGCTGGAGCGTTATCATATCTGCACTTAGCTGCTTCAGTACAAATCGTTCACGGAGATGTCAAGTCCAAAAATATTCTGTTAGATCAGAATTATACAGCTAAAATATCAGACTTTGTAGATTTGAGCTCGGTCCCATTTGATCAAGAACATATAACCAGCAAGGTGCGAGGGACCTTGGGATACTTAGATCCAGAGTTCTTCCACACAAGCAAGTTAACAGAGAAGAGTGATGTCTATAGCTTCGGGGTAGTTCTTGCAGAGCTATTAACTAGAGAGCTTCCAATATCTTCTGCTAGATCAGAAGATCAATGGAATCTAGCTTCCTATTTTACATTGATGTTTGATGAGCAGCGCCTCCATCACCTGGCTGACCCTCAGATTGTAGAGGAAGTTGGAATGGAGCACCTCATTTTGGTTTCACAACTTTCCAGGAGGTGCTTAAATTTGAAAGGAGAAGAAAGGCCTACCATGAAAGAAGTGGCCATTGAGTTACAAGGGCTAAGGAGGTTCCACAAGCAGCAGCTGGACCCACAAAATCTCAAGGAAACGGAACACTCGGTAGCTGAGATTGGACATTCAAATACATGCATCGAGGAAGAAAGTAGATAATGTAATTTTGAAAGTTATATGTTCAGCTTCCAATGTGATGAATCTATGAGAAACAGCTCTTTTTGTTGGGAGCTGTGGACATATTTTCTATGCTATTGATGCGACATACTTTCCTAAGCAAGTGTTGATCAAATTATTCTTCCTACTTTGTGTTTTGCTTCTATCTCTAATTTACATATTGTACTGTTGAAGATCTATGCGATAAAAACTAGTGATCTAGCTACATACTTTTTTGGTTTTGATGAAATTTGAGGAAACCCACCCAATATTTATTTGGAAAAAAAAAAAAAAAAAAACAGAGTACAAAGAGAAAAGGCTATAAAAGAAGAAAGGATTAAAAAAGTGAAAAAAAATCCCTAAGAGAAATTCAAATTTAAAATTTAAGACCCTCTCCAACCATTGAATATTTGACATTCAAACTTCAAAATTCAAGAAAAATCTATCTTGCCATCACCGGTAGAGCATGATCGGTCACCGGAGAGCTCGGTCGAAAAAGAGGCCTTATCCTCTCTTTGCTTCAAACATTAAATGCAAATCCCGAATAGAAAGTATGTAGGAGAGAAAAAATAAAGAAAGGAAATATCTAGCTACATATTTATTGATATAATCTCATATTGTACTTTTGAGTATTTGAATTTATCCATGACAAATATATTTGGTGAACTGTACTATATTACTGCTTGAACCCAAGACTTCTTTTACTCAACCTGGTCTTCAAATTCATTACATGGTTCCTCTTGCTCACAATGATCTTCAATCAACACCATCCCTTGGTAAGTGATCTTCCTTGAATCTGGCTGATTAACAGCCACCCAGGCATGTTGATGAACCCATGGCTCCCCTTGCTAGACCATTTGAAAGTGGTGCGGGCACCAGAATCAGAAGAAGACTTCAGGGTTCCATCTGGATCTCTGAATGACCTTGCCCGAAGATTAGGGTTTGTAATAAGGGTTGACTTGGTCAACTCAATTTTAATCTTAAGTCTGTATTTCCCTGCAATTTAAATTTTGTTGAGTCATGTTGACTCAGTACAAGTCCTAGTAGTGGTCTAGGTCTTCTCCAGGTTGGTGCCATTTTTTTCGAGCCAAGTCAAGGCCCAAGCAAGTGGGTGCCACACTCCCAGCCACATGCCAGAGCCCATGAGGCACCACATCCCTTGCCCAGTGTGCCTTGGTCCCCACACCACAAGAAAGCAGGTCCCTTCTTTCATGCGCCACTTAAGGAGAGATCAATCTAGGATCCTCAATCCAAGGGGCACCCAAAACAATTTTCATAAGAGCCAAGCTATGAAAAGAAAGGAGCAACACTTGGGGAGCAAGACTAGGAGGCGCCCAAATACTTCCAAATAAAACCAAGCATGGAAGGAAAATGCTTGTCTTGAAGAGCAAGGCTAGGTGGCACCATCTTCTTGCCATTTGGAGCCACCAATCAACATTTAAGGAAGCTTTTGGCCGGCCATTATGAGGTGGATTTGATTCTACATGCCTAATTTGAGAGTCCATCCCATTAGTCCCACATGGAAAGATGTAAAAGCTTGATTTCTTGTAAAGGTCTATAAAATAGACCCCTCTTGTAAGTTTTCATGATAATGATGAATGAAATCAATTTCTTTGTGAGCAACTTTGTGTTTCTCTCTTCCGCACTTGTATTCAGGTGTTGAGCTCCGTGAGGGAGTGATTCCAGGTTCCACAGGAACCTTGAGGAGGTGTGAGATCTCCAAACCTTACCAAAACCTTAAGTTAGCCACTTCAATTCCCAAACCCTAGCCGCCCATCATCTTTCCTCCAATCACCATCCAAACCCTAATTTTTCATCTATATCCCACGGCCCCTCTCTTCCACATAGAGGCCGGCCACCAGCATCCAGGTTCAGATCGACTGTTTCAACTACAGAGCAAGTTCAAAGAAAAGTCAGATCAGTATCAAGATCTCCGGAACTTCTACATCCAACAATCTTCATTAAGTCCTCATGTCAGTGTCTTTCTTTGAGTTTCTGGTTCTTCTTTTGTTCTTCTTCTTCCAGATCCTGAGTTCGAGAAGAAGGCTAACCTTGCCATAGGACTACAATCCAAGGATCCATTGCGAAGATACCCCGTCTCCAAGGATCCTACAATCTGCTCGAGAGTGTCCTTCAATTGAAGCAACGAGAGATATCATAGTCAGGTATAAAACCTTCTCTTCTCTCTTCGTCTGTTTCTTGAAAGAGGAGTAAACCATAGATCTGGGGGTTTCTCAATCCCCAGCGATCTTATTTCTGAGTTACTCTGATAATCCACTCCTTTTAATTGTGCTTTCTGTCATTTCTTAGTTTCTTTCAACATTATTTTATCTTTCCTTTGAGTCAAAGCCGACTTCTGAAAATATATATATAAAAAAATACATTAATTTTAATTTGCTTCAGCATTCCACATATTCGTTCTGCATCATTTTTGGTACCAGAGCTTTCGTTCCGCATCATTTTTGGTATCAGAGCTTTCGTTCCGCATTATTTTGGTATCAGAGCCCTGTCTAGGGTTCTTGCTTGTTTGATTATTTTTTTCGTTCCTTTATACTTTTGCTGCCTGGAGTAGACTCCCCTGGCCGTCCGGTCCTAGGAACAAGTGAGATGCAAGCCTCCTCCTCCCATTCCATGGGGGTTCCCAGGGCATGTAGGGGTGCCGCTGGGTTATAACTTCTAGGCAGGGATTGTAAACGAGACACACGTTCTATTTTCTGCCAGTATTTATCCTGTTATCCGAATTGTTTCTTCCTGCAAAAAATTTTAAATTAAGTAATTCTTATTTTGATAGAACCAGTATAATTGAAAGTAATTTACATAAAATTTTCATTATTTATTAATTTCTATAGATTTTCTGAGATCAATTTTACTACTGTTCTGCTTTTTATTTTCTGCAAGCTGTGTTTTATTTGAGTGTGCATAAATTGAATCTATCTTAAGGACACCGAAGTTGCAACATAAGGGAAGGATTGAGACCCTCTCCTTAGCCCAAAATCACCTCCCGTGCATTCGAACCTAAGCCTTTAATCGTAAAATTAATTAGACCTAATTTGCCCGAGTGGGCTAGGGACACCAACTGGTCGGGTGTAGGCTAGTGTTGAGTCAGTTTGTCTAGTTACTCTGTGTGTACTTTATACTCAGTGTCTAGAACGGTGGTTCAGGGATTCTATCCCGAAGGGCTTGTGTGCTGGTCCGCCTACCTGGCCAATCACTGATTGGTGTCTAGGATTGGCAATTAGGGACCTAACACTCCCCTTACACCTGCCTGGCTGAGTCCCGAGTTACTACAGGCTAGCTTGCCACTTTGATTGGACATCTAGTTTGGGCTCTAGGTCTAGTTAGCCCGTAGTCGTTTCAGTCGAGTCTCATTTGGTGTGCTTGCTTGCATCATCATGTCCACCCGGAACGGAGTACCCTACCAACCTGGTCAAACCTAACCTGATTTAGAGGCCATGATTAGAACCTTACCGAAAGTATGACCAAATTGAGTCAGGATATGAATGAGGGTTTTGCCTAGTTTAGAGACCGAGCCCACGGACTTGAGAAACGTAGACATCAAAATTGGACCCCTGATCCAAAATTTAATAGGCCCCAACCTCACCCATGCCAGGAGCCTCGGAGGACCTTATACCGTGAACCCGAGCATAACCCTAGGAGCCTATACCCATACTTGGTTGACTTAGAGAAGGGACCCGTTAGAAACACCGAACCTTATGCACCCACTTTTGATGGAAGACAAGAGACATATATTAAGTGGGAAGAACAAATGGATCGGTATTTTGAGTACACTAACATATCGGAATTAGGACAAGTTAGGTTGGCCAAAACCAAGTTCATCAAACATGCTAGGTCATATTGGTATGCTATTGAGCATGAGTGTTATCAAAGAAAAGAGGAAATATATACTTGGAGAGATATGAGAAGTAAGTTGAGAGATAGGTACCTAGGTAGATCCTGTGAGAAAAGACTTTTAGACCAATGGTACTAATTGCGACAAGGTAATAGGCCTGTGTCTAAATATATCGAGGACTTCCAGTGGTATGACATGAAATACAATACCATTGAGACCGAAGCTCAGATCACATCGAGGTTTAGGGTTGGGTTACACCCAGACATTTATAGGAAGCTATGCCTTGAAAAGACCAATAAGTTAGACCGAGCCTACCAAGAAGCCCAAGACTATGAGTGGTCTTTAAGATATAACCAATCAAGTACTTTGGACTTAAAGCCAACCTCTACCAACTTGAGTCAAGTTCCGATTGATCCGACACCCGTAGTGAACCAGTTTTGTTTGTCAATTCCCACTTGTGTCACCTCTTGACCAGAAGGATAACACTGAGAAGGAGTTAGGCATGGCCATCCCAAAATTAGTTGACCTGACCAGAGCCGTATTTAAAGAGGAATCAAAGGAGAATAGATTAGAACCTTTCAGTGAGATTAAGAAAGAAATATATGAGCCTGACATAAGTTTGATAGATGAATATGAAGAAGAAGAATTTGATGATATATCTCCCGATAATTCAATTAACCAACTCCTACCTAATGGGGTTATTGAGGGGACCCCTGCTACTCAAGGAATTCAGGAGCTAACCCTAAGAGAAGACCCTTTTGAGGAAGTTCAGGAAGAGGAAATTGCACCCAATAAGAGTTTAAGTGAGAATACCCCTGAACTCATTGAGGAATCCAAAGAAGACACCCCTGAGTCGAATCTGGTAGAGAAGTATGAAGAAGGAAGGGGTTCACAAGAATTGCCCATTGAGAAGGTCCAAGAACAAGAAAAAGACAGTAGCTTAGAAGACTTTCTAGATAAACATTCCAAAGACCTTCCTGATAACCTTCCACCTTCTAGGAGCACCCACCTACCCTAGAACTTGCACTTGTAGACCCTCCTAGAGCAAATCATGAGGTTTGGATGAGTGCACCTATAGAACAATGTCCTCATTTTAAGGTCGTCCTGAATAACCAAGGTATGTTTCTTGTTTCCTATAAGCCACCTCAAAACTCTGATTCTTATTTCCTACCCTTCCCTAAATTTTCTCATGTTTCTAGAGCTATGAAATTACACTTTACTGAGATTTCTAGGTTGCAAGACTCCTTAGAACCTATTAGGTTTGCCACCTACTTCTGGAAGACCTTATGGCACCTACTAGGCATCCATGATAAGTTCTCATGCTCTGCATGCCATCCTCCGACCCAAGGTCAAACCTAGAGAGCCTTAGTTTATTAGGTTTAGACCTAGGGTTCCTTTGAATAAAGTCCATTCTTTAGGAATGCGTCATCAGTCGAGTTTAGGACATTGACTCAGATTTTGGTTGAGTGAGAATACCAGGAATTGGGATTTGTATTTATCCAGGGCTGAATTTGCATATAATGACTCGGTCAATAGGTCTATAGGTAAAAGCCCTTTTGAGATTGTTCATGGGTACATGCCTCACACACCACCTGACCTAGTTCCTTTGCCAGTCCGCACACGAGTCTCCGAGCCTGCTGAAGACTTTGCACACCATGTAAAGAACTTGCATAAAGAAATTCATGCCAAAATAACTTTAAGTAATGAAACTTATAAGAAGATTGGCTGATTCTCAAAGGCGAGTCAAAACTTTTGTTGAGGGAGACTATGTAATGATTAGGTTAAGGCCTAAGCAATTTCTTCCTGGAACCGTTACAAAGCTACATGCTAGAGGAGCTGGACCATTTAGAGTGATGAAGAGAGTGGGACCCAATGCCTATGTTGCCTACAGAGCTAGGCATTAGCTCCACTTTCAACATTACAGACCTAGTAGAGTACAGGGAGCTAGCTGTGATTCTCAGTGAGCCTTTTGAACCTAATCCTGTTATTGAGAGTGATCCCGACCCTGTGTGTCCACCAACAAACTGGCCTATGAGGAAAGAGTTGATTGAAAAGATCCTGGATGATCAGGTTATCTCTACTCGTAATCGAGGATACCAAAGATACCTGGTCCGCTGGCAAGGAAGGCCAGATTCTGATGACTCTTGGATCTCCCGAGAAGAATTACAAGAATTGGACCCAGACCTCTTGGAGAGATACCAGAGCCAGCCTGATCTATACTCGACAGGATCGAGTTCCTCCCACCCCGGGAGAATTGGTGCGGGCACCAGAATCAGAAGAAGACTTCAGGGTTCCATCTGGATCTCTGAATGACCTTGCCCGAAGATTAGGGTTTGTAATAAGGGTTGACTTGGTCAACTCAATTTTAATCTTAAGTCTGTATTTTCCTGCAATTTAAATTTTGTTGAGTCATGTTGACTCAGTACAAGTCCTAGTAGTGGTCTAGGTCTTCTCCATGTTGGTGCCATTTTTTTCCAGCCAAGTCAAGGCCCAAGCAAGTGGGCGCCACACTCCCAGCCACACGCCAGAGCCCATGAGGCACCACATCCCTTGCCCAGTGTGCCTTGGTCCCCACACCACAAGAAAGCAGGTCCCTTCTTTCATGCGCCACTTAAGGAGAGATCAATCTAGGATCCTCAATCCAAGGGGCGCCCAAAACAATTTCCATAAGAGCCAAGCTATGAAAATAAAGGAGCAACACTTGGGGAGCAAGACTAGGAGGCGTCCAAATACTTCCAAATAAAACCAAGCATGGAAGGAAAATGCTTGTCTTGAAGAGCAAGGCTAGGTGGCGCCATCTTCTTGCCATTTGGAGCCACCAATCAACATTTAAGGAAGCTTTTGGCCGGCCATTATGAGGAGGATTTGATTCTACACGCCTAATTTGAGAGTCCATCCCATTAGTCCCACATGGAAAGATGTAAAAGCTTGATTTCTTGTAAAGGTCTATAAAATAGACCTCTCTTGTAAGTTTTTATGATAATGATGAATGAAATCAATTTCTTTGTGAGCAACTTTGTGTTTCTCTCTTCCGTACTTGTATTCAGGTGTTGAGCTCCGTGAGGGAGTGATTCCGGGTTCCACAGGAACCTTGAGGAGGTGTGAGATCTCCAAACCTTACCAAAACCCTAAGTTAGCCACTTCAATTCCCAAACCCTAGCCGCCCATCATCTTTCCTCCAATCACCATCCAAACCCTAATTTTCCATCTATATCCCACGGCCCCTCTCTTCCACATAGAGGTCGGCCACCAGCATCCAGGTTCAGATCGACTGTTTCAACTACAGAGCAAGTTCAAAGAAAAGTCAGATCAGTATCAAGATCTTCGAAACTTCTACATCCAACAATCTTCATTAAGTCCTCAGGTCAGTGTCTTTCTTTGAGTTTCTGGTTCTTCTTTTGTTCTTCTTCTTCCATATCCTGAGCTCGAGAAGAAGGCCAACCTTGCCATAGGACTACAATCCGAGGATCCATTGCGAAGATACCCGTCTCCAAGGATCCTACAATCTGCTCGAGAGTGTCCTTCAATTGAAGCAACGAGAGATATCATAGTCATGTATAAAACCTTCTCTTCTCTCTTCGTCTGTTTCTTGAAAGAGGAGTAAACCCTAGATCTGGGGGTTTCTCAATCCCCAGCGATCCTACTTCTGAGTTACTCTGATAATCCACTCCTTTTAATTGTGCTTTCTGTCATTTCTTAGTTTCTTTCAACATTAGTTTATCTTTCCTTTGAGTCAAAGCCGACTTCTGAAAATATATAAAAAAAATAAATACATTAATTTTAATTTGCTTCCACATTCCACATATTCGTTCTGCATCATTTTTGGTACTAGAGCTTTCGTTCCGCATCATTTTTGGTATCAGAGCTTTCGTTCCGCATCAGAAAGCATGGATGGCATGCGATAAAAAAAATATACCAAAGTAATACTCTTAAATAATTTTTGATTTTATATATATACCCTTGTAAATATGACTTGCTATTTCTTTACCCTTCAAATTGACTATTCGTACATATATATATCCTCAATCTTTCAATTTTTACAAAGATTCCCCTTTTGCATGATTTTTGATGGTATTAATAGATAGCTGCTTTAAGTATAAAAAATATTTATTATATCAATACCCCTAAAAAGTTATAAAAAATAGCTCTTTACAATTATAAATTAAGTACTAAATTTTAAGAATAGTAATACAAAAGAGTAGTGATATCTTTCAGATTTAAAATGATAACTTTTAATATTGTTAGCCAAAAATCTAATAGGAGATGTATCATTGCAAAATCAAGTTGATCTGATGAGTTATAACAAAATTTAGCTTCACTAATAATTCATAAATTTTGTGATAAAATATCTTGGATCATTAACTATCCATATGTTTGGTGACTTGAATTTCAAGTCATCTATTATTATTTATTTTTTAAAAGTTAAAACTTATCTATAACTGCTTCTTATGATAATAATAATAGCATTAGCAAATATCTAATGCCAATTCCCATCGTATAGATAGAATTTTTTTTTATGATATTTACTGTATCATGACAAAATTTAGTGATACTAACAATTCTTAAATTTCGTGATGAAATATCTTTGCTCACTAAACATATATATTTTTGGTGACTTGAATTTTGCATCACCTATTATTGTTTCATTTTTAAAAGTTAGAACTTTGCTATATTTTTTTCTCATACAAAAATAATAGTGCCACAAAATATGTAGTACTAACTTCTATTAAATGGAGATATTTTTTTTGTAATAATATTTACTATATTATAATAAAATTTAGTATCACTAATAATTTATAAATTTTGTGGCAAAATATCTTAAGTCATTAAATATCTATATTTTTGGTGGCTTAAATTTTGCATCATCTATGTTTATTTCATTTTTTTGAAAATTAGAACCTATATATAACAACTTATCGTAACAAAAAGAATCGCATCATTTAATATTTTGGTGCTAATTCTTAGATTTCTTTTTGTGATGATATTTACTATATCTTGACAAAAATTAGTGCCGCTAATAATCTGTAAATTTCTATACCAAAAGAATTTGTAAATTTTGTGGTGAAATACCTTGAGTCACCGGATCTCATATTTTTTTATGACTTGAATGTCCCATCACTTTTTTTATTTCATTTTCAAAAATTAAAACTTATCTATAATTGCATTTCATGATAAAAGTAATAGTGCCATTGCAGGCCTGAGGACACCGTACCGGGCGCACCGCCTGTGCACGCCATCTTCAGTAACTTCCTCGGGGCTCGCACCTCTCGGTTCTTCCGTCCTCCATAGAAAGGGCCGACTTCGGCGAGGTGGATCCATCTAGGGGCACCACCAGGAGGCAGGGCCACTCCAGCCGAGGTGGATCCCACCTGGATCGATACCTGGCGGAGTGGCAGAGGCCATCTTGACCTCGGTCGAGGTAGACCCATCAGGGGGTGCCACCTGGCGAGGGAGCGGGGAGAGCCTGTTTCGACTTCGGCGAGGTGGACCTATCTGGGGATGCCATCTGGTGAAGGAGCAGAGGCAGGGCCACTCTAGCCGAAGTGGATCTCGCCTGGATCGACACTTGGCGGAGTGGAGAAGGCCAACTCGACCTCGACCGAGGTGGACCCGTCAAGGGGTGCCACCTGGTGAGGGAGCGGGGAGAGCCTGGCTCGACCTCGGCGAGGTGGACCTATCTTGGGGTGTCACCTGGCGAAGAAGCGAGGCAGGGCCACTCCAGCTGAGGTGGATCCTGCCTGGATCGACACCTGGCGGAGTGGTAGAGGCCAGCTCAACCTCGGCCGAGGTTGACCCGTCTGGGGGTGCCACCTGGCGAGGGAGCTGGGAGAGCCAGGCTCGACTTCGACGAAGTGGACCTATCTGGGGGTGCCACCTGGTGAAGGAGCAGAGGCAAGGCCACTCCAGCTGAGGTGGATCCCGCCTGAATCGACACCTGGCGGAGTGGCAGAGGCCAGCTCGACCTTGGCTGAGGTGGACCCATTTGGGGGTGCCACCTGGCGAGGGAGCTGGGAGAGCCAGGCTTGACTTCGGCGAGGTGGACCCATCTGGGGGCGCCACCTGGCGAAGGAGCAGAGGCGGGGCCACTCCAGCTGAGGTGGATCCCGCTTGGATCGACACCTGGCGGAGTGGTAGAGGCCAGCTCGACCTTGGTCGAGGTGGACCAGTCTGGGGGTACCACCTGGTGAGGGAGCTGGGAAAGCTAGGCTCGACTTCGACAAGGTGGACCCAGGGGCGCCACCTGGTGAAGGAGCAGAGGCAGGGCCACTCCAGCCGAGGTGGATCCCGCCTGGATCGACACCTGGCGGAGTGGCAGAGGCCAGCTCGACCACGGTCGAGGTGGACCCATCCGGGGGTGCCACCTGGCGAGGGAGCTGGGAGAGCCAGGCTCGACTTCGGTGAGGTGGACCCATCTGGGGCCACCACCTGGCGAAGGAGCAGAGGTAGGGCCACTCCAACCAAGGTGGATCCCACCTGAATCGATATCCGGCAGAGTGGCAGAGGCCAGCTCGACCTCGGCCGAGGTGGACCCGTCTGGGGGTGCCACTTGGCGAGGGAGCTGGGAGAGCCAGGCTCGACTTCGACGAGGTGGACCCATCTGGGGGCGCCACCTGGCGAAGGAGCAGAAGTAGGTCCATTCAAGCCGAGGTGGACCCCGCCTGGATTGATACCTGGCGGAGTGGCAAAGGGCAGCTCGACCTCGACCGAGGTGGACCCGTCTTGGGATGCCACGTAGCAAGGGAGCTGGGAGAGCCAGGCTCGACTTCGGCGAGGTGGACCCATCTGGGAGTGCCACCTGGTGAAGGAGCAGAGGCAGGGCCACTCAAGCCGAGGTGGATCTCGCCTGGATCGACACCTGGCGGAGTGGCGAGGGCAGCTCGACCTCGGTCGAGGTGGACCCGTCTGGGGGTGCCACCTGGCAAGGGAGCTATGAGAGCCAGGCTCGACCTCGGTCGAGGTGGACCCGTCTGGGGGTGCCACCTGGCAAGGGAGCTATGAGAGCCAGGCTCGACTTCGGCGAGGTGGACCCGTCTGGGGGCGCCACCTGGTGAAGTAGCATAGGTACGGCGACTCCGGTCGAGGTGGATCCCACCTGGATCGACACCTGGCGGAGTGGCAGAGGCCAGCTCGACCTCGATCGAGGTGGACCCATCTGGGGGTGCCACCTAGCGAGGGAGCTAGGAGAGCCAGGCTCGACTTCAGCGAGGTGGACCCGTCTGGGGGCGTCACTTGACGAAGGAGCAGAGGCAGGGCCACTCCGATCGAGGTGGATCCTGCCTGCATCGACACCTAGCAGAGTGGTAGAGGTGCCGAGTTCGACCTCGAGGTCAGCTCTATCACTGAACAAGCCACCTGGCGGGAGGGTCTGGAGATGATGTCACGCGGTGTCGCCTGGCGGCCAACTGGATGTGACACATGCTCTACGTCAGCGATGTTTCCATATCAGTTGCCCCCCACTCCCACGTCCCGTCGGAGTGCCACTGCTGGGACATGGAGAGTTAATGCGGAGATGACATGGGAGGACAAAAATCCTGCATAATAAATGCCAAGATCGTTGCCGATCCGTTTGCTGTGTCTAAGATCAAATACGCAGGCACCACGTCAGCGCGTCCAGGGGGTTATAATTACACCGTGTCAAACTCGAGATGGTTTTCAGCGAACCGAAGCATCTTCGTCGGGCACCTTCCCACGTGGCGCCCATCCGATGGCGTTGGTAGGAAAACTCTTCCTAAGTTTCATAGATCTGATCATTTGAAGGTTAACTTGCTATAGTAGTGATGGTTTCCTAGCTATGAAGATCCTAATCTTTATTTTAAACTTGATCTACATTACGGGTAGGAGTGCAAATGGATCGGATCGGATCGGGTCATGAGTGATCCCGATCCAACCCGGTTCTTCGATCGGGTTCTAATATTAGATCCAGACCCAATCCACTAGAAAATTGGATCGAGTCGGGTCGGGTTTACTATTAGAATTTTCAATCCAACGGGTCATTCGGGTTGGATCGGGTCCATAAATAACCCGGTCCTAATCTAAAAAAATTAGATCTAAATATGATCTAGATAAAATATAGATAACAATATTTCAATTATTACATAGCCAACTATTATTAACCATAAAATAGATAACAAACAATATTATTTTTAAAATAAATTAAGATATAAAAATAATTAGAACTCTATTTCTATATTAAAAATAAGTTTCATATAAATTTCAAATTATAATTTAAAGGTCCAAATAGATATGATCCTAACAGTATTAGTATATTCGAGTCGGATCGGATCGGGTTGGGTCCAAATTCAATGAACCCAGATCCAATCCGGAAAATAGAACGGGTCTAATTTTAGAACCCGATCCGGATCCATAGGTCCATAAAAACGGGTTGGATCAGGTCTAAACGGGTCGGGTCGGGTCACGGGTCAACCCGACCTATTTGCAGCCTTAATTGCGGGTATCGTAATTTAGATCAACTAGTCTCCTTATGAAAATTTTTTTCTTGGATTAATTTAGTCCATTTATTTGATAATTAATTGCTCAAGTTTGCTTGCTGGTTAGCTTGCTTAAACTCTCCATCCATCATTTCATTTTCGTCCCTCATCAGGGGCTTTGGGAACTTATAAACCTAAGCCCCCAAATCTATGTGTCTCCCCTGGGCTTTGGGTGCATATGAAATCTAATAAAAAGCATCGAAGCGATGGATGTTAATACTCAAGCTTTGGTAAAGCATTGATATATACAATAATATGAGAAACAAATTAATGTGTATGTCTATTCATGCCATCCATGTTTCTTGCGTAAACAAGGGCAACGTAGTGCACGAGGCTCCTGCTATGTGTGTATTTTGTAGACTCATGAAAAATGAATACATTATACACTTCGGTTGCATGCTTGTGCACCTAGTTGGATGCTTGTATATGTAGATACTGATGTACTTATATATATACATATGTATGTATATGCATGTTATTTATATTTCTAATCTTTTGTATATTTGCTATCTTTCCTGTTTCTCCTGGAGATGATTAAGATGTTAGATTCCATACGAATTAACATATAAATTCTAATTCATCATGTCACATGTGCTTAATAATTATATAAAATAGCTGAAATTTATTATTACGTAAAACTTTTGTTTTTTGCATAACCGTTATATATATATATTTTTTAAAAAAAATGTATGAAAAAGAATGTTGAACGGACTCAAACATAGTATTGGACTGACACTGACTTGGGATGGTTCGGTCTATTTCAATTATTTGGTACTTGATTATAATATCAACTCAATTTGATGCATCATTAGCTTTGATTTTACTTGAAAAATAAAAGTTCTATGCTACTAGAAGAGGAATAGAAAAAGCATTATTTTTGAAACTGACATGATGTGGTTTTTTATACTAGTATGACACCAAGTATTACTACAAGATTGGAAAGGGTGATTCAGCTTGTGAATTTCAGTTCCAAACACCTCCAAAGGGTGATCCAGAAGCTCCCTTCATTTTTGGCATCATAGGTTAGTACTTCATTAACTTCCATTTATTACATATGATCAATCCAACTCTTTAACTTATTCTAAAGGAAACTCAAGAAATTATAAATATTAATAGATTAATTTATTATTATTATTTTTGTCTTGTTTAGTACTTCATTAACTTTCATTTATGACATATGATCAATCCAACTCTTTAACTTATTCTAAAGAAAACTCAAGAAATTATAAATATTAATAGATTAATTTATTATTATTATTTTGTCTTGTTTTTATACATATCATCCATGAAATAGGTTATTTACCTATCTGTAATTTTTATATTTATCTTGTTCTGGTATATGGTTGTAGGAGGTATATAAGGCTTTTATAGAAAAATATGGCTCGGAGATTGAATCACAACCTTCATTTGATGTTACTATATGGATGGAAGCTACAGGAGGTGTTTCTAAAAACAAAGTGTATGGATTTAGACCGCAAGCATATTTATCTAGTATACTTGCAAGAACTCTTACGTCATGCTCTACTTCTCAACTAGACAATACTTTAGGACGTGCACAGTATTATGGCAGTTTTGATGAACCCTTAACATAGAAAAATGTTGCAATCTCTCATTTCTAATCTTAGGTTTTTATCCTCTGAACAGTCTTCACCTCCTCTACAAGAAGGAATTGAGTCAACTAACCCTCCAACCGATCCTCCATGTGATTGATGTTTGTTATGATCTTATTAGGTATATATTTGATGCTGGGTATTAACTAGAGTTGAATTGTTTCATGTTTTGATATATTTTATTTATTTATGGATTGAAACGTTGATGGATGTTAAACTTATTTAATCATAGACTTAATTAGACATATTAACATTTGTTTAAATATGTTGTGGTATTGTTTTGTATTATAAAAATTGAATTATGGTTGATATGTTGAGAATTATGGCATGTATAGAGCTGCTATTATATTTGTAGAATAGTCTTCCAGGTAAAAGTTTTATCAAGGGATTTGTAAGGAAAATAGAATATAAGACAGAAATTTTATCAAGGGATTACCAAGAAATTTTTTAAAAAATGTCAAACAATCATCAAGTGATATGCAAGGGATAATTTTTTTTTAAATCATTCAGCAAGCTAATTTTTAGTAAGGGAAATTCTTTCGATGAATCCCTTGGCAATTACCTAGGAATTTTTGAGTGCATTTTGATTAGTAAATCTTTTGGAAAATGGTTGATTCTTGGTAGATGGCTTTCAGTTTCACTAAAAAAAAATTTCTTGTTAAAAGTTTTAGATCTCTCGGTAATTTTCAAGGTATTTATGAGGAAGACTTTCATTAATATTATATATTTCAAGAGGGATTTTTGACTTTCATCAGTAGATTTTGTCCTTCGTTGAAAGGTTGATTTTTGATAATGGGAGGGTTGCATTTGTAGATGTCTCTTACTAATTGTATGGAACTTTGTTTTCTCAATGATAAAATATTGGTTGCTCAGGTTGTAAGCCAAATATGGAACATTTACTCTAAATTTATGAATTATTTCTTTTACAAATTCAGATCTGCGTATTCTTATTACTATATGCTTGATGCAACTAGATCTGTTAAAGACATCTTATGGGGCTATTAACTTATCATTTATTTTCTTATCATCTTTTAGATGATGAGGAGTAGAGCCATTGGGGTTTTGAGCAAGTGCTGGAGAAGTTAAGGTTCAGGTGATGATCTGGTAGTGCTTTGAAGACAGTGCTGATGGGAATTCTAATGGAAGGTTGACCATCATGATTTTTGAATTATTAAAATATTGTCATCCAGGAAGGATTTACATCTACATGACACATGGCAGGAATATAAGAAGTCAATCCAATTTTTCCCAATAAATTGGAAATAATGAAGGATTTACAACTACATGGCACGTGGCAGGAATATAAGAAGTCAATCCAACTTTTCCTTGGACGTTGGAAAGACCGAAGGATTTACAGCTACATGGCATATGGCAAGAATATTAATTAGATAATTTTGTCTCTGCCGGCTAACAAGAAGAGCCCTGCTTCCATTTAAGCGGGCTCAGCAGACAGTACTCTTGCTACGGAGGAGAGCAGCCAGAGAGGCCAAACACATGATTTCCAGGCTTTTGCTGATTCTTGAGCTGCTCCTATTACTATCGGCAGCATCGCTTGGTGCATGGACGTCCGATGCATCACCTCCACTGACCTGTACCACTGTTCCTTGTCCCTTCGGTATATCCTGTAAAGCTATGAAAGGCTTCGAAATAAGCTGCGGCGGCATCAACGGCACTTCTCCAATCCTACAACTGGGCAACAAAACTTAACGAGATCGAAGATATCTCACTGCTGCAAGGCTATCTGAGCTTCTACACTGGTCCCATTTATACGTCCTGCGATGGAATTGACCCTCCAGGATCTGGCTGGACCAACCTGAAGGGAACCCCCTACAAGATCTCGGACACAGAGAGCTCGGGAAACATACTGACGATGGTTGGTTGTAACCATGGGATAATTGTCCAAGGGAACCATGGTAACGTGACAACTGGTTGTGTTACCTTCTGCAACTCCATTGACACTGTTATCAGTGGGTCTTGCTCTGGCTTGGGCTGTTGTCAGGCCTCCATCCCTAAAGGTTTCAAGAGCCTCGAGGTAACGTTGAGAAGCTTTCGTAACCTCACAGGCATAGCCCTCAATACGACCAAAAACATTCCGTGCAGCCAGGTCTTCTTTGTTAAGCAAGGCAGCTTCACATTCTCAAGTGAGAAGTTGTGGGGTGGTGCATACTTTGAACAAGCTTTTCAAGATCCTTACCTGATGGCGTTGGAATGGGCTATCAGGAATGAGACCTGCGAAGAAGCGGGAAGAAAGAAGGAAACATATGCATGCAAGGAGAACAGCTATTGCTACAATTCAACAAATGGGGTCGGGTATCGCTGCAATTGTAGCCAAGGATACCATGGAAATCCTTACATTAATGATGGATGCAAAGGTATGCATCAGTTTCCATTTCAATAATATATATATATAATCTGTGTATGTATATATGTATGTGAATGTGTGTTTTCTATATACATACACACAAAAAATATTGATATATACGCAGATTTGCTAGTTAATTTATCAAATTTCTCCCACCCTATTCTTTACCCATGATTATATATAAAACATATGGATATGATATCGAGTTATGATCCATTAATTTCACTCAAATAAGATACCGGAACTTGTTAATTCACATTTACTTCTACTCTACCTTAATATATTTTTATTACCCCATTTGTTATTGACTTCAACATATTCTTTCTTCTTGCAAGATATTAACGAGTGCGAGTATCCTGAGCTGAATCCTTCTGTGGGATTATGCATCAACGAGCCAGGAACTGTTTCTTGCGCCTGCCCACCTGGTCAACATGGTGATGGGAGAAAGCAGGGAAGTGGCTGCTCGAAGATGGAAAAGAACACAACCTCCCCACTGGAGGTTGCTTTGGGTAACATATTCAAAATTCTCTAATTACGATATGGAAAACTACTACGTACGCCCAGAGGCTAGAGTAATGTGTTTTTATTTATGATTTATTTGGTCGGATGTCAACTGCTGGAAATACTAATGTTGGTCCACTCTCCTGTGTGGGATCTATATGATAACCAGGTCATAAACCTGGTACTTGTTAGACTTGTGCATTTGTAAAGTCGGGCCAGATTCAATCCAGCGTGGGATCTGATCCCTGAAGAGATAAAATTAAGCATTTATTTTTTCTTTCCATTGGATCTTTTGCATATATATTCTTATAAATATATCTTATTATATATTTACCTTCTAAAAACACTATTTACATGTATACTCATAAAATTTTTGTCTTTATAACAATATCCATTCTGTGAGATTTTTAATTAGTGGTGTTGATATCAAAATTTTTATTTTAAGTGTAAAATGCCAATGCTGTCTTTTTACATCAATATCTGTAAAAAACATAATATTCAATTATGCTGTAGAGAGCTATTCTTTTTGGATAATTATTTATTTTATTTTTTTGAATGGAATTTGGATAAAGTTTTCAAGAATATTAGTACAAAAGGGCAACTAAACCCATTTTATACTGATAACAATTATTATTGGTACCATCACCAAAAAAAAAAAAAAAAAAAAAATCTAAATTCCATTCAATTTTTTTTTAAAAAAACTAAATCTCTCACTGCTTACGTGCAGGTGTGGGGCTGAGCGTCCTGTTTCTTCTAATCATTGGAAGTCCGTCGTTATATTGGGTCTCGAAGAAAAGGAAACTAATCAAAATGAAAACCAAGTTCTTTCAACAAAATGGAGGCTTAATTCTGCAGCAGCAAATCTCAAGTCAAGGTTCTGATGCAACAATAAAGATCTTCAACATGGAAGAACTAGAAAAGGCAACCAACAACTTCAACGAGAGCCAGATCCTTGGTTGTGGTTGATATGGTACTGTGTACAAGGGTGTTTTACCAAGCCAGAAAGTTGTAGCCATCAAGAAATCCAAATTTGTTGATGGGAGCCGGGTCGAGCAATTCATCAATGAGATCATAATTCTTTCTCAAATCAATCATAGGAATGTTGTCAAACTCTTGGGATGCTGTTTAGAGACCCAAGTTCCATTGCTTGTTTACAGAGTTCATAGCCAACGGAACCCTCTTCCACCATATCCATAGTGAGAGTCTTGATTTCTTAATGACATGGGAAGTTCGTCTAAGGATAGCTGCAGAAGCTGCTGGAGCACTGGCATACCTGCACTCAGCTGCTTCAATACCAATCATTCACAGAGATGTCAAGTCCACAAACATACTGCTAGATGAGAATTATAGAGCTAAAGTATCAGACTTTGGAGCTTCGAGATCGGTCCCATTTGATCAAACACATATAACCACCCTTGTGCAAGGGACCTTTGGATACTTAGATCCGGAGTACTTCCACACAAGCAAGCTAACAGAGAAGAGTGATGCCTATAGCTTCGGGGTAGTTCTTGCAGAGCTATTAACTAGAGAGCTTCCAATATCTTTTACTAGATCAGAAGATCAAAGGAATCTAGCCATATATTTCACCTTGATGTTTGACAAGCAGCACCTCCTTCGGCTGATAGAGCCTCAAATTGTAGAGGAAGCCGGAATGGAGCAACTCTTTGTAGTTGCACAACTTGCAAGGAGGTGCTTAAATTTGAAAGGAGAAGAAAGGCCGACCATGAAAGAAGTTGCCATTGAGTTAGAAGGGTTGAGGAGGTTCCATAACCGGCATCTGGCTCCCCAAAATCTTGAGAAAATGGAACAATCACCGGGTGGGATTGGACCTCCAAATGGATGCACCGAGGAGGCAAGTAGACAGCATAGCTTAGAACGTGATATGTTAGCTTCCATGGATCTGCCAAGGTGATGGATTTATGAGAAAGGGCTCTTGTTTTTTTTTTTTTTTTTTTTGAATAACAAATGGAAGAAGAAAGATTCTTCCATCAACTTTTTATCAAATAAGTACTATTGATGAGTTACATTTACAATGAAGGCACTTGAGGGAAGTGCAGAAGAGAAAGCGCTCTTGTTGTAGAGAGATGTTGAGGTATTCTGTATACCACTAATGCTCCTTATTTTGTTAAGTAGACGTTGATCAAATTATTATTGAAACTTTGTGTCGTGCTACCATCTCTAATTTACATATATTGATGCATTTGTCTCATATTGTACTACTGAATATTGTTATTTAACCATGGAATGGTAACATGTAATATTTTTTTCCTACCGCTTGAATATCTCCAAGCTAGTATGATTAATTGTTTAGTCTTGAAAAATAGCTTGAAGAAGTGATAAAACCAAATGACCATATTATGAATTTAATGCCTGCTGGTCCTGGAAGTAATGAATGATGAATCTGATCCTTGAAACATATTGATATGGGAACCATTGATTCAGTCTCGATGATTTCCTGGACCACCGGCTATATCACTAGTTACGATAGACCCGAACACCCGACTCACCAAGCCGCCAATCAGAGAAGGGATATCAACACCAACTACCATATTTTTAAAGGGTAAATATAATAAAAGTAATAATATTTCTTAGATTTTAAATGATATTTTTTAATATTGTTAGACAGAAATCTAATAGGAGAAGCACCAATGCAAAAATGAGATAATAACAGAGCTATATGTCCAAATAGTGATTTTTGAAGGGTAAATACAAATAGACATAACAATTTATTACAAATTTTATATAAATATGAACTACTACAATTAATGGAATAAATCTCATGGTTGACTTAAAAAATCAACAAGTTGCCATTCTCTTAAACAAAAGCAATCTACTAATTCGTGCACCCAACCTTCTTAATTATAGCAATAGGTTTAACTAGACTCTAGAAAAATACTAAATCTTTACTTAGTAAAAAAAAATCTAGTGGGAATTGCTCCTTCTCCCAGTTATGTGTCTCTACCCAGCCTAAGATTATCACTTTCAAAAATAAACAGATATGACAAAGGAAGGCTACTTTTGCAAATTAAGCTTCTTCTCTATAGTGGCCTATCCTTTGCACTTGCCTCCACCTTTGCATATTTATGTCCGGCCATGATTCATTCTGCTACAACATTTGCCTTTCCTGGATAATAGTTTATGGTTAGGTCATAGTTCTTTAGCAACTTCAATCATCTTTTTTATCTTAAGTTCAATTCCTTCTGAGTGAAGATGTATTTTAAATTTTTATGATATGTGAAAATCTCACAATGGCCCCTATATAAATAATGCCTCCATATTTTTAGAGCAAAAACCATGCTAGTCTCAAATCATATACAGGATAATTAGACTCATACGGCTTCAACTGTCTAAAGCCATAGGCTATTTCCTTCCCACTTTGCATTAGTACATAGCCAAGACCCTTGCACGATGCATCACTATATATGGTGAAATCTCCTGTTTCCATAGGAACAGTCAGTACTAGGACGGTCACCAATCATCTCTTCAACTCTTGGAAACTTTGCTTACATTCATCCGTCCATTCAAATTTCATTCATTTTTGGGTCAGGCGAGTTAAAGACATGGCAATAAGAGAAAATCCTTCCACAAATCTCCGATAATAACTTGTCATTCCCAGAAAACTGCAGACTTCAGATACATTAGTGGGTCTCTCCCAATTTACTACTGCCTCTACTTTCTTTGGATCCACGGAAACACCTTCCTTAGAGATAGCATATTCAAGGAAGGAGACTCTGTCTAACCAAAATTTGTACTTTTGTAGCTTGGCGTACAACTTCTTCTCCTTGAATGTTTGTAATATTATTCTTAGATGTTTTTCATGTGCTTGTGAACTTTTTGAATAAATTAGCATGTCATCAATGAACACACCATCAATCGACCAGGTAGGACCTGAACACTCGATTCATGAGGTCCATGAAAGCTGCAAGTGCATTCGTTAGACCAAAGGGCATAACCAGGAACTCATAATGTCCATATCTGGTTCTAAAGACTATTTTAGGTACATCCCCATCCCTTATTTTTAATTGATGGTAGCTAGAACGAAGATTAACTTTAAAAAATACTTGTGCCCCTGTAATTGATTGAACTCTCAAAACTTTTGGATTTGGATACTCTAAGGAAAGCATCTCTTATTAAAGGCTCTCTTGGAACCTTTCCAAGTAAAAAGTGCATTATTCGGTCCCAGCTTTCCCAGCTCCAAATCACACCAAGCGGCTGTCTCATCTTGTAACATGAAAGTAGCACAATTAGCCTTTTCCTCTATTGGGCACCTTAAGGCCTAAAACACTTTCTCGATCGCTTTCAACCAACCCTCGGCCTCCATAGGGTCAGACATTCCCTTGAATATTGGGAGAGCATATTTCTTTAAATCTATCAAGGTCATTTGTCGCTCTTGTTAGACCCCGACTCTCGGCTATCGTTGAGAGGTCCCTTGTTGTTGCTGCTGCTGTAGAAGTTGTTGCATAAACTGTAGTTGTTGCCGCATGAGTTATTGTTATTGCTGTTGCATGAGTTGTTGTTATTGTTGCGCCTCTATTAGCCTTATCACATCAATTCTCGTAGTAGCTTGTTGTTGCACTAGTAGTTGCATTAGCTAAGGGAGACCAACCTGGTTCCCATGCTGAACTTCAGGTCCACTCGAGGTTTCCATTTCTACTGTCCCCATCTCTGGGGTGTTGTCCACGAGATTGTGTAATGGTTCCTGTCGATGCACATTACTGCCTCGTAAAATCCCAGCATCTTTTTGCCGATCCAAGGGCTCCCAAGTGATGTGGCTGGAAGCTGACGTGCTGACGTGTGGTTCCTATCACATGCCATGTCAAAAAATCTGCCACGGCGGACACCCCATCTCGGACCCATTTGGCCGGACCGAGCTCCTCCAGAACAACGAGACGGTCCACCGAAGCCAAGCTCCGTCCTCCACCAGGTCGGCACCGGCGAGCTCGGGGTGCCTAGGCCGGAGCCAAGCGACCTCCTTTGGCTGGGCCGAGCTCCTCCGGATCAACAAGGCGGCCCGTCGAAGTCGAGCTCCATCCTTCGCCAGGTCGGCACCCGCGAGCATGGGGCACCTAGGCCGGAGCTGAGTGACCTCCTTCGCCAGACCGAACTCCTCCAAGGCTGAGACCTCCAAGCCAGGGTCGAGCACAGCCCTCCTCCACCGGGTCCGGCCCCTCCGGGATCGAGCCCCTTGAGCCGAAGTCGAGCTCAGCCCTCCTCCCTCAAGTCGAGCCCCCGGATTAAAGTCGAGTCCCAGCTCTCCAGTTCGGTAACCAGCTCGAGTGGCACCGCCGGCCAGCCGGTGGTGAAGCCGTCTCCTCAAGGCACCGGCGGGCAACCCGAAGTCCGCAAGGAAGCACCTGTCATGCCATAATGGCTGTCCGCGGCCACCACTTGCACTAGAAGGGCAAGAAGCTCCCTGATCAAGGTGCCACACTCTCCACCGACCACTTGAATCGTCCGAAAGAGGAAGTCAACCAGGAGATTCGAATCCCGGGGGCAGCGGCCCCCCGATCGAGACACTGTCAGGCCACCCAAAATAAGGCGACCAGAAGGAATGTCAGAACACGTGACAGTTTTTCTTATCACGAATCGGGAAAGACTTCCCGTCCACGGTGCAGAGCGCCGCTGCATACGCCTGACAACTTGGGGAGATCCCAAGGTAGACGCCCAACAGTCACCTGGGCTTACAAGAAGGTTCGACACCCCCAAACGGGGAGGTATGCAAAACACAAGCACAACCATCAAGCTCAAGCAAGTCAAGGGAAATGGGCCACATAGAGGATCCCTCTAGCTCGGCCACCGCTCTCCCTACCTACTTGCACCCCACTCTTACATCACTCACTCCTCCTAGCATGGAGTCCATCAAGAGGGGCTCGACTAGGAGGATCTGTTCCCTTGAGTCATCACTGACTTGACCGTCATAGTGCCCCCACCGGAATTCCCGGCCTGAGTTACTAACCTCGTTTCTACAGGTTCCCGGGAGCAGGACATTCCAAGACCATGGGAGGGGCGGTCTGATCTCAGCAGCAGCTACGAGCCACGATGATCTTGGTGGCAACAGATTGGCGCGCTAGGAAGGAGGGCCGGAGGAACGAAGCAATCTTTGATCCAGCTTTCGCCCATTTACAAGCAGTCCGACAGAAGGATGGTGACAACACGGGCGCAGGAGGTCTCCACCAGTCGCGCAGGGGACTCCCCTTCCCGGAGGAACCCGCACAACCCAGAGGTAGAACCACCTGCTCCAGCTCAGCCACTTCCATCAGAATCTCAACTGGCTATACTCACCTAGCGGATGCAGATCCTTGCCACAGCAGTGCACCAACTTCAGCACCAGCACCGGTCCTTGGCTACTTATCAGCAGCCAGGGACTCCCGTGGTCCATGCCGCAGCACCCCGCAACAGCCTGCATTCCTTCCAAGGAAGGCCTTCGCAGCCGCGGGCCATCATCAACAACCGGGGTAGCCACCAAACTCCGACGAAAAGACAACGAGCTGGATCTGTCGACAGGGAGAGCCGCTCATCGAACCTTGAGTGGGTGGCATCCAGACCCTGCCAAGGTAGGAAAGATAAGACCCCCTGTCACGGGTGCCATGCACCCATGTCACCTTCTCCGTCTCCTTGGGTAGAGGGGTCCACTGATGAAGCCGTCAGGCACATGACGGAGAAGCGCCTGGAGGAGCATGACCGCAAGCTGGCAAAATTATCTCGCTGATTTGCTAATCTACCGAGCTCCACTAGCGAGCCAGCGGGATATGAGGCCCGCCCTCCTTTCTCCAGAGAAGTCCAAGAGGAGCCAATCCCGGATCGGTTCCGCATGCCGTAGGTGGATCCTTACGACGGGATCACCGATCCCCTAGACCACCTGGAAAGCTACAGGGCCCCCATGAGGGTCTAGGGGGCTACCGACGCCCTCCTCTGCATCACTTTTCCTGCCACTCTCTGGAAAGCAGCTCGGATGTGGTTCACCCATTTGGAGCCGGAGAGCATCAACTCCTTCGTCCAGCTAGGGCAGAAGTTCGTGGCCCACTTTGATGCCTGTCGGAAGATGCCACGAGAGGTAGACAGCCTCTTCTCCATCAGGCAGCAGGACCGCGAGCCCCTATGGGACTACGTGGCCTATTTTAAGACTGCTGCGTTGAAGATTTACAATCTCGAGGAGCCAGTTGCCATGCTGGCTCTGAAGCGAGGACTCAGGACCTCCCGCCCGACGTACTCGCTCGACAAGAAACCCCTCAAGAGCTATTCTGAGCTCCTCCTTCGAGCTCAGAAATACATCCGGGCCGAGAAGGCGGATCGCATGAGATGGGAGCTCGACAGGAAGCTTGCCCTCGCCGAGACGTCCGGGACCCAGAAGCCGGCACCTCCAACTTTGGGCTTCCGGCAGAGGCTAAGGACGAGAGGCGCTTCCATTCCTGACGAGAGTTATACCCCCCTCCTCGCCCCGAGGATGAACATCCTAATGGAGATCAAAGGTAAGCCCTACCTGAAGCGCCCACCTTCGATGAGGCCATCTTCTAGCCATGACAAGTCAAAGTACTGTCGCTACCACCGCGACCATGACCACGACACCGAGGAGTGCCATAATCTCAAGAAGGAGATCGAGAAACTCATTAAGAGAGGCTACCTCGGGAGGTACGTGGGTGGCAGACCTCAAGCAGAACCTCAGGCGCTCGTCGCTCTCCCACCAGCTCCTACAGTGGACAACTGCCCTACCGAGAAGCCGGTGGGGATGATAAGTTGGGGAGCCGGGCATGCATCCAAGAAGGTCCGGGAGGCAGGGCAATCTGAAAATGTACTCCCTTTATGAGGGAAGGGAAAGGTTGGAGGAAAAATGTAAATAACGATGCTGTGGTCGTCGAGATGATGATCGCGAAGTATCCTGTAAAACGTATCATGGTTGATAGTAGAAGCTCCACGGACGTGCTTTTTTATGATGCTTTATCCAAAATGAATTTGTCTCCTGCATGGCTCAGGCCTGTGCACACGCCCCTTGTCGGCTTCACAGGAGACTCTGTAAGAATTAAGGGACAAATTACTCTTCCAGTCATCGCAGCGACCCCACCTCGACAGAGTATTATCATGGTGACCTTCACAGTAGTTAGACTCCCCTCTACCTATAATGTGATCCTTGGTCAACCTGGACTCAATATGCTCGATGTAGTCGTCTTCGCCAGGAGACTACTTGTTCAGTTCCCAACCCCTTACAGCGTCGGAGAGATGAGGGGAACACCCCAGCCGGTCCAACATTGCTTCCAAACATTCCCGGGCACCAGGGTACCCGAAAAAGATACTAGGGCGGACGAGCTCGACCAAAGGGTGCAGGACACTAGAGGCGGCCCGGCCAAGAGCCTGCTATCTTTCCCGCTCGGGATCGACCAGGAGAAGACGGTGCAGATCGGGGCCCAATTGCGAGAGGAGGAGAGGGCCCACCTATTGGAGTTCCTCTGGGCGAACGCGGATGTGTTCGCTTGGATGGCGACCGGCATGCCAGGTATTTCCTCTGACATCATCACTCACAAGCTAAGCATTGACTCGAAGTGCAGGCCAGTTCGGCAGAAGAAGAGGAGCTTCGCCTCAGAGAGGCAGGCGACCATCAATGAGGAGGTAGACAAACTCCTCGTCGCCGGTTTCATTCGAGAAGTACAATACCTGAGCTGGCTGGAGAACGTGGTGATGGTGAAGAAGAATAATGACAAATGAAGATCTGTGTAGACTACACCGACCTCAATAAGGCATGCCTGAAGGATAGCTTCCCCCTACCGAAGATTGATCAGTTGATGGATGCCACCTCGGGGCACAGACTGCTTTCATTTATGGATGCATTCTGTGTATACAATCAGATCCGGATGCACCCCGAGGACGAGGAGCATACCGCCTTCGTCACCGACCAAGGAACATACTGCTATAAGATGATACCCTTTGGTCTGAAGAACGCTGGGACCACATACCAGCACCTAGTCAATAGGATCTTCAAAGACCAGATTGGTCGGAACATGTAGGTGTATGTGGACGACATGCTCGTCATGAGCAGGCCGAGCTCGGACCACGTCGTCGACCTCGCCAAAGCTTTCCACAACCTCTGAAAGCACCAGATGAAGCTAAACCCGGCGAAGTGCGCCTTCGGAATAGCAGCGGGAAAGTTCCTTGACTTTATGGTCACATAGAGGGGCGTTGAAGCCAACCCGGAGAAGGTCCAGGCAGTCATCGGTATGGAGCACCCAACATCCAAGAACAGGTCCAGCACTTGACGGGGCGAATTGCAGTGCTGAGCCGGTTCATCTCGAGGTCGGCAGATCGTTGCCTCCCTTTCTTCAAGGCGCTGCGCAAGATGCACGACTTCACTTGGATGGAGGAGTGCAAAACGGCCTTCGAGGAGTTGAAGGAGTCCCTGGCCACTCCTCCGCTGCTCTCCCGATTGGAGGAAGGGGAGGAGCTTCTACTTTATCTGGCGGTCACACCCAGAGCAATCAGCTCGGTCTTCATCCACGCAAACGAGGACGGGTCACAGAAGCCGGTGTACTACACAATAAGATCCTCCGTGATGCGGAGATCAGGTATACTCGATCCAAGAAACTCATTTTTGCACTAATAATGTTTGCTAAGCGCCTCAGGCCCTACTTCCAAGCACACCCTATCGTGGTCGTGATGGACCAGCTGCTGAGGACCATACTTAGCCACCCCGAGACTTCTGGAAGACTGGCTAAGTGGTCCCTGCTACTGAGCGAGTTCGACATAACGTATCGGCAGAGGTCCTCACAGAAGGCCCAAGTCCTAGCTGACTTCGTGGTCGAATGCACGGGGCTCGCCGAGGAGCCAGAGCGACGATGATGGATCGATAAGCAGAGCTCGGACCAGGGAGGAGCCCTGGATCCTCCATATGGACGGCGCGTCCAACTTCGACGGAAGCGGAGCGGGCCACATCCTCGCCAACAGTGATGGGGTGGTGGCAGAATGTGCCCTCCGTTTCAAGTTCGCCACGATCAACAATCAGGCGGAGTATGAGAGCTCCTCGCAGGTTTGAAAGTTTTCTGCGAGCTAGACATGGAAATCTTAAAAGTCTTTACCGACTCCCAACTGGTTGCCGAGCAAGTCTCTGAGGAATATGAGGCCAGAGATCCCCAGATGGTGAAATACCTGGAACGAGTCCGCTCGAGCGCGACAAGCTTCTGGCGCTTTAACATTTCCCACATCCCTCGAAAGGAGAATGCACGCACAGACGCACTGTCAAGGCTCGCGACTCTACCGGACTCATCACTGGGATGCGCCTACATCGAGTATCTCGAGCATCCAAGCTACGAAACCCCAAAGGAGGTGCAGCAAGTCATCCCAGAGCTGAGCTGGATGGACAGGTACATCAGGTACATCACTGATGGCACCTTGCAGAGGATCGCGCGAAGGCCGGTCTCATCAAGAAGAAAGCCTCCCAGTTCGTCTTGATGGAAGGCGAGCTCTACCGCCGATCTCATTCCTACCCACTCCTGAAGTGCCTCAGGCCCACAGAGGCAGCCTTCGTGCTTCAGGAGATACACGAAGGCCTCTGTGCGAACCATGTGGGGGGAAGAACATTGGCATACAAAGCCCTTCACGAGGGATACTTCTGGGAGACCATGAGGGAGGATGCTGCCGACTTCATCAAGAGGTACGACAAGTGCCAACGCCATGCCCATATACAGCGCCAACCGGCAGCCTTGATCTCTCAGCTCTCCTCCTATTGGCCTTTTGCTTAGTGAGAAATGGACATCCTTGGACCGTTTTCTCTTACACCAGGACAACGAAGGTTCCTACTGGTGGCGATTGACTACTTCACCAAGTGGGTTGAAGCAGAGTCGCTAGCCCTGGATCATTGAAGCCAATGTCCACCAATTCTTCTGGAAGTCGGTTATCCGCCGCTTCGGACTCCCCCGCTGCATCATCACTGACAACGGGCAGCAATTTGACAACTGGGAGTTCGAAGGATTTTGCGCTGAGCACGGCATCCGGCACCGCTTTACCTCGATAGCCCACCCCCAAATGAATGGAGAGGCCGAGGTGACAAATCAAACCATCCTTCAAAGACTCACAACCCGGCTGGACCAAGCCAAGGGCAGGTGGGCGGAAGAACTCCCAAGTGTCCTATGGGCCTATTACACGACACCCAGGATGGCAACTGGCGAGACACCGTTCAACCTTGTCTTCGATGCTGAGGCGGTCATCCTAGTTGAGCTCGGCATACCCACGCTTTAAGTACAGCAGTACGACGAAGCGCAGAACTCGACACATCTTCTAGCTCAACTTAGATCTCCTCGAAGAAACAAGGGATCGAGCCTGGCTGCGAATGGCGGCCTATCGGCAGCAAGTGGCCCGGTACTACAACGCACGGGTTAAGCCAAAATTCTTCAGACCTGGAGACCTGGTGCTGCGCTGAGCTGAAGCATATCAACTCCGGGAGTGCGGCAAGCTCTCGCCGAACTGGAAAGGTCCTTACAAAGTTGCTGAGGCCCTCTCTCATGGGGCCTACTATCTCGAGGGCTTGGACGGTGCCAGATTTTCTCGAACGTGGAATACCTGCAACTTGAGAAGATACTATCAATAATTGTAAGATTTCCTTCCATTAATGATAAAGATTTCCCTTTGCGCAAACGGTTATCTACCTTGCAGGAGTGTTATAGCCCAGAGCCAAGCTCTCTGGCCAATAAGTCTTCGAGCCCAGCTCCAAGACATCCAAGTTCGGAGCCAAGCTCTCCAGCCAATAAGTCTTCGAGCCCAGCTCCAAGACATCCAAGCCCGGAGCTGAGCTCTCCAACCACCAAGTCTTCGAGCCCAGCTCCAAGATGTTCAAGCTGGAGCCAAGTTTCCGACCACCAAGTCTTTGAGCTCAGCTCCAAGACATCCAAGCCCGGAGCCAAGCTCTCCGGTCAATAAGTCTTCGAGCCCAGCTCCAAGACATCCAAGCCCAGAGCCGAGCTCTCGACCACCAAGTCTTCGAGCCCAACTCCAAGACATCCAAGCTCGGAGTCGAGCTCTCCAGCCAATAAGTCTTCGAGCCCAGCTCCAAGGCAACAAAGATCTGGAGCTCAGACCTCCAGCCACCAAGTCTTCGAGCCCATCTCCAAGACATTCAAGCCCGGAGCCAAGGTCTCCGGCCACCAAGTCTTCAAGCCCAACTCCAAGACATCAAAGCCCGAAACCAAGTTGTCCGGCCACTAAGTCCTAGAGCCCAGCGCCGAGACCTCAAAGCCCGGAGCCAAGTTCTCCGGCCACCAAGTCTTCGAGCCTAGCTCCAAGACATCAAAGCCCGGAACCAAGTTGTCCAGCCACTAGGTCTCAGAGCCCAGCGTCGAGACCTCAAAGCCCGGAACCAAGCTCTCCGGCCACCAAGTCTTCGAGCCCAGCTCCAAGACATCAAAGCTCGGAACCAAGTTGTCAGGACACTAGGTCCCGAGCCCAGCACCGAGATCTCAAAACCCGAAACTAAGCTCTCCGGCCACCAAGTCTTCGAGCCCAGCTCCAAGACAACAAAGATCCGGAGCTCAGACCTCCGGCCACCAAGCCTTCGAGCCCAGCTTCAAGACAACAAAGATCCAGAGCTCAGACCTCTGGCCACTAAGCCTTCGAGCCCAGCTCCAAGACATCAAAGATCTGGAGCTCAAACCTCCGGCCACTAAGCCTTCGAGCCCAGTTCCAAGACAACAAAGATCCGGAGCTCAGAACTCCGGCCACTAAACCTTCAAGCCCAGCTCCAAGACAACAAAGATCCGGAGCTCAGACCTCCGGCCACTAAACCTTTGAGCCTAGCTCCAAGATATCAAAGATCCAGAGCTCAGACCTCCGGCCACTAAGCCTTCGAGCCCAGCTTCAAGACAACAAAGATCTGGAGCTTAGACCTCTGGCCACTAAGACTTCGAGCCCAGCTCCAAGACATCAAAGATCTGGAGCTTGAATCTCCGGCCACTAAATCTCTAAGCCCGACCACGGGGCACTGAAACCCAGAGATCAGTTCTATAACACTGGAGTTCAAGATACTTAGCAACAAGGCAGAAGCCTTCCCTCTCACTCAGTTGTATATATATAAAAAAAAGAGGGAGAGAAAAGAAGAAAGAGAGAAGGAGAAGGGGCTGAGGCCATGAGTGCACAAGTCAGGACAATTGGAGAAAAGGACTGTTTCCATTAGAAAGTAAATATTCATTTACAACTGTCCTCGGGCCCCCGACATGCCGGGCGACCCGAGCCAAAGATGAGAAATAGAAGGAAGCTAAAGCCCTAGTCTAACTTAGAGGCCCCTTCGGTAGGGCCTTGCGGCGGTGGAGCCTCAGCCCCAGCAGCTTCAAGCACCTCAGTCCTGGCCTCGGCCCCGGCAGTTCCAGGCATCTCAGTTTCGACCTCGGCGGCCGCCACTGGCTGAAGAAGTTCAGGGACAACCTCCGCACTGCTCGACTCCATACCTCGAGCCCGAGGGAACATGAGTCGACTCCGACCCTGGTCAGGGACAAACCCCTCAATCCGGTCGTGTAGGTACATGAAGCCTTAAAGAAGGAGTCCGACGCCGTCTGGTAAAACTCAGCGACGAACTCCTTCGAGGCCTTGTACCTATCCACGGCCCCTTCCGCCTCCTTCCTCGCTTCGGCAGCTTGTGCCTTTGCTGCCTCCATCGATTTGGTTGCCTCTGCTGCCTCCATCTCGACTGCAGCCAGCTTCTTTTTCGCCGCGGCCAGCTCAGCATGGAGGGATTGGACGATTCCTTTCTGCCGAACTGCTTCGGCATTGAACGAGATCAGCCTCTTCTCAGCATCCACCAGTCCTCGGCCTTGCCTTTGGAGTGAGCCCGCTCCTGCTCGAGCTCCTTCGCGAGCTCCTTCGAGTGCCTTTTAGCATCGGCGAACTCGTGCTGGAGCTCCTCGTTCTCCAGGCCAAGCTTTCAGGAGGTTTCAGTCTTCTCCTTCAGCTCAGCCTTCAGTTCCTCGACCTCGGCTGCATGTCGCTGGTCGTTCTTCGACCAGTTCCGGCAACAATCCTGGATGAGGAGCGTCTCGGCCCCGACCTGCAACAAGTAAGGTGTCAAAAAAAAAGGGGGCGAGGAGGAAGTCTCGGGAGCTTAAAGTCACTTACTGTGAAAAGCAGGGGGAAGATGCTGCTGATCACATCCCCCAGTACCTTCTCGGCCATCCCACGCCGGTCGCATTCTTGGATGGAAAAATCCATCATGCGCTCGGCCAGCTTCGGGTCCCGAAGCAATGACACATCAGGCCCTATTCTGAACGGGACCCGACGAGGATCCCTCCTGCTCACCCTTGAGGTGGAGTCGCCCTCACCACCGCCGGCGGAAGCCACGAGGGTGGGACGAGAGCTCGGTGCCCTCGCCGTCGATGATCCTAGCGCTAGGTCCGCTTCTTCCTGCGCCTCCCCTTCGACGATGATGAGTTTGGGAGATGGAGGCGGCACGGAGGCGGCGGCTGCTGCAGCGTCCCTAGCCCAGATGACTACCTCGGATTCCCGAGTAGGAGCCGATTCTCACCTCCTCGACTACTCCGCCACCGGCCTAGTCGACCTCCGCTCGGGCTCGGATGCGGTGACCACCTTTCCCTTCTCTTGCGCGGGAGCGGCCTCGGGCTCACGCCTCCTTGGCTCGGTCCACTCGGAAGGGGCAGTGGCCGGTGCACCCTTGCCACGGGGCCTCTTTGGGGAGGGTTCCTCCACCAGCCTCGCCGGAGGCCTCTTCTGGGTAATGGAGAGCAGGTCATCTACGGAGAACCTCATGCTTGTACACAGAAAATAGGGAATGCATAAGCTCTGATAGCAGAACCTCTAGAGAAGGAATCTGAGCAGTCCGGAGATGCTCGTAGATGTCCTTATCAGTCTTGTCGATTGCATAGTTCCTATTCGGGGACCGATCTGGGTCGCTCCACACCCAGTCGACTCTCTCGACGGTGGCGAAGAAGAACTTACTCTTCCACCCTTTGATGGAAGAGGGGAGCTCGAACCTGATCCCCCTTGGACAAGAAGAGAGGGACCACCACCCGTCATCGGTGGGGTGGTGCTTCAGGGTGAAGAAAGCTCTGAAGAGAGAAAAATGGGCGACGACCCCGTGGAAGTGACAAAGCACAATAAAACAAAAAATAGTTCTTATGGCATTGGGGACAAGCTGAGCAGGAACCAGGCAGTAGTTACTCAGCACGGACAGGAATAATGGATGGAAAGGAAAACGGAGCCCTCCTGAGAAGGTCTCCTCATAAAAAATAATTCGGCCCGTGCTATTGAAAGTAACCCGATCCCCCGGTCGGGGATCAAAAGCCGGACAGAGTACGGGATGCCGTATACATGCCGAATGGCCCTCAGCTCCTCAGCAGTGATCATCGAAGCGATCCCACCAGGACCTAATGACCGGACAGGCTCGGGGACGAGTTCGGGCTCGGGAGGAGGACGAGGAGGACCAGAAGGGTTGAGACTAGGCTCCCTGATGACAATACCACCAGGGCGATGCCTCCCTCTAAGCTCGAAGCGCGTCCCATCTCCCTGCTCATCAGAAAAAGAAGATGATGGTGGCCTCGGCCTAGAAGACCCAGCTTCGGCCTGGTTGGTCGAAGGACGAAAGTTAGGATCGAAATGGGACATGACGAGGGGAGATCAAAGGAAGAAGAAAGGAGACAGACTAAGGTCACAGGAGGGAGAAGGGACCTCTACCCAACCCGACGAAGAAGAAGGGGACTGACCTGCTCGGAGCTTTGGACAGATTCAAGGACTTCCGAAAGGACGAAAGTTGGAGCTTCGGAGCAATGGCGGGCATGAAAGGTTTGAAAGGTAATGTATTTTGGGAAAGATAACTTTTCCTTTCGAAATGACCGGTGCCCGACCGTACCGTTACAAGCCTCCGCCATTGAATCTGCGCCACGCATCACACATCGGCAACACTGGCGTTTGATTTCAACTGCGGCCGCTCTAGATTCTGTGCCCGTAATAACTGCACCTCGGACATG
Source organism: Areca catechu (assembly GCA_021397845.1). NCBI lineage: Eukaryota > Viridiplantae > Streptophyta > Magnoliopsida > Arecales > Arecaceae > Areca > Areca catechu. The sequence goes on along the minus strand of CM038049.1, from coordinate 152,892,649 downwards.
GCCACGTGGCTTCTCCGGGCAGGCTGAAGACACCGCTTCTCGAGACACCGCCGATCGCGATTATCATTATGCTGGATTTCCGCCTTTCCATGTCAGCAAGCGCATTTACTCCCTTCGACCCGAGTGCCCCGCACTGACGGGACTCGGGAGTGGGGGGCAAATGATGTGGCTGGAAATTGACGTGCTGACGTGTGGTCCCTATCAGATGCCATGTCAAAAAATCTACCATGGTGGACACCCCATCTCGGACCCCTTTGGCCGGGCCGAGCTCCTCCGGAACAACGAGGTGGCCCGTCGAAGCCGAGCTCTGTCCTCCACCAGGTCGGCACCCGCGAGCTCGGGGCGCCTAGGCCGGAGCCAAGCGACTTCCTTTGGCCGGGCCGAGCTCCTCCGAATCAACGAGACGGCCCGTCGAAGCCAAGCTCCGTCCTCTGCCAGGTCGGCACCCACGAGCAATGGGCATGTAGGCCAGAGCCGAGCGACCTCCTTCGCCAGACCAAACTCCTCCAAGGCTGAGACCTCCGAGCCGGGGTCGAGCACAGCCCTCCTCCGCCGGGTCCGGCCCCTCCGGGATCGAGCCCCTTGAGCCGGAGTCGAGCTCAGCCCTCCCCCATCAGGTCGAGCCTCCCGGGTCATAGCCGAGTCCTAGCTCTCTAGTTCGGTAACCAGCTTGAGTGGCACCGCCGGCCAGCCGGTGGTGAAGTCGCCTCCCCGAGGCACCGGCAGGCAACCTGTAGTCCGCAAGGAAGCACCTATCATGCCATAATGGCCGTCCGCGGCCACCACTTGCACCAGAAGGGCAAGAAGCTCCCTGATCAAGGTGCCACGCTCTCCACCAACCACCTGAACCGCCCGGAAGAGGAAGTCAACCAGGAGATTCGAATCCCGGGGGCGACGGCCCCCCGATTGAAACACTGTCATGCTACCCAGAATGAGGCGATTGGAAGGAATGTCAGAACACGTGACAGTTCCCCTTATCACGAATCGGGAAAGACTTCCCATCCACGGTGCAGAGCGCCACTGCACGCGCCTGACAACTTGGGGAGATCCCAAGATAGATGCCCAACGGTCGCCTAGGCTTACAAGAAGGTTCGACACCCCCAAAAGGGGAGGTATGCAAAACACAAGCACGATCATCAAGCTCAAGCAAGTCAAGGAAAAGGGGCCACACAGAGGATCCCTCTAGCTCGGCCACTGCTCTCCCTACCTACTTGCACCCCACTCTCACACCACTCACTCCTCCTAGCATGGAGTCCAAGAGGGGCTCGACCAGGAGGATCTGTTTCCCTAGGTCATCACTGACTTGACTGTCGGAGTGCCCCCATCGGAATCCCGGCCCGGGTCACTAATCTTGTTTTTGCAGGTTCCCGGGAGCAGGATATTCCAAGACCACGGGAGGGGCGATCCGACCTCAGCAGCAGCTACGGACCATGATGATCTTGGCGGCAACACCAAGTATTTAAACCATCCATAAATCTTGTAGGCCTCCTTGCACGTCCACGCCCGCCTCCATGCACCATGGGATCCTATGCCAGTCATTGTTAGTATTTACATATCACTTAAGTGCTCAAGAATATATCACGTTATCTTATCCCAACCTGATGATCAACCCACACTCTTTCTATGAACTTATATCCTGGGATCCTACAACCTAGGCTCTGATACCACTCTGTCACCCCTCGAATTCAATACCAGGATTGGCTACATGATCGGCTGCACAACCCTAGGTATCATCCTAGAGATTATGCCAAGCCTAAGTACACAAGATTCTCTTCGTTTCCAAAAATCATATTAATTAACTAAACATCATTAAATAATTTAATAATAACTGCATAATCAACTTGTTCAAGTCAAGACTACTAAATAGTCAACTTGTTTATTACATGAGTATCAGAAATAGAACTGGCTAAACAATCTAAAATCCTGGTATTCGATCTCAAGCCCAGTCGACTCTTGCTATGCATCGTACATCTCTGAAAATCAAGAAGTGGAGAGTGAACTTTACAGCCTAGTAAGAACTCCATATAGTTACACTAGTGATAATATAATTTAAAAATAACAAGAAAATAATAGAATGTCATATCATATAACCAAAATAATTCAATGCCACATATAAACAAAACCTTCGATAATATCATGTTTCCTTTTTATGTTTTCATTTAGTTATCTTTCTTCTTCTATATTCTGGACTAACCACGGTCATGCTTCCATCCATGACTAGCAATCTCAGTGTCGCACTCCCTCTGTGACTGGCAAGCTCTTTGTCACACTCCCGCCTATGACTGGCAATCTTAGTAACATGGTCATGCCCATGGCATGGCTAGTCCAAACATCTTATTTTCTTGATTAATACTTTATCAATTTACATCATGTAGTCAAGTCATGTCATTTTAAGTTTTTTAATGACTGGCATCATTGTCTAACCTATCCAAAAATAATTTTGCTTGATGAAATATGATATACAGGAACATAATAATAACATCAATCTTACTATCCATCATGAGAAATCAAAATATACCATGTGAAAATAACCATGTATGCCAATGCTAATGTGCACAGATCAAATCATGCCATGTAAGATATATGTATAAGACTGGAGATCATATCCAGAAATCCTTACCTTTCAAGAGCCAATCCAAATGTATCCAATATCAATCTATACCCAGAACTTGCTCAACGCCCTTCTGCTTAGAAGGATGTTTCTTTATAATAATAATTTTTAATATATATAAATAATTTTACGATAATTATAAATCCAAAATCTTTTATCTGAATTTTATTAATGATTCATCCATTGATACCCTTATATCACGAATTTCAAGTGAGAATATTTTGATTTCCCTTCACTATTTATATTTATTATTTTTTTCTCTTTCTCTCCGTTCTTCCTCTTCTCTCTCTTCTTTCTCTCTTCCCTTCCTCTTCTCTCTTCTCCCTATCCCTTTTTCTTTTCTTTTCTTTTCTTTTCTTCTCTCCTCTCCTTCTTTTTCTTTTTTTTTTTCTTTTCCCCTTCCCCTCTCCTTTCCTTATTTTCTACCGGACAGGGGTCTCCCCCCTCTTTTTTTCTTTTCCCCTTCCCTCTCTTCATCCTCTCCTTCCTCCCACTCTCTTCGTCTTCTGCTCGACCGAACGAAACCGGTGGTGGTCCACAGCGGCTCAACCTCCATTCGGTCCGGTGTCCATCGACGGTGACCCTCGTCACTCGAAATCAAAGGGAAAAGAGGAAGAGATGCCATAAAATCTTACCTCGGTCCCGGTAAGGCTCTTTGCCGATCGTTCGTCGGAGATTCCCACGAGTTCGTCGCCGTACCCATGAAGGCCGCAGCTCCTCGTCGCCGGTGGTAAGTGGGTGGGGAGGTTGATGAAGAGAGAGAGAAGTGGCATCCCTTTTTATAGTTTTTGGAGTAGGGTTTTGGCCCTCCCCTCTTCCGTTCTCCCGACGGACTTGAGAAGGAGGAAGACTCTCATCAGGAGTCTTCTTCCCCTTCATCCCTTCTTTCTTTCTTTCTTTCTTTTTTTTTTTTTTTCTTTTGGTTGGGGGGGGGGGGGGGGTATTACATAGCCCAAAGCCATGACGAGCAGTGCTGAGGTATCCAAAGGGATAGAAACCATCAACATCTTTGCAAGGTACTTGAAGGAAATCTGTGTCTAGTACTGGCAGACTGATCTGTTTCGATGATGAGGTGTCATCCATGGTAGTAGATCAAGAATCACCAATAGTAGGGAAAGCATATCTCCAGTTCCTATGGTTCCTTGTGAAGAATACAATGGATTGGAGAAGGTTAAGCTTTGGGTGACCACAAATAGTTTTGCCTTGCATTGGTCTTCGATGAGGGAGATACTCAAGTCAATAAGGGTCATTTCACATGCACCAATCAGACATAAGATACTGCCAAGCATGGCCGACTCGGGTACCATCACCAGTTGAGCCTCATGGACAGACGCAAGAAACATTTCCTGGTTTGTTAATGCAATGTCCCATGCAAGGGTCGGTTTTTTCATCGCTGGACTTGTCAACTTCTGGCAGGTCAATCAAGAAGACAGCATAGTCAATATCAACAAGGAATTATTTGGCAGAGAAATTTTAAGGTGGACTAGAAACAAGAGCAAGAAAAACTTCTACATCAAAAGCAAAAAAAAATCACTATATGCTCCCCTGATGAGCCTATTCTATTGTTGGGTGATACATCATCAGGTCATGCCCATAAAATATTTTGCAGTTCAATTCCATTTGCCTGACCTAGTTTCAAACCATTGGCATGATTTAACTACTTGTTCCTAAAGACTTTGAATCCTCTTCCCCATTCCAATGCAATAATCAGCCTAGTTCAAGGAATCTACCTTATTACAGACTACAAGGATGGAAGGTGATTTGAACTGGATCTTTGTTTTTCTCCAAAGGGATAGAAAACACCAATGTCTTTGCAAGACATATATTTCAGGGGAATATTTGTTTAGTACTGATGGATCAATCTATTTCAATGATGAGTCAGGGTTCATCCATGGTAGCAATCAAGAATCATCGACAGCTGGGAAAGCATTCCTCTGGTTTCTCTGGTTCCTTGTGACGAATACAATGGAGTGGGGAAGGATAAGCTTTGTGTGACAGCAAATATTTTTGCCTTGCATTGGTCTTCCATGAGGTAAATACTTCAAGTCAATCAGGGTCTTTTCACATGCACACTGCCAAGCATGACCGACTCGGGTACAGATTGACCTTCCATGAACCTCATGTTGTTATTGTGGATTCTTCTGGTCGGATTGAAGGTCATTGAGAAACTTACGACACTACGACGAAGTCAGGTTAAACATCTTTATTAATATTTCTCTGGGATCAAAATGGCAGATGACCACCACTAGATTCTTTGACTAACATAATGAGGACAAAAGGAACCAGCTCCGCAAAGCAAAGGAAAAATTTTGATTTCTTCTGAAGCAACTTCAGAGATCTATATACTTACAAAGGAGCCCGTATGGTCCATTGAACCACCACTCCAACTTCATACAAAAGAAAAGACTTATAAAGCCCACAATGGATCTCGCATTAACAGTGTAAACAACTTGGGAATATCAGAGGAGATAAGACCAAAGCAAGTGGAACCGGGTATTGTGAGGGTGGATCCTACTTGGTCTACCATGAAAGAGCCTTAAGTTCAAGCATAAATACAAGATACAACATCAGCAACTTGTTTGAGGCCTTTCTAAAAACATTTGGTAGACATGCATGCAATCCTACACAAATCATAATAGAAATCAACCACACCACAAGAGAGACAATCAAACACAAATAAACACCAAGCTTTACGTGATTCTGTGAAATCTAAGACCTCTATTCTGGGGAGAACAATGCAAAGGTGGTTTCTTTTCGAGAAATCACATATGTACAAGGGAAGATTTGACCTCAAATCCGTTGAAGAAATATAACTACAAGCATCTTACGGTTCTCTAACAATGGAAAAAAACTCATTAGTATGACAACCAACCTAATTTTGATTTAGCTTCCAAAAAGCCAAAGAGAACACTAAGAAATGAGCTGCCCCCTTCTTCAACACTCTCACTTTCTGTCGTGTTCCTTTTTACTGTAACGTTACATTTCAGCCCTCCATAAAAAAAAAAAAACTCTAGCAACAATTTTGCAGTCCATGGACCATTCCCAATCTAATGGCTAGGAATAGAATAACAATGGGAATGAGCTTACGTTTAATGGAGAGCAGAGAGAATCCGGCTTGACCAACTTGGGGATGTTTTCGGCCATCCCCAGACAAGCCCAACAATCTCCCTATAAGCTTAGGACATGTAGGGATTTTTGTGGTACTTCCAAGTTTTGAAGGGACTTAGGAAACCATGGCATGGATGCTAGAGACGATCCCTGAGGTTTGGTAATGTGTCCCAAGCGGGTCCTGGATGTATTCCAGGGATTTTCTGGAGATATTTCAGGGATACTCAGAGTCTGAGATTGAGAGAACAAGTAAGACATGGGTGTACATAGGCTCGGGTTTAGGTTTTCTCGAGTAACACAGAGAGGGAAATTTTTTAGGGCTAAGTCGGTTGTGATCTAGGGTTATATCTTTATGTATATAAAGAACGATGGAACATCGGGAAATAAGACGAGAAGACGCGATCATTTTCTCCTCCAAAAACCCTAGCCTCCCTTTTCATCTTCCTGGTTCTCTCTCGTGCATGCAGCCTCATGGGGGCTCACCTCAGCGATGGTAGCGGATGGAACGCCCCATCTCTTCCTTGGTGAGTGTTCCCTTTCTGCCATGGCAGTATCAAGGAGGATCCCGGGCATTCCGTGGAGCGAGTTTGCTCCAACAATTGGTATCAGAGCCGATCTTGATGCGGTGGCGTGAAGGAAGCAGGGAAGAAGATCGTGGTGGTAGTGCAGATCTCTGGTGCTGAGATTTGGTGGTGAGGGCTTGCTGCCCTCCCGGCGTAGCCACAGACGCGGCGTAGGCCGACACAGGGTGTCGCGGGAGCGGCGCGACGCTAGTCGTGGGCGAGGCTGCTCGGGCTCGCCGGTCGCGGGCAAGGGCGTAGCGCAGGGCACGCGGCGCAAGGCGACGCGGCTCACCGATTGCGGGCTGCAGAGGACCCGATCCAAGTAGATCACGCGCGGCACAGCCGCGCGAGCGGTCGCCGGAGGTGCTGCACGGCTGTGGGCAGTCGCCGGGGTGCGGCGCAGCGGCCGGGGGGCGACGGCACGGTCGAGAGAGGCTGCGGTCCACGGTTCCCTGCCATGGACCGGCAGTCATGGCGACTGTGGACCAGGCTTGGCCCGCGTGAACCGGTGGGCTGGTTCATGGTGGACCAGCAGAGTGAGGCATCTTAAGTCACTTGCTTTGAAAATTGTGCTAACTGGATTTTGGCGATTCCGGGCTCAATTGAACTCCGATTTGAGCCCCGTCTACACCGTTGGACTCCATTTTTCGAGCTCTTCATGTTGAGCTAGGTTGGATCCGATGATGAAGTCAGATCACAAGGTATGTGGAGATTGCGGTGCAGCGGTTGTGTGTGCGGGCAGCACGTGCAGGATGGTTCCATCTTCGGCACTCCTTGATGGACAGAGGTTCGTGGTAGTGGGAGCAGTGAGGAGGTCTGCTGGTGAAGTAGATCTCGCCGAAGATGATGGGCTCGGTGGTGCAGGAGCTCGCGACGGTGGTGCAGAGCTGCGGGTCCTGTGCTATGGAGCACTGGCAGGTCGGGTGATCTGTGATTTAGCACCCGTGGAGCGATTCATACCGGGATCTTTCAGAGCATGAGTGGTAGCTCTATCGATAGTGGATCAGGTTCTTGGTCACTATGGAGGAGAGCGATCGATAGTACTCCAGCTACCTTGATCGTGATGGAGCTGGAAGTGGGTGGTATCCCGTGTGGTTGGAGGTCGATCTCGGGAGATGGATATCTCATAGAGACCGGGTACATTAGTAGTGGTAGTACCAGGGGCAGCTCAGGGAGACAGGGGACAGTCTCGGGGAGCGCTGGAGGTATCGGGCAGTCAGGAGTATCCCGGTATGGCGACTTTTGCCTAGGGATGGAGACTGGAGCTGATGGGGCTGGTAGCTCAGGGAGATCAGGGATAGGTCTCAGGGAGCGCCAGGGACATCATGCAACCGGGAGACAGGCTGGGACATGATGGAGTAGTCGCTGGTGATGGTTGCTTGGTTAGTTGCTGGGTTAGAGGAGTTGAGATGAGCTCCTAGATTTCAGAGGTTCCCGTGGGAATGTAGAGTATCCGAAATGGTCTCGGAGGGGTCCGCGATGATGCGGAGGGTCCGAAGAGGTAGCGATTGGGTACGAGGTTCAGGTATAGGCTCAGTAGGGCAGCATTGAGTTGCTAGCCTCGAGATTTCTTTCTGTGGCATCAGGGGGACTTCAGTCTCAGGTGGATCACCGGTGACAGGTGGCTTTACGGGCGAAGCAGGTTTTGACACGAGTTCAGAGCGAGAGGTGCAGGGAGGACCATATCCTAGCACGAGCGCCAGAGGTGCACTTAGCCAGGTAGAGCAGAGTGTGCAGAGATTGGCATGGCTCTGAGGTGATGGTGTTAGGTAGAGCTCCAGTTACAGCGGGTGCCGGTTCAGGTTCGCTGGGTTCTCTCCAGGGAAGTCCAAGAAAAAGACTGATGCAGCTGCCAAGCAGAAGGAATGCTACAATCGGTGGTGCCAGGATACAAGCGATGGTTTTCAGCTGTGGAGGCGGTCATCCTAAAGGCCTCCAGGTGAATTCAGCAGCTGAAGAGTGTTGGCAAAGGCGAGGATATCCGCACAAGTTGTCAAGACACATAGTTACAGCGGGATTGTTTGTGGAGGACATTGCCAGGTTTGCTAAAGCTTGGGGGCACCAAGATGGAGATTGTAGGGATTTGCGTGGTACTTCCAAGCTTTGAAGAGACTTAGGAGACCATGGCAGGGATGCTGGAGGCGATCCCTGAGGCTTGGGGATGTGTCCCAAGCGGGTCCTGGATGTATTCCAAGGGTTTCCTGGAGGTATTTCAGGGATATTCTGAGTCTGAGGTTGAGAGAACAAGTGAGACATCGATATACATGGGCTCGGGTTTGGGTTTTCTTGAGTGACTCAGAGGGAGAGTTTTTTAAGGCTAGGTCGGTTATGACCTAGGGTTATATCTTTATGTATATAAAGAACGATGGAATGTCGGGAAATAAGACGAGAAGACACGATCCTTTTCTCCTCCAAAACCCTAGCCTCCCTTTCAATCTTCCTGGTTCTCTCTCGTGCGTGCAGCCCCATGGGGGCTCGCCTCCGTGATGGAGCGGATGGCACACCCCATCTCTTCCCTGGTGAGTATTCCCTTTCCGCCATGACAGCATCAAGGAGGATCCCGGGCATTCCGTGGAGCGAGTTTGCTCCAACAGGACCCTCCTCCAAAATTCATTATTACTTGTGAATAATCCACCAGTCATGGCTTCGAGGCATGATCATTCGGATGACTCGATTAAATTTCAGAAATTCTGGATGCATGTAACTGGAAGGCGGAGCGGCTGTAACTCCGGCATCGTAGTGCGGTTAGGTTGACGTACTGATCGATTGATGGGGAGGGTACACGAAAAACTGCTATCCGAATCAAACAATCACTTAACGGGCTGGGGACCAGAATGAAAAGCTACACCGGGATTTACCCCCCTACCCTTTTTTTTTTAATCAAAAAATATTCATTATTATCAAGAAGCACAAACTTTGCACATATCTCAAGTTTGCAAATCTTATATTGGCCATCAATGTTGCTATATTCATGGCTCAACACTTAGGTCTATGAATTTTATGATTTTGTTCTCTTAAAAATGTCTTATATAGAAAAAATGATTCCTTCTTATATAAATTAAAATCATTCAGGACTCCTAATCAACATGGAACTAATAATATCTTCTTCTTATATCATAATAGAAATCATGGTGCTTCAAAACCAACCAAATGAAATGGGTATTGGATACTCTTGTCATTGCGCTGTCCCGAACTCTGATACGCTGCACTCTCTGCAGTTATCACAATGCACAGCATGTCTTTCCTATATCACTCCAAGCTGATTGAATCCATAACCAAATCAATTTCTTATTGTCGCTATTGTCAAGGCAATATACTTAGTTTCAAACCATGATGATGCAACCATGTCTTGCAACCTTGATATCCGACATACTGTACCATCCAGGGGCGGCTCAATACACATAAAGGCCTAAAGCTAAATACTAAAATGAATCATTTTTTAATTAAAATTTATGTAAATTTTTTATTAAAATTTTATTTTTCTAGCTCTTTGAGATGCAGAATTTTTAATTAAACTTCTATAATCAAGTTCTTCTAACATTTCTTTTTCAATTGATAACATAGCTAATCTATTTAATCTTTCTTAAAACATTGTTGATCTTAAATAATTTTTTATTAATTTTAATTTTGAAAAACTTCTTTCTGCCGAAGCAACATTTATTGGAATTGTTAACATTATTCTAAAAGCAATATAAGCATTTGGAAAAGAATCAAGTCTTTTTATATGATTAAGTATATCGATTGAACTATTATCTTCCATTTGTACAATTTCTTTTAAAATTTTTAGCTCTGAAAATAAATCTAAACCATCAATATCAGAGTAATTATTATATTTTAAGGAACATTCAAGATTAAGGAAATGTTCTTTCAAACTATTATTATCTAACGACTTCAACTTTCTACTGCTAAATAGAAAACCAAAAATATTTTCATATATTTTAAATTGTTCAAATCTACTTTGGAGTGAAAAAATTGCTTGATCTACTATATATAAGAAATAATCAATTCTAAATGATTCTTCAAGAGATATTATTATTTCATTATCAACATTCTCATCAAATTGCTTTCTTCTATGAATAATACTTTTATCATGAAATTTAGGTTCTATATCCATTTGAGATGCAATTTCTTTAGAAGAAATCATAGTAGATGTAAATCCATTTTCTCTATATTTTTTAAAAAAAGAAAGAAGACCTTTTAATTGTTCTATAGCAATATCAATACACATATCTTTTGATTGTAAATTTTTGATAACCGAGTTAATAGCAAATAATATATCATACCAAATAGTCATGCCCAATAAAAATTCAAAATTTTCAAGCTCATATGTTGCTAAGCAATTAGCTTCACTTTTAGTTTTAGGATCTTCACTAACTTCTGCTAATTTTAATAAAGCATCTCTTATTTGTGGAGCTTGAAATCTTATTGCTTTAATACTTTCAATACGGCTTTCCTAACGTGTTTGTGATAATGATTTAAGAGTTAGGCCAGGTATATTATCTTGTAAAATTTTTCATCATTTAGTTGAAGAAGAAAATAGTGAATATATACGTTGTACCACTCCAAAAATGATATAGCTTTAGTACAAGAATTAGTCATGTCACAAAGTACTAAATTTAGATTGTGACAACCACATGGTATATAAAAAGATCTAGAATTTATATCTAAAAGTCTTTTTTGCACTCCTTGTTGCTTGCCCTTCATATTAGATCCGTTATCATATCCTTGCCCTCTTAAATTATTAATATCAAGTCCAATATTTTTTATTTCATCCACAATGGCATCAAAAAGACCTTTTCCAGTTGTATCATCTACTTTTAAGAATTCAACAAAATATTCTATAACTTTAATTGGACTTGATGAAATATCCACACATCGTAATATAAAAGATATTTGCTCTTGATGACTTACATCTGGAGTACAATCAAGTATTATTGAAAGATATTTTACCTCTATAATTTTTTTAATAATTTTATTTCTAATTTCACTTGCTAACAAATTTATCAATTCATTTTGTACATTATGTCCAAGGTAATGAGTATGAATTTTATTATCTTTAATACGTCGAACATGTTATTGTATCACCGGATCAAATTCTGCAATCATTTCAATTAAACTTAAAAAATTTCCACTATTTTTTTGATAAATCTTTTCATTTTTTCCACGAAAAGCCAAATTATTTTTACCAAGAGTTTTTACTACAGCAAGAATTCTTGTTAATACTTTTTTCCAATATTTTTCATCTTTTTTTATTTGTTCTTGAATACTTTTATCAATTGTTTTATTTTTCAATAATCTCAATTCTAAATCAATCCATGAACTCATATTAATAATATGCTCATTACTCATTTCATGACTTTTAAGTTTAGCACTAAGGTTTCTCCAATCTCTAGTACCTACATTAGCTAGTTTACTTGTACTAAAAGTTGAATTAAATAATTTGCAACAAAAACAAAATACTTTATCCAAGTCTTTTGAATAAACTAGCCATCTTCTTTCATGCTTCTCTCCATTTGCCAACTTTTGAATATAATATGTAGTAGAAAAATGTCTTGAGAATTCATCTTTAGGAAACTCTATATCATTAATTCTAATTGGACCTTTTTCTACTAATAAATCTCTCAAATTTGTATCAATATTTATCCATTGACTTGGATCATAAATATTTTTAGGAATACAATAATTTAAATCAACAGTTTGGTTCTCTTCATCATGATTTTGAGTATCAATTTGAATCACTTCATTAACTTCTTTTTGTTCTAGTATTTCATTATCATCTAATTCTAAAAGATTATTAACTTATTTATTTAAGGAACATTCACCAATATTTTCTGATGTATTATTTTTATTGCTTGTAAAAAATTTATCAAGAGCCCCTTTTTGAGATAGAGTTAAACTTTCAATTCTTCTTTTTTTTTGAAGTTTAGAATAACCAGATTCATATTTTCGAGTTGACATATCTAAATTCTTATTATAAAGTACCAAAAAAATTAGCTATTATAATTATCTTATATTTTTTAAATAGCTAATACAAGATCAGCAATCAAAATTTCTAACTCATGAATTAACTATTATATAAAATAGAGATAATATAATAATATAATATAAATTTTAAATTAAAAATAAAAAGTTTGCAAAGTTTAGAACAATAGTATCTGATTGTTGAATACTTATTGTAAATCAGATGAATAATCAAGCAAGCCTTATGTAGGAGTGCGGAGAATGTGAGTTGAGAGCCTTGAAAGTACTACCAAGGAAAAAAGTTAAGAGAATGAGAAAAGAAGAATTAAGAAGTAGATGTTATAAATTGAAAACAACTTGGTTTTATAGAAAAAAAAGTATCGGTTTGTACTTCATAAATTCAGTTTACCATTTGTTAATTGGAAATGAGAGAAACAACTTCGTAGTTGAGAAAGAGAATTTGAAAATGATATAAATACTGTTTGCTAATATCTAAGGGTGCCTTAAATATGAATACAAATACTTATCATTAATGCTATAAATATTTTTTTAACTAATGGTGCCTATTAAATGCTATAAATATTTTTTTGCTAATGGAGCCTATTAAATGCTATGTAATGGGGGCCTAAAGCAAGGGCTTTAGTGGCTGTATCCTATAGCCGGCACTGGTACCATCACCAACTGTGAAAGCACATCCATTATTAGACCAACTAGTTTCCCTACAACCAGCATGATCTACATCAAAATAACCAAGAACATCCCAAAAAAAAAAAAAAAAAAAAGAGAGTTTCTAAAAGGTAAGCTTTAGCTCTATGTTCCCTCCAAATACATAGGGATCCACTCCCCGCTTGCCAATATTCACATCATAAATTAGATAGGTACATAAATTTGTAATGTACAACACAAGAAACATAAGGCCAGGACATAAATTAGCGATGCTACTGCCAAATTATCCGGAGCATGATCCCTTCTATCTGATACGGTGATCCAAGACCGAGCAACTGTATGTCCAACTAAAGTTGGATGGCCCGTGATCTGTTTTTGAAAAGGTAAAGTCTTTGTGCAGCGTGCGGTGCAGTAAATTCAACATGGCCCGCACTGCATTTTTTTATTGATCCAAATATATCCGTTGTGGCATGATGTGATGGGAGCTGAGCATGACTAGCATTAATTAGCGTTCAGCTTTCATTTGAAATTTTCGTCCATACCAAAATATCCTTCCCTCCGATTCTTTTTTTCCATCATGTTGCTTGAACTAGGATATCTTAACTTTTGAAATAGGATGTCGTAGCTTTTAAACTAGGATATCGTAGCTTTTGAATTAGGATATCGTAATATTGTTTCATATTTTCTGCATAGTTATTATTTTTGAACTAGGATATCGTAAGTTTTGAAGTAGGATGTCGTAGATTTTGAACCAGGATATCGTAATACCGTTTCCGGTCATTTTTAAACTAGGATATCGTAGGTTTTGAACTAGGATGTCGTAGTCATTTTTGAACTAGAATATCATAGATTTTGAACTAAGTGTCATAGCTTTTGAACTAGAGTATCGTAAAACTATTTCATATTTTCTGCATTGTTGCCATTTTTGAACTAAAATGTCGTAGATTTTGAACTAGGATGTCCTAGGTTTTGAACTAGGATATCGTAATACTGTTTCAGGTCATATTTTTAAAATAGGATGTCGTAGATTTTGACCTAGGAATATCTTAATACTATTTCAGATCATTTTTGAACTAGGATGCCATAGATTTTGAACTAAATATCATAATTTTTAAACTAGAATATCGTAATACTATTTTAGAATACTTCGATTTATATAAATTAATATTAATCATGCTCAACTCGCATCCTATTATATTACTCCAGGTATATTTGGATCAATAAAAATAAATTATGTAGGCACGAGGTGCGCAAAGGTATATTTGGATCAATAAAAATAAATTATGTAGGCACGAGGTGCGCAAAGAATTATTCTTTTTGAATATTATGCCCCGTACGTAAAGCTGGATGGCCCGTGAATTCCTCATCTCCATCGCCTCCCAGCGCCGCACACCTCCCTGCTGCCACCCGGGTTGTCGTCGGTGCTCCTTCCCCATCGGAGAACGGGGTTCCTCCTCTCTGCCGCCTCCCAACCCGGCCCACCTCTCCTCGGCGGTCCGGCTTTTGTCGACGGCTCCGGCGAAGCGCGAATCAGGCAAAGGGCAAAATAAAGATGTTCGGAAAAACTCCTGAACTTCAAAAAAAATACCGCACCAGCCATCGTGCCACCATGAAATGGTGCTGGAGTTCTACCCTCGGAAGCACCACCATCGTAAACCACCTTTTTTTCCATGGGCCGTCAGGGCCAAAATTGGTATTTTGATCCTGGTAACTCACTTACCCGTCTGGCATCTGGTTGATATTTTTGGGTAAACCTAGCGAGAACAATAAAGAGTTCCCAAAAATCCGACCGTTGGAACCGGTCGTTCCTCCCTTATTTAAAAATCTATCCTCCCCTCACGCTACCCTTTGTGTTCACTAGCCGTTGCAATCTCTCTCTCTCTCTTCTCCCATGGAGTCGGCTACTTTGATCAGCCCATCCTCTGATCAGAGGTTCTGGAGCAAGCTCCACGACCGCGTGGATTCCATTCTCGATGATCGGAAGCCCAAAGGACAGCTCGAGTTCGCTTCCTCTACTGTATGATCTCCTTGATTCTCCCTTCTCGAGTGTCCTGGAAAAAAGAAAGAAAATCAAGTTTTTTATCTTTCCCTTGTAATTTTTCAGTGTGGGGTGGAATCGGAGCGGGGGAAGAGGTTCAGAGAAGACTCGCTTCTTCTAATCAGAGGATTGGACTCCGTCTCTTCGTCTCTGTGCAAGCTTTCAAATACTTTGAGCGCTGCCCAGCAGGTAACTCTATAAGTTAAGTAGCCATGGGTGTTTCGTCTATTTACTGTCGATAAGGAGAAAGTTTTCCAAAGTGGTCTTTTTGACAGCAGGATTTTGATGATTTGGTGGACAGAGTTATGCTTTGCTTATGCCTTAATACCTCATAATTTTATCATATTTAGTTTAACTTTCATCTTTTACCTATTGAATTGGAGTACGATTACTGCTATAAGTGATTTGACCATGTATAACAATCCGGGTTGGTCTTGCTAGTTTTTTTGAGACTATTGATTGACCCTTATGTGTGACTAATTTTCCATATAATTTTGGTTCTGCATCATTTAGATTTTTCATTGTGCTTCTGCCCCAGATCTTAGATTTCACTGCAGAAGCACTCTGGAAGAGTGATTGATGTTTTCAGACTGGTTCCAATATTATCGGTGGGACTATGTCAGGGCTTCAAGTTGCAACCTAATTTTTCGAACAAGAAGCCATTATTGATAACTTTTTAGCTCAAAATCACTAGATCTTTGGAGTTATTCAGTCTGATGGGCACAACAAATCATAGCATGAGATAAGATCTTCAATGATGCGCAATACTGGTTCCTTTCTAAGCTTGCAAAATGAAGCAGATGCAATTTTTAAATTGTCACAAACTTGCTCAGCTCATGAAATTTCACTTCTCTCAATTTCCTAAGTGTATGCTATTGAGTGGAACAAGCATGCAATTGGTGCTTATCATCTACTCATAAACCTAGTTCATACTATAATTTATTTCTGCTGGTGATTTCTATTGTTGTCTGGCCGTCAATGTCAGAAATTGCCAATTTTTCTCATTTTGATTTCTAAGATTGCAGAGAGAACAGGGGAGACAATTTGCCATGCTGCCTTTACCAGTTTGCTAATGAAATATTTGGGCTTCTTTTCTCAACAGTACTGTAATATTACCATGTTCCTATAACAGGGATTGACTGACTTGGCTAGACCCCCTCTAACAAAGGTTTTACAACGAGAAAGCCAAAGGATAGAAGATGAGGAGCCAAGATCGAAGAGGCACTGTGGTTCCACGGAGCTTCTGGACAAGAATGAGGTGATTGGCTCTGATCATCATCAGGACACTGGTTCTGATAGATCTTCTGACAAGAATGAGTTGGAGGGTTCTGAGGAATTTCCTGACAAGGGAGATAAGCCGGGCTCTTCAAATGTTGTGAAAAGTGAGAAGCTGAACAAAGCCAAAAATGTCAGTTATAAAACATCTAGAACTCCCTTCTTTGTGTGGTTCACCTAGAGATCCATATCTTATTCTATTATTTTTCATCTTTTTCCATGTTTTGCCTTTTGCAGCTTGCAATCTCCTTGACAACAAAAGCAGCTTCTCTTGCAAGGGAACTGAAAACAATAAAATCAGAGTTGTCTTTTGTGCAAGAACGATGTAATTTGCTGGAAGAGGAAAATAAGAGACTTCGAGAAGGATTTGAGAAAGGTGTTAGACCAGAAGAAGATGAACTGGTACTCCTTTTTTATCACTTCTCTTGCTTCCTGTATAAAATGATTAGATACAACCTAATATTTTATGCTGGACTTTCCCGGAAGTATTGGATGTTCATGGAAAGACTCCAGGAAATAATTTTTAGAGGATAAACAGTATTTCAAAAGTCTTATGAGAAACTTTAAGTTTTTATGAAGGAATAATTACTAGAAAGTTAAATTTTAAAACAATTCCAGGAGAAAGTAAACTAAGGATTGTTGAACCTTAAAATGTGGATTTCCCTCCTTTATTCTTCTTCTTCTTCTTCAAGAGAGAGAGAGAGAGAGAGAGTCTTCTTTCCTCTGTTCATAGTTATAGATGGATGTATAGAGACCATAGGTCAAGATAAAAGATAGCTTCTCCTAAAGGAAATAGCATTGTGCTCCTACAAAGATTTTTGGGCCAGGAATACTATTGAAGCCCTTTTATAGAGGAGATGCTTTGTTATAGATTAGTATGAGAAGTACAAGGGAACATGAAAAATTCTGTACTTATTGATTTTCTGAAACTGTATATTTCTTTTGTTGTTTTTCTTACATACGGATGGAAAGAGGAAGTACCATAGACCAGAAAGGGATGTGGATCACTTCTTGGAGAACTCCTTGAGTAAGATGTTCTGTTTTATATATAGGATTACCAAAAAGAGACATTATTTTGGTTGTTAGCATAAGATTTGTGGAAATTCCTTTGAAAGATAATTACCAATCTAATAATTGTTAAACCTGTGAAGGGATTTAAGGGTGATCCTGGAGCTGCCTTTGAGAGTAGTAATTGTCAAATAGGCAAAGGTTGTGTAGCATCTCTCTCCTGCTCCTCTGCACTCAGGAAATTTTATGGTTATGTTTTTTCTTTTAAAATCCAAGGAATTCTTGTTTTTCCCTCATGTAATACTGCAGCTTTGAAAAGCTATAGAAAATCTGTTTTGACAGATGTTGTAGCCTTAAAGTTTGCTGGAATAATGTGGAAGAAGAATTACTGATACATTGATAAGTTAATCATCTATGTATGGAGTCTAGTTCCACTTTCTGTTGGAGGTGGATCCAAACTTATCTCTAGAATATCTGTTACTTATCTTTTGGAATTGCAAATATTTCTTCAAGTCAAATTTTTTTTCCATGGTAGTCTAATTAGAAAAGTTGGCCTTCTTGAAATTCATATGAATTCAAGGATATCAATATGAGAGTACATTATCGGAGCAAAGTTTTCTTCTCCCGCTCCCCTTTAATATGGATGGAAATTCATATGTTAAGAGAATGGACAAAAGGATCATGAAAACTAAGTATCAATATTTTTTATAATCAAAAGTTTTCTTTCTTTTAGTGTCTTACTCTTATGCAATAATAAGAGTACCTATAATTTCTTAAGATTGCTACTTTGCAAAATGCTATGATAATTGGATAAAGAGTTTGTTCATGATGCACTTCTACTAAAAAAAGTGATTAGAGACCTTCTACTAAGAAGTTTCCGTATCAGAATAAAACCACCTCATAATGCATGTTAATTATTAGTGTAAAAGTGATAGTTTTGCAGGTAGAAATGATAGTTTTGCATAACAATGTTATAACAACATTGAAAATAGTCATAGGGCTTTTTGTAGGTCTTAGAAAAGTGACAAGATTTTGAATGTTTGAAAGTTGGCTTTTATAAAGTAGTATGACACTTTTTGCCTCATTTTTTTTCCATTATAAAAGATAATCTTTTGTTAAAAGAAAATTTTTGAAAATATTAACAAAAATGAAATAGTTAACTTCTTTTTTAGGTGGAGAATATTTTTTTCTTTGTCTTTATAAAAGGTGAAATTCATTATATTTTGTTAAATAATGGAGGGGAAGGAAAGACTAATAAACAAGCATGGATTAGTCAAAACATTTATTTGAGGGATAAGAGTTTTTAATCGACTAGACCCATACAATTGGTATTAACAACTTTAAACAAATCCTACATAGTTCTCGAAGAAATATACTATGATCGAGTCCTTAACATTGATATTCACCATTACCTTCTTGCTAATGTTTTGCTTTTCTTTTTATTTTATTTTCTATTTTACTTACTTTCTTCTATTTTATTTTATGTTATTTTATTTAATTTATTTTTGGAGTGCATCCATAACCTCAGAAAAAAAGATTTGTCAGGTTTCCTTTCTCCTGATTTGAGCTATATTTTTCTCATAGGGTTCCCATCCCTTCTTCATTTAGGTGGAGGCTCCACATTTGAACCATGGAAAGTGTTTCCTAGGAGTTTGGCCAAGATAATTTTAATTGATGGTGCCTCCACAATTATTCCAAAAAAATATTCATTATTTTGTAGATTTTGTCAAAGAATAAGGAAAGCTAAAGATCCTATATAAAGCGGGTCCACCTAGCATTTCTTCCTAATTTGGAAAATAACCTTTTATTACATTTATTTAGGTCAAAAATATTATGTATGACACTATGAATCTTTTAAGAAACATTATACGGATAGGAATGTGAAGGTTAGATACATGATGGGGAAGAAAATTAAATTTTGTGCATGTAGGACTTGTAGCTTCAAGGATTTGTATCAACAATTTGGTATAACTATAAATTTCATTGTGGTCCTAAGGGTGGTGAGATTAAATTGTTGCCATCAACTTAAAGCTCGCATTAGTTTCATGACTAATTCTAAAGTTTTCATTAATAGAATTGGTTAAGGTAATTCTTTCCTCCCATGAGTTAAGAGTTTTTTCCATTTTCTCTTGAAAAAATAAGGCTTTGTTTTATTTTGTCAAAGAATGGAATGACTTGTGAAGCATAACAAATGGTGTTGGTTGTCTTGATATGGAGAAAAACTTCCATGAGGTTCATATAGAAGCCATGACCTTAGATATAATAACAACTTGATTTTATCATTGTAAACCTTGGAGAAGTGTAACATTGCATAGTATCTTGAAGAAAATTTACGTAGATTGTTTCTTAGATTCTTCTTAGTTAATACTAGATTGAGAAATATCACAACAATGACTCTTTAATCAGGTCAGCATTGTATGCCCATCAAGTTGTATGTGCACACTTAGAATGCACTTGTACAAAAAAAATATAAAAGTTTTTAACCAAGATTTGCAAGTAGCATGCTGAGATACCATAATTTATTCTCAATTTTTTAAGGAAAAGAGACCAATTTCAATTGTTCTACATTGGTGAAGATGTTCTCAATTAGGATTAGGAATATACCAAATATTTTTAAGGAAAAATATTTGTAACTAATCTAAAAAAAATAGGATTAGGAATATACCAAATAGCTTTACTGATTGGAATAATAGATACAGCATACATTTTACCAAGATAAAATTTTATGTGTGACATAGTTTTAGTTTTGAAATGCTATTACAATATGGATAAGCCCGTATACTGGTTGTGTTGTGCGAACATTATATACCTTAGGATAGCATGATTTTAATCCTTTGATCATCATATCAGTTGGATTGTCTTGTTTAATATGTAAATTAATGCTTTCAAATCCTTTTATAATGGAAAAGAAAGAACATCTAACAAAGAGCTTTGGGTCAAACCAATATAGATTGGCCTCAATTGACATGTATCAAGTCTATAAGCATGAGTATGGGCTAGCATATATGATATAAAGGTATCAACCATTATATACAAGATCTTAATTAGTGATGGAACAATTAAGCATCCCACCATCTCGAGTGTTGGGATGGGACAAGTTAAAAAGTAGACTGGGGTGAGAAGGGATATCCACCACCCTAAGTGTCAAAACAAAGGACATCCCATTCCATGGATAAAGCAGAGGATGGCCCTATTCCACAATAATAAAAACATAATATGTGTCGATATAGTCAAGGTTCTCTATATCGATGTATTGCCCCATACTAGATATACTATACTATGCCTATATCAAACCAATACTCGATTCAAAGGATGTACCATATCTTAGTATGTCAAACCAATATACCAGATGTGCTAATACTGTACTGGCATGGTACTAACATCGGTTTCCATGCTGGCAAAGAATAGTGCATATGAGCACATCAATTTTCAATTATATTTGTTCTTTGAGATGGACCCTTGACATTATTGCCATTCGCTATGTTAATTTCAGGTAATGAGATCTGTCACACTTAATTCGACAAATATGCGTTTTAAGTGCATCTAATCAAGTTCAAAAAGATGAAATTTGAGTCCGAGTTCAAGTCCAGGCAAGTGGACTTGATGGACCAAGGGCTTGGCTATAAATGAGCCATAAAATTTTAAGTGCTGGGAGGACCTTCACATGGAGGGCACTTATCGGACAGCGGTGGGAAGGCTGGCAAATGGCACGATCGGACAGCGGTGGTTGCGTGAAGCATGGGATCAGATGGTCATGGCACATGGGATATTAAGCGGTGGAGCCAAGAAAGCATTAATGGCAAAGGCATTAAATGACAGCAAGGCATTAAACGATTGCAAATGGAGCCTTAGAAGCTTAACGAATGCTAGATGTTTGGATTTCATGTGGAGCATGAAGCACACGAGAGTGCATGATGCGCAAGGGTGTAGTGCGTGGAACATAGACTCATGAGCTACTACATTCAGAATGCGGGTGAATGCACGGGACTGCGGGCGACTGCAAATGGAGCCTTAGAAGCTTAATGAATACTAGATGTTTGGATTTCATGTGGAGCATGAAGCACACGAGAGTGCATGATGCGCGAGGGTGTAGCGCGTGGAACGTAGACTCATGATCTACTACATTCAGAATGCGGGTGATGCATGGGACTGCGGGCACGATGCAGAATCAATGTGTTTTGAACACGAGGGGCTTGGAGGGCTTTAAATGGTGGAGCTGCAGAGGATTTGGGAGGAGAAGGCAGCCGCTAGAAATTAATTTTCGCTTTATTTTTAACTTTTGTTTATGGTTGGAAAGAAAGGAAGGAGGTACTGAAGAACCAACATGAAGGATGGCGAAGGAAGCAGAGACGAGTGGGATTCGATCCATGCACAGCTAAACTCCTCTATCTCGAGAAAGAGATTAAATTCTTTATATAACAAATTTATTTTTCTTTTTCCTATCTTATATGTTTCTTTCATGCAAAGTAATAAATTTTTTTATTAAATTTATTTCCTTTAATTATGCTTGTGTTATCTTATATATTCTCTAGGAAGACATGTTGTGATCCAAAAGGATACGGTTCGTGTTCGAATAGGAGATAGATTGTATTAAAGTTAATTTCTTTTCTTTTATATGAATTTGGGATAATCTATGCTCATAAAGGGGACAGGTCATGATCCAAGGGATATGGTTCATACTCAGATAGAGATAGGTTATACTAAAACTAGTTAATCATAAGCCCCTTTACATGAATGAATACCAAAATCTGTTAACAAAAAGAATGGATTCTTAATCTTGAGATGTGCTAAGCTTAATTACCTTTTGATTTAATTTACTTTGCTGAGTTTCTAGAATTTCACAATCAAAATATTTCGAGTTTCTTTCTTTCTTTTCGAAACAATTACCTTAGCTTCCTAAGGATTTGACCTGACTCACCTTGTTCTACGGAGTAGGAAGTTGGTCAAAACCTTGTTCTATAGAGTAGGAAGTGGTCGATCTTGCGCATCAAAGATAACATTTCCTTTTTTTAACCAACTTTCTACTCCGTAGAACAAGGTGTCGGGTCAAATCTTTAGGGACCTAAGGCGATTGTTTTGAAAAGAAAGAAACAACCTCGAAATATTTTGATTACAAAATTCAAGAAACTACTTAGCAAAGTAAATTAAATCGAAAGATGATTAAGCTTAGCATATCTCAGGAATTAAGAATCCATTCTTTTTTATAATAGATTTTGATATTCATTCATGCAAAGGAGCTTGTTGTGATTAACTGGTTTTTGAGTATAACCTATCTCTATCTAAGTACAAACTATATCCCTTGGATCACAGTCCATTCCTTTATGAGCATAGATCATTCCAAATTTATATAAAAGAAGAAAAATTAACTTTAAGATAATCTATCTCCCATTCGAGTATGACGTCTCCTTAAAGAATAAATTATTAAAATTTGAATTCAATCAAGAAAACATAACACAAGTATAATTAAAGGAGATAAGAGATTTTCTTACTATTGCATGAAAGAAATACATAAGATAGGAAAAAGAAAAATATGTTACAAGAAGAATTTTATCTCCTTCCTGAGATGGAGGAGTCTCCGCTTTAAAGTCCTCCAAGCCCCCTGCATTCAAAATGTGTTGATCTGCATCATGCCGTGGTCCCTGCATCACCCACGTTCTACCCGTGTTCTGAATGCAGCAACCCATGAGTCCATGTTCTACGTGCTACACCCTTATGCGTCAGGTCCGCACATCATGCACTCTTGTGCACTTCATGCCCCACGTGAAATCCAAACATATCCAGCATTCATTAAGCTTCCAAGGCTATTTAATGCCTGTGCAATTAATGCTTTCTTGGCCCCATCACTTGATATGGATCCCATCAGCCATGGTATCTGATCCGTGCTTCATGCGACCACTACCATCCGATCGCGCCATCCACCATCCTTCCCACAAGTCACATTCAGCCATTAATGCTTGGTTATTAATGCTTGGTCATTAATGCTAGGTGCCTTCCATGTGAAATCCTACTAGCACACTTAAAATCCACTGGGTCCACTTGCCTGAACTTGAACTCGGGCTCAAATTTCATCTTTTGGACTTGATTAAATATACTTAAAAACCCTATTTGCTGAATTGAGTGTGATGGATTCTCATGATTGCCTGAAATTAATATAGCAAGCATTAAATTCTTAATATTAAATATCAATTAACTCATAATTTAATACTTTTTTATGTTAGTTTATTGTAGTTATCATATAGACAGATCTTCCAAAAGATTTTCTTCAATTCCTAGCCAAGTCAATTCTTGTGGAACTTTCTTAACCTTAACCAAGGGTTTAAATACTGTATTGAGCCATGTATAAGTTTTGTCCAAAAATGGTACACCACCAGTGTGTTGGGATTGATATCAACTCATTCTAATACCAGTTGTTGCGGAAGCGGAACGGGATCGTCGATCGTCGATGTCGATACCACAAGAGAAAAAAGAAAAGATAACAAATACAATTTTTCGGGTATGCAAAAGGTTTCACTATAAAAAATAAACTTACAGATTGAACTCTCTCTCAACCCCGTACAAGTATCTTTCAACAAGAAATCCCGAATCCTTCTCTCAAGCTCTCAATCAGCCCTCTACAAGTGACCTCTTATCACTTTTTCATCCTCCCTCTTTCTGTTTGTCTCTATCCATGAATTTGTAGCCTCCACTGCATAGAGCATCTCACAAGGAGTCCAACGGTCCGAACAGAGTCCAAATCGGAGTCCTGTAGCTCTTCCAATCGCAGTTTGATTGCAACACTGCTCGTGGCCGTCAATCGCATTGAGATCCATGTAGATTATGCCAGAATCGCGCGGTGCACGGGTTTCCTTCTTTTTCTGGTTTCTCTGCTGGGCCCTACGCGCGTTTTTGTTTCCTTCTGGGTTGCGCACAGACGTTGAGGTGCCATTTGTCCAATAACCTCCATCTCGACTCAATGCACCGCTTTCACTTGACTGGAGAGCTTCTAAGGATTCTAACGCTCCCATGCTCTGGGACAGTCGCTGATCATGGATGGACAAACATGGGAGTCGAGCCAGGCTGCTCGATCCCATCTTCGTCATGTGCTGTGCTCACCTCGACCTGAGACCTGCTCGGGAAAGTCTCTTGCGGCAATAGAAATTTCACTTTGCGACGTCGCCTGTCGTCTTCTCGAGTCTCGCGTCCCGTGACCGATCCACATGCTGTCGAAGCTCCACCTCGCACTGGACTCCTGTCTGCACCAGGAACTCCACCTCGCATTGACCCCCACGCTTCTTTCCTGGATTGCCATGTAAGATCTTTAGGACTCCATCACTGGCTCTCCACATGTAGCCACTTGAGTCCAATTTGCTGAGAAAAATTAGATTTTTGCTAAAACTGGGTATGCATCGGACTTCATCCAGTTTTTTCACTGTCCCATCATTGCCTTCAAGCTGACTGTCCCGATGCCCGCAATCGCACAGCTCGATCCATCTGCTATGTGGACAGATCTACTGTTTAGAGAGTCAAATAGCTCCTCCCTACAACAAACATGGTATAGATAGGCAGAATCCAAAACCCACTGGGAAGAAGGGGATACCTCGTCGGATGCCGAGAATACATCGCTGATGTATCCATCGTTGCCGCTATCGGCCACCACCGTAACAGCCCTCGTCCGATCCCTGAGCTGCGGGCAATCTCTGACACGATGTCCTAACTCATCGCACCGGAAACACCTGATCTTGCTGGCATTCTTTAACTTGGACTGTCCTCCAGGAAATTCTCTGACGCGATCCTTTGTCACTCCGCCTACACCTCCAGAAACTGCCAACTCGAAGCTTGGTTCTTCCTTTTGAGAACCTCATTCTGAAGTAGCGCCGATGTCACCTCCTCTATCTTGATGGTGCTTTTTCTCACTAGAAGAGCAGTCACCAAGAACTCGAAGGAATGCGGTAGGGATGATAGCAATACAAGTGCTCGGGTCTTCTCCTCAACTTTTTCATCGACACTGAGAAGATCGGTGAGGATTCTCTGGAAATTGCTCAGGTGCTCTTGCACACTCTGTCCCTTGGCCATCTGCAATTGATAGAACTGCTTCCAAAGGAGCAAAGTATTGGTGAGGGACTTCGCCATGTACAGCTCCTCCAGCTTCTTCCACAATGCCATCGGGGAAGACTCGTTCAGTACATGGATCACCACATCATCTGCCAGGTACAAGCGGATTGTCTTACCGCTTGCATCTGAAACCGTTTTCAGGTCTTCTACTCTATGGTATCTGGTCTCTCCTCGTATATGAGAGCGTCGATCAGCCCTTGGTAGATAAGCACGTCTTTCACCCTCGCTTGCCAGAGGGAGAAGTTACTCTTTCCATCGAACCTGCTGATTTTCACTTTAATTGCACTTGTCTTCTCCATCTTCTTCGATCTTGATCAACCACGGACAACCTGGGCTCTGATACCAATTGTTGGGATTGGATCAACTCGCTCTGATACCGATTATTGCAGAAGCAGAACGGGATCGTTCGATTTGTCGATGTCGATACCACAAGAGAAAGAAGAAAAGATAACAAATACAATTTTTCGGGCATGCAAAAGATTTCACTATGAAAAATAAACTTACAGATTGAACTCTCTCTCAACCCCGTACAAAAAATCCCGAATCATTCTCTCAAGCTCTCAATCAACCCTCTACAAGAGATCTTTCACCACTTTTTCGTCCTCCCTCTCTCTGTCTGTCTCTCTGCCCATGAACTCCACTGCGTAGAGCATCTCAGTCCAACGGTCCGAACAGAGTCCAAATCGAAGCCTGTAGCTCTCCCAATCGTAGTTTGATTGCAACGCTGCTCGTGGCTGTCACTCGCATTGAGATCCGTGCATATTATGCTAAAGCCGTGTGCGTGGGGCCTAGCAGAAAAACTAAAACAAGAAGGAAACCCGTGCGGACGTTGAGGCGCCATTGGTCCAACAGAGTGTAGTTGGGATAAAAACCAAGGGAGTTACTATCATTCAACAATAAAAAGTAATCAATGTGCAATATGAATGGATGATACAAACCTAGTAGTGCACAATCGGAATGGATCAATATTGTCTGATTCAAGAGGGGACTAGTATTTGACTCTATATGTATGTTTTCTTGTAAAAAAGAATGATGCCCTACTAAACTAGGATCAAAATTAAGAATCACTATTCATCTGACCCTACTTAGATATGTAATGCAAATGCTGCCCATATCTGAACTAGTTTGCTATATAACATTCATTTGATACGTGAGGCTTCCTTTACGCATCATAATCCTTATTGTTATAAGCATATTATCTGCTTCAACCCTTTCTACTACATGACAAAATAATCACACACTTTTCACTTGAAATGCTGGAACAAGGAAGCATGTTAACTCCTTGTTCTCCTTCCAAGGATAGAGAAATGAGGTTGGGACTCTTCATCTACATGTTTTTTCCTATCTATAATCTTCTTTTCTCTCTCCGAGAGCTGTGGTTCAGACTACGGAGCTCTTTCACATGCCAGTGAATGGCGATACCATTTGGGGTGAGTTGATGTCGATCGCATTGTGTCAGACCTTGGGTGGAAGGGAAAGGTCAGATATTTTCGAATACCAAAATCTATTCGAAGTATCACAAATTCGAAATCAGATATTATTTTTATTATATTATTCAATAATTAAATTAATCTTAATGGAAATATTAATATTTATTTATCTTTATTGTCGAGCAATTAGTTAGATATATAACATTTGAGATGCTGGCTGTTTTTACTAGTGAGTTTCTTATACCGTTACAAATCAATGTCCCGGTTACGGCAATCTTGCTGAAACAAATATGTAAAGATGATCTGCAGTTCATAGTTCTTTGTATTTCGTATAATCATAATCATTGTAAACTGAAATGGAAATCAAACCAGGGTCTCTACCTTGTATTTGAATTAGAGGTACTCTAGCTTAAACAACACTCACTGATAGGTAATATAAATCCCATCCTGTTTAATCACATATAGTTGGATAATATTTTTTTACATTGGAAAATGTATTCATTAAAATTTTGAATATATATATGGTTATTTCTTGCATATTTTAAGAAAGGAAAGAAACATTAACCTTAAGTTAGCCATATCTCTAAATATGATTCCGAAGTAATCTGGCAATTAGAACAATATTATACACCGGTATAGTCAAGGTTCTTTATACTGGTGTATACTGGCCCATACCAGATATATGATCATATTGTGCCTATACTAAACCAAGACTAGAGAATGTACCAGGTCTCAATATGTCAAACTAATGTACCAGATATACTAATGCTGTACCAGCATGGTATTGTATCTTTCTATACTGAGATTGCCAACCTTAGTATAGTTCCCTATTCTTGGTTATATTTGTTGTTCTTTGAGATGGACCATTGACATATTGCCATTTTACATGAAGGGCCACATAATTAGTATAGCCAGATCTTTCAAAAGATTTTCTGCAATTAGTATAAGCCAAGTCTATTCTTGTGGAACTTTCTTAACCTTGTGATGTCCAAGGGTTTAAATACTGTATTGAGGCATGTATAAGTTTTGTCCCAAGATGGTACAACACTAGTGTGGTTGGAAAAAACTAAGGGAGTTAGTATCATTCAACAATAAAAGGTAATCAATGAGCAATCGGAATGGATGATACAAACCTATTAGTGCACAATCAGAACGGACCAATATAGTCTGATTCAAGAGGGAAATAGTATTTGACACCTCTATAAGTATGCTTTCTTGTCAAAATGAATGATATGCTACCAAACTAGGATGATTTAAATACTTTCTTGTAACAAAAATAAGAATCACTATTATCTGGCCCTTCTCAGATATTTAATGCAAATGCTGCCCATATCGGAACTAGTTTGCTATATCACTTTTATTTGATATATGAGGCTTTCCTTTATGCATCATAATTCTTATCATTATGAGCATGTTATGTGCTTCAACCCTTTACTACATGACAATATAATCACACACTTTTCTCTTGAAATGCTGAAGTACATTAACACCTTCTTGTTCTCCTTCCAAGGATAACCTTCCATATTCTTGACATGTCAAAGCCTTTTCTCTCGAGACCTTATCTCCTGTAGGACTGCCTTGATTAGGGAAAATTCAGAGATCCTTAATGGGTTGTCTTGAGCTAAAAAAGGTAGGGAATTTGTGTAAGAAGCTAGAGTTTATATTGTATATGGATGGGAAACGGTTTTGGGTGCAAAAAAGGGTCAAAAAGATGGGACTTTTGAGGATTTTATGTGAGCTGGAGAAAGAAAACGAGAATAAAAATTTTGTTTGTTTTGTGAATCTAAAGGCTAATTGATGGATGCACAGGTTTGTTGCTAGGGTTTAGTAGATGGAATCAGATCTGAATTTGAGATGTTTGGGTGCTGTAATTACAGAAAAAGAAGAAGAAAAGAGAGATTTTTTAGGAACCACACCTAGAATCCGTAGGCATCAAGCCTAGAGTTAGAATTACATTCAACTCTAAAAGAAGCATAATTTCTTAGGAAAAATCTCTGAAATCTTTTATTTTCTCCCTGATAAGAGATTATAGCCCCATTTATAGAGTTCTAATACTTCTGCTAGGACTTGGACTCCAAATGATAAATCTGTAATTTTGACTAACAAGACCCTACTAAAGACCATAAATAAAGTTCCGAAATATAAATAATAAACCCGAAATATGACCCATGAGCCCTACAACAGCCCATGTCCAGAAAATCTGGAAAATTATAAAAATGTTCCTGACTCTAAAACCTTAAGAAAACATTCATAAAACTGAACCAGCATTATAGTACTACTGAAAAGCATAAAATTAAGATTCCATAATGATTAATTGACTCTAAGCAAGGTCCCAAAAGGCCACATATCATCCAGCACATTCCAAATGAATGCTTGAGAATTAGAACAAGCCTTAGGATGCCTTTTATAGATCTTTAATAGCTGCTGCCAATGTCCTCCGTCATTATCATTATTATATATTTAGTTTTGTTTGAGCCATTTGTTCTATAAATCTCTGACTCCATCTAGTGATTTTCTAGCCTCTTCAATGCACTTCTTTTTCCTTTGTTAAGCCTCTTCAATGCACTTCTTTTTCCTTTGTTTAACAATTCATATAGCAAAGAATACTTGAACAGTGAGCTACCTATCATTGCTATACTCTCGCCCAGTTTCCTGTCCCCTGTGGCAGTTGGAGACTGCAGAAGCACACAGAGGAATAGAGTGTTGCTCGATAGCATTTTTCTACTGTAACATTTAACTACTTAGGGGAGCCAACAGCACTCTTGTTCGTTGGTTTGCATCCCACTCCCAATGCTTTGCTCTTGTGCTAGGTGCATCTTTCAATCCTTCATGGCAGCTCATACCACCATATTGCTAAAAGGTGTGTGTGCATGTGTGTGTGTGTGTGTGGGTGTGGGTGTGGGTGTGGGTGAGAGAGAGAGAGAGAGAGTTCAACATGCAATCTCAGGATTGCTGGTTCTGAATTCTGAATTAGTTAGATACTAAACTTGCTTTATGGAGCCAAAAAACACCCCAACCATTTTAGCTTTAACAAGGAATCCTTCCAATATTGGAATGAAACGATTTGCTCTCTGTGAGGTTAACAAAATATTTTTCTGAGGCATCTGAATTTTTCACTGTAAATGTTAACCTTAATGTTGTAAATTGCTACCAAAGTATATACAGAATAATTAGAAGTATCAACTAACAACACTAGGATTACTTTGCTTCTAGAATTCATTATTTAATTTATGTACATATTTAATTATTTATTTTAGTAAAAGCTGCATATAAATGTTTTTTCTCTCATTTTTTGAGAGTAGGGATGGGAACATCACCAAATATTTTGCAGAAATAGAGGAAAAACTAGGCATGTTAAGCATTCAAAAACATTTCCTCCCAGTGATCATGGTTTCTATGGAAACAAACTTACCATAAGTTGTCATGACATGTTTGCACTATACAAAGGGTGGTACTGAGGGATAAAAAAGGCTTTTAAGGAACAAAATCTTATGTTAAGTATAACCAATTAGCTTTGACCCAAGTATTTTGGGTTGGCTTCAGAAATCATCATTCACCAGTCATTAAGGGGTTTCACTCGCTAGGCTATATAAAGATTTGTTTGATCGAGGATGAAATTAATAAGGGGAAAAGGTTCACCTTAAAATAATCACAGCTGTATGTAACAATAAAGGATGGAAGTAACGGAGGGGGTGGTGTACATATTGGTGGTGTTATCCTTAAAATTTTCTTCAATGACATATATGAGGAGCTGTCGATGCTCTAGCTCCTCAAAGCTTCTTAAAGATGTTAATTTACCAACAAATAAAGAAAAGGAAAGAAAAGAAAATCATGCCATTGTACAATCCCGAATTTCCTCTTGCAAGGAGCCTAAAGTAACTTTTGCTCCAGGAATTTTTACTGCTAATTCTTACCTGTCAGTAGTCAGGGTAAGCAAAATACAGCATATGGTTAGTGCTAATTTGCTAGGTGCCAAATTTTAGGGAGTTTCTAGTTAGGTGTTATTTTGGAAGTACTCTTTGCGCATAAATTGGAGCATTTTTTATCTGATTCCTTTATCATAAAACAATTTCTAGGTGAGACTTCAATTGGAGGCCCTCTTGGCTGAGAAGTCCAGATTGGCAAATGAGAATGCTAACTTAATGAGAGAGAACCAGTGCCTTCATCAGCTTGTTGAGTATCACCAACTGACATCTCTGGACATATCAGCATCATACGAAGAGCAAGTCATACGTGGAATGTGCCTGGACTTTTCATCTCCATTGGGAAGAGCAGAGAGTGAGTTAGGGAATGAGAATGACTGTGGTGATGGTGAAGCTCCTTGTACTCCCATCAACCGATAGACTGCGATTGTTCTCTTCTACTGATAAGAACTACAAAAATCTACAGGAGGTGCAAGTGTCTGGAAATTACTATTTTCCATGATATATGTATAATTGTTTTGCTTGATGCTAACTAGACTATGTCTTTATTGTTAGTTATTCCTATATTTGATGACTGATGCACCTATTCCTTGAAGTTTATGCAGTTCAGTTCTTTCCTAAGATCTGTGAAGAATTTGTGGTTGCATTTCTGATGAAATTTTTAAACACAAGAAATTCTGATTATTTAAGATTGTGTCAAACAGAAGATAAATTTATCATTCCCAGTGGAAGCACCTAGGCATCTAGGCTATTCCACAATATTTAAAATGCAGTTAAACAGAAATGGATCAAGGCTAGTTCATGTTGCTTAATTAAACCTCGATTAAGGGCAGTCAGATTTCTAGAACCATACATTACCAATAACTTTGGTTGACATACTTTGATTTTCTCAGATTGGGTTTTTTTTTTTTCAAGGTAAAGAAA
Source organism: Areca catechu (assembly GCA_021397845.1). Taxonomy (NCBI): domain Eukaryota; kingdom Viridiplantae; phylum Streptophyta; class Magnoliopsida; order Arecales; family Arecaceae; genus Areca; species Areca catechu. The sequence continues at coordinate 152,861,051 of CM038049.1, read as the reverse complement.
ATTCTTAAGAAATATTACAAGCTTCAAATTTCTTTGGTTTTTGTTCAGATTCTCGGAATATAATTTGAAACATTGATTAAATAGACATATTAGTGTTAGAAAGTTAATGTGCACTTGACTATGAATCCTCAAAATCTTTAACCAAAATTTATTATTTAGTGTGTATTCCAAATCTAATAAATGGCCTGTATTATTATTATGATGTCTTCGAGAAAACTTTTCCAATATGTAAAGAATAAGAGAGCCCACATTTTTCTCAGCTTAAAAATTTTTCTTTTTCTACAGAATCTTAGGAGTATTGGAAGATTTCTTTTTCTTTTTGCTTATGAAAAGTAAGATTTCTTTTTTGGAAGGAAGAAGTAAGATTTCTTTTGGATGTCAGAAGAACTAGATGTCTGATTTGCTTTGAAAAGCAGATCTAAACATTTAGTTTGATTACAGATGTGTTTAAGTATGAAGATGGATGAATGTAGTATGTGCATGTTGGATATTCCATAGTTGATAATATGGAGTACACCATATTAATGCCTGTAATATTTTTTTAATCAATGTAAAGCTTGTAACGATCTCGCTATCTTGTAAATATTCTGGCCTATTATTCCTTGATCCATGAAAAGAGTCAAGAAGCAATTTTTTTCATTAATTCAGAGGCAATTGTTTCTAAGCTTGATGAGCATTGCTTAACGAATATGGTGGATTTCTCATGTGGGTACATGTACTTGTTTTTTCACACACTTGCACGCGTGTGGTGGTTAATCTCTTGGCTTAATATATATGTTGTCAATCTAATTCAAACTAAACATAGGTTATCTATCATCAACATTTGTCTAGCAGAAAAGTTTGCCACGATTTTCACTAGGGATGGCATTATCTATTCACTCCTTGATTGCTAGGACTTCAGTTAAAGCAGACACGATAGAAGAAATGTGACGTTCGATTGCGAGTATACAGTTAATGTTGGGTAGGAATGGGAAGAATTATCTGCAAAGCATTTAATACAAAGAAACTGTATGATATCACAGGTTGCAAAGAAACTCAGGTACTCATATGGGCATTTCTTATGAGAAGACATTAGTGATGGGGATCAGCAATCTTGACTGTGAGCAAGCTCCTCCTCCTCCCCCTCTCCGAGGGAAAAAGCCTCTCAAGCAGTCTTTAGGGAGCCAGTTTATAAAACGATAGCATGTTTACAACTACTCAGAGAATAATCCTGTTTACATTTAAGACCCTTAAGAGCTTTTATCTTCATCACCTTAGCTTGGCAGCTTTATGGCTTTCCTAATGGTTGCAATTACAGTCATTATCTCATGGTATCATGCACATAATGCTACAGCCAACACACACAAACCTCGACTTCAACAACCTGACCAATTTCTTGATATTAGTCTGGATTAGTGCTATATTTCAACCAGAAGGTTGATGGTAAAAACAAACTGTTTGGAAGCATAGGATAACGAAATAGGAGCATAATGGCATAACCCAGAGAGAGAGAGAGAGAGCAATAAAATCCAAATTCATGGATACCCGACCTGACCTGATTGGACCGGGAGTCAATGCTTTGATTGGATTTGGACCGGGACTGGATAGATATACACCCGACCCGAATCCGATCCGAATTATTTTAATATTTAAATATATATATAATTAATATATTAATTATAATTATTAGTTATTAAATTTTAAAATACTTGAACCCTATATCCTAATCCTTATATATATATATATTATATATATATATATATATATATATATATATATATATATATATATATATATATATATATATATATTAGAATTTTTTTTCATCCTATTATATTCAGATGAATTCAAAACAAGATCATAATTAATAGTTTACTAACTTCATAATATAAATTTTGATTGAATATGAAATTAAATACGGTTGAACTAAAAATGTAGTTAAATTTTATTTATTTAATGTATGTATAATTTATAAAATTATAGATGATTTTAAAGTTAATAAAAATGAAAAAATATTTAATATGACTCAGTTGGATTCGGGTCGGTTTATCCGATTACCTGATACCCAATTGAAATGAATTTGGATAAAAAAAACCCAATCCCGATAGTGTTTAGACTGGATTTGGATAGTGTATTAAATATTTATGTTTGGGTAGTTATGCACCCTGCCTGAACCCAGCCCATTGCCATCCCTAAGGGGAGGGTTTGCAGGATGTACCGGCCAATTTGCATATAAATACATCTCCGGATCATTAAAAAATAAAAAAATTATATTCCATACCGATACGTATCACCCGATTCGGTTCGAGTCTCGTTCAAATTTAGTTTAACAATTCTTGCTTGAAAAAAAAAGGAAGAAATTTTTTTTTCAATTTTTTAAAATCGGTACATGCACTGATACGCATCATACCATACCGGTCAATAACCAATATGGATTCTGGTATCGGTTCAGCAATCTTTGGAAGGAGGGATGGAACTAGGGTTCCACAATTTAGGTTTATTTATGTCCTTGGTTTTTGCCGTGATTTATTACATTAAACTAGGTCGGACAATGTTGTGGCATTTCTCAAAGAAGGTTAGGAGTAGTAATCACACACTGCATGATCCAATATATCTACCAATCAGTGTAGCTCAACAATACACCATGTAATGGCCGTTTTCCTTTATGCGTTTGCCATCTTAATTCTCAAGTCACCTGAACATCTACAAATAACTGAAAGAAGAGAACCCATCAGGGGAAATCATTAAAATTTCATATATATATATACATATGGTCATTTCTCACATGTTTTAAGAAAGGGAAAAAACAGTGACCTTAAGTTAGCCATATATCTAAAATTGATTCCGAAGTAATCTGGCAATTAGAACAATATATACAGAAAAACATTAAAAAATTTGCATGAAACGCCAGGCTCATGCTACCGCACGGTGTACAATGGATCTCAGTCATCCTTATTAACAAATGTATGACAAACTGGACAACTAACAACCAAGATATGGAATTGGGATCAGCCTATGTAAAGAATGATCAAAGAATGGTTAGCGAAAGCCAAAGCAAAATCAGAATTCTACTCATGGAGTTCAAATGGGAAGAATGGCCGCGAGGAGGTGTCAACACCGTGACTTGAGTCCCATTCCCATTCCCCTTCATGGCCTCTGGAGAGTAATTTTTTGGTGCAGTAGGCGAGAGAGCAGAGGAATTCTTTGGATTTACAGGGAGGGGGTTGAACGACTCAGATTCGTAACCTGTACTTGAAAAAATTATCATGAAAATATGTCCACAAATGATTCCTGATGCCACATTGTTGAAGTTATACTTACAGTTGAACTTCTTCCAACCAAGGATATTCCTCTCTCTATCAAATACAATGCGAAGGCCAGTCATGAAATTTTCTGCATGTCATTATATTGCCTGGTTCAATTATTACTACAAAATATTTATTTACATGGGAGAACAAGCATGGCATGATTTAGAAACTAAACCACAATTCTATTCTTCTGTAGATAATATAGAACTAATACTTTTGATACATCTCTAGGTATTTCGTTACATATAGGTAGTTTAACCACATGCAAAGAGGCTATCGGCATGTCAATCCAACAAAATAAAGGGTTTTTCTCAGATAGCACTGACCATGTAGAGCACATCATAGGATCATTGACCTTAGGGCTATTGCTCTAATGCATAGAAGAGAGACGTAAAACGCATAGATTTACAATGATGCGAAACAACATGTATAATATTAACTGAAATTTAATTCAAGAACTCACGTCCAATTATATTTAGTCTGCTGCTCTTCACAATACCCAAACAATACACATATTCATGCTGCTGCACAGCCAAATTTTTTTTAAAAAAAGAATTAATTGATGAATCCATAATTAGTAATACATCATAAATGGAAACAAACCTTTACCTGAATAGAGATGACAATTACTGGTTCACTAACAGGAAAACGGCTTCCACCTTTTGTTATCAGACTTAGATCAGGAATCTGAATCTTAGTATCATTAGATCTACCAAAACATTTGTATTAGATATTGTTTGAAAAACAATGGAAAAAATGTTTCTACAAGTAATAGTGTCATACCAAAAAATAAAAAAAAATTCTTAGGAGAAAAAAGACCTCTTATGATAACAATACTCGAAAGGGATTCTGGAATCAGGTGTTTGCCGCTTATCTTGCACCTGTGCATTGAACTGAAAAGCAAAACCTATTATCAAATTCTGCTTTTCAGAATATCATATCAAATTTAGTCAGTTTTGTATCTTACACTCTCAGATAGATATGTGTAAGCTGGATCTGCCAAGTACGTGAATGAGGTACCAGAGTCAAAAAGAGAACTAAAACCCGCATCTATGGAACTATTTCCAACACTTACTTCTGTTATGCTGATATTGTATGTGGGTCTGGAAGGCAAATATTTCCAAAGAAAAACAGACAAAACACAAACATTTAAAAAATTAAGAACAAAAAAAAAAAAAAAAAAATGCTGACCCCAATCAAGAATTGAATTGCATTGAAGTAGGAAAACCAGAGACCCACTCACTGTAATTGGTTCAGGTTGAATGGGGTTTCTTCTTGATCTGAGCTACCATTGTCTCCAAAACTGATCCTGCCAATACCATCATGTCCAAAGCACATGGAGAAGGAATCATATGTGAGCCCCCTGCTTGATAAAATACTGGGAACTGATATTTTCTCCATACCCAGCCCAAAAAGACCATTTGGAGCTGCAACATCCAGAAATGAACCAGTCTGAACCTGTCCACAACTGAAATGACAATTTCATGGGATGTGCAAGGGATAAAACTGAGATGAAAGATAGGTTTATCTAATAAAATTTAATGGATAGAACATATATAACATGTTAATTACCCAAACACTATCCGTGCCTCAACAACTTCAGGACGGGCATCTTCTGTTGTCAAGTATAAAACATCCTCAACTAAAATTCCTGATGATGATGTGTCAGCAGAAACATAAGCAATCTTGTAAGGACAATGGCTTGTTGTGCCAGTGCATTCTCTTTGAAGCTCACACAAACTGCTACTGCAAAGAATCCTCTGGCTTGTCAATGACATATTAGGACTATAGATACTGAACTCGAAATCCTGTTGACATGATGGTTTGTTAGAAGGCATGAATAGCCAAAAAAATGGACGAAAAAAAAAACACTTGATGATACATTGAAAAAAGGTTACAGCTGATTACTACTACTTTTACATAAAAAGTACTGAACTATATGAGTGAAACTGCTCAAGAAAAGAAATAAGGAAAATCAGGTTCAGAAGATGGGAACTTGCTGATCCCCAAGAATGTAATGAACAATTTTTGACATGATTGTAAATGGATATTAGTGCGGTAATGCCAACCAGCTTAGTTTTTTTCCTATTTCAATAAAAAGGGCAGCCTAGTGTCAGAGGCTCCCACCACTAAGGGGTCTGCAGAGGGTCAGGTATATGCAGCCCAAACCCTGAATGCAATGCAGAGAGGCTGTTTTTCAGATTCGAACCCATGACACCCAGGTCACGAATAGCAACCTTACTGTTGTGCCAAGGCTCACCCTCTCCCTATTTTAATAGAGAAAAAAAATATAAAATAAAAGTTGTAGAATAGAAAAGCATTAGGGCTACACTAATTAATGTTCATATTAGACACATCACCAAAATTAAAAAAGTTTGATAACTAATTTGATGATTTTTCCTGAAGCAATGATTTCCTGTGCAATGAAAAAACCTGCAGAGTGCAATTTTCTTTTTCTCTATGTATCTTCAGTTTTACACACATAACAAACGTTCCCAAAAAAAAGCTTGCACCACTCAACCTGCATGCATGCAGATGGGTGAGCAAGTAATTCCCATTCTCTAATCCATGAGACATGATAAACTTAAAAGGCTAAAATTCTTTGTTCCTATTTCCTTAAGGAACCTACACATAATCCCATAGGTATAAACAACTCTGCATATAATTCTCAATAAACTATCACAAACAAAAATTAATTGGTTTGGCTTGTGGCCCACCTATGTTATTAGGGTTCAAAGCAAAGGATTCTGAAGGACAGCAATCCCAGGTAGCAAAAAGGCAGGAGATAGTGTAAAATACCTCTCTAAACAAGTTTCTTAGGCAATCAGGTTTTGAGATCTTTGTTTCTTTTTGTTCCAGCAGTTACAATATCCAGCAGCATGATATGAAATCCTGTCCTGCTATTTGAACATCTGGTTGCAAACTAAGGTCTCAAGACCATTATATTTCTGGAGGAAAATGCCAGCATTCCTTGTATTCTTAATTTCAAAAAATAGAAACAGCCGCTCCCCATGTGGGAGTGAGGCTTTGCATATCAGACCTCCCCAGATCCTGCAATGGTGACAGTCTCATGCACTGAGCTGCTCTTTATGTGATGTGTCTTCATACTTTTTGCAAATCAAGGCAATTTTTTTAAAAAAATTACATTTGACTGCGTCACCATGTCATAAGGTTTTGAAATCCTTTTTTAACTATAAAAATGTGTTTAGAAGAACAAAAGGCAAAACTATCTTAGAAATATGGCTGAACATGTGTTTAATTCATAAAGGTGCTTCCAAATTCCTTTCTAAACATATAGTGAAACACAAATAGTTGCATGTTCAAATAAACAAGCATATGAATACTGTCCAACTGCATCCCTCTTTTTGGAAGGATCTCAAGCACTCCCACCTACAATAGATATGTAGAGGACTCGGTTCTTAAGAAAGAGACATTCATTCCAAATCCTCCTTCCAACAGCACCAGTGTTTTAAGGTGATGAAAACATAACAGGAAAACCTTACAAAGGCCCTCTCTTTCTTTTCTCATTATGTATATAGATGACTTGAGATACCAGTGAGGCTCTTTCCTTTCTTTTCTCATTTAGTAGATTTGAGAGTAATATGAGAGACATGTAATCTTTCAAATTTTCATCTTCTTTTTCTTTGAGTTTTGCAAAAATGTCGCATGCTCATTATTATAAAAATGAGAGGCCAACCACGATGTAAATAGATCTCTATTTCTAATGAAAAACAAACAAAATCTAGGTAGATGTAGATTATCTCCTTTTGTTCATCTTTTTCTCTCTTCTTCTTCCAAACTCTGTCATTGCCCCTTTTCTCTGCCTGCTACAACCTATAACAGATTTGAACCAAATCTAGTAACAGTTTTGCCCTACTTTTTGTTTTTCCTTCCTCTCTATCCTTCCCTCTTTATTTCCGCTTCTCACCCTCAATTTTCCACCCTATTCTAGTCCTCTTTTCCATTGATTTACTGTTGGATAAAGACATAGATTGATTAGCTCAGCCCCAAACTGACCTGGAGTCAAGCCATAACCTCTCACATGTAGCCTCTAGTTGTCCAGGAACAGATCACAAAGACATCACATATTTCAAACCCCTCTCTCAATTCTTGGATAAAAATATAATTTAACTTAGCCATATAATTCATCACCCATAAGGCTTCTCCCAAATAAAAGTAGCGGCATAATATTTTTCCACAAGAATTCTTCCAAATTTATTCAAGTTTGTAAATTGCATTTCTAGGAGCAACAGACACATGTTACTAAAGAACTAACAAAATCAACAACTAGCTTTTTGGTAAAATAGTATCATCTTTCACTAGGGAAAACCCACTCAATCTTGATATTCCAGCTGGTAACTCCTAGTTTAATAGTAGTGAAGACATGGACACCTGAAGGAAATATATACCCACCATCCAATCATGCAAATCAGCATCAACCTCTCAGTCTTACCAAGATCAAGTCTTAAACCTTCACTAATTCAAAGGGGAAAAAGGGGGATGAATGAACTTAACCAGACTGATAAAACTAATTCAACAGACAATAACAGTATATAACATCTGCATAATGATGGTGAACTGGTGACTAATTTGACAGAACATCTGCATTGTTGTCCTCTGCCAACCTTAAGACCACTTAATTAGGCCCAGCATCCTTCCCTGGTGGACAAATAGGCAACATCCAATATGATAAGATTATGACAAAAAGAGAAAAGGAGATATGGGGACTGGATAGGGGGATCAAGTCCATTTCCTCAAATTTTATGCACTTCCATAAAAAGACTATAAGTTACCCACCTAAAGATCATGGCTAAGAAAAATAAATGTCAGGGCACAATTTTTCATCTAATTGGTCCAAGACTCATCTTCGGGATACCTAGAAAGTGGTCCAGATTGACATAAATTTATGCATTGTTACCATACAAAACAAATTTTTTTTGTTTGCCTTAAAGCACAGGTAGGCAATTCGAAGTTTATCCTCTTCTTCCTTTTTTTTTTTTTTTAGAGAACTATGAAGGGAGCAAAGCCAGCTGGGCAGCATTTTACCTAGGTTACCTGTAACCCAGTGACTTAACCAACTCAACAAGACCGTTCTCTCAGCAGTGACAACCAGGAAAATAGAAATTTGTCATGTATTTCTCTCACAATAAAGGAAAACTCGATCTCAAGCACGGTTTGAGATTTTGCAAATTTGGGGTTTTACTGGCCATAGCAATACAGTATGCATCATCACACAACCCCCTCTCCCACCCCCACCAATCTTCTCATGGTTCGCACGCACAAATGAATACTCATGTCAATTTAGATCAATATAGGTCAATATGGCATGGGATATTATGTGGTATAATGCATGGCATGCGAGGTACGGTTGGCATTTCAAAACATGGTTTCATGTTCTCTAGAACAACTCCTTTTGGAATAAGTCAGACCAAGATCTTTGACAAACTACTAACTCCATGAGAATTACAGCAATGAATGCAGTATTCGATCCTTACCAAAATGTATGGACCTAAAGTATGAACCAGTAAGAGCCACCTCACACACTTTTTTAATACTGTTCAAAATATATAATGGAGAAAAGTAGGAAATTCATTGGGGACTGTAGCTTTCTATGCTCCATCATCTTCCTTGGCCTCTTAGCCACCCTAGTTTCCTTTCAGAGATTCTCAAAGAAAACTTATTAACAAATAAATAGGCAGAAAATGGATAGTCAGTATTAAAACCAGAAAACTGAACTTCCCAAACAGAAGTAGTGCAAACTTATAACATCTCTGGTTATCAGCAAGCCTGGGCACCTATAAGAAAATTATTAAAGGAAATTAAAATAAGAGTCTTGCCTTGTTACAGAATATTTGTGTGTTTGTGTTCATGCGTGCACGTTCATTTGTGCACGACCATTCTTCTACTAGCAAATTGAATCTACTACAACAAACTCCATATGGAGAAATTTAAAAGAAAAATGAACACGCAAATAGTTGTTTGATATAGTTTAGGTGGAAATAACTAAGACATAAATAATCTATTATTACTACTACAAATGGCTTTTTGCTATTCCTTTTTACAACTAACGGTTACAGTTCCACGACCAAAGAGCAGGTTTTGCTTCTCAAAGGCATTCGGCATTCTCCCACATGCATCATGGCATATAGACCCGCAACAAGACGAACCATCTGAGATTCGCCAAAGAAATCCCCCAGACCCCTTTCCTTCCCTTTGATGATTTAAAAAGAAGAAGAAGAAGGCAGCAAAAAACAAAACCAAATTTGATCAAATTAAAGGAAAAAATAGAAGAAAATTCAGTGGGATAAAGAACTCATACGTTTCCAAAGCTGCCGGAGATGGCGGGGGCACAACTGCTACAATCGCAGGGCACCCAAAAGAGGTCGCTCCCCGTGTCAAGCGCCACCATGAACGTCAGACTCGGCGTCCCCACGGAGACCATGGCGTAATGCAAGCTATTCCCAAATCAACCGACCAAATTCTTACGAAAGAACTCCTAAAAACCTACGAACCCTAACCCGAAAAGAATCGAGTAAAAGGCGAATCAAGGGCGAGGTCTTACAAGCCCAGCGAACTGATCTGGAGGGTGGCATTGCCGTTGGAGAAGGTGAGAGCCGGGGTGGCGCCGGAGAGGGCGCGGCCACGGTCGTGGCCGGCGAGGACGGCGTAGTACTCAACGGTGCCCTTCTCCGGCCACCCGCCGGGGAGGTTCTTGGCCCTGGATTCCGCCCACCGGCGGACCGGATCGGAGAAGCGGTGGTGTAAGGCGAATCCAGGGGCAGCCGCAGCGCCACCGCCGTGGATCAAGAAGAAGAGGAAGAAGAAAACGAAGAGGATAGAAGAGGAGGAGGAGCAGGACGGGGCGGCCATGACGAGAGGAGATCAAGTTAGGGGGAGAAACCCTTGAGAGAGAGACGCATTGACGGATCGATGGAGGGGGTTTAAAACGGAGCTCGGGGTCGGGGAACTTGTCGGTTACCTGGCGGCGCGCCTCGTCGACGTCGTCTTCGAGAGCCGCCTATAGACAACGCTTGAAATCAATGATCTTCCCGTTTTCGAGTCGGACTCCGGTCCCCAGCCGATGGTGATCACCGATTACTCGAAGTAGGAAAATGGTGGGTCCCTCGAGTCCACCTCTTTTGGTCTCCTTCGTGGGCTTTTGGCTGCATGCTTCGCGTGATTGATCTTCCTTCGAGACCTCAACCGCTGGATCCTATGTGGCACAGCTTTCAAAGCAATCCAATATCTCTCTTCAATCCATCTGCACGTCTCTCGAAGTGGCCATGTACAACCATCCAATGGTTGACGTTGCGAAACAAGGTGAGTCCTCCTTTTGTGCCGTTCAACTTCCCTGCCAACGTCGACCGGTGGATCGCATTGCATGGTTATCAAAGTATTTTAACATCTTCAATCTAGAAACTGCACATATTTTGATCTTTGTGCGATTTAGTAGTTGACATTATAACAAAACAATAATTAAATTATTTTCTAGCTAGTTTTATCTAGAAGTGCAAATGAATCGGATCAGTTCGGGTTATGAATGATCTCGATCCGATCTGGTTCGTTGATTGGATCCTAATATTAAATCCAGATTCAATCTACTAGAAAATCAGTTCAGGTTGGATGGGGTTCACTCTTAAAATTTTTAACCCAACTGATCATTTGGATTTGATCGGGTCCATAAATAACCCGGTTCTAATCTAAAAAATTAGATCTAAATATGATCTAGATAACAAAATTTCAATTATTATATAATCAACTATTATTAACCATAAAGAGATAACAAATAATATTATTTTTAAAATAAATTAAGATATAAAAATAATTACAACTCTATTTTTATATTAAAAATAAGTTTCGTATCAATTTTAAATTATAATTTAAAGGTTTAAATAGATATTGTTGCCGATCTCGCCACCGCGCCTGTGGCTTCGGAGCCGCCGATCCGACTAGACCATCTCGTCCCTGGGTCTCCTGGCTCTTCGAACCTGTAAGGCAAGGTCAGAAACCTTGGCCGGGGATCCCGGCGAGGGAGCTCCGACGTCAAGTTAGTAAACGGCGAGAGGGAACATAATCTCTGAGACGGGCCCCCGAAGGAGTCCCAGACTTAAATATCGTGCTAGCAAGAAAGGTCTCAGGAAGAATAGAAATCTGGCCGGGTTCCTCCACCGAGCTCACGCCAAAAGTCCCCTCTCGGGATCTTGGATCCTGTTCTTGGTGCTTTTTTGGTTCCCAGCCTTTGTTTCTTGCTTACCTTGTCGTCTACTCCTCCCTTTCTTTTAACTCCTCATGCTGCCCTTTTGTTTGCCGCCCTTGGGAGGCTCCTTTGTCGCTTTCACCTCCTCCCCTCCATCTCTTTCCCCTTTCCCCTTCTGGATCAAAGTACCAGGCGGCTTCCCTGCCTTGCTTGCCGAGCCTAGCGAGGAAAGGGTAAAGGGAGGGCGCCGGTCAGACCACCGGCCAGACCTTGGGCCGAGCGTAAGCGCTCTTCTTCCCAGGCGCCGACGATGCTCGTTATCGGGTCCTGTCTTGTCAGGACTTCGCTTCTCGACTGCGGAACCTGTCGGGCCGATGTAAGCGATGTTTTGCGTGTCGCTGCCGATCGTACGGGCGCTTATCTCGGGGTGCGGCGCGCATGGCTCGAGGGGCAATCTTGGAGCTCGCGCCCCTGTTCCTCGGAAGCTTCTCTACACAGGTTGGCCTGCCTCGGCCGAGGTGGACCCCTCATGGGTGGACACCTGGCGGAGCGGCAGAGGGGCGCTCGACTTCGACCGAGGTGGTCCAGTCTCCGGGCGCAACCTGGCGAAGGAGCGAGGGGGCTCGGCTCGACCTCGGCCGAGGTGGGGCCGTCTCAGGGCGCCACCTGGGGAGGGAGAAGGGAGGCTGGCGGCTTCGATCGAGGTGGAACCCTCCTGGGTGGACACCTGGCGGAGCGGCAGAGGGGCTCTCGACTTCAGCCGAGGTGGTCTCGTCTCCGGGCGCCACCTGGCGAAGGAGCGAGGGGGCCCGGCTCGACCTCGACTGAGGTGGGGCCGTCTCAGGGCGCCACCTGGCGAGGGAGCAGGGAGGCCGCCAGCTTCGACCGAGGTGGAACCCTCCTAGGTGGACACCTGGCGGAGCGACAGAGGGGCGCTCGACTTCGGCCGAGGTGGTCCCATCTCTGGGCGCCACCTGGCGAAGGAGCGAGGGGGCCCGGCTCGACCTCGACCGAGGTGGGGCCATCTCAGGGCGCCACCTGGCGAGGGAGCAGGGAGGCCGCCGGCTTCGGCCGAGGTGGACCCCTCCTGGGTGGACACCTGGCGGAGCGGTAGAGGGGCGCTCGACTTCGCCGAGGTGGTCCCGTCTCTGGGAGCCACCTGGCGAAGGAGCGAGGGGGCCCGGCTTGACCTCGGCCGAGGTGGGGCCGTCTCAGGGCGCCACCTGGCGAGGGAGCAGGGACGCCGCCGGCTTCGGCCGAGGTGGACCCCTCTTGGGTGGACACCTGGCGGAGCGGCAGAGGGGCGCTCGACTTCGGCCAAGGTGGTCCCATCTCCGAGCGCCACCTGACGAAGGAGCGAGGAGGCCGGCTCGACCTCGGCCGAGGTGGGGCCGTCTCAGGGCGCCACCTGGCGAGGGAGCAGGGAGGCCGCCGGCTTCGGCCGAGGTGGACCCCTCCTGGGTGGACACCTGGCAGAGCGGCAGAGGGGCGCTCGACTTCGGCCGAGGTGGTCCCGTCTCCGGGCGCCACCTGGCGAAGGAGCGAGGAGGCCCGGCTCGACCTCGGTCGAGGTGGGGCCATCTCAGGGTGCCACCTGGCGAGGGAGCAGGGAGGCCGCCGGCTTCGACCGAGGTGGACCCCTCCTGGGTGGACACCTGGCGGAGCGGCAGAGGGGCGCTCGACTTCGGTCGAGGTGGTCCCGTCTCTGGGCGCCACCTGGCGAAGGAGCGAGGGGGCGTGGCTCGACCTCGGCCGAGGTGGGGCCGTCTCAGGGCGCCACCTGGCGAGTGAGCAGGGAGGCCGTCGGCTTCGGCCGAGGTGGACCCCTCCTGGGTGGACACCTGGCGGAGCGGCAGAGGGGCGCTCGACTTCGGCCGAGGTGGTCCCGTCTCCGGGCGCCACCTGGCGAAAAAGCGAGGGGGGCCCGGCTCGACCTCGACCGAGGTGGGGCCGTCTCAGGGCGCCACCTGGCGAGGGAGCAGGGAGGCCGCCGGCTTCGGCCGAGGTGGACCCCTCTTGGGTGTACGCCTGGCGAAGCGCCAGGAAGGCCTGGACCGACCTCGACTTCGACCGAGGCGGAGCCATATCTGACTTTGCCGAAAAAAGTCCACGTGGCTCGAATCACGCCCAGCGAAATCTGAGACATGCCACGTCATCGTAACGGTCGTAATAGTTTCCCCCCATCCCCCCGTTCCGTTGAAGCATCATGGCTCGGAACGTGGGGATTTAATGCGGAGATGACGTGGGGGAGGCAAAGATCTCACGCCATGATTGCCACGATCCTCGTCGCCGTTCCTCGTTGCGCCCAAAGCCCTATAAGAGGCTGCCACGTATCGCCTATTCGCCCACAATTAATGCGTCGCTTCGAAATAGAGGCCGTTTCCCTGCAACCAAGGCGTCGATGTCGGGCGTGCGTCCACGCGGCATCCATCCGATGGTCCAGAATGGAATGACAGGTACGGCCACTGTCGATCGAATTTGAAAAGGAGGGAACTTTCCGGAACGAGGCCCTTTCCCTTTCTCACGCTCCGTCGGCGGTTTGTAGCAGGCTATCTCCCACACCCCTGGGTTGTCGCCTCTTTTGCACAGTGCATTTCGGTGAGTACTTACGTTTCCTTCCTTGCTCCGTCCCTTTCCTTTAGCATCTTTTCCTCACCACTTCTTCTCCATGGCGCGCCGCCGCCATGTTTCATCTAACCCGACGAGGCCGGTCCGTCCCGGTCGAGGACTCCATCGTCTTCCTCCTCGGAAGCGGAGATGATCCCGGAGGAGACCCGCAGGCGACTCCAGCCTGGGGGTATCATCATAGGCATTCCTAGGGGTCTTAGGTCTCCCCCCGTATTGTCTGCCCGTCCTATCTCTTCTCTTCCTCCTCCGTCCCTTCCTTCTGTCGGTCCCTCCGGTCACGTTTCAATGATGACCGAAGGTGACCTTTCCTTGCTCCGGGAATTCTATGGCATCCCGGGGTCGATCCATCTTTCTCTCCCGCGGCCCGGGGATCGTGTCACCCTGAGCGGCCCCGGCCGCATAGCCTTCTACGAGGACTTCCTCCTTGGGGGTCTTCGATTTTCTCTGCACCCCTTTTTCCTTTCTTTCCTTAGTCATTTCGCCTGGTCCCGGCCCAATTGGCTCCCAACGCCATCCGGGTCATATTCTTCTTCATCATTTTCTGCCACTTCCATGGGTTCGTTGCCCGTTTCTCCCTCTTCAGGGCTCTTTTTATCTTGAAGCGGTACTCCACCGATGATGGCTGGTGGTACATCTCGCCCCGGCCTAGATGTCTCCGGTTCGACCTCCCTTCCTCCATCAAGGGTTGGAAGAACCGGTTCTTTTTCGCCTCGGTCGAGGACATTGACTAGGCCTGGAGCGAGCGGATCGGTCCCCGAACCAGAACTCCCAGGTCGAGCAGCCGGATCGGTCCCCGAACCAGAACTTCCAGGTCGAGCCGGCTGACCAGGAGGCTTACTCCCTGCTACTGAGTGATGTAGTCCATTCGATCGAGGTTCTGCTCTCGGAGCAGAACTTATTCGAGGCGGGGATTAGTCCCATCCGGGAGCCGGGTGAGACTCAGCTTTTTCTCTCATTCTGCACTTCCCCCCTCTCTCCCCTTCTTTCTTTAACTGGGCTGACCGACCTCCTTTCCTTTGCCGGTATGAAGTTCTCGATGGAAAATCTCCTGGAGGGCGCGGCTCAGAGGGACATCGCCGATGGAGATGAGCCCGCGGCGAAAAGGGCTCGCACCGAGGTGAGCCGAGAGGTCGCGCCGATGCCAGCCCCCGGTCCAGCAGCTGCTGTGCCCAGGCTATCTCGAGCCTGAGCCACCGACGCTCCTGTCGTCCATCCTGACGGGGCCGCAGAAGAGGGAGGCCCATCGGTGGCGGTTCCCTCCCGGGCAGGGCCCGTCACCACTGTAGTTCTGGCGGCGCCGCCTGCGACTACAGCCGCCCCGCCGGTGGCAGTCCCACCCGGGGGGTCGATTGCCCCTGTCGCCGACCTGACCGCCCCACCGCCGGCCCTCACGAGCCGATGTTCTGTGATCCGCGACCAGGGGCTCGCGGAGTGGGTGATGGAATTCGCCTGCACTTCCCAGGATCGCCGACTTCGGGGCGGCCGGGACTATGCCGATGCCCTGCTCGGGATCCTCCCGCAGCTCTTCATGGTAAGTCCGAGCCCGGACCCTTCTCCTTTACAATTCTAGCTAACTCCTAACTGACCAATCTATCTTTTCGTGCAGATCGGGACCGACGTGCTCCTGTTGAGGAACTTCCTCGCAGGGTATGCCAAGAAAGATGCCGAGAAGGAGGAGAAGCTCGGCAAGCTCGCAGCTGATGTGAAGGACCTCATGGAGAAGGGGGTCGAGCTGCGGGGGAGTAACCAGGCCCTGCAATTGGACCTGGCGTGCACCGAGGGGCGCATCAAGAAATTGGAGTCCTCTCTGTCTGATGAGAGGATCTCCAACCAGCAGTGCACGGAGGAGGACGCGGTGGAGAGGGCTCATCTCCGAGCTCAATCCCAGTCGCTGGAGCGCCAGTTGGAGGAGGCCTGGAGGGAGGCGAGCGCGGCCAAGGAGCGGAGCGCCTATATCAACGGGCTCCTGGAGGCTTCGAAGCTGGAGGCGCAGGAGGCCATCCCGAGATTCCGGGCCTCTGACGAATATGTTTTGGAGGTCCGGGAGGCCACCGTGGACTCCTTTCTGAAGGGGTTCCAGGTGTGCCGGGAGAAGGTGGGCTCCTTCTATTCCGAGCTCGACCTCAGTGGGGTGGTGCTTGGGGGTAGAAGGCAGGAGCCCACCGGCGAGGCTCCGATTGCAGCGGGCGACGCGGCTGCAGCTCCAGAGCAGCCCTCCGAGCAGCCAGCCGCCGACGGCGAAGACGGGGAGCGCGCGCCCCAGCCCGAAGATTCTGCCACCGCGCCGAACTAGGCCCCCAGTTGTATCTCTTTCTTTCTCTCTTTTTTTTTGTTGAGTCCCGGCCTGTCGGGACTCCTCCGTTGTAGCACTTTTTTGAAGTAATGAAAGCTCTGATTTTTGTTAAGTCCCGACCTCATCTCTCTCTTCTTTCCTTTCTTTCTCTTTTCTTTTTTTTTCTTTTGTGTCTTGTTGAGATGTTTGTGCCGAGTGCCGAGACGAGGTCCCATGGCTTGCTCTGGGCTGAGTTCGCGGGGAGACTGGGTCCCATCCAGCATTTAGATCAAAGTTCGGAGCTTCCGGGTGGGGCGACAGTAGAGCGGGCCTTGCGCGAGCCCTTCGGGTTTGCCGGGCTGCTCTCCATGATCGCGTGGGTGAGCTGGGCTCTGCCCCGCCTTCCAGACCGAAGTCCGGGACTTCCGGACTGAACCCCGGGGCCGCAGGCTTTATCCAAGCCTTGCGCGGCTTGCCGAGCTGTTCTCCGTGATCGCGTGGGCGAGCTGGGCTCTGCCCCGCCTTCCAGACCGAAGTCTGGGACTTCCGGACTGAACATCGGG
This sequence comes from Areca catechu, assembly GCA_021397845.1. Classification (NCBI taxonomy): domain Eukaryota; kingdom Viridiplantae; phylum Streptophyta; class Magnoliopsida; order Arecales; family Arecaceae; genus Areca; species Areca catechu. The sequence continues at coordinate 152,844,104 of CM038049.1, read as the reverse complement.
GCCGCAGGCTTTATCCAAGCCTTGCGCGGCTTGCCGAGCTGTTCTTCATGATCGCGTGGGCGAGCTGGGCTCTGCCCCGCCTTTCAGACCGAAGTCCGGGACTTCCGGACTAAACCTCGGGGCCGCAGGCTTTATCCAAGCCTTGCGCGACTTGCCGAGCTGTTCTCCGTGATCGCGTGGGCGAGCTGGGCTCTGCCTCGCCTTCCGGACCGAAGTCCGGGACTTCTCGCTTTCTCGGGTCTCCGGCCTCAGCCGTGTTTGCCGAATTCAGAGCCATGCGCCCGTTTTCCTACGAGGCGAGAAAAAGTGTTTGAAGTAAAAGAATTTTATTACAGGAGTTGGAGGAACCTTACATTATTGATAATACATCCTTAGGTTCGAAGCGTTCCAAGTCCGAGGGAATCTGGATCCTCCTAATTCCTCCAGGTAATAGGCCCCGTGAGGGAGAACTTCTACAACCCTGTACGGGCCTTCCTAGTTCGGGAAGAGCTTCCCGCACTCTCGTGGCTGAGAAGCTTCAGCGCGCCGGAGCACCAGATCTCCGGGGCGAAAAGACTTTGGTCGCACCCGGGAGTTGTAGTACCTGGCCACTCGCTGCCTGTACGCTGCCATTCGGACTCGGGCCTTGTCCCTCGTCTCCTCAGGAAGGTCCAGGTTAAGCATCATCCTGGCGGGGTTCTCCGCTTCGTTGTACTGCTCCACACGTAGGGTGGGTAGACTGAGCTCAATCGGGATAACCGCCTCGGCTTCGAAGACGAGATTGAATGGGGTCTCGTCGGTGGCCGTCCTCGGGGTGGTGTGGTATGCCCACAGGATGCTCGGGAGCTCTTCTGCCCACCTGCCCTTGGCCTGATCCAGCCTCGTTCGAAGGCCTTACAGAATGGTCCTATTCGTGACCTCGGCTTCTCCATTTGTCTGTGGGTGCGCCACCGAGGTGAAGCGATGGTGGATGCCGAGGTCGCTGCAGAATTCTTCAAACTCCCGGCAGTCAAACTGACGCCCGTTATCGATGATCACGGTGTGGGGGAGGCCGAAACGATAAATGATTGACTTCCAGAAAAACTTGGCGACGTTTGCCTCTATGATTCGCGCCAGGGGTTCGGCCTTAACCCACTTCGTGAAGTAGTCGATGGCCACGATCAGGAACTTCCGCTGTCCGGATGCCGGAAAAAATGGTCCTAGGAGGTCCATTCCCCATTGGGCGAACGGCCAAAGGCCGAGAGCTGGGAGAGTGGAGTGGAGGGCTGCCGCTGCACCATGGCGTGCCGTTGGCACCGATCACACTTCTTCATGAAATCGGCGGCGTCCTCCTTCATCGTCTCCCAGAAGTAACCTTGGCGGAGGGCCTTGTAGGCTAGCATTCTGCCCCCCCACGTGGTTCCCGCAGATGCCCTCATGGATTTCCTGGAGCACGAGTGTGGCCTCCGCGGGTCTCAGGCACTTGAGGAGGGGATAGGAGTAAGACCTCCGATATAGCTGCCCATCCATCAGGATGAACCGCGCGGCCTTCTTTTTGATAAGGCGGGCCGCCGCACGGTCCTCCGGCAAGGTGCCGCCAGTTATGTACTTGGCGTACTTGCCCATCCAGCTAGGCTTGTGGTTGACCTGTTGGACCTCTACAGGGGTCTCGTAGCTCGGGGCCTTGAGGCGCTCCACATGAGCGCGACCCAGCAACAAGTCCGGTAGGGTCTCCAGCCGGGAGAGAGCATCCGCACGGGCATTTTTCCAGTGGGGTATATCGGAGATGCTGAAGCGCCAAAATCCGGCCGCACTCGCTTTGACGAGCTCCAGATATTTCGCCATTTGAGGGTCGTGCGCAGCATATTCTCCGGAGATCTGTCCGGCACCAGCTGGGAATCAGTGAAGGCTTTGAGGTCGGCTACGCCCAGCTCACGGGAGACTCTCAGCCCGGCGAGGAGTGCCTCGTATTCTGCCTGGTTGTTGATTGCGCGAACTGGAAACGGAGTGCACACTCGCGATGACCCCATCGTCGTTTGCAAGAATGAGACCAGCTCCGCTCCCGCCGGAGTTCGAGGCTCCATCCACATGAAGGATCCACGCGTCCTCTTCGGGCTCCTCGGGGCCTGGTTTCAATTGCGGGTGCAGAGAGTCCCCCTCTGGCTCCTTGCCCAGGCCTGCGCACTCGACCAAGAAGTCGGCCAGCACTTGCGCTTTCAGGGCCAACCTCGACCTATAAGCGATATTGAATTCGCTGAGCTTGAGTGCCCACTTCGCCAATCGCCCCGATGTGTCGGGTCGGCTGAGTATCGCTTTCAGCGACTGATCTGTCAGGACGACAATGGGATGCGCTTGGAAATAGGGCCTGAGACGCTGAGCAGACACTATTAACGCAAAAATGAGCTTTTCGGGCCGAGAATACCTGAGCTCCGCATCGCGGAGAAGTTTGCTTGTGTAGTATACCGACCGCTGGACTCCCTGGTCATCGGTCCGAACTAGGACCGAGCTGATGGCCTCTGGGGTGATCGCCAGGTAGAGGATGAGTTCTTCTCCTTCTTCGGGCTTGGAAAGTAGTGGGGGCGATGCAAGCGTCTTCTTCAGCTCTTCAAACGCCTCCTGGCACTCCTCAGTCCAGGCGAAGTCGTTCATCTTCCTTAGCACTTTGAAAAAGGGTCGGCAGCGGTCGGCCGACCTTGAGATGAACCGGCTCAAGGTGGCTATCCGGCCGGTGAGTCGCTGCACTTGCTTCTTGGAGGTGGGCTGCTCCATGTCCAGGATGGCCTGGACCTTTTCCGGGTTGGCTTCAATCCCTCTTTGGGTTACCATGAACCCCAGGAATTTCCCGGCGGAGATGCCGAAGGCGCACTTTGCCGGGTTCAGCTTCATCTGATGAAGTCGGAGGTTGTCGAAGGTCTCCGCCAGGTTGGCAACGTGATCCGAGAGGGGCTTGCTCATTACCAGCATATCATCCACGTACACCTGCATGTTGCGACTGATCTGGTCCTTAAAGACCTCTTTGACCAGTCACTGGTATGTGGCCCCGGCGTTCTTGAGGCCAAACGACATCATTCTGTAATAAAAAGTTCGTGGTCGGTGACGAAGGCGGTGTGCTCTTCGTCCTCCGGGTTCATTCGGATCTGGTTGTACCCGGAGAAAGCATCCATGAAAGAGAGGAGGCGATGCCCCGAGGTGGTGTCGACCAGCTGGTCAATCTTCGGAAGAGGGAAGCTGTCCTTCGGGCAGGCTCGGTTGAGGTCGGTGTAGTCCACACAAATTCTCCACTTGCCACTACTCTTTTCACCATGACCACATTCGCCAGCCAGCTGGGATACTGAACTTCCCGCACGAAGTCGGCGGCGAGGAGTTTCTCCACCTCTTTGTTGATGGCCCTCTGCCTCTCCACGTGAAACTCCTCTTCTTCTGGCGGACCGGGCGGCACCTCGGGTCTACGTTCAGCCTGTGCGTAATGACCTCGGGGGGATGCCCGGCATGTCGGCCGCGGACCAGGCGAACACATCCGCGTTCATGCGGAGGAACTCCAGCAGGCTGGTCTGTTCCTCCTCCGAAAGTTGGGCCCCCACCTGCACCGTCTTCAGAGGGTCCGAACCGAGGGGATAAGTCAACAGACGCTCTACGGGTCCTCCCCTGGGTTGCTTCTCCCTTAGGTCGAGGTCGTCGACGTCGGGGCCGAGCTCGGCGCCCCGGGCACCTGGGAATGTCTGAAGGCAATGCTGGACTGGCTGGGTGTCCCCCTCATCATTCCAAGCCTGGAGGCTGTGGGGAATTGCACTAGCAACCGCTTCGTAGAAATCATGGCGTCCAGATGGTTGAGCCCCGAACGCCCGAGGATCGCGTTGTAAGGCGAAGGAAGCTTGACGACAGTAAATGTCATCATGACTGTGGTCTGTCGAGGTGGGGATCCAGCGGTGACCGAGAGGGTGATCTCCCCTTCGACCCCCATCCAGTCCCAGGTAAAGCCTACCAAAGGGGTGTGCATCGGCCTTAGCTGATCATGGGATAGATTCATTCGGGAGAAAGGATCATAAAAAAGCACGTTAGCGGAGCTTCCACTATCTACCATAATTCGATGTACAGGATGCTTCACGATGGTCATCTCGACCACCACAGCATCGTTATTTACATTTCTGTTTTCACTCCCCTTCTCAGAAGGGGGTACATCCTCTGGGTTCCCGACCTCCCGGGCTCTCTTTGCCGCCCGCCCGATTCCACAAGAGATCATGCCCACTGGCTTCTCCGTTGGACGGTTGTCGATCGCGGGAACTGGGGGTAAGAACGCGAGCGGCTGTCCCTCTGCCGGGACCTCGTTCCTCACGAACTTCCTGATGTAGCCTCTTTTGATCGGCTCCTCAATTTTCCGCTTCAGATTACGACACTCCTCCGTGTCGTGGCCATGCTCGCGGTGGAACTGGCAGTACTTTGACTTGTCGCGGGTGCTCCTTCGGTTCTGAGGAGGAGGTCGGCGGAGGTAGTGTTCGCCCTCAATTTCCATGAGGATCTTCGTTCTGGGAGCGAGGAGAGGGGTGAACCTTTGCTCCGAGGTGGCCTTGCCCTTCAGCTTCGGATTTTGATGAGGGTCAGCAGATGGCCCAGGCCGCCGGGCCCCTGGAACATCTCTCGGGGCCGGCTTCTTCAAGGTCCTCCGTCCAGCTCTCGGTGGGTGCGATCGGCCTCCTCCGCTCGGATGTACTTATGGACGCGGAGGAGAAGCTCGGAGTACGTCCTGGGAGATTTTTTATCCAGGGAATAGGTCAAGCGGGATGTCTTGAGCCCATGCTTTAAAGCCAGCATGGCAACGGGCTCGTCCAGGCTGTAGATCTCCAAGGCAGTAGTCTTGAAATGGATGATGTAGTCCCGAAGAAGCTCCTGGTCCTGCTGGCGGATAGAGAAGAGGCTGTCCACCTCTCTTGGCACCTTCCGACAAGCATCGAAGTGCCACAAATTTTTCTTCCAACTGATGGAAGGAGCAGATGGATCCGAGCTCGAGGCGGGTGAACCAGACTCGAGCGGCCTTCCGGAGGGTAGCGGGGAAGGCAATGAACAAGAGAGCATCCGTGGGCCCCTGGACCCTCATGAGAGCCTTGTAGCTCTCCAGATGGTCCAAAGGGTCGGTTGTCCCGTCGTAGGGGTCCACTTACGGCATTCGGAACCGGCTCGGAATCGGCTCCGCTTGGATTTCTTCGGAAAAGGGGGGACGGGAGTCGTAGCCCGCCGCATCCGCCGAGGAGTTCTGCAGGTCGGCAAATCGACGGGCGAACTCCGCCAATTTGCGCTCATGCTCCTCCAGGCGCCTCTCGGCCTGGCGCCTGATGGCCTCGTCAGTGGAATCTTCCACCGAGGTCGCTGGTGAAGTGGGCGCGATCGGTCTCAGCGCAGGGTCTTGCCTCGGCGTCGCTTGCTACGACTTATTGTCTCGGCTTCATCGACCGGGGATCGACTCTCGTGATCCGTCGAACAGGAGTAATTTCTTTTTGCGGGAGTTTGGTGGCTCCCGCGAGGATTGGAGGCTGCCCGCGGTTGGGATGGCCTGCCGTGGATGGAGCGCAGGCTCCCGCGCGGCCTCGCAGCCCGAGCCGCGGGGGTCCCTGGCTGAGGCTGCGTGGCCAAGGAGCGCTGCTGATGTTGTAGCTACCGAACTGCCGTAGTCAACGTCTGCAGCTACTGGATGACAGCCGCAAAAGGTCCGTCCACCGAGGTCAGCTGTGGTGGAAGAGGAGGGGGAGCTCCCTCTCTGGGCTGTGTGGCCCCTGAGGGGAGGGTACATCCCCTACTCGGCTGGTGGACGCTTCGCGTCCATGCGTGACCACCATGGTCGGAGCACCCTTCGTTCACAGAAAGCTAGCTCCCACCGGGGTGTTGTCCTGCCCCCCTACCTGGTGCACCAATCTGTTGCCGATCTCGCCACCGCGCTTGTGGCTTCGGAGCCGCCGATCTGACTAGACCATCTCGCCCCTGGGGTCTCCTGGCTCTTCGAACCTGCAGGGCAAGGTCAGAAACCCTGGCCGGGGATCCCGGCGAGGGAGCTCCGACGGTCAAGTTAGTAAACGGTGAGAGGGAACAGAATCTCTGAGATGGGCCCCCGAAGGAGTCCCAGACTTAAAGATCGTGCTAGTAAGAAAGGTCTCAGGAAGAATAGAAATCTGGCCGGGTTCCTCCACCGAGCTCACGCCAAAAGTCCCCTCTCGGGATCATGGATCCTGCTCTTGGTGCTCTTTTTGGTTCCCAGCCTTTGTTTCTTGCTTACCTTGTCGTCTACTCCTCCCTTTCTTTTAACTCCTCATGCTGCCCTTTTGCTTGCCGCCCTTGGGAGGCTTTTGTCGCTTTCACCTCCTCCCCTCCATCTCTTTCCCCTTTCCCCTTCTGGATCAAAGTACCAGGCGGCTTCCCTGCCTTGCTTGCCGAGCCTAGCGAGGAAAGGGTAAAGGGAGGGCGCCGGTCAGACCACCGGCCAGACCTTGGGCCGAGCGTGAGCGCTCTTCTTCCCAGGCGCCGACGATGCTCGTTATCGGGTCCTGTCTTGTCAGGACTTCACCTCTCGACTGCGGAACCTGTCGGGCCGATGTAAGCGATGTTTCGCATGTCGCTGCCGATCGTACGGGCGCTTCTCTCGGGGTGCGGCACGCACGGCTCGAGGGGCAATCTCGGAGCTCGCGCCCCTGTTCCTCGGAAGCTTCTTTGCACAGGTTGGCCTGCCTCGGCCGAGGTGGTCCCGTCTCCGGGCGCCACCTGGCGAAGGAGCGAGGGGGCCCGGCTCGACCTCGGCCGAGGTGGGGCCATCTCAGGGCGCCACCTGGCGAGGGAGCAGGGAGGCCGCCGGCTTCGGCCGAGGTGGACCCCTCCTGGGTGGACACCTGGCGGAGTGGCAGAGGGGCGCTCGACTTCGACCGAGGTGGTCCCGTCTCTGGGCGCCACCTGGCGAAGGATCGAGGGGACCCGGCTCGACCTCGGTCGAGGTGGGGCCGTCTCAGGGCGCCACCTGGCGAGGGAGCAGGGCGGCCGCCGGCTTCGGCCGAGGTGGACCCCTCCGGGTGTACACCTGGCGGAGCAGCAGAGGGGCGCTCGACTTCGACCGAGGTGGTCCTGTCTCTGGGCGCCACCTGGCGAAGGAGCGAGGGGGCCCGGCTCGACCTCGGCCGAGGTGGGGCCGTCTCAAGGCACCACCTGGCGAGGGAGCAGGGAGGCCGCCGGGTTCAGCCGAGGTGGACCCCTCCTGGGTGGACACCTGGCGGAGCGGCAGAGGGGCGCTCGACTTCGACCGAGGTGGTCCCGTCTCTGGGCGCCACCTGGCAAAGGAGCGAGGGGGCCCAGCTCGACCTCGGCCGAGGTGGGGCCGTCTCAGGGCGCCACCTGGCGAGGGAGCAGGGAGGCCGCCTGCTTCGGCCGAGGTGGACCCCTCCTGGGTGGACACCTGGCGGAGCGGCAGAGGGGCGCTCGACTTTGGCCGAGGTGGTCCCGTCTCCGGGCGCCACCTGGCGAAGGAGCGAGGGGGCCCGGCTCGACCTCGGCCGAGGTGGGGCCGTCTCAGGGCGCCACCTGGTGAGGGAGCAGGGAGGTCACCGGCTTCGGCCGAGGTGGACCCCTCCTGGGTGGACACCTGGCGGAGCGGTAGAGGGGCGCTCGACTTCGACCAAGGTAGTCCCGTCTCTAGGCGCCACCTGGCGAAGGAGCGAGAGGGCCCGGCTCGACCTCGGCTGAGGTGGGGCCGTCTCAGGGCGCCACCTGGCGAGGGAGCAGAGAGGCCGCCGGCTTCGACCGAGGTGGACCCCTCCTGGGTGGACACCTGGCGAAGCGGCAGAGGGGCGCTCGACTTCGGCCGAGGTGGTCCCGTCTCCGGGCGCCACCTGGCGAAGGAGCGAGGGGGGCCCGGCTCGACCTCGACCGAGGTGGGGCCGTCTCAGGGCTCCACTTGGCGAGGGAGCAGGGAGGCCGCCGGCTTCGGCCGAGGTGGACCCCTCATGGGTGGACACCTGGCGAAGCGGCAGGAAGGCCTGGACCGACCTCGACTTCGACCGAGGCGGAGCCATATCGACTTTGCCGAAAAAACTTACGTGGCTCGAATCACGCCCAGCGAAATATGCGACATGCCACGTCATCGTAACAGCCATAACAAATATGATCATAACAGTATTAGTATATTCGAGTCGGATCAGGTTGGGTCAGGTCCAAATTTAATGAATTCAGGTCCGATCCAGAAAATGAAACGGATCTAGTTTTAGAACTCGATCCGATTCATGGATCCATAAAAATAGATTTGATCGGGTTTAAATGGATCAGGTCAGATCGGGTCATAAATCAACCCGACCCATTTATAATCTTGATTTTATCGAGCATGCGGTTGGAACGAAGTTTCATGCATCTTGGATGGGAATAGTTTAAACACAGTTGACTTTACAAGCTGGTCATTTAATTATCAAAAAAAAGATTCCGCTATGGTAATGATCTGGACATAGAGGAGATATATGGGAAGAGTCACCACTCATCCTTTTATAGGATTTTCTGATTTTGTTAATAAGATGCACTGTCCTAACTATCAGGCATGTCTCCATTTTCGATTTTGTTGACGAGATTCACTATCATAATTATCAAGCATATCTTTTAAAGGTAAACATTGCAGTGATTGTGTGACTGCTCTTGTTACGGAGCACTATGAAAACTTTCTATCAATGGTCCCAAGGTTATTTAGGATTTTTTTTTTTTTTTTTTGTTGACTTTTTTAAATGTATTTATATAAGATTTGTATGGATACTTTATTTTTTAAAAAAATCTACAGATCAACTTTACTATCCTATGATATGCATCAACTAATGATAAAGATACTGTAACCATTAAATTGAAAGAAGAGCAAGAGGATAGTGAGTGTGTGATAGTCTTGCCACGGTTATAGTTTTAAATTCAATGCAGGGCGATCTCATTCCTGTCTATGAGTATTGCAAAACCTCAAGAAATGTTAGGATGCTCTCGAGACTAAAAGTAGGGGCTTATTTCTGAAACCAAAATATAAATTATTGATGGATCAATTTAATGAGCTGCGTATGTTCCAAAGCGACAAAATTATTGGCCATATACAAAAGTTAGAACTAACAACAAAAGAACTTTCAAGTCTGAGCACCCTCTGGCTAATAAACTCCAGGTCTCAATCCTTTTTAACAATCTCCCTAAATCATGGGATCATATGATCACTTTTATTATTTGTAGTGGGAAACAACCTACCATGATGACTTTACCTTCAAACAAACAAGAAGAAGCCTAAGGGAAACGGAAGTGGAATTGATTCAAGAAAGGGAAGAATAACAAGAGGGGTGCTTGCTACTCTTGTGGAATGGGTGGTGATTACCAAAATAAATTTAAATGTCTAAGATATTGTAGATCATGCGAACAAAAATTATTGATATTCTTAGTCTCAGAAACTATGATTGTCGAGGTGTTGATAACAATTGGTGGGCGGACTCAGGTGCTACGAGGCATATGACTTATTGCCAAATGAATTTGGTATCATTAGTAGGGTTATTGATACTTATTATCATTCTTGGGGAGGGTAATTGTAGGGTGGTTCATGGAAAGTCTTGTTCTATTTAATGTACTGGATGCTCCTAGTATTCTTAGAACATTATTTCCGTGTCTATATCAAATAATAAGGCATTTAAAGTAAGGTTTAATTTGGCTTTGTATCCATTAGGAGAGAATCATGTTTTACTGAAGGGAACAAAAGTCCTTTCAGTAAAACACACACACACAACGAAGGTGAGGAAACCTTGCTGCCAATGAGGCGAGGGAGGATATGCCTAAGTGGTCCATTTGGAGAGCATAATGCATGTTTTCTTACATAGAGCATACCTTTCTATGGTGGTTTTTGAGTAGCACAAGTTTTTTTTTTTGTCACTTCATGGGCAGAGGCAACATTGGTAGGACACACATAAAGGTGAGGAAACCTTGCTGCCAATTAGGTGAGGGAGGATATGCCTAAGTGGTCCATTTGGAGTGCATAATGCATGTTTTCTTACATAGAGCATACCCTTCTATGGTGGCTTTTAAATAACACAAGTTTTTTTTTTGTCACTTCATGGGCAAAGGCAACATTGGTGGGAAAGAGGGTAGTTTGAAGATATCCAAAAAAAAAAAAAAAAAAAAAGGGGATGCACAAGCCTCCTACAAGTACAGTAGGGGATGCCAAGGGGGCGACCATGTTATAGGATAAATGACATGTCCGATCTCTTACTGATGAGAAGTATTCGACCATTATTTGATCTTTTATTTAGGCACAGGATGCCTGAAGGTCAAGAGCCGATCTCTTATTTAGGTGCAGGATGCTTGAAAGCTAGGAGCCGATCTCTTATTAAGGTGTAGGATGCCTAATGGCTAGCAGCTATCTCTTATTAAGGCATAGGACACATGATAATCAAGAGCTAATCACTTATCAAGATATGAAGTACTCATTAACCAAGAGCCGATCTATTATTAATGCATAGAATGCCTGACGACTAGAAGCCGATCACTTATCAAGATATGGAGTACTCATCTATCAGGAACCGATTACTTATTAAGGTACAGGATTTCTGATAGTCAAGAGCCGATCACTTATCAAGATATGAAGTACTTATCGGTCAGGAGCAAATATTTCATCAAAGCACAGGATACCTAACCACTCAGCGGCTAGGAGCCGATCATTTATTTAAGCAAGGGTATAAAGGTTTATAACTTCATTCAACATAAAGTATATCTCTTAAAGTCATCATAACCATTACGATAAGGTTAGTAAAGTGGTTATAAAAAAGTGTAACAAACCACTCCATTAACAGACCTCTTAACGGCCTAACTGACTTAACCATCCTATAAACGGTTACAACTACCTAACTAACTTGGCTTTAAATCTCTATAAATAAGAGGTTGAGGGATCTTTATGAAAAATTATGAACTCTCTTCATTTTCTTCTTATTGTTCTTCCTCTCTGAGCTGACTTAAATATCGGAAGGTCCTGGACCGAAGAAATCACATCTATTTCACCAATGACAAGGACTTTTTTTGTTGGTCCAAGAGTTAATTGAGCCTACTTTCAAAGCCATCGGCCAGCTTTCTGAAGACTCCCAGAAGTCCAAGGTACTTCAACACATCCAGTTCACCAAGCTTGGAGAGGTATAGCAATAGATTAGTACTAGAGGAAGGGCCAGTTGTTTAAAATCTTTCAAAAAAATGGTGAGGAAGATCTTTAATCAATTCTACTTCTTGATGGCAATCGTCTTTCAATGCTCCTAGTATAGTGGAAGTTGAGATAAGAAACCCTTAACCTACCTTGCTACTGACCAAAGGTTGGACACTCCGATTGAGCAGATCTAGCCACTAACGAGCACCTTCTATCTCCTTCAACAATCCACCATTCGGTCTCTAGCCCTACCAACTGAACCATCACCATGGAGCTACTACCACTCATCCGATGGAGGGGATAGAAGTCATCAATCTCCTTGCACATAGAAGAAGAAATCCAATGATCGATTCCCCCTCAAGAAGGAAGGAACCATTGCCGTCACCCCTTAAAGGATTTCTAGGAGGACTCAACTCTAACACACTCTTCAAATCATCGCTCTCAGTGAGAGGATGCATCGAGAGGAAAGTCTGAGAGTTGGAAGCCAGACTGGTAAGATTTGTATAGAAGATCACTACTGGAACAACCTCCATGACTCTAACACACAATCTCATTTCTTCGATAGAATCATGAATGAGCCAATTCCCTATCGATTTAAGATGCCATCAGTTAAACTCTATAATGGCTCTACTGACCTGGTTGATCACTTAGAGGGATACAAGACCCTCATGAGGCTTCAAGGTACGTCTGACACCTTACTATACTTGGCCTTTCTAGCAACTTTAACAAAAGCCATCAGGATGTGGTTTTCGAGCCTATCACCTGAATCCGTCCATTCCTTCCAAAAGCTGAGCAATCAGTTGATAACACATTTTAGCAATCATCGACCGTAGTCGAAGAATAATGATAGTTTCTTCTCTATCAATCAAGAAGATGGAGAGATACTTTGAAACTGTGTCGTGCTTCAATCTAGCCACATTGAAAGTCAGACTTCAATAAGTCCATCACTATGTCAACCTTGAAGCAAGGACTTTGAAGTGGTTGCCTAAGTTTCTTCTTGGATAAAAACTTTCCAAGGAGTTATGCTGAACTCCTCGAGCATGCAAGAAAATATGTCCAAGCCGAGGAAGGCTATTTCCTTCATCCAAAGGAAGGAAAGAAGGGGAGTGGGAAAAAGCAAGCATGCGAGGAAGAAACTCGCATTCAACCAAAAGCTTCAAAACCCCTAAAGAATCCAAAGCCAAAACACCCTGCTTGGCGATTTACTGACTACACTCTTTGACTGCTCCTTGATCTCAAATTCTAATGGAGATTGAGAATAAAACTATCTGTGTCGACCGCTATTCATGGGAGGTTTGCTAGAGAAGAGAGACAAGAACAAGTACTACTACTTCCATAGAGATCATGATCATGATATGGAAGACTATCGATAGTTGAAACAAGAGATTGAGAACTTGATCTATAGATAGTTTCTCAATAAATATATCAACAGCCAAAAAAAACAAGAGATTCCTTGGACAAACCTTAAGCAAGAAGTTGGGTTAAGTAACCTGCCAACCACCGGACTATTGACGTAATCTCGAACCCCTTCAAAGGTAAGGGGAGCGGAAGCACTAGATGAGGATTTGCCAGAAAAAAAGGCATCAATCAGAGCCAATTAATTCTCTAGATGAGAACAACATTTTCTTTTTTGGGAATCCAAATCCTATATGATGATATGGTCATCGTCTCCTTGATGGTGGCTAATTATAATGTAAAAAAAAATTAATTCATAATGAAAGCTTTATCGATACTTGTTGTACGATGTTTTCTAGAAAATAAAATTATCAACTGAAAGACTGTAAATGATGAATGTTCTGCTCACCGGGTTCTAAGGAACTCAGTCATCATAGAAGGAGAAATCCCTTTACTAGTGACTGTAGATTAGCCGTCCAGACAAGCGACAGTCCAACTGAATTTTCTGGTCATCAAAGTTCTGTCAGCCTATAATGCTATTCTCAGATAATCAAGATTAAATGCTCTAAAGGTGTCTTCACCTATACTTGCTTATTCGATTCTCGATCAAGTATAGAGTTTGAAAAATTAGAGGAGATCAAGTGCTAGTGAGATAATATTTTCTTGTAACTATTAAGACCCAAAAATAGATTGGGGTCTCGTGGGTGGACGAGCTGGATGTCAGAGAAGATGCCACCAACAAAGGGGAGCTTGTCAAACAATTGATGAGCATCCTTATGAGAGATGAATCTAACAAAACTGTACAAATTGGATCCCTTCTAGCATCTAAAGTCAGAGAGTGGCTGATTATATTCTTTCGAGCGAATGCTGATGTCTTTGCTTGGATAGCTGCTAACAGCCAGGTATACTTTCTAATGTTATCATCCATAAACTTAGTGTAGACCCTCTTTACCCCCCATCAGGTGGAAGAAAAGAAGTTTTATCCCATTGAGGTAAAAGGCCATCGAAAATAAAGTCGACAAACTTGTGAAAGCAGGCTTTATCAGAGAAGCTCACAATCCAGACTAGATAGTTAATATGATCATGGTTAAGAAGGCAAATGGAAAATGAAGAATATGTATTGATGACACTGATTTTAACAAAGCCTATTCAAAAGATAGCTGCCCCTTGTCAATAATTGATCAACTAGTCGATGCCACATCTAAATATGAATTACTAAGCTTCATGGATGCTTTTTAAAGATATAATCAAATCCAAATGGTTGAGAAAGATGAAAAAAAAATGACCTTTATGACAGAAAGAGGGTATACTATTATAAAATGATGCCTTTTGGATAAAAAATTCTAGAGCCACTTACCAGCATCTGGTTAACAAAGTCTTCAAAAATTAGATAGGAAAAAATATGAAAGTTTATGTAGATGATATGCTTGTCAAGAGTATAAAGGATGATCACCACTTAGCTAACTTAGAGGGAGCCTTTAGTGAATTAAGATGATATTAGATGAAGCTTAATCCAAACAAGTATGCATTTAGTATTACATTAGGAAAGTTCTTGGATTTCATAGTGATTCCGAGAGGAACTAAAGTCAATCCTAAAAAAATCTGAGCACTTTTGGAAATGAAGCACCCCCAGAACAAGAAGGAAATTCAATATTTAACTAGTCATATTGCTTTACTTAGCCGATTTATTTTTTGATCAGCTGAGAAGTCTCCTCTATTGCTATCAAAGCCAAAAGATAGTGAGCAGCTCTACATTTACTTATCTATTTCTTCTAATACCATTAGCTCTATCTTGGTTAGAGAAGATGCAAGTGTACAAAAGTTTATTTAGTACATCAGTAAAATATTAAGGGATGCAGAAAGAAGATATACTAAGACTGAGAAGATGATCTATGCTCTTGTTACTACATCAAAATGACTATGGCTATATTTTCAATCCCATACTATAGTTGTCCTGACATATCAGTCTCTAAAATCTATACTTCAAAGGCCAAACATATCAAACACCTAGCCAAGTGGCCAATTGAGTTGGAAGAGTCTGATATTAAATATAAATTTTATTCCAGCATAAAAGCTCAAGTTCTCATAGATCTCATCATGGAGTACACTATACCCAATGAAGAAAAAGAAGAAAAGAAATCATAAAAGAAGCTAGCCATACCTTCTTGGGGTTTACATGTTGATGGTGCCTCAAACTCCCAAAAAAGTGGAGCTAGATTAATTTTTACTAATCTTGATAGAATCATAATGGAGTATGCTCTAAGATTTGGCTTCAATACTATCAATAATGGAGCTGAATATGAGGCAGTAATTACTAGCTTAAAAATAGTCAAAGAGATTGACATTAATTAGATTTAGGTTCTCTCTGACTCCCAATAGGTCATTGAACAAGTACAAGAAAAGTATGAAGTAAATAGCCAACTATGATTAAATACCTTCAAAAAATTAGGGACTTATCTTCAGATTTCAAAATCCTAGAAATCTAGTAAATATCCAGATTCGAGAATGCCTAAGCGAATGCCTTAACACATTTGCTACATCGGACTACTCAAATCTCTAAAAAGAGATCTTTGTTGAATACTTGGAGATCTCTAGCATTGAAGACGTTTCTCTTGTTGCACAAGTAGAGCATGAGCCAAGCTAGATTGATCTACTAATTAAATACCTTGATAAAGAAGATCTCCCTGCTGATGAGAAAGAAGTCTAAGGAATCAAATAATCAACTTTATAGTATGTGCTCCTAAATGGACAATTTTATAAAAAATTCTTTTCCATACCTCTACTTTGATATCTGCACCCATTAGAAGCTGATTATGCTCGTACCATAAAGCTCAATGGCTTATAGTAGATTATATTCAATAGCTTGGATCATCGATATAGGACCTCCACTATATAGTTTTGACTTGACCAGATTTGGTTTTCAAATATTTTCAAATATATTCTAGCCTAGCTTTCTCTATCTCTCTCTATATACACACACACACACACACACACACACACACACATATATATATATATATATATATATATATATAAAAAAAATACTTATAAGGCCCTCATGTTAGGTCATGGCTCAGCTTGACCTAAAATATCTCAACTCAAATAAGTTTCCACCCCTCTCGAGTCAAGTCAAAACTCTAGTGCCTACATAACCCATTTGAATCCGGATTAAAAAAATTAACCATATCTGACCTAAATTGAAAAACCCTAAGCTTAACCTAATCCAAACAGGATCAAATTGGACCTGGTCAATTTGGCACCCCTAATTCCAGGCTCAAAGTATTGCAGGTTTTTGCCCAAGTCACTATCCTACCGCTAGTTTGGCAGTACATAGGATCCTGAAGTAAGCTAGGACTAGAAACATTAAGGAGCTCCAGTTGCAACACCACTTATGTTTCCACCAAGATCAGAACATACAATAATGTTTCAAAAATTTGTAGATTACTGAGTTTCAAAAAATATGACATTGGCACCCAAGAGACTAGATATTTCAAGTAGCTGACTCATTTTTTTTTTGGTTCCTTAACAATAGATGAGAGAACATCACGTAATGAAGAACATAAAAGTGTGCTCTTGTTAAATCAAGCAAACTATTCATTCCTTATACCGCGTAGAAAAATAGTATTTCCAGTAGTTAAAAAATGCATCAAAATAATAGGAGCTACTCTTCTCTTAGGAGGATAAGATGATCAGACAAAACAATTCTATAAAATAACAAACATAAATATTTCATTCATAACTTGAACCAGCTTGCACCAAGTAAGCTTAAAGACCACAAATATATTAGTTAGCAAGAAAATAAAAATAGAATTTCAACACTGCATACACCAACTTCCTTTATTCAGAAAGAAGAATAGCATCTTACAGCAGTTCGCTAGCAAACAAACAACAAAATTTTAACATCATCTCACCTTTTAATGTCCTGTATTATCTAAAGAACAAAAGAACCACCTGGTATTGCAATTAGCTAGATCCAAAATCTTGGGGATGCACCTAGGGGTGAAAATGGATCGAGTCGAACTGAGTCATGAGTAATGCCAATTCGATCCGGTTCTTTGATCGGGTCCTAATATTAGACCTAGACTCAACCCACTAAAAAATCGGGTTGGGTCGAGTCCACTATCATAATTTTTAATCAAATAGGTTATTCATATTGGATCGGGTCCTAATATTAGATCCACTAAAAATTCCGAGTTGAATCGAGTCATGAGTAACCCCAATCCAATCCGGTTCTTTGATCGGGTCCTAATATTAGACCTAGACTCAACCCACTAAAAAATTAGGTTAGGTCGGGTCCACTATCAGAATTTTTAATCTAATAGGTTATTCATATTGGATCGGGTCCATGAATAAGCTGATTTTTATTTTAAAAAAATAGATTTAGATATGATCCGGATCAAATATAGATAACTAATTTTTAATTATTATATAATCAACTATTATTAACCATAAACTAGATAATAAATTATTATTTTTAAAATAAATTAAAATATAAAAAAATATAACTCTATCTTTATATTAAAAATAAGTTTCATATAAGTTTTAAATTATAATTTAAATGTTTCAATAGATATAATCCTAGCAGTATTAGCATATTCGAGTTAGGTCAAGTCAGGTCCAAATTCATTAAACCCATATCCGACCAGAAAAATGGAATGGATCTAATTTTAGAACCCAACCCGAATCTATGGATCCCTAAAAATAGATTGAATTGGATCTAAATGGATCGGATCAAGTCGGGTCATAGGTTAACCCAAACCATTTGCAGCCTTAGATGCACCACCCAAGACAACTCATAGCCTTTTCATATCAGAATATTTGACACCCCATCCACTTCTGCCCTTCCTTCCATGATGCAGGTTTCCAACAAATTCAACTTCTTCCATGCTCCTGCTTAATTTCACGATGCATATTTCTAACAAATCCAATCGATTCTTTTTCATGATAAATGATAGAAGCATTACTTGGACACTCCTACTTCACTTATGATGTAGGCTTCTAGCAAAGTCACCCCCTTCTTGCTTCTGATAAATTAAAGATACATTACTTAGAGGCTCTCTCTTCATCTCATGATGCAAGCTCCCAGCAAATTCAAGCATTCCCTTATCTTGATAAATAATAGAAGAATTGATTGGAGGCTTCTCTGATCGATCTTTGTTCTCAAGCTCCTCCACTTCATTTTCATCCTTGCTTTCACTCAACCAGCCAAAACATGGAGGCCTTTTTTTTGGTAAGTCAAAAGGGATAGGGGTTAAACTCAGGTGTAGCTATCCCCGCAAGCCCCTGCCCCGCCAGGTAATGTTCGATGCAAGGTGCTTAGATTTTTGCAGCCTTTTTTCATTTATAGATGATATGTCAACCTGCACCACTAAGATGCCGGCTGGTAGAACATGGACAAAGAGGAAAAACCTTGATCTTTGTTCTCAGGCTCCTCCACTTCATTTTTATCCTTGCTTTCACTCAACCGGCCAAAACATGGAGGCCTTTGCTACAACACCATTAACCTATCCAGAATAGCTAGGAACTCCCAAAAGTGACAAATAACTTTCGAAGACTCCTAAAATCTTGCTCTTGTTTATAGATATCAGCATTAATTTTTCTTGGTCAATAGAAGTTGGCATAGGAGTGGCAACATGATGGATTTGGTTAGAGTCAACTTCATATACTAGTGGCAGGTCCGTGTTGCTTAATCTCATATAAACCAGCAACTCAACTTGCATAGCCCAAGCTGACCCGTCTACCCAAGCCATAACTTAGATCTTCTTCAAATTTCATGAAGAAAAGTGAAAAACAAGTGAAACAGAATGGAGATAATAGAGCAAACTTCAAGAAGTATATGTGCAAACTTAAATTAAAGAAGATATGGAGATGGAAACTTTTATTCTTTTTCAAAAATATATAAAAGCTATAAACATAAAACTAAACATTATTTGTGAGCTAATCATTTTATTGAATCATAATAGCTCTTGGTCCTTTGAAGTAAAGACCATTATCAAGATTGACACTTTTGAACGTCCCATTGCTGAATTCATGAGAGACTCAAATATAGGAGAGCCACAAAGTGAAAGAAGAAAACATCCAGTTGCACTAGATTCTTATCATCACACTTGCCCAAGCTTTGTTGAACTCTTCTGACCAGAGGATGTGAATCTGATGGCCAAGAAAATTTATGATTGTATTGGTACTTTAGAAACTCTTTGCTATAAGAACTAATATATCAACCAAAACATGACCAACATCATATCCATGAACCTGTGGTTCCCACTAAAACCTCACGCATTCGATGAATAGCAATCATGGTGCCTAAGCCAAACCTAACCAAACTCAGAATTACTTGACCTAAATCTCATGCTAGGTCAGGTTAGTTGGGTGGGTCCCAAATTCTTGCACCTTCATCCATGCAAAATTTTTCTCTTTTTTTTTATCAAGCAAAAGGGATAAGGGGGATAAATCTGGCATAGCTACCCCCGCAAGCCTCCATCTTGCCAGAAAATGTTCGATTCAAGGTGCAGGATTTTCGCAGCCTTTCTTCATCTAAGGTTGAGTACGTCAACCTAACACCATCAAGATGTCAGCTGGTCAGAACGGGGAAGAAGAAGGTGCTACCAAGGTGCCAGCTATTAAATTTTCCCTTTTTCCAAGAAAAAATGTTGGTTCAAATTTCCAGTGATTAACCCAACACCACATACCTTTTGTTTGGATAAGAAAAAGGTTGGTTGTATTCCATCTCGCAAACTCATGGTTGCAAGTCATCTATCAAACAACTGAGTCATGAGCTTGAATCTGATATTTAACATTCATGTGTTTCTACTTCGTAGTTCTTTGTCTCTATTTACCCCCAATTGCATCATGAAACAATTTCTACCAATAAAAAAGGAGAGAAAGAGCTAGAATACAGAATAACACAGCAAAACCGATGTTAAATTGATATCAAGAGAAAAAAGAAAAAGGAGATAGAAAAAACCAATTACTCTATTATATCAAGAAACAATGATCACCATGAAACTTGGCAGGCAACATAGTGGATTAAGTATATTTTGGCTCATATTTCCATTTTCCATGACATATAATTATTGACTTATCAACTATGCCAATGAGCTGAACAAATGTAATGGAATCAGGCAAGCAGTACACTCGTAAATGCAATGACATTTTTCCTACCATTTTACTGGCATTTTAGAACCTAAGTTCAGGATCTTTACCTGTAGGTGGTAGGGCCTGTTTGTTTTAGAAACCACACAGAGGTGAAACTGATGGCAAGTCCAAGTAATTGACTTGCCATCACCGCCACCCAGAATATAGGCATCCTGATTACATCCCTGCACATTGAAAACATTAGTTAGGCCACATATTTTAAAAAGATAAGGAAAAGCCATGCAATAATATGGAAGCTGAGAAGCTCAGCACTCCCTTGCAAATCCAAGATTACATAAATTGAAAACTTCAATTTGTCCATGCAAATAAATTCAGTGGCCACTTTGAAGGCAAAACAAGCATACCAATAAAATGAAACACTAAGCATAATAAGAACCATCAAGATAGAGGAGCTTTGAGAATGAGATTCAGAAATCACATAGTTTGACTGCAATTGCATGTTTAGACTATTTTGTAAGCTGAGACATGCTTGGTTGATGGCAAAATAGGAGCAGTGCATTATAAAAAGTTTACAAAAATAATGCAGAAGATACATAAAAGGACAAACTGAAGCATCAATTTGTGAATACAGTCATAAGTACAAGAATTATTTTAACTTACAAAAATAGGTCAGTGTAGAACTCGTGCTGGTATGTATTTAGTCCCATAACGGTTATTTATTAGGAAGATTTGAATTTATAATTTACATAAGTCAAGCATGAGTATATACCAAAAGGTTAAAAAAAACTCCAGAAGGGCAATGACAAAAAGGATGCATCATTCCACACATCTTCACTGAAGTGCTGAGCAACAAAAGCCATCATCAACTTTGCACCATGCAGGATAGTGTCTAATAGGTAGACCCCACATAGATACAAGAAAAGTGAGAATTCAAAATCTACAATCGACCATGCTACCATCAAAGTTGACCTTCAACAATGCCAGGAGTGCACGCTCCTAGGAGATAAATACTTTTCAAAGCACTCTATGAGTAAGAAGGGAGTCCCAGGTATCTCATGTCCTCAATGTTATACCAAATAATGACACATCAACTATCTCTATGGCCTGAGTCATGGCCCTCTCAAACACCAGCCTCATTGGCTATCATCCCACCTAAAAAATCCTAGTGTTATCAGCAAGCCAAATGTGACACATAATATAAGCAGTCTTGATGCTGGCTATCATCCCACCTAAAAAATCCTAGTTATTAGCAAGCCAAATGTGACATATAATATAAGCAGTCTTGATGCTGACAAGTCTGAAAGCCTCAGTCTTTGTACTGTCTCAGGGCCTTCAGAATGCTTGGGCTAGCCACTCCATAGGAAAAGCCATCAAAGGGGAGAGGGGTTAATCGCCAGAACCATGAAGCTCTCAAGCATAGGAAAATAACATGCTCCATCATTTCATCCATTGACTCGTAGTTGGGATAAATAGCTGGAATATTGATCTCTCTAGCTCTTAATAATTATTAGGTAGGTAGTAGACTCTAAGCACCCTTCCAAAAAATTAAGCCGATCCTCAAGTGAACCTTGAGTCTTTAGATCCAAGCACCATCCATCATCCTTGTCAACTCACTCCTACAAATATCGTAGGGCTCCCTAGCTGCCACCTTAGAGATGCATGATGATTACTAAACTCTGACATCCAGGCCCACCACAATGAGAATTGCTTGAGATAGCACCCACTCAACCAATTGGTCCCCAAAAAGCTGAGCCACCATTTGTGCATTTTAACCCCTCTCCTCTGGTTGAAAGAGATCACACACCCACATTTAGTCTCTAACATTAGTACTGATAAAAGTTGGCCACTGACTTAAAGGAAGATCAGTTAACCATTGATCTCGCAATATGTCAATTGACTACCCATCCCCCAAAAGCCACGTCATTTAAGCTAGAACATCAATGGCATGACTTTGAAACTTAAAATTAGAGAAACAAAATGAAAAGCAAAAGTACCTCCTGGAGAGGAAGGGATAGAAAGCAATACCATGAATGATTCTAGAGGAAATATGTAAGGGCCACCATCACAAACCCCAGCCACCACAAAGACATGGATATCTAGTTATACCTCAAAATTCTGCTCAAGGTAAAACTCCTCGAGTTGCGGCCACTCTCAACTATGGCAACAACCCAAGCTTTGGCCATGCCATCCCAATTACTAGTAGAGTGTAAATAGGTCAAGTTGGACTGAGTTATAAGTGATCCTAATCTAATTTGATTCGTTGATTGGGTCCTAATAGTAGACCCAAATCAAACTCTATCGAAGGTTATATTGGGTTAAGTCAAATCCATGACCAGAATTTTTGACTTAGCAAATCATTCAAGACGAGTCAGGTCTATGTATAATACATCCCCAATCTAAAAAGTTTAGATCTAGGTCAAACATAGCCAACCATATTTTTATTATCACATAACCAACTGCTATTAATTATAAATAATAGATAATAAATAATATTACTCTCAAAATAAATTAAGATATAAAAATAATTATAAACCTATTTTTGTGTTAAAAATATTGTCATACAAGTGTTAAATTATGTTATATCATGTTCAAGTTGGGTCGAGCCATAAAGTATAAGATCTAAAATTGATCTAGAAATTAAAAAATTAGGTCAAGTTAGAATTTAATAAACCTATATTTGACCTAACCCAATGGATCCTTTAAAGTGGGTTGGATCAAGTTTAAATGCATCAGGTCATGGGTTAGCTTGATCCATTTGTAGTCTTAATTTTTTTTGTTTTATAGCAAGGGAGATAAAATTATTTACATCTTCAGTTACGAGAGACAAGATTGGAGTTAGTGAAGTAGGGTTTGCCTTGGACGGAGGTAGCTTGGATCTCTAGAAGTCATAGGATGGGAGGATTTGGAGGAGAGGAGGAGAAGAGAAGAGGAAGGTTGGGGGGGGTGGTAAAAGTGTTGAGCGCTATGATGTTGCCAAGGTCGTTGACATTAAAGCCCTTAAAGTTAGCAATGTTGAAGGTGAAATGCCACAAGAGCTTGTGGGTGAGGGAGCAAATAGAGATGGGGAGCAAGAGGGCATCACCACATAATGAGAGAGAGATTGTCCATACTTGTAGCCACAAGATTGGGCTTCCTTTATCTGGTGGATATAGATAAATAGAGAAAGAGATATATATAAACAAAGGCAATGAGATGAGGAAAAGAAATTATTGCATGTATAACCATGTTGGTGCACACCATCAATAATCAAGATGCACTAACATGGATTTCATTTATCCCATGCTCATCTCAATGATGGCAATTGGTGGTGTGCACCAATATGTCCATATATGCAATGAATGCAATAATTTTTTGATGAGAAAAAAGATAATTATTTTATATTATATAAATATTGAGCTTGGGCTGTGTAGATGTAAATAAAAGTTCAGCTTATTCAAAGAATATATTTAAACTTTAGATTTGATAAATCCTTTAGCCTTAAAAATTAAATCGAAGTCCGTTCAAAAAGATCTAGCTTGAGCAAATTGTTTAACATCGACTTCTCTTCATAGATTATCTAACTAGGGGTGGCAATCGTGTATAAATAGATCAGGTTAGATATGGGTTGAGTTAGGAAAATCCAAATCCGAACCTGATCTATTTATTAAATATGTTAGATTTTGAAACCTGAACTTGTCATGATTAATAAATAGGTTATTGGACCTGACCCTGTTTAACTAGTTTAAACTAATCTAAGTAAAAAAAGGAAAGAAATAAATTATCAAAGAAGAAAGACTTCATTAGGTTTTTAACTTTGGTGACCATGTCATCACCATAGCCCTTGATGACCACATTGTTCCTTGATCTCTCTAGCTATTTCTCCACCCTTGCTGCATCGAGTCTCCCTCATCCCCAGCCATGTCATTAGGTCCATCTTGGGTCCCTAGCCTCTTTGGACTGTACTCAACATTGCCACCATCCCCGTCCCTTCAATGCCTCTCTAAATCTTAACAAAAAAAAAAAGAGACTGAATATAGCTTTTTGGTTCCATTCTAGCCTTCCTTGACAAATCTCTCTCCCTCTCTAGCTTGCTCTTGGTCCTACTGCCATTTGCGTTTCTTTGGTGCCTCTCAAAATCCTAATAAAAAAATAAAAAAATGAGAGAAATCTAATAAAAAAGAGATCGAAAATAGCTCTTCAGCTCCATCCAGACCTTCCTCGATAGATCTCTCTTCCCCTCTAACTTGATCTTGGCACTGCCACAATCCACATCCCTCCGGTGCCTCTCGAAACTCTAACAAAAAAAGGGAAAAAAAATAAGAGAGAGATTCCTCTATTTATTGTATACAACTGTCATTCTCCAATGCAAATATCCGCATCTCATTTTTAGACTCTAACAAAGCCATTTAGAAGTCCCGAGAAAAATATTGCAATAACCAAAACCAGAAGCACTAACGGTGGCCTCACATGCCTCAATAGATCTCCCGATTCAGAGGCCATGGAAGAGACGATGGAGAATAGAAAGTGATCAAGTTTTCAAGGCCTAGAACAAAGCCCGATCCAAACTCATTCTCCAATGAAATGGAGATCGCCTCGTGGTTGCACCACCAATGGCGATACCTGTTATGGAAACATGAGTTATTTTTCCACATACAATCCGATCTTTAGGGTTTTATTTTTTTTCACTTTTTTATTTTTTTCCTTTATAATTGTTTATATAATAAGAATCTTTCCATCAATATGATACTATTTAACAGGGAGATTACAAGATTTCTAATGGCAAGGTCTTATACTAAATCTTCAAGGAAAAGGTTGTTTGATCAATTTTCTCAAAGACCTATGTGGAATCTAAGAGGTAAGTGCTTTGATCTTTTCTGGAGTCTTCATTTTATTTATTTTTTTCTGTAACATTTTTTTCCTGATTGACTAATCTCTATCTAATCTTATTACTAGTGTGAATCCACCATTATGCTTGGGCACTTTTCTTTCTTGAGCGAGATCTCTTTGGACCGATTATTTAATTTTATTCCTCTATCTCATTTGGTTCCTTGACAAATCTTTGACTGATAATTTTTTTACCTCTTTATCTACTTTTATGATCATGAGTATTATGGTATTCATAGTAACTCGCCTTCACTTTCTGATAAACAATAGTCATACTCATCATTTCACTACCTCCTGATTCCTCTTTCTATTATTTATTTTGTAATTTAAGTTTCTCGTGTCATCACCATCCAACCGATAGGCCTGAATCCATTATTTGTAGATCCTACATAGATGCAAGCATTTAAAGAAGCGCTCCATGTAGCTACAGTCCCTACCAATGTGTCATGTCACAAGGATAAGCTGAAAAGGATTCCTGAGTTTTGCAAGTCATGTGTTAAACAAGAGAAAGCTAGTAGTTTGTATGTATGCTTAGGCTAGCTAGCCATTAGAAAAGTCATCAAGGGGTAGAGGGGTCAAGTCACTAGACCCATGTAGCTCTCAGGCATAGAAAAATAACATGCTCCATCATTTCATCCATTGACTCGTAGTTGGGACAAATAACTGGAATATTGATCCCTCTGGGTCTTAACAATTCTCTAGTGGAAGTAGACTCTAAGCAACCTTCTAAAGAAATAAGTCGATCCTCGAGTGAATCTCGAGTCTTCGGATCCAAGCACCATCCATCGTCCTTGTCGGCTCACTCCTATCAATATTGTAGAGCTCTTTCTCTACCACCTTGGAGATGCACGATGATTACTAAACTTTGACATTCGGGCCCACCAAGTTGAGAATTACTTGAGATAGAACCCTATTGGCCAACTGGTCCCCAAAAAGTCGAGCCACCATCTATGCATTTCAGTCCCTCACCTTTGGTTGAAAGAGATCACACACTTGTATTAGTCTCTAACATTAGTATTGATAAAGGTCGACCGCCGACTTAAAGAAAGATCAACTAACTATTGATCTCGCAATATATCAATTGATTGCCCATCTCCCAAAAGCCGTCATTTAGGATAGAACATCAGGGGTACAACTTTGAAACTTAAAATCAAGGAAACAAAATGAGAAGCAAAAGGAGCTTTTGGATATCAGGGAGGGAGTAGAAGGCAATACCATGAACAATTATGGAGGGAGTATGCAAGGGCCACCATCATAAACCCTAGCCACTATAAAGACATGGACATCTATTTATGCCTCAAAAATTTACTCAAGATAAAACTCCTCGAGTTGCAGCCATCCTTCAACTAGGCAGCAACCCAAGCTTTGGACATGCCACCTTAGTTGCTAGTAGAGGTGCAAATGTGTCTAGTTAAATTATATCATGAGTAATCCTGATCGAACCTGATTCGTTGATTGGGTCCTAATCATAGACCTAGATCAAACTCTATAGGAGGTCATGTTGGGTTAAGTTGAATCCATGGCCAAAATCTTTGACTTAACAGATCATTCAAGATGGGCCAGGTCCATGTATAATCCATCCCCAATATAAAAAGTTTGGATCTGGGTCAAATATAGCCAACCATATTTTAATTACTACACAACCGACTGCTATTAATTATACAAAATAGATAATAAATAGTATTACTCTCAAAATAAATTAAGATATGAAAATAATTATAAACCTATTTTTATGTTAAAGTTATTGTCATACAAGTGTTAAATTATGTTAGATTATGTTCAAGTTGGGTCGGGCCATAGAGTATAAGATCTAAAATTGATATAGAAATTAAAAAGTTAGGTCGAGTTACAATTTAGTAAGCCTATACTTGACCCAATCCCATGGATCCTTTAAAGTGGATTGGATCGGGTTTACATGCATTGAGTCATGGGTTAACTCGATTCATTTCCAGTCTTAGTTTTTTTTTTTTATAGCAAAGGAGGTAAAATCATTTGAAGTATTAGTTGCTAGGGACAAGATTGGACTTAGTAAAGTAAGACTTGCCTTGGACGGAGCTAGCTTGGATCTTTAGAAGTCATAGGATGGGAGGAGGATTTGGGGGAGAGGAGGAGAAGGAAGAGGAGAGGAAGATGGATGAGGGGATGGTGAAGGTGTTGAGTGCTTTGATGTTGCTAAGGTTGTTGATATTAAAGTCCTTAAAGTTAGTGATGGTGAAAGCGAAATGCCGCAAGAGCTTGTGGGTGAGGAGGGAGCAAATAGAGATGGGGAGGAGGAGGTCATCACTACACAATGAGAGGGAGATGGTCAATAATCTAGCCATAAAATTAGGCTTCTTTTACCTAGTGGGCATGGATAAATAGAGGGAAATAGATGTACACGAACAAAGCATTGACATGAGGAAGAGATTATTACATGCATAACCATATTGGTGCACACCATCAATCATCGGGATGTGCTAGCATGGATTTCATTTATCCCACGCTCATTTTAATGATGGCAATTGGTGGCATGCACCAATATGGCATACATGCAGTGCATGCAATAATTTTTTATGAGAAAAAAGATAATTATTTTATATTATATAAATATTTGGCTTGGGCCAAGTAGATATGAATCAAAGTTTAGCTTATTTAATGGATATATTTAAATTTCATATCTGATCAATTCTCTAGCATTAAAAATCAAATCCAAGTCTGTTCAAAAAGATATGGCTTGAGAAGATTGTTTAGTATCTAACTTCTCTTCATGGGTTATCTAACCAGGGATGGCAATTGGGTATAAATAGATCAGGTTAGATATGGGTTGAGTTAGAAAAATTTAAACCCGAACCTGACTTATTTATTCAATATATTCGGTTTTGAAATCCAAACTTGTCTTGTTTAATAAATAGGTTATTGGACCTGACCTATTTAACTTATTTAAACTGATCTGACCTAGTTCAAAAAAGGAAAGAAAGAAATTATCGAAGAAGGGGGACTTCACTAGGTTTTGTACTTAAATGACCACGTCATCATCATAACCCTTGATGACTGCGTCATCCCCTGATCTCTCTAGCCATCTCTTCACCCTTGCTGCATCGAGTCTCCCTCATCCTTGGCAATGTCATCGGGTCCATACCGGGTCCTTAGCCTCCCTAGACTGGTCTTGGCATTGCCACCATCCCCATCCCTTCAATGGCTCTCGAAATCTTAACCAGAAAAAAGAAAAAAAGAGAGAAACCAAAGATTGCTTTCTGGTTTCATCCTAGCCTTCCCTGATGGATCACTCTCCCTTTATAGCTTGGTCTCGAAGCTGCTGCCATTTGCATCCCTTCGATGCCTCTCGAAATCCTAACAAAAAAATGAGAAAAATGAGAAAGATCTAATGAGAAAGATATTGAAGATAGCTCTCTAGCTCTATCCCGACCTTTCTCGATAGATCTCTCTTCCTCTCCAACCTGGTCTCAGCATTGCCATAATCCACATATCTCCGATGCCTCTCGAAACTCTAACAAAAAAAGAAAAAAAATAAGAGAGAGATTGAAGGATCTAGGTTTGGATTACTTAAAGTTGCAAGTCAGGACTTCTAAGGCATAGATGATGTGCAATGGTTTCAAATTTTAAACAAAATCCCAATTTTTTCGAGTGCAATGTACTTTAATCATTAGATGTACTTTAGATAATTTTTGTTAATCTATTTGATAAATATATTAAATAGATTAAATAAATTAGAAAAATAAAAATTTAAAAATTTTAAAATAATTAAATAAATTAAATGGATCCAATTCAAACTTATTTAGACCAAATTCTAATCTACTAACGACGAGCCAAACATGAATCAAATTCATGACCGAAATGTATTTTGCTAATAATATGTGCGAACCATTCGCTATCCTCATACATGCCTAATATTCAAATTTCTTCGCTAAGCCCTTGTGATTGTTAATGGTGGGAAGGCACCACTCCTTCCACTTCCTATACAAATTAGGCTACTTTTGCATATTTTCAACTCGCTCTTCCTCTATTCCCCGTATGCAACCGCTGTTCTCTAATGTAAAGGTTCATACCTCATTTCTAGACTCTAATGAAGCCATTTGGAAGCTCAGAGAAAAACTTTGCAATGGCCAAAACCAAAAGCGCCAATGGTGGCCTCACGTGCCTCAATAGATCTTCTGATTCGAAGGCCGTGGAAGAGATGTTAGAGAATAGAAAGCGACCAAGATCCCAATACCCGAAACAAAGCCCAATTAGAAACTGTTCTCCGATGAAATGGAGATCGTCTCATGGTTGCATCACCAATGGCAAGACCTGTTATGGAAATGTGAGTTATTTTCTACATATGATCCGATCTTTTGGGTTTTAATTATTTTTTTCCTTTTTTGTTTTTTCTTTTATAGCATGGGAGGTGAAATCATTTGCAGCCTTAGTTGCTATGGATAAGATTGGAGTTCGTGAACTAGGGCTTGCCTTAGACGGAGGCAACTTGGATCTTTAGAAGTCATAGGGTGGGAGGAGGATTTTGGGGAGAGGAGGAGAAGGAAGAGGAGAGGAAGGTGGAGGGGGGATGGTGAAGGTATTAAGTGCCATGATGTTGCCAAGATTGTTGACGTTAAAGCCTTTAAAGCTAGCCATAGCTAAGGTGAAATGCCGCAAGAGTTTGTGAGTGAGGAGGGAGCAAAAAGAGAGGGGGAGGAGGAGGGCATCACCACACAATGAGAGGGAGATGGTCAATACTCTAGCCACCAAATTGGGCTTCCTTTACCTGGTGGGCATGGATAAATAGAGGGAAAGAGAAATATACGCCCAAAAATAATGGCATGAGGAAGAGAAATTATTGCATCATAACCATGTTGGTGCACACCATCAATCATCAAGGTGTGCTAGCATGAATTTCATTTACCCCACGCTTATCTCAATGATAGTAATAGATGGCGTGCACCAATATGGTCATACATGTAGTGCATGCAATAGTTTTTTTATAAGAAAAAATATAATTATTTTATATTATATAAATATTGGGCTTGGGTCGAGTAGATTTAAATCAAAGTTCAGCTTATTTAATGAACATATTTAAATTTTAGATATGATCAATCCTCTAGCCTTAAAAATCAAATCCAAGTCCATTCGAAAAGATCTGGCTTGAGCAAATTATATAGTATCCAACTTCTCTTCGTGGGTTTATCTAACTAGGGATGGAAATTGGGTACAAACCGATCAAGTTAGATGTGGGTTAAGTTACAAAAATCTAAATATGAACATGACATATTTATTAAACATGTTAGATTTTGAAATTCGAACTTGTCCTATTTAATAAATAAGTTATTGGACCTAACCCATTTAACCTATTTAAATTGATATGGCCTAGTTAAAAAAAAGAAAGAAAGAAACTACCAGAAAAGATGAACCTCAGTAGGTTTTCTACTTCGATAACCATGTCATTATCATAGCCCTTGATGACCGCATCATCCCCTGATCTCTTTGGCCATCTCTCCATCCTTGTCATATCGAGTCTCCCTTATCCTCGGCCATGTCATTGGCTCCATCCCACATTCCTAGCCTCTCTTGATTGGTCTTGGCATTGCCACCTTTCACATCCCTTTAATGCCTCTTCAAATTTTAACCCAAAAAAATAAAAAAAAGAGAGAGACTAAAGATAGCTCTCTGTTTCTATCCTAGCCTTTACTGTTGGATCTTTCTCCCACTCTAGCTTGGTCTTGGTGCTGCTGCCATTTACAAATCTTGGGTGCCTCTCGAAATCCTAATAAAAAAATGAGAAAAATGAGATAGATCTAAAA
The DNA here is from genome assembly GCA_021397845.1 of Areca catechu. Classification (NCBI taxonomy): domain Eukaryota; kingdom Viridiplantae; phylum Streptophyta; class Magnoliopsida; order Arecales; family Arecaceae; genus Areca; species Areca catechu. The sequence goes on along the minus strand of CM038049.1, from coordinate 152,813,864 downwards.
AGAAAGAGATCGAAGATAGCTCTCCAGCTCCATCTTGACCTTCCTCGATAGATCTCTCTTCCTCTCCAACCTGGTCTCGGCACTAGAGCTGTCAACGGGTCGAGTCCGGACCCAAGACCCGCAGGTCTGGATCCAATGGGTCTGGATCTGGATCTCAATCTGGACCCATTTACCCGGACCCGGACCCAGACCCGGACCCGATTTGTCATAGTTAAATGGATTCGGGTCTCGATATTACATATCCAGACCCGACGGATCCGAAACCTGATTAAATAAAATAATATGATATATATTTATATAAATGTGGGACATTGGATCATAATCGAATGGTTAAAAAAATAAAAGAATAGAATCCTCCACTCTTACAAGCCCATGGGCCATAGTGGTATTCGGGTCCGGGTTCAGGTCTGGATACCCGAGATCCATTCGAGTCCGGGTCTGTTATCTTAAAATTGGGCCCGTCGGGTATTCGGGTCCGGGTCCGGGTCCGATAGCTAAAATCGGGTCCGGGTCTGGATATCTGGGTTCCAACCCGAACCCGATCCGTTGACAGCTCTACTTGGCACTGCCACAATCCACATCCCTCTAGTGCCTCTTGAAACTCTAACAAAAAAAGGGAAGAAAAACAAGGGAGAGATAGAAGAATCTAGAGTTTAGATTATTTAAAGTTGCAAGTCATGACTTCTGAGGCATGAACGATGTGCATTGGTTTCAAATTTTAAATGAAATCCTAATTTTTTTTCTGGTGCGACAAACTTTACTCATTAGATGGGTTTTAAATATTTTTTTAAAATCTATCTAATAAATAAGTTAAATAAAATAAAAAAATTAAAAAAATCTAAATCCATCAAAATAATTAAATGAATTAAATTGATCATATTCAAACTTATTTAGATCAAATTCTATTTTACTAAGGATAGGTCGAACAAATTTATGGTTGGAACATATTTTGCTACCACTACGGATATATTACTGTCCTAATACGGATCAATAAAAGGTCATAAAGCTATCAACATATCAGGTCACCTTGCCAGATGCTCGCCACTAAGACTCACTCACACCAATCGTGGATCCTAGGAAAATTCCTAGATCTAATCAAGTCACCGTTGGAATCATATCTCGAATCCACGATCGATTGGTAGTAAGACAAGACTTCTACCAACCGAACTACTGCTACTGTTGCCGCCAAGATCATCGTGGCCCGTAGCTGCTGATGGCGTTGGGTGGGTCGTGTCCGCCCGCCTAGTAACGCCTCCGGTGCCTCGGGACCTGGAAGGAAGCAATGTCAGTGACCCAGGCCGGGGATTCTGGCGGGGGCACTCCAACGGTCAAGTCAGTGACGATCCAGGAGAATAGGTCCTCTTGGTCGAGCCCCTCTGGATGAGCTCCATGCTAGGAGGAGTGAATATAGTGTGAGTGGAAGATGAGGACGAGCTGGGAATGATGTTGGCCGAGGTGGTCTTGCCCTCCTCTCTGGCCTTCTTCCCTTGTGTCGCTCTGGTTCCTCTCTTCAATCGAGAGTATGATATGAATCTCCCTTCTTGAGGTTAGATGCTGATACCTTTTTGCTTAGTTTTTTTGTGGGAGTTTCTACCTTGGTTTGCTTCGGGATCTCCCCCTGCTGTCATGTGTAGTGAGGTACTGTAACGTGGATGGGACGTCTCTCCTGTTGTGACAGTCGGGGAAGCCTCCGTAGATTTCTGACATTCCTTCTACTTATCCCTCTCCTGGGAGTCTGTCAGGGTCTCGATCGGTGGGCCGCCGGTCTTAGGATCCGTGCTCTCCGGTAGGGTCTTTTCTCGGTTGTACGGCAGATCGGTGGAAGGTATGGCGCCTTGATTGCAGCATGGTTGGTGTCGTACAGCCCTCAGGAGAGTCACCACTATCCTTGGAGGAGAGGTAGGGCTCCCTTGGCGACCAGCGTATTGGCTTGAATAGGGGGCCAAGCTGGAGAGGCAAGGCTTGTCTGCGGTAGACTCGTCTGGGTGCTGCTCGGCAGGATGGAGGCAGACCGAGCTCGGTCATGGAGGGGTGCCTCGTGGCAGAGGAGGCTGAGCTCGACTCCTGACCACGGGGCTCAACCTCAAACGAGCTCGGTGCCAGGGTGCCACCTAGCCTAGGGGACCTGAGCTCGGAGGGGCGCCTCGTGGCGGAGGAGGCTGAGCTCGACTCCTAACCACGGGGCCCGATCTCGAGGGATCCGCCTTAGGTGGGAACTCGGACTCGGCTCTGGCCTAGGTGTTCTGGGCTTGCAGGAACGGACCTGGTAGAGGACGGAGCTTGCCTTCGGCGAGCAGAGATATTGCTTCAGGGGAGCTCTGCTCGGCAAAGGCGCTCATGTTGAAAGCTTATCGTGGCATCTGATGTGGACTCCACGTCCGCTGTCTCGTGCCACGTCAGCATTCTGACCACATCATTTGCCCCCCACGCCCGAGGCCCATTGACGCGCGGTGCTTGGGGCCAAGGGCGTAATTATGGCGCTGACATGGAAAGGCGAAGAAATCGGGCGCAATAATGGCTAAAATCGATGGTGCCTCACTCTACGGTCCTACGAGCTTGTGGGAGGATGCCACGTGGCCACGCAGGAGGGGGGCTGCAAAGGTACGGTTGGGCATAGGTAGCTTGAGAAGGAGGGGTAAGTTTCTTCGAAGCTTATCCTCATTTGAACTTTGCGTGCCCAACATTCTACAGGAGTATTCTCCCTTCTCTTCCTCCCTTCCGACCGCCGGCGACTCCCTAGGGTTCTTGCAGGTTAGCCTTCTCTTCTCGTCTCGTAGGAGCCACTTTAGGGTCCCTCTTGTCCTTTTTCTTCTTCCTTCTTGTCTCTTCTCTCCATGGATCGCTTTGGTCTGGAGTTCCGTCCTTCTTACTAAGCCGAAGTCGGATCCTCCCGGTCGAGGACTTCCTCCTCCTCCGATGAGGAGATGGAGGTGGCGAGGTTTGAGTTTAGTTGGTGGCCCGCCCAGGGCCCGATGATCATTAGGGAACCCGGGTCTTCCCCTCCTGTTCCTCGAGTCCTTCCTGAGCCTGAGCCTTCTCGGTCGACAGGTCCCAGAGGGATTGCTTCGGTGATCATCGCTGAGGACCTGGTGTCCATCCGGGAAGCTTATGGCATCCCCGAGTCCATCCGGCTCTCCATTCCTCGTCTCGAGGAGCGGGTTACCTCCAGTGGCCCTCGACGGATCGCCTTCTATGAGGAGACCTTTGCTGGGGGTCTCCGCTTCCCTGTACATCCTTTCTTCCTTTCCTTCTTGGCCAACTACTGGCTTGTTCCTGCCCAGTTGGTCCCTAATGCCATCAGAACGGTATTTTGTTTTATTGTTCTGTGCCACTTCCACGGGATTGTTGCCCGTTTTTCCCTATTCAGGGCCTTCTTCATCCTGAAACGCCACCCCACCGAGGACGGGTGGTGGTCCCTCTCTTCCCGCTCTCGGGGCATCAGGTTTGCAATCCCCTCTTCCATCAAAGGATGGAAGAGTAGATTCTTCTTTGCCTCTGTAGAGGGGATCGACTGGGTTTGGAGCGACCTGGATCGATCTCCGAATAGGAATTCTTCTATCGAAGCCGCCGACCTCGACCTGTATGACTTGCTCAAGTCGGCTGAGATCCCTCCGCTCGAGGTCTTGCTGTCAAAGCAGAACCTTCGCGATGCCGAGGTTAGCTTGGCGCAGGAGTCGGGTGAGTTCGACTTGGCCACTTCCTCATCATTTCTTATTCATTTTTTCTTCTTTTTTTTTTTGCTGCTGTTGGGCTGACCTCATTCCATTTGGTGCAAAAATGAAGTTTTCGATGGACGAGCTGCTCTCGTTCTTGGAAGAGTGGGAGCAGACCACCGAGGTTGCTGAGCCGGCGCCGAAGAGAGCCCGAACTGATAACGGGGTGAGGCCGGTTCAGGCTGGGGCGGACGTGCTGGTGCAGGTGGAGACGAATGCGCTGGCACAGGAGCGCGGTGGAAGAGTGCGGCCGAGCCCATCTCGGAGCCTCCTATAGCGGCGTCCGAGCTCGAGGTGGTTGTCCGCGTGAGGTCAGCCGCCGCTGTTGCCAGGTCGGCACCCTCCACCTCGGAGGTCGCCAGTGCGGAGGAGGACAGTGGGGCGCAAGAAGTTAGGTCGGCACCCCAAGTCCTGTTCGATGCGGTGCCGATCTCTCAGTTGGCACCGAGGGAGCCTTCCGCCGTCGAAGGAGCTGAGTCGGTGGGAACACGGGAGAGGGACTATCGCCGAGTCCCTTTCCGGCTAGGCCCGAACGTGTCCTTGATGAAGGAGGCCAGCCAAGTGGAGTGCATGATGGACTTCTCGGTCCAGTCATGCGACAGGCGCGAGGGGAGCGGGCGACTCCTCGGTGACGTCATCACGGCGTCGTTCGCCCAGCTATATGCTATAAGTAACTTCTTCCCACCTCGATATATTTTTGCTTTCTTTTGTTGCTAATTCTGGATCTTCTCACTACAGCAAGGGTGAGAGCTGATCCTCATAAGGGATTACTGTCGTAACTGAGCAAGGAGGGACAGAGAGCAAGGAGCCGAGCTCGCGTCCCTCAAAGTTGAAGTAGGCCACAAGGATGCGGAGGTTCGGGAGGCTAGCCAGAAGGTGAAGAGCCTCCAGGCAGAAGCTGTTGAAATGCCCAGAATAAGGAAGGAGCTCGACAACGAGCTCAAGTCCAAGCAGGCCCGGCTGAAGGAGATCCGGGCCGAGTCGGAGGCGGCCAGAGAGAGGGCCACCTCTGCTGGAAGAAGGTGGTTGCGGTCGAGAAGAGGCTACCGATGCAGAGGAGAAGGCCGCTCTTTTCCACTGCTCCACTTAAGCTACTGAAAAGGCCCTGGTGACCGCCATCCGTCTGTCCGAGCATCTGAAGGCGGAGCTGGAAGAGGTCCGGCATCGGGCCGAGGCTATAGAGAAGGTAGCCGCTGATGCTATGGCTGCCTTCAAGGCAACCCCGGAGTACCTCAAGGACTTCCGGGAAGCGACAACGAACTCCTTCGCCAAGGGGTTCGTGTACTACCGGTCCCAGCTACGGGGAGTTCTGTCCGAGGAGCAGCTGGCCGCGCTTCGAGTCCCGGGGAAGAAGGCTTCCTCCGCACCGACGATGGTGGTGGCAAGGCAGGGAGCTACTCCAACTGAGGCTTGGGCTCCAGCGACCTTGGAGGCGCCTGGCCCCGGGGAACCGGCACCGACAGCGGCGAGGGCGGCACCTGCATCACGGCCGGAGGCAGCCGGTATGACCCCAGTGGCCTCAGCGGTTGAACCTGCTCCTCCTGCGGAGGTGGAGGAGGGAGAGGTCCCAATAGTGCGCCGCCCGGGGAAGGAGCCGACCCATTAGGATAGGATTTTTCTTCTTTTATACTTGTATTTTCTTTCATTTCTCGACCGGGTCATCTGGCCTATCGGGGCCTGAAAGATAGTGTAATCGGTTCTTCCAGCAATGAAATGCATCTTTGTAATCATGGTGTCTCCGTTGTCTGCAATGTGGAATGTCCCCTCTCTCCCTTCTTCTCCCTTTCTTTGCTACTTCTTTCTTTTCGGTGTAGGGATGTCCGAGATGAGAGTTAGGAACTTCGACTAGGACTGACCCGGTGTTGAGCTTGAGGTCATGCCGGTGAAGGATGTTGACCTTGGACTCAGCTGCTTGGAGACATGATCCAGCGGTCGCCGTCTCGAAGCTGGGCTCGGGGGCATTGGAGGCTGAGATCCTTGGTGCTAGAAGTTTGGGTCTTGAACCTTAGTGTTTCGGAGCCAGTCTCGAGGATGTTGACGCTTAAGAAGTGTGGCGCTAGAAATCTGAGTTCTAGGCCTTGGCATTTTGGAGTTGGGCTCGGAGGCACTAAGTGCCTGGGGGTTTCCTAGGTCCTTTGCCGGGGAGCTGGGCTCGCCGGTGCTGGAGGGTCGTCCGGTCTTTGAGGCTGGGGAGCTAGGCTCGCCGGTGCCTGGGGGCTTCCCAGGTCTTTGTGCCAGAGCCCTCTTCTCTGGGCTTTGATGCCGGGGAGCTAGGCTCACCGGTGCCTGGGGGCTTCCCAGGTCTTTGGTTAGCGACGATGCTGTCCAGCCCAGGGGACCGGAGCTCGGAGGGGCGCCTCATGGCGGAGGAGGCTGAGCTTGACTCCTGACCACGAGGCCCGATCTCGAGGGGTCTGCCTTGGGTGGAAGCTCGTGCTTGGCTCCGGCCCAGGCATCCCGGGCTTGCGGGAGCAGACCTGGCGGAGGACGGGGCCCGGCTCCGGCTGTCATCATGAGGCCGGGCCTGGACACGTTGATGATGACGAGTTGTGTGGTTCCAAAGCGCCCTTGGCCGGAGGTTTGAGCTCCAGCCTTGCATAAGCGTCCTGGAGCTGGGCTCGAAGATGATGGGAGCTTGAGACGGTGCCTAGGAGTTGGGCTCGTAGGGGCGTTGGTTGAGAGAATTCCCTTGGCCGGAGATCTGAGCTCCGGTCTTGGGCTGGCATCTTGGAGCTGGGCTCGGGGATGGTGATGTTGGAGAGTCGCGAGGCTTAGAGGTGCCCTTGGCCAGAGATCTAAGCTCCGGTCTTGAGCAGACGTCCTGGAGCTATGCTCGAAGACGTGTTGTGTGCCTGGGGGCTTCCCAGGTCTTTCGCCAGGGAGTTGGGCTTGCCGGTGCTAGAGGTTGTCCGGTCTTTTGATGCTGGGGAGCTAGGCTCGCTGGTGCCGGAGGTCGTCCGGTCTTTCGATGCCGAAGAGCTGGGCTCGCTGGTGTCGGAGGTCGTCTGGTCTTTTATTGGCGATGATGCTGTCCAACCCAGGGGACCTGAGCTCGGAGGGGCGCCTCGCAGTGGAGGAGGCTGAGCTCGACTCCTGACCACGGGGCTCGATCTCGAGGGGTCCGCCTTGGGTGGAGGCTCGTGCTCGGCTCCGACCTAGGCATCTCGGGCTTGCGGGAGCGAACCTGGCGGAGGACAAGGCCCCCAAGGACATGGTGGCTGGAGGACTGGTCTCCAGGGCCTGATGTTCTGAGGTCGTTCTTCGGGAATTGTCGTCTTGGAGCTGGGCCCGAAGACAGTAATAGCTGAGACGATTCTCTCGGCCGGAGATCTGAGCTCTGGTCTTGCACAGACACCCCGGAGCTGGGCTCGGAGATGTGAGAACTTGAGATGGCGCCTTGGAGTTGGGCTCGGGAGCATGTTGTGTGCCTGGGGGCTTCCCAGGTCTTTTGCCGAGGAATTGGGCTCGCCGGTGACTGGGGGCTTTCCAGGTCTTTTATGCCGGCGAGTTGGGCTCACCAGTGCCGGAGGTCGTTCGGTCTTTTGATGTTGGTGAGCTGGGCTCGCCGGTGCCGGAAGTCGTCTGGTCTTTCGATGCCGGGAGCTGGGCTCGTCGGTGCCGGAAGTCGTCTGGTCTTTCGATGCCCGGGAGCTGGGCTCGCCGGTGCCGGAGGTCATCCGGTCTTTCGATGCCGGGGAGCTGGGCTCGCCGGTGCCGGAGGTCGTCCGGTCTTTCAATGCCGGGTAGCTGGGTTCACCGGTGCCGGAGGTCGTCCGGTCTTTTGATGCCGGGGAGCTGGGCTCACCGGTGTCGGAGGTCATCCGGTCTTTTGATTCCTGTAAGGCAGATAAACCGTTGCACAGAAAAAGGACTTTTATTGCAAATGGAGGGAAAACTTACATGTTGGTAGTAACTCCCCAGATTACAAGTGTTCCTTGTCCAGGGGGAGTCTGGTTCCATCCAGGTCCTCGAGATAGTGGGCTCTCTGTAGGAGGGCCTTGGCCACTTTGTAGGGGCCTTCCCCACTCGGCGGGGGTTTACCGCGCTCTCTAGGTTGAGACGCCTCAACTTAGCACAACACCAGGTTGCCAGGTCAGAAGATCTTCAACCTCACCCGGGTGCTATAATGTCGGTCGACCCGTTACCGGTACGCCACCGTCCAAGGCCAGGCTTTGACCCTCGTTTCTTTGAGGAGGTCCTGGTTGAGGGGGTGCGCCGAGCTCAACTGGGATCACTATCTCCATGCTGAAGACGAGGTTGAATGGCGCTTTGCCCGTGGCCGCTCTGGGCGCTGTGTGGCAGGCTCACAAGATGCTCGGGAGCTTTTCCGCTCCTTGCCCCCCTAAGCCTTCTCGGAGGCGCACCCAGTCCCCCAGTGTATCATCTCCATCGGCTTCTCGGTGGGGCGATTGTCGATCGCTGGGACTGGTGGAGGGGCAATGAGTGCCTGGGATTCCAACTAGGATCTACCCCCCACATACCTTCCGAGGTAGCCTCTCTTGATGAGTTCCTCAATCTCCCACTTGAGGTCGCGGCATTCCTCAGTGTCGTGACCATGGTCGCGATGAAAGTGATAGTACTTTGACTTGTCACGGGTGGCAGACGACTTCAATGGCAGTGGGCGTCGCAAATAGGTCTCGCCCTCGACCTCCATGATGATCTTCGTCCTCGGGGCGAGGAGAGGGGTGTAGGCCTCCGTAGGAACAGGAGTCCCCCTCGGTCTTGGCCGGTCCCTTCGGGAGCTTTGAGCTTGGGGCGTTAGCTTATGCGCCCCTGGCCCCTCGGCAGGCGCGGGCCTCTTCGGTGGCCTCCCGTCTAGCTCCCGCCGGGTACGATCTACCTCCTCGGCGCAGATGTACTTCTGAGCATGGATGAGGAGCTTGGATTAAGACTTCGGAGGCTTTTGTTGAGCGAGTACGTCAAGCGGGAAGTCTTGAGCCCTCGCTTCAAGGCCAGTATGGCGACCGGCTCCTCTAAACAGTAGATCTCTAGGGCGGCAGCCTTGAAACGAGCCACGTAACTCTGCAGCGGCTCCTGATCCTGTTGCCCGATGGAGAAGAGGCTGTTCGCCTCGCGTCGCATCTTCCGGCAAGCGTCGAAATGAGCCACGAACTTCTGCCCCAACTGGGCGAAGGAGTTGATGCTCTCCGGTTCGAGGTGGGAGAACCATACTCGAGCCACCTTCCGGAGAGTGGCGGGGAAGGTGACGCACAGCAAAGTGTCGGTGGCTCCCTGGACCCTCATGAGGGCCCGATAGCTTTTCAGGTGGTCCAGGAGGTCTGTGGTCCCGTCGTAAGGGTCCACCTGCGGCATCCGGAACCGGTACAGGATCGGCTCCGCTTGGATTTCTTGGGAGAATGGGGGACGGGCGTCGTAGCCCACTGGCTCACTAGCAGAGCCCAGCATGCTGGCAAACCGGCGATCGAACTCCACCAGCTTGCATTCATGCTCCTCCAGGCGCCTGCCCGTCGCGCGCTTGGCGGCTTTATCAGGAAACCCCTCCGTCGAAGGAGACGGAGAAGGTGACATGGATGCGCGGCACCTGTGGTGGGGGGTCTTACTTTTCCTGCCTCAGCGGGGTCTGGGTGCCTCCCATCCGAGGTTTCGTGAGCGGCTCTCTCCGTCAGCAGAGCCGGCTCGTTGTCTTTTCGTCGGAGCTTGATGGCTGCCTCGGTTGTCAGTGGTGGTCCGCGACTGCAATAACCTTCCTTGGGAAGAGCATAGGCTGTCGCGGGGAGTTGCGGCGTGGGCCGCCAGGGTCCCTGACCGCTGGTGGGTAGCCACGGACTGGTGCTAGTGCTGAAGCTGGTGCACTACCGCAGTGAGAGTGTACATCTACTGGGCGAGTGCGGTCAGCTGGGTTTCCAGTGGGGGTGGCTGAACCGGGGTAGGCACTTCCATCTCTGGTCCGTGCGGGTTCCCGTGAGAAGGGGATGCCTCCGCACGGCCGGGAGAAGCTCCCCTTGCCTGGGTGGTCACCATCCTCCCAATGGACTGGCCAAGCAGGACTTGAATTGGAGGAAGTGTCGTTCTCCCCCTACTTGACACGCCAATCTGTTGCCGCCCGGATCGTCGTGGCCCATAGCTGCTGATGGCATCGGGTGGGTCGCGTCCGCCTGCCTGGTAACGCCTCCGGTGCCTCGGGACCTGCAAGGAAGCAACATCAGTGACTCGGGCCGGGGATTTCGGTGGGGCACTCCGACGGTCAAGTCAGTGGCGATCCAGGGGAACAGGTCCTCCTGGTCAAGCCCCTCTGGATGATCTCCATGCTAGGAGGAGTGAATATAGTGTGAGTGGAAGATGAGGACGAGTTGGGAATGGTGTTGGCCGAGGTGGTCTTGCCCTCCTCTCTGGCCTTCTTCCCTTGTGTCGCTCTGGTTTCTCTCTTCAATCGAGAGTATGATATGAATCTCCCTTCTTGAGGTTAGATGCCGATACCTTTTTGCTTAGATTTTTGGTGGGAGTTTCTACCTTGGTTTGCTTCGGGATCTCCCCCTGCTGTCGTGTGTGGCGAGGTACCGTGACGTGGACGGGACGTCTCTCCTGTTGTGACAGTCGGGGAAGCCTCCGTAGATTTCTGACATTCCTTGCGCTTATCCCTCTCATAGGAGTCTGTCAGGGTCTCGATCGACGGGCCGCCGGTCTTGGGATCCGTGCTCCCCGGTAGGATCTTTTCTCTGGTTGTATGGCAGATCAGCGGAAGGTTTGGCGCCTTGATTGTGGCATGGTTGGTGTCGTACGGCCCTTGGGAGAGTCGCCACTATCCTTGGAGGAGAGGTAGGGCTCCATTGGCGACCAGCGTATTGGCTTGAACAGGGGGCCGAGCTGGAGAGGCAGGGCCTGTCTGCGGTAGACTCGCCTGGGTGTTACTCGGCAGGATGGAGGTGGACCGAGCTCGGTCGCGGAGGGGTGCCTCGTGGCGGAGGAGGCTGAGCCTGACTCCTGACCACGGGGCCCGATCTCAGACGAGCTCGGTGCCAGGGTGCCACCCAGCCCAGGGGACCTGAGCTCGGAGGGGTGCCTCGTGGTGGAGGAAGCTGAGCTCGACTCCTAACCACGGGACCCGATCTTGAGGGGTCCGCCTTAGGTGGGAACTCGGACTCGGCTCCGGCCTAGGTGTTCCGGGCTTGCGGGAACGGACCTGGCGGAGGACGGAGCTTGCCTTCGGCGAGCAGAGGTGTTGCTACAGGAAAGCTCAGCTCGGCAAAGACGCTCATGTTGAAAGCTTGTCGTGGCATCTGATGGGGACTCCACGTCCGCTGTCTCATGCCATGTCAGTGTTCTGGCCATATCAGCTACCACTACGGTGGTAGCTCGGTTGGTTAAGGCGCGGCTTAGCTCTTATGAATAATCGACTAGTCACGGGTTTGAGAAATAATTCCATGGTTAACTCGATTAAATTTCAGATTAATTCTGGGATACATGACTGAAGGGCTGAGGAGACTCCGGTGCCATACTGGAGTTAGGCTAACATACTCATCCGAATTAAATAAAGATCTAACAGGCCCGAGCTGCACCTAGAGTTCTCCCCCCTCTCTTCGTCCTTTTACGGTTCACTAAAAAAAAAAATAAAAAAAATGAACTACTGCAAAGGTTGGTAGTGAGACGAGACATCAGACAACTGAACTATCGTCTTTATGATATATTTAGTCCTATTTAGCTATGATACGAATATTTAATATCTTGGCCCGATTTGATAAGTTAATATTATATATATTTATATATTAAAATTATTGTGAACCTTTGGATAAAGATCCTAGGTTCCAAAATCAAGGGTGGTTATCGAAAGAAAAGGACCCTCATCCGGTGAATCCTTCCGGCCCTGATTCCTTTCCGCTCCCTCCGTCCTCCCTGCCTCCCTCGCTGCCTCGGCGGCTCGCCCCCGTCTCCACCCACCTCCAGCCCGGCGTCACGCCGTCACGCCGTCACGCCGTCACGCCGAACCCGATCCATCGACCGCTCTAGTAAGCCCTTGTGATTGTTAATGGCGGGAAGGGACTGCTCCTTCCACTTCCCGCGCAATAGGCTGCTTTCGCATCATCTTAACTCCCTCTTCCTCTATTCCCCATATGCAACCGTCGTTCTCTGATGATCCGCGTCTCATTTCCAGACTAACGAAGCCTCCGAGTTTGCAATGGCCAAAACCAGAAGCGCCAACGGTGGCCTCACATGCTTCAATAGATCTCCCAATTCGGAGGCCGTGGAAGAGATGACGGAGAATAGAAAGCGATCGAGATCCCAATGCCCGGAACAAAGCCCGATCAAAACTCGTTCTCCGGCGAAATGGAGGTCGCCTCGCGGTTGCACCACCAATGGCGACACCTGTTATGAAAATGTGAGTTATTTTCCGGCATACGATCCGATCTTTAAGGTTTCTATTTTTCCCCCCTTTTTTCTCTTTATAATTGTTTATATAACAAGAGTCTTTCCATCGATCTGATACTATTCAATAGGGAGATTACAAGATTTCCAATGGCAAGCTCTTATGCTCTCCCAAATCTCCGAGGAAAAGATTGTCTGATCAATTTTCTCAGAAAGCCATGTGGAATCCAAGAGGCAAGTGCTCTGATCCCTTCTGGATTCTTCATTTTGTTAATTTTCTTCCTGCACCTTTTTTTTTTTCCCCTGATTGATTGATCTCCATCGGGCACTTTTTTACCTTGAGCGAGAGCTCTCTATACTGATTGTTTTATTTTATTCCTCTATCTCTTTTGGTTCCTCGACTGATCTTTGACTCATACTTTTTTTATCTCTTCATCTTTTGTGACCGCGAGTATTATGGTATTCACAGTAACTCGCCTCAATTTTTCTGGTAAACAGCAGCCATACTCGTTATTTCACTACTTCCTGATTCCCTTTTTATTATTTGTTTTGTAATTCAAGTTTCCCGTGTTGTCAACGGCCAACTGATAGGCCTGAATCCATCATTTGTAGATCCTGTACAGATGCAAACAGTTAAGGAAGCGCTCCATGTAGCTACAGTCCCTACCAATGTGTCATGTCGCGAGGATGAGCAGAAAAGGATTCTTGATTTCTGCAAGGTATGCATCGAACAAGAGAAAGCTGGTAGTTTGTATGTATGCGGTTCCCCTGGAACTGGAAAATCGTTGTCCGTTGATAAAGTGAAAGACTTTCTTGCTGTGTGGTCAAAAGAGGTACATCGGCCTTCTCTTTCAATTTATATGTAAGATTGTGGGTTAGTTTCTGATATGAGCAATGAGTAATTTTATTATACTTCTAATCATGGAAATCTCACACCTGAAGACATTCAGATCCCATTGCATATATCATACTTGTATACAGGAATGCAGATCTCCAGAAGTTGTGTTTTTGTTTTTTTAAACTTTTTATGCGAGATCATGAAGAGAAGTCCTTTTAAAGAGGATTTAAATTGTTCAAAAATACGAGCCAAATGAACGTTGCTAATACATACTCTCAAAACATTTGAGGAATCATGCTGTCTTATGCTATATATCATGGATCGCATGGATCATCATATGATGTAGAATTGATGGGCTCCCTGCCCATAATTTTTCTTATATTTTTTTTAAAAGACATGTAGATGGGCAAAATGAGTGATTAAACTTATCATAGGAAAGCATTCAAAACTGGTCAATATGCTTTAGGTAACATCAAAGGGTTACCATTTCATTAGAAGGAATATATAGAGCATTTAAAATGATTGAATCAGAATATTCAACGGGAGTACAACATTGCATAAAGAGTAAGATTAAATGAGGATGAGGTGTGGCTTTTAATGGGAGACATCACTAGAAAAAGATGTAATGGAGTAAGGATATGCTATCAATCTCAAGCTTGTTCTGGCTATTAATAACATATGCTGCTTGTGTTGGGTATGTAAATACTATATCTACAAATTTTTTCCCTGTACTGCAATACTCTCATATCTCTATGAGGGCTCAAAGTTGACACTGTTAGTGGTGAAAACCTCCTGATAGTCTATTAAGTTGCAAAATAGTATAAGACATCATGTTAGTAATTTTGGAATTTTGATTATATTTCTTTTTTTTTTTTTTTTGGCATAGATATTTATCAATTTAATTTCATTGACATGAATTTTGTTCTGACTGCCAGGTGGGATTTCAATCACCAGATACATTAGCCGTAAATTGCACTTCTCTCACTAACTCATCCCAAATTTTTAGCAAGGTATCCTGTCAACACTGCGAATATACTTTGGATATGCTCATAATATTTTATTTATCATAAAATCCTCTATTTATTTTTTGCAGATACTTGAGAAATTTTATTCTCGTAAGAAGACAAGCAGTGGTTTTTCGCCTCTTCAGCATCTCCAAAATTTATTTTCTCAAAAAAAGCTGCCATCTTCAGGAAAGATGATGTGAGAAACATTTCTTTTTCTCTTTGTACGTGCATTGTTTTTGATACTCAATTATAGCACTACCTTTGATACAAAAACACAGCTCATAGTTGATAGATATTGTTCTGAATTTTCAAAGTTTTTGCTGTCCTTTTACCAAACCATGAAATTTTGAGATTGGAAATATTTGATATGGCAGGTTGATCATTGTTGATGAGATGGATTACTTGATAACTAAAGACTGTGCTGTGCTTCATGATCTTTTCATGCTTACAACTTTCCCATTTTCCAGATGCATTCTAATAGGTATGGCTTTTTGGAGAAATATTAATGCTAAACAGCATTTGCTCTAGTTCCATACAGTTCTGCTGTATTAAAACCAAGAATCATGTTGATTTGAGTTTGACTTATATGTGCAGGAATAGCAAATGCTATCGACTTAGCAGATCGATTTCTTCCAAAACTTGAATCACTGAATTGTGAGTGTTTGTCTCTCTTCATCATTCTAGTTTTTTTATTTAGGATGAAGGAATACTATGGGGCATCTGATATGGTATTCAGATGATGGAATGACCTTGTGCTGTAGATTGTCATGTCTTGGATGTACCATGAAGATATCTCACTGGACTTCTATTTAATTGATGTATATTGCACCATTTTCTTTTCAAGTTACAATTTTCCTTGCATTGTACTTTGGAGATGAAACTACTTTCTTGGCATTTTTGTTGCTCTGTTGCTAGGCAAACCCATGGTTATAACTTTCCGTGCTTACTCTAAAGACCAGATATTGAAAATCGTTCAGCAGAGGCTTATGGTGATTCTCGTTCTTGTCTATTTTTTCATGCATTTGATTTTTCTCCTGAATATCTGGAGGCTGAAACTATTTATTTGTGATCTTGTATACTAATTCACCTTTGTTATAGTGGAAATTTTCTTTTAATGACTGCTTTTTGATTTGTAGGTTCTTCAATTTGATGTCTTCGAACCTTTAGCACTGGAATTTTGTGCTAGAGTAAGTTCCAAGTTCATTTTTTTTCTAACTAATGCAGGAAAATTCTTTTATGGTCCATTATCATAACAAAAGAAAGAAAAAGATTATGGCACCTGTGTCTTCAACTCATGCAAGTGAATATCAAAAAATTTTTCATTCAAACTCTGGATCTTGCCTATAAAAGCTTTAAGGAGTTACATATTCCTTTGAAGGCATCAAATTCATAAATAAAGGGTCCATCTAAGAGATTAAACTTTTTCCTCTATTTTTTTTTAGTGAAATTTTCTCCTTGATAACACAACAAATAAAAATGCTCACTTATTTTGTATATAAACAATTGCTATCATAACCTTTATTTAGGCTCGAGTTATGAATTACTAGATGTGTCCTAATGCTGTTTATAATTATAGCAGAAAGTTGCGGCGGCATCTGGAGATATGAGAAGAGCACTTGGTGTTTGCAGGTAACTTTTGATGTTAATGCATATAGAGATGTCATTTTGTGTCAATTTTAACGTGTTGTGTTAAATGTTGAAACCTTACTAAATCTATCAAATACATCTGCTATTATTAAACATGCAAAATTCATGCTGCTCCTCAATTACATGATACCGTAGAATGATATCATCCTTCCAACCCTTTGTGACAACTTGGGGCCTTAGTTATTTTGTGTTAATTTTAACTTGTATTAAATGTCAAAACCTCACTAAATCTATCAAATACATCTGCTATATTAAACATGCAAAATTCATGCTTGCTTCTCAATTACATGATACCATAGAATGATATTATCCTTCCAACCCTTTGTGACAACTTGGGGCCTTATCATACTAGTTTACACATCCTTTGTCAATCTGTATTCTTCATTTGACTTCATCCCCTATGACTATATCATTGCCTTCAAAGCTGTTGACTTGTTCTGCATGCTATTAAGAATGTGACCAGATAGACTGGAGCAAGATTTGGTTCAATTCTCAGCAGGATGTTCAGATTTGAAGTCCACTTGCATCCTTCAAATAGCCTCCTTTCCTTCAAGCTGGGAATAGCATGAATAATATTCCTCAACATAGTAGTTTCAATATCTTTTTAGTGGTCTGGGCCCTTCTTGTTGTGGCAGGAGATTGGTTATCCCACTGTGGTTTAGATGATTCATCACTTCTTCTGTGACTCCATTCTTGCAACAGCAGTTCATTAGGTTTCTCTTTCATCCTTGTGTTCTCTGATCTCACTTGGATCCTTATTTTCGCAACGTGTTTTGGTGACTATTTTTTCACCCGTTCCTTTCATCTCCATCGACATATTAATCTCAGATGATAGGTTTTTGCTTCATTCTTCCTGCTGTCCTATAGTCCTTAATTTGTTTGGCTACTTACATTGCAATTGAATGCTTGGCCTTTATGGTGCATGATAAGTGTTAACCTGTGTATTCACACGTTTTGCATCTTCAGTCATGTTAAACATTTTGCATCTTCAGTCATGTTAAACATGAGGGAAATCTGTTGAACTTCCATATTATCAAGCGACTACTTGATCAGCAAAGTGCAGCGATCCCTCCTATCAGGAAATAAACCAAGATAAAAGAAATGACATCATGTATCTTTAACATTTACAGGACCATTTAACTTTGATGGCATTATTTTTCTTGTCATCTCTATAGATATCACTTGTGGTTTCATGTTAGTTTCATGTTAATAAACTTATACTGTACCTGCACCAGTTATTTCTTATTTAATTGGTATCACATTACCGTTCGAATCCTGCATCTTATAGATGGAATTGCAGTTACCATTTAACTGCTTTATTTTTTCATTTCATTCCAGGAGTGCAGTTGAGGTGCTCGAAGCGCAGCTGCGAGATGCTACTAGAAACCAAGATATTGACATTGTAAGTTGGATTGTTTGTTGGTATTGTGTGCCCATCCAAAACTTACATACAGCAAAACTCATTTGCTAACAACCTTTTTGCATTTATTTCATTTTTTTAAGTAAGTGGGTCATTTGATTTTAACATTCAATTACTTGTACATTCACACATTCTGCATTTCCTTTGATCTGGATGACCATATCATCTAGCATCCCTTTATAGTTATCTGAGTAAATGAATTTTAATCAGTCCTGTCATTCTTTTTTAAAGGGAACACTGGATAGGAGGGAGTTCATTTTGAAAAATATGAAAAATATGCATTACTTATCTGATGTTATTTGATGTTCTATTGTTCCGAACAATTTTTGATAGATTTGAATTATGCATGCTTCCTTGCTTGATATAGGATGCTGATTAGAGAGTCTAGATATTAAACTACACTGCAATGCATGGTTGCTTATGATTTACTCAAATTGATGCCTGTTTGTTAAGTAATCAGTGCTAGATCAATAGACTTGCCAATTTCTTAAAAATCAGCACATATGTCATCCATTAGCAACTTCCTTGCCTCATGGTCTTGTCTTTGAATATATCCATATTCCTCGTCTACTTTCAAGACTCTGAAAATGTTGGTGTCTAAGATGTCATGTATTTTATGATCCAATTTATCATTAATATGAAATTTTAGAATAAATTATATTCAATGGAACACGAGTAAGTTTGCTCTCTTAGAATGATGGGTGTTACTTAAAGTTGGTTCGCAATCATTTTTCTTAATTATAAGAAGTTAATTAAATTTTTTTGCAGGTAATGTTTGATCATATGGATATTGCCTTATCCAAGGCATTCAAGTCAGCATTCGTGGATACCATACAATCTCTTCCACAACATCAACAGGTAAGATTGGGGGACATGATTGAATATGGGGATCCATAACACAATCTAATGAGATATTTAGTTTACCAGGGTAACACGTAAGAGCTATGCAAGTATCGTGGCTGTAGGCATGATCTGTAACCTAGACTGGTATGGCACAGGTGCATATCTAATGGAGGCATGTTAGGGTGATAAGAAAAAAATACATGAGGCATGAAGGACATTATGCAGCTATCACATTAAGATCATCATGCATATTTGTCTTGTGAGATTCAATTAACAGCAGGGAGGTAACACCACCCTGTAAAGAGTCTAATTAGCATTCAGGAGTTGTGTTATGATACCATCTGACTGACTTTCAAAATTTATCTAAAATCAAGTTAAATTTCAGTTTCCTGCTTATTTCTTCCATGAGAGCTGTAACAATTGTTTATACAGGCCATTTTACTAAAACCGTAGTGCATATACTTGTATTCTTCTTAGGAGCTGGTTATTTTTGGTCTTCTTTTAGATTGTACATATTGTTAATGGAAATCATTTTCCAGATCCTGGTTGCTTGGACTTTACTAGAACATGCTTTTAGATTTATAGATATACCAACTTTGGGCACAGGCAGCAGCAATGTGCTTCTAATCTTTTTGGTACCTCCAGATAATATTATGCTCCTTAGTGAAGCTATTTCGCCAGAGCAAGAAGAATGCCACAACTCTTGGAGAGGTAAGTTTGAATCCCCATGAACTAGCAGTTTCACATATAAACTTCCCCCCCCCCCCGTGACTGACTCTGTGTGTGTGTGTGTGTGTTATATAACCATTCCATTTATTCTGCAACTATTTCTCCACATAGACAACCTTGTTTTTACAAATCATAGTAGTTTATACATTGGTTCCTAAGATAGAACTCTTTACAGTACCTTGCTTGTACCACAACTTATCTTTTTATAGTTCTGATCATTTTATAAACTTCTGTTTGGGAAAGCTGAATAAATCATATTTGGGGACCTGCAAATCCAGTCAAATCCCTGCTGTAGGAATGTTGGAATTTACGAACATGTGCAAAGTGCTGAGTGATCAGGTTGATATACATACCAGAAATTTGCATAATTTTTGCTTATCCTGGTATGCTTTTGATAATACATAACAGTCCAGGATCAAATGTTCAGGGGTTTCTCAAGCTTGGGCAATCTAGGGAAGACAAATTGAGGAGAGTGACATTACAAATTGATAGTTCAGACGTCATATTTGCTTTCAAGGTGCAGATATGACTGCCTCTTACTAATGAAACAATTTCACATAGAGATGCTGATCTCTTAACTAAGTCCTGATTAGCTTTCAATTGATACAGGGAATTCGATTTTTTCAAACATGCCTGGAGTAATGATGATCTGAGCTGAGATGAATCTGGATTTTTTCTTTTTAAAAAAAATCTCAAGATCTGTAGTAGTTGCTCTTCTAATACTACCTGCTGGTGGCTTTTCATCACCAAGATTCTGTCAAAGCACTCTTGTTGAAAGGTAAACTCTTGCTTGATTTAGTATACCCTTGTTAAGGATCTAACGTGTATTTGTACTCCTGCACAGTCAAATTAATTTGATCATCCGTTATATTTCTTCTTCAAAAGATCTAACTATGAATCATTACCCCATACAATAACAAGTGAGAATATCCACACCGGGGTTTCTTAACCATTCAAAATACTAAGATACACCTGAACTCAGAACTACAATGTTATCACATGCGGTTGCCATTTTTGTGTTGAAATTTGGTGGAGCAGCTTCCTTTTTGTTTTTAAACTATCTTTTCTGAGTGATTACCATGTCTGCTGTCTGATAGTTCCAAATTATAACATTATCATGAGAAGTTCAGTATTTATTTATTGAGGTTCTGCTAGAGCAGCATCCTTTTTATAATTTGAATCTCTTTCCTGAGATGTTTACTATTTTCTGCTGTTTGACAATTCCATCATTTGAAGCAGATAGTATCTTCTCAACATCTTCGCCCTGGATGACTTATCTCACGAAAATAAGTGACATAAACTCATGATGGATGCTTGGAGAATGGAGATGCTGAAGTGCACAGAGGTCAAGAGGACTTGATGGAAGTTCAATAGTCTCGCTGTATCATGATTAGTTGGCTATCATTTAAGTAACAACCAAGGGATGCCTCCAACAAACCAAAAATAAATTTGTGATTTTTAGTTCGAGTGATTTACAATAATTCAGATCCAATGCTTGCATAAGTTAAAGCATAATCACAAGTGCTTATTGGAACATGCATCTTTTCACTAAATTGTTAACAGGTATTACAGGACCGACATACTTTCCATGAAGAGTTTGCTTCGGTCAAGTCAGCAGAATTGGGTCTTGACACCTGGAATATATTCCAAGAATGCAGCGTGAAAATTAACTGGATGTCGACCCCCAAACTCCTACGAGGTTTTGTGAAAAAATGGACAGAAAGCTGATATATTTGTGCTGGTGTAATTATCATGTATTACCATCGCATAATAAGCATCAACACCACGTATTACCGGGAACCAACAGGGATATTTTTTCTTTCTTTTTTATTTAAAAAAAATGTTTTTGATTTATCATAATAGTAAAACAAGAGAACAAACTAGTTGACTATCACGTTAACCTCTTGGAGTTGGCCATGGCAGAGTGCTTTCATCAAAATAAGTTGGACTTCAGGTATAAAATTTTATTGTGTTGGGCCAATTAAGCTCTGTATAATATTGGGGTTTCATGTCCATGACTTGATTAGCATAGATAGAGGAATACGCGATACTATAATATACAAACGATGTTGTCAGCGTATCTCACGAAGCAGCATTACAGCATTTTTCTGATGTGACAATTCCTAGAAAGGCCGATTATACTGCAAAATTGGTGCATGGATGAATGCTTCAGCGAAGCAAAGCATTTGCCAGGTAATGAAGCTGATAAGGAATGGAGGCAGGTAACTCACTAAACACAACCAAATGAAAGAAATATTTGCTAGTCTCACACTCTTCCTATCATTACTGATTTTCTTCGTGCTCTGTCATGTAGCTAGTGGATTTTTGCATTTGGCAACATCATATGCAATTTCATTTATTATTTTTCTCTACTGCCTTCTTGTCATATGTTTGAACCTAGCTCTCGGTGACATGATCATTTGAGGGCCTCAAAGAATCTTTCTTTGAGGGTTAACGTTTATACAGCATCATTTTTGGTTCACACAACTTGTTCTGGGAGTCTTTTATATATATATATATATATATATATATATATATATATATATATATATATATATATATATATATATATATATATATATATTAAATATTCAAGTTGTTACTATACTTGTATATGAATTTGGAGTGTGCTATCTTGTTGTTTGAGCATTGTCAATTGTCCAGGTTCTCAAAGCAACTGTAAGATTTCCTTTATTATCTGGAATTGAAGATGTGCACCACGGTCTAGTTTTGTCTTTGCACCTCGTCATTCTGCAGCGTGCATCATTCTTTTTATCTGAGAACTGACAAAAATATACGAAGAGACATGGTGCAAAGTCCTTTTGAAAATAGTAAGTTAACCTGCCTGCTATCTATGAAGTAAAAAGATACATGGCAAAAACTTTTACTCATGGTGAGGCTATCTCGCCATTTTTGTTTTCAGCTTGTTATGCGGGTGATAGACCGAGATTCTGGACTCTAGTGTTACGAGGATTCCAAGGATCTCTTTTTGCATATATATATATATATATATTCATACATGTAAGCAGAAAATACAAATTCTAAAATTGATCATTAACACGGTGACATTGAATGAGCATTTGTTATTTAAAATGCGGTTTAAAAATTTTCATGGACTTCTCTGCGATATTAGTCGAGGTGGTAAATTTTCTGGCACCTTCTTTTTGAAATTTGCTGGACTGCAGGTTTGGAATCAGTACGGTGCCCTCCAGCAAGACAGCAGCAGCCGAGCTTGCAAACGGTGATGTTAGCCAAAATGAAATTATCGAGTTGGATCGATTTGTTGGATCCATGAATGTCTCCATCAGAGGTAGATGGATGCTATATATATATATATATTTCTTTTGCTTAGGCTTAGGTGGGTGGAGACTTTCACGGCGCACAGAATGGTATGTTTCTATCAGCTAAAATGGTGGAAGATCCACGGAATAGGGAGAACGTATCCTTCTCAAATACAAGTTTTGTCTCGATAGATCAGCTCTTTAAACACTTTATTGTCCTTGTGATTAACTTTAAAGAATCATGAAAGTCGACGCACTTATCTATTTCTCCATTTATCCCAGAGGGAACTTATTTCATAGAATAGACTAGTACATTTATGATAGAGGGGATAACTATGAAAATTTAAATTTATCCCCTGGCAGCCTAAATGTGTCCCTTGCCTGGGATATGATCCATTGGATCCCCGTTATGCAGCATCTTCTGTATAATTAGGGTCCTTTGCACTGGGCTGCGCTACACTACGGCACTGGGCCGAAGTGTTCGCCTCTTGACTTAAGACCATGAGTGTACACCTTAAGAGTAAGTCTTTGTGCATTGCATGTGGTGCAACAAATCCAACATGCCCCGCCTTTTTTTATTGATCCACCATATTCGAAATGGCATGAGGGGATGGGACATGTTACGTATCCTGTGAGATTACGTAAATTGTTATTGCCATGTCTGCAGTCATTTCAAACTCGGTAAATAATCATTTTATCCTCATTTTTTTGAAAGACGTTACGGTACGAAAAACGATTCTTATTTTGCAAACAAAAAAAAAAATCTATTTGCATGACAGACATCCTATCCCAGAGTTCATTTCATTATTTTTGGATATCCCAGATATCTTCATTTATGTTTTTGCTTCTCTTTGGTGGTCAAGAAGCCGCTGGTGAGCTTCTAATTGTTGAGCATACATTCTTTCAACGTTTGATGCATCTTCGAAATCTTGAGAAAATTAAGAAAAGTGGTTTTGTCTTTCAATGCAGGTAAGGAAAATTTTTTATTTATGCTTGAAGTTGGTATTTGGCATGTGAACTTTTATTTTACAATTTCTATATGAGTATCGTAGGTTTTAAATTAGGATGTCGTAGATTTCAAACCAGGATGCCGTAGGTTTTAAACTAGGGTGTCGTAATTTTTGTTTTACTCTTTTAATATAAATTTTTAAAATTTATCTCTATAGAGGGATGTCACGATATTTTTTATAAAAATATTAAGTTTTTATAGTATAAAATCATGACATCGCAGTTCAGAAATTACAACATCCAAGTTCAAAACCTACGACATCCTAGTTAAAAAACTATGATACTAATACAGAAATTATAAAATAGGAGCTTGTAACCCCTCTACCTCTAATACATATTAAGCGTGGCTTATTTCATCACTCCTAAAATATCATAAAATTGCCACAGATGCTATAACATTACTTAAAATGGCCAAAACAGTATTACGACACCAAAGTTCAAAACCTACGACACCCTAGTTAAAAAACTACGACACTCATGCAAAAATTATAAAATAGGAGTTTGTAAAACTTCTATCTTTAATACATGTTAACCGTGGCTTGTTTTATGACTCCCAGAGTGTCATAAAATTGTCACGGATGTTATAACATTACTCAAAATGGCCAAAACAGTATTACGATATTCAAGTTCAAAACCTACGATATCCTAGTTAAAAAATTACAACATCCATGCAGAAATTATAAAATAGGAATTTGTAAACCTTCAACCTCTAATACATGTCAATCGTGGCTTGTTTTATGACTCCCAGAGTGTCATAAAATTGCCATAAATTTTATAACATTATTCAAAATGGTCCAAACAGTATTACGATATCCAAGTTCAAAACCTACGACACCCTAGTTAAAAAAACTACGACATCCTAGTTAAAAAACTACAACATCCATACAGAAATTGTAAAACAGGAGTTTGTAAACCTTCTACCTCTAATACATGTCAACCATGGCTTGTTTTATGACTTCCAGAGTTCATAAAATTGCCATGCAAAAATATCATAAAATCTACGACACCCTAGTTAAAAAACTACGATATCAGTGCAGCAATTATAAAATAGGAGTTTGTAAACCTTCTACATGCAATACATGTCAACTGTGGCTTATTTTATGATTCCCAGAGTGTCATAAAATTGCCACGGATTCTATAACATTACTCAAAATGGCCAAAATAGTATTATGACATCCATGTTCAAAACCTATGACACCCTAGTTAAAAAACTACGATACCTATGCAGAAATTGTAAAATAGGAGTTTGTAAACCTTCTACCTCTAATACATGTCAACTATGATTTATTTTATGACTCTCATAGTACCATAAAATTGCAATGGATACTACAACATTACTCAAAATGGCCAAAACAATATTACGATACCCAAGTTCAAAATCTATGACATTTTAGCTAAAAAACTACGACACCCATGTATAAATTGTAAAATAGGAGTTTGTAACCCTTCTACCTCTAATACATGTTAACCGTGACTTGTTTTATGACTCCTAGATGTCATAAAATTTATTGTTTATAATTTATTGCTTAACTTATATTTATGTTTTACTTATATTTTAGGTGATCTTATAATGGTTCGACTGCCTAGAGTAAAGGCTTCACAATTGTTTAAAAATCATTGCAAGCCAGCAGTGTATGTTGAACAAGTTTAGAAGATAATTTTTCCTAGTCTTCATTTAGAAATCATCCGGAAGACTCCTTTCAATGCGTTCGTTGACATGCAACCATTTGTTGTTGACGGGCGTCTACTAGCTGAAATTATTAGATGCTATAAGGGAAGTGACAAGTTTATTTTTTATGGAAAGGAACTTATATTCAGCGTTGAAGACGTGGCCTTGATTTTGAGTCAGCGATGCTACGGAAAGAAGATTGCAATGGAAGATCAACGTAAGAAAGGTTAGTTATTCAAATGATTTGGAAGGGAATTAAATCTACAGAATAAGGGGCTGGAGAAGCTAATAGCTCAACTACATTCATCAAACTTACAAGAGGATGTCGAGGACACTGTGAGATTATGGATTGCATATATGTTCACAATGTTCTTGTGTCCAAAGTCAAATCAATCTTGTCCAAGATATATCATCCCTTACTTGGATGATTTATCCCAGTTGGGTTAACTCGAGTGGGCTTCCACAATAAGGGATTGACTCTTATGTCTCTTCCAGATGCTGCTTTTTGCTTGAGATCCGAGGAGCCAGTCCTAACTAAGAGAAGTGATAAGGTTGAAGGCAGCCAACCCTGTATGGGTGTACAACTGCTTTGGTGGTAAGTATCATTAATATGCAGCAAAAATGTAATTGCATTTATTTTAAATTTTTCATATATTTAACGTACATGATTATTATGTACAGATTTGGCTCCTCGAGCATAATATCTTAAAAGCCCCAACACATCCAAATAAACTACCTAGGCTATTAAAATGTTATGACAGTCAAGTGAAGACAAAGATTGTTCAGCTTGTAAACTTGCAGCCTCATGAGTTGGTAAATAAAGATATTTTTTATTACAACATTATCGAGCAATATATCATTATGATTAATATAAAGTTATTTTGTTATTGTTCTTGGCTTGTAGGTGGAGGGAGCTATTGAGCCTACGATAATGAAACAGTGGATTCTCACTAAAGAAACAGTAACAGCAGCATCCCCCAAAAAAGAACAAAGTTGTACAAGCTGTGCACAGGTGAAGGCTAAAGTTCAAGAGATAAAGAAGGGGCTTGCGATAGTTAAAACCTTACTTAGTTCATTAGTAAATGAAGATACCAATGCCAATAAAGAAGGGCACAAAGGATCGGAGGGAGTTGATATTGAGGTTGAGGTGGAAGAAATTTTAGATGAAAAATTAAAGGACACCCTTATAAGTGAGGAAGCTGAGAGGGAGAAAGAAAAATCTCAGATTCCTTCACTTATCAAGAGGGTAAAAAAAGAACCTAGGATATGGAAGGACTTCCAAATCACAGTGGATTCTACTTTCGAAACATGCCATCCCAAAAAAAAGACGAAGATAGTTGGCACATCTCAGCCTGATGAATCAAATTTGAATCTTCATATTGAAGATGATGAAAATTTGATCAACACTTTTTTGAAAGAAAAGATGAACTCGTAAATTATATCTGTTTTTTCTATTAGGTATGCTACTTTATGGTCGAAAATGTATAATATCTTTCATGGTTATTAATTTCAGAGAAGTCATCTACAATAATAAATTCGATGGCACTATCACTAGGAAAAATCTTTTTGATCTGCTAAATAATGATATGATAGTTGATGTGTAAGTAATGGAGTATTATATCATTTTGTTCTAAATCTTTAAGTATGTTATGATATATTTTTTAATAATTATTATATTTATTTTCAGAATTTTATGAAATCAAGTTACTTTTAATTAATCAGTTTATATTATATTGACAGATAATTGATGCCGGGCAGGAGTTCATTACAAAGAACTGGACAGAAAATCAAGAAAGATATCCTAAGAGTATAATTGCACCTGTAATGACCTCCGGCGCGTGTCTAACATCAACATCACCGTATCATGAACTTGCTGGAACGACCGGAAATATGATTTTTGATAGAGTCAGTGCTGAAGATAAGAACGAATTTTGTTTCTCTTCTCCATCATAAACTCGAACAATTCCACCGACACCTGGTAGCGGTTGACATGCAATAAAAGATTTTGATGCGTCTGAATTTAATAAAATGCAATTCCAAGTACAAAGCAAATGCAAGGAAGTGGCACAAGATACTAGGTCCAATGTTACATATATTCTGTGATAATGCTGAGGTAACGAAATGGTCCATACAAGAGATTAGTGATTGCCCTTCCCAACCTGCAGGATCACCGGACTATGATTTGTATTGCTTGAAATACATGGATTTTATTGCTTGTAGGGATAGGTCTGATATTTGGGATTTCACAGAAAAAGATATAAGCTTGTACCGCCGCTAGTTAGCAGTAAGAATTTTGAGAGAGAGCCTGAATCAGAAGATTGATAGTGCTGCTAAAAATTAGCATGTAAAAGCAAATTTTTTGTTATGGACTTTTTCTTTTTGATTCATGCACTTTTGTCATATATTACATAAATTTGTAACTCAATTGTTTATATTTTAAGCATCATTTCTAAAGAAAACTTCTATAATTTATTGAAACAGTAATGTTTTGAATATCATTGTCTTATTACATGTAGTTTATGTATTTTTGATATTATGTTTATTTACAGAATATCAAATTTCTTCATTGCTGTGATGATGGTATAAAGAAATGTTATATTTCTGACAGGGTATCGTAGTTTTTGAACTTGGATGTCGTAGCATTTGAAATAAGGTGTCGTAGGTTTTGAACTAGGATGTCGTAATACTGTTCTAGGTTATTTGATTGATCCTAGAGCACCCGTGATAATTTTTGTCACTCTAAGAGTCATAAACCATGCCAATGATGATAGGTATTACGGGTAGAAGGGATTAGAAACATCTTAATTTATGTTTTCTACATGGTCGAAGGTTTTGAACTAGGGTGTCGTAGGTTTTGAACTAGGGTATCGTAACTTTTGAACTAGGGTGTCATATACTGTTCCAGGTTATTTGATTGATCCTAGAGCACCCGTGGTAGTTTTTGTGACTCTAAGAGTCATAAACCAAGCCAATGATGATAGGTATTATGGGTAGAAGGGATTAGAAATATTTTAATTTATTTTTTCTGCATGGTCGTAGGTTTTGAACTAGGATATTATAGGTTTTGAACTAGGATGTTGTAACTTTTGAACTAGAGTGTTATAATACTGTTCCAGGTTATTTGATTGATCCTAGAGCACCCGTGGTAATTTTTGTCACTCTAGGAGTCATAAACCAAGCCAATGATGATAGGTATTATGGGTAGAAGGGATTACAAATATTTTAATTTATGTTTTCTACATGGTCGTAGGTTTTGCACTAGGGTGTCATAGGTTTTGAATTAGAATGTCATAATTTTTGAACTAGGATGTCATAATACTGTTCCATATTATTTGATTGATTCTAGAGCATCCATGACAATTTTTGTCACTCTAGAAGTCATAAACCAAGTCAATGATGACAGGTATTATGGGTAGAAGGGATTACAAATATTTTAATTTATGTTTTCTGCATGGTCTAAGGTTTTGAACTAGGATGTCATAGGTTTTGAACTAGGGTGTCAACTTTTGAACTAGGGTGTCATAATACACAGGTTCATCATAATTCTGTTATCCCTGTTGTAGTATTTGACCACATAAAGTAGTATTAAAATTCATAGTTGAAAATAAGCAGATTCAATAACATTTCCAATACATCCAGTTTTAAATTTTTCTGGATAATCTAAATATACATAGGACTGTACATACATAAGACTATACGACAATTTAGCATTTTATATCCTCTCCTGTGTTAGTTGACTGCATACATAAGCATCAAATTCGTTTAAAAAAGGATCAGAAGATGGTACATTATGTCAATTACTTGTTCTGGTACTTCCACTACAATATGGGAAGTTTGCCTCTTGTTAGTACTACCTCTTCTTTCTTTTTACATAGGAGTGTCAGTGGAAGCCTTATCCATATTTTTTCTTGATCTCTTTGACTTCTTCTCAACTCTACTCTTAATTCTATTCTCTCTTGGATGACCTTTTGTAGTAACAGCTCTTCTAAATAATGGTGTAAGATCTTCGATCACTAAATTGAATGCATCGTCAGACATGGAGGCTATCTCTACAAGCTTCATCATCCGATGACTCATCAAAGCATATCTACGATCAATAAAATATAATATTTATATTAGAATCTCATAACATATGGTAAGTTTTTGAAAAACATAAAATAAAATATCTAATTTTAAATGATCCCTTGAGTGTGTACTGTGATTTTTGCATACTTTTATCATAAAATTGAGTGTTTTATTCGAAATCGTTGAATTGGTATTTCATGTCCTTGCACCATCTATTCAAGAAGTACTTATATGGGATACGAAATACATTGCTTTGGTAAAAAACTAATAAGACATGTCTACACTGGTAACTCTTGTACTGAAAGGATCTATATTGGTATTTAACATCCTCCAAAGTTTTTTCATATGAAACATCATAATTTTTTATAATCTCCTTCTTGATTTTATCAACTTTAATTCTTTCAAATAATTTAACAGAATATACATCATGGTTATCAACTTCTTTAACTAATTTGATATTTGATGCATCCATTTCAAGGACCTCATTCTGAAATTTTTGAATATACGCCTTGTATATTTTTCGGCTGTTTGCCTCTCAAAGGAGAGGATGCCTTTAGGAAAGTATTTATTCGTAATGTTTTATTATCTTTCTCATTTTTTGCTTCATATCTTTTCTTCAAGGTATCTTCATACTTATCGATGAATTCCTTAAGCATAGTCTTGGAGTTTATAAATCCATCAAAGAAGTGATTGATGCTCTCACTCCTTTGTGAAGTTAACATTCCTGTTCATAAATATTCAAAAAACAGAAGCATTAAAGATAAAAAGTTTGTTGGAAATTTTAAAAAAATGAACATTAATCAACATAATGACCAACAAACCTGCAAAGAATGTATCTTTAAGGTAAACTGGAACTCATTTATCCTGATATTTATAAATGTCATTTGACCAATATACATCCTTGCATTCTACATATTTCTCTATTAAATGTGCCTATCTTTTCTCGAAAGATACTATGGTAACTAAATCATATATCGTCTCGTCAAACTCTATCACAAATTTAGGATTTGCAGTGCAAATATGGCCAATTTTTTCAGGAATCTTTTTCAATATATGCCATAGACAAAATCAATGTCGTGCATTGGGAAAAATATTCCTAACAACAGCCTCAATTGTCTTATCTTGGTCAGTTTTGATTGCATTAGGTGGTTGACCACCATTTGCATCTAGCCATGATTGGAATATCTATTTAAATGTCTCAGTCATCTCATCTGATAACAATGCACAACCAAGCAATGTAGACTGTCCATGATGGTTGACTCTAATAAATGGACAAAAGGGTATTTGACATGTATTTGTCAAATAGGTTGAGTAAAAGATCAGTACATCACTGAAGTAAGTGCTTGCCAATCTTGACTTAGGAAAGATCCAAAAGACAGTCCTGAGCTATCCATTATCATTTAGGTCCAAAGTATAAAAGAAACTTGGATTTTTTACTTGTATTTGTGTGAAATGGATTACCATTGACTGTGCATCTCCTTCTTTCAGCTGACTCTGACGTTCCCGATAGATAAAATTATGAGCAGCCTTCTCTGTGAAATCTAATTATCTTTTGTCCCCTTTCCTTCTAGCCATTGCAGAGTATATTTGACTTGTGAAATTATTTATGGCATGTAAATTGCTGATCTCTGCCTTTTCTAGTGTACTGATCCTTCTATGGGACCGTAAATAACCAGCTGATGATATGGATAGCTCAGATTATGTTCTAGAAGAACATCAACCAATATCCACTTACCATTTTTATAATTTAGTCATGCTTTTATCGAAGTCTTACAATCAATTTTGCCAGTATCCCTAGGATTCATGGAGTTATCGATTTTCCAAGATTTTCCTTGCCTCCAACATGCCAGGTACTTGAAGCATATTTCTTTGTTGTTGTTGGACCTACTACATACTATTATGATTTCAAAACCTACTCTCCTTGCATATCCATTATAGAAATTATATAAATCATTTACAAAAATGAACTCCATTCCAATTTTAGGATCAACAGACTCGTTCTCTATAATCAGGGTGATTGGAGAAGGTGCATTCTTCTGAACAACATCAGCAACCTCATCCAAATGATCATCTTGGACTTTTTTCAGATTTCTAATTTCAACTCCTTATGTAGAAATATCTACATAAAAAATTATAAACATTGATATACATAGTTTTAGATGACATTTTATCTATAGCATAATAAATAATGAGTTATGCATTGGATAGAATGACACGATGGTGCGATAATATGGGCATAGAACCAAATATTTCTAAAAATAGAAATTTAAACTTATGACACCCTAGTTAAAACATTACGACACCCGATCATAAAATATGAAACTAAATATAGTAACTCATACTACCTGAAGAACCTATCACTTATGGACTGTGTTATGACTCCTAGTATGTCATAACTCGCTACGGATGTAAAAGGATCATAAATATATATTGAAACAGTATTACGACACCCTAGTTCAAATACTACAACATCCTAGTTATAAACCTACGACATCCCTACACAAAAACTTAAATCGGATGTTTTGATCTTCCGTAACAGAAGTGTTTCGGTATACATTGCTGATATGTGATACCTACAATGTAAAAAAATGCTTCTGAGAAAACTTGAGTATCAAAAACTTCCAAACATGAACAACTCGGTACAAAACAGAATATGAAAGCTTTTATCCTCCCTCATAGGATATTTCAACCATGCATTTGTTTGAATAAGATTGTTAGATTATGATAAAAAGACTAGGAAGAAAAAAATAAAAAAAAAGTTTTCATTGAACGACATCCTAGTTCAGAAGTAACGATACCCTAGTTCAGAAGTTACGATATCCTAGTTAAAACATTACGACACCCGATCATAAAATATGAAACTAAATATAGTAACCCCTGCTACATGGAGAACCTATCACTTATGGACCGAGTTATGACTTCTAGGATGTTATAACATGCTACAGATGTAAAGGATCACAAATATATGCTGAAACAGTATTACGACATCCTAGTTCAAACACTATGATACCCTATTTATAAACCTATGACATCCCTGCATAAAAACTTATATCAGATGTTTTGATCCTCCATAACAAAAGTGTTTCGGTATGCATTGCTGATATGTGATACCTATATTGTAATAAAATATTTCTGAGAAAACTTGAATGTCAAAAACTTCCAAACATGAACAACTCGGTATAAAACAGAAAATGAAACTTTTATCCTCCCTCATGGGACATTTCAACTATACATTGGCTTGAATAAGATTGTTAGATTGTGATAAAAAGACCAGGAAGAAAAAAGATTTCAAAAAAAAAAGTTTTCATTGAACAACTTCCTAGTTTAGAAGTTGCGACACTATAGTTCAGAAGTTATGATACCGTAGTTAAAACATTACGACACCCGATCATGAAACATGAAACTAAATATAGTAACCCCTACCACCTGGAGAACCTGTCACTTATGGATTGAGTTATGACTCCTAGGATGTCATAACATGCTACGGATGTAAAAGGATTACAAATATATGCTGAAACAGTATTACGACACCCCATTTCAAACACTACGACACCCTAGTTATAAACCTACGATTTTCCTATACAAAAACTTAAACTATATTTATTATCCTCTTATATCAGGAATACCTATAACCTGTGGACTAAGTTATGACTCCCAAAGTGTCATTAATTTTCTTTAACTACCAAAACAGTTGGTGTAATAAAGAAACTATAAAAAGAAAACTAAACAAGATTCTATGAAGGCTTGGTTTACTTCTTGTTGGAGGTTACATTTTATCTTGAACGTATAGAAGAACTCTTCGGTGGCTTATTCCAACCTCGAATCAAAACAAAGGAAGTCTTCGATGGCTTATTCCAATCTCGGACCAAAACAGAGCACTTTTTAGAGAGAGAAAAAAGCTAGTATTTATATATGAAAGTTGATTACATACACACATATATATATATATATATATATATATATATATATATATATATATATATATATATATATATATATATATATATATATATATATATATGTGTGTGTGTGTGTATGTATGTATGTATATATATATACATACACATATACATATATGTGTATGTATGTATATATATGATGCGGGACTAATATGCATGCAATTTTTTTTTGTATGTTTTATATGTGGGGTTAGGTGATTAATTCCCGAATTTCAGATCAAAATTAGTTGTAGGGAATTTTGTATGAATTTTTGAAGCCAAGCATGCAGATTAGAACCTAGAAAAGTACTAAAGAAGGATCGCCGGAGTTGAGAAGCGTCGGTTAGGGCAAGTTCTCCTACAATAATAAGACTGGAGGTAGAGGGGGTGTACTTGACAATGTCTGAAGCGCCAGGTGAAGATCGCAGCGAAGGGATCTCTCGTTTCTCGATGGATGCGGCTTGGAAAACCGAGCCAAAGACCCGCGGATACCCGGCTTTCTGCTCGGTGGTCCGATTGAGGCTTGGCTGGAGTCGTTGGATTCGTAGGAACTCGGGGACCTGCTAACGACCTGTCGAGGGTTAGAAAACTCAAAGAAAATCAAGAAAACAAAGGAAAACAGTAAAGGGAAGAAAGTTTTGGAGGGGGCTGGAAGGATGGTTGGCGGCAGGAAGATGGTTGCAAACACTGGGAAGGCACACACAGGTTAGTCTTGACACAGTGATCTAGCACTTAGCCCGGACCCGACTAGTTGGTGTCCCTAGCCCACTAGGGCAAATTAGGTCTAGTTAATTTTAGGTTAAGGCTTGGGACCGAATGCAAGGGATATGGTTTTGGGCTAAGGAGAGGTGATCAAATCCTCCCCCCATTTGATATAGCAAGAGTGCCCTTAAAAATAAATTATGCAATTATGGCAGGCAAATGAGGATGCAAATTAGGGTTTAGATGTTTTTAGTATTTTTGGAGAATATGTAATTTTTTTTTTGGTATTTTTTTAAATAGAAGAAAACTTGCAAATCATGGCCTAATATGCTGGAAATATACCAAAATTAAAAGATATACAAAAGATGTTAAAAAAAACCCTAAAACTTCCAAACTTGTCTTACTGAAAAAACAGAGCCGAAAACTTATAGGCTGTATTTCGGCTTGCAAAAAATCCATAAGTCATAATAAAATCTGAAAAAATTCTTAAAATTACTGTGAATTATGATAAATCCAGGAAAACAAATTTCAAAATTTTTGGAATTTTGATCATAGATAAATAATTTAAATAACAGAGCATATACGGACTGAAAAATTGCAGACAACAAGCCCTAATCTAAGCTCTGATACCAAATGATGCGGGACTAAAATGTATGCAATTCTTTTTTGTATGTTTTATATGTGGGGTTAGGTGATTAATTCCCAAATTTCAGATCAAAATTAGTTGTAGGAAACTTTGTATGAATTTTTGAAGCCAAGCATGCAGATTAGAACCTAGAAAAGTACTAAAGAAGGATCGCCGGGGCTAAGAAGCCTCGGTTAGGGCAAGTTCTCCTACAATAATAAGACTGGAGGTAGAGGGGGTGTACCTGACAATGTCTGAAGTGCCAGGTGAAGATCGCAGTGAAGGGATCTCTCGTTCTTCGATGGATGCGGCCTGGAAAACCGAGCCAAAGACCCGCGGATACCCGGCTTTCTGCTCGGTGATCCAATTGAGGCTTGGCTGGAGTCGTTGGATTCGTAGGAACTCGGGGACCTGCAAACGACCTGTCAGGGGTTAGAAAACTCAAAGAAAATCAAGAAAACAAAGGAAAACAGCAAAGGGAAGAAAGTTTTGGAGGGGACTGGAAGGATGGTTGGCGGCAGGAAGATGGTTGCAAACACCGGGAAGAAGAACTCTCAAACCCCTTTATGCACACAGCAGGGTAATCACACAAAGCAATAGAAGAACTCAAGGTTTATTTCATATATCAAAATCTTCCTTTATACAAGAGGCTAGGGTCCTTTAAATAGACCCTTAACCTTGGGCTCCAAGTAATGGCACATAAGTCTTTACATAAGAATCCTTTTCCCTCTCAAACCCTAGCTAGAAAATAAGGAAACATTAGGTAGAAAAAATCCCTAAAAACTCTCTTGACTTGGCCAACACTCCAAGGATGCCTAGGGGGGCGTGTTGGGCTTCTAGGAGCAGTGAGAGGCCAGTCCAAAGGGGCTCGGGCGCATGGGTTTGGGCCTTTGGAAGCTGGGGTGGCCTGGTAGCCAGGTAGCAGGAATATTCTCTAGTATCTTGCTTCTTAGGGGCTTGGGCTTGGCGCCTGGGCTTGATTTCTTTGGGCTAGGATGCAAATGGACCTCTAAAATCATGGATGCCTTGGTATATGAATATATTTTGGCATCTGGAAGGGAATCTGGGCATTTGGAGGGCA